>JAMPIT010000886.1:20340000-21540000 GCA_026261815.1 Monarcha castaneiventris obscurior
TTAACTCTTCATGACAGGCTCGAAGGGAGGTTTGGTGAGCACCTGGTGAATTTGAGTCTAACGGTCCATAGGAATCCATTCAAATATGGAACCAGCAGTAGTGCCAAGCTCTCTCATGCCCTGGAAAATCAGAGCTCCCGAGGCTGCCACCTGTAACATAAGTGGAGAGGTCCAGATCTTTACAAATTCCTGCCAGATAATGGTAAGGCAGGTATTAGCTGAAGTTGTTGTTGGAATTTATTCAATATTAAAAATCCTGTGGTTTAACATTTCCCACACTGGATGATAAACCTGGTATGGAGTATTTCTTCCAGATTGAAGAAGTCAGTCCATCAACTTCTGCAAGTACCTGAATTTCTGTAGATTAAACCATCAAGTTTCTAAACCTCCAGCAATAAATTTGGGTCCAGAAGCTAACACAGGCATTCACACAAGGAAGTTTCAACTGTTTGCTGATTGATGCTTCCTGCAATACAGAAGGCTGAAAGTCTAGAAAACATATTTAAGAATTTTTCTTCAGTCTTCAAGGATTTTCCTTGTGACTTTGGCCAAATGGATAGAGACGTTATAAATAAAAAGTTCTGGCTGCCTGCAGTTAACACACCTCTCTCCCAAACTAATTTCTCATAGCATTGAAACAATAACGCAGCCATTTCCTGATGTAAGGTCAGTTTGTAAAAAATAAATACACTTGCATATACTGACACATATACTACATATACTTACTTACTCACACACCAAATCAGTTTCTCCTTCACTAGACAGTCAGACCAGACAGTCTAATAACTGGCATGGTTCTCAAGACATCTCAAAATTTAGGGAAATGTCACTTCAAGCTACTCAACCCAGACTGCATGTATCAAACCAGAATAATCAACTTAAGGGTTTCTCTATATTGGCACAGCAAGAAAGTTAATGGACATGAGTCAATTCAAAACACTTGTTACTGATTAACTATTTCTGAATGTGCTTTGACTATGGCAAAACAGAATCTCAATAGAAACTGGCTTAACATTTTTCTAAGTATAATTAAGGTAACTGAGATTCAAGAACAAGAATCAATACACCTGGTGTTGAAACAGAACTAGGTAGTATATTTTGCAATATACTGTAAAATATTTAAATCTAAGTTATTTTCTGGTACTATGCAGTCAGGACAACTGAACTGACATGCATTATACTTGCACATGGATGTTCCAATTCAGAAGTACCGAAACCTGAGAGGCAGATTAAGGTACAGCAAATTAAAACAATTTTACTTTTGAGGCAAAAGACCTTCACAGAATTTTCACACACAGACACCAGTTTTAATTAATCTGTCCTAATTTTCCTGAGAACTATCATCTAATAAAGCCTAAGGAACAACATGAAGGCCAGTGAAAAGTGGCAGTCATCTTACATATTACTGAACAAAAGGAAATTTCAGCAGGCCACAGAAAGGAAGCAGGGTATTACAAAGACAGATTCCCAGTAGTGCAGCCATGTATTTCAAGGCAATTAGCTGACCAAGTCTTTGTATCACCGAGAGCTAAACAAAAGAATGATCACCTGTTGTAAATGAGGAAAAAAAACTCTGTCTCTCTATTTTAGAGATACCATAATCTTACCTGGATATTGCCTTCTTTCTAAAATACTAGGCTTAAAAATCACAATTCCTGGCATTTTGTTTCAGTAGAAGTCTTGGCAGTGTAAATAATCAACTAAACAGCATCTCTAAGCTGATGTGTCTGAAAGACACACTCTTTACCAAGACAATCAGAACATTTGTGGAAGTGATGTTCAGAGAAGAAAAATCAGATTACTTCAAGATTCACAAACTTCCATTTTGGCAGAAATGAGAAGCACCTGCAACAACCTCTCTAGTTAGGATTCACTGTCATGCCTAGTATGATAGCTGTCCTCTTCTGGAAGTAAATTTATGACAGCAAAAATAATAATTTAAATTGTGTAGTTTAATCACTTTCCTGCATGTCAATACTGATGAAAGACTTCATCCAGAAGAAATTGCACCCTGCATACAATTTTTCCTTTTTTCTTAGGTGATTCCTGTACTATTTATAGAGCTGTAATTTCCCTTTTATGCCAGACAATTACATCCTTGCAGCAAAGACCTCTCCTTAATAACAATTTCTGCTAATAAACCAGAAGGTTTGGAGTATTATCCAATTGTCTTGATTGTTTACAGAAGGAATTTCACACACCTCACTTGTACTCCAAGTATATGACTTTTTCCTAGATATAAAATAAGCATTTCACATCACCCATTTAATTTAAATACATTTAAAATATCAGTGCATGCCAAGCTCTAATGCAGCCATTGAAGCTGCTGCCAATCCATGAATAGCACCTTTTTCAGGTTACCAGATGATTCTTTAAAAACAAAAAAGGCCCAAGGAACAGTTCTATTAACACTGCCTTACATTTATAAACATGTTTTTCATCAGAACAAAATACAACGCAGATTTTCATAGATGCATGTAAATATTTCACCTTAATGTAGCCCTGAACATTAGAGAAGCACATCTGAAAGTACAGGCCAAGACAAGAGAATTACCTTTTAGTTAAATTTACTTGGCACTTTGCAACCTGATTAGCTGCAAGACTGAGACTAACAGAAAAATTAATCACAGTCCTGTTATGACAGTGGCTTTCCAAAGTGTTTTTCCAGAATATGGTTTCTTTAAATTACTTTCCAAAAAAACTAGACCATGGTTCTTTTCATCTGTATAGTGAGAAGTATTAAGGCATTGTCAGAATGGCACTGTTTAGTCTCTTTGCTTTCTTACTTCTCTTTCTCTGCACAATGCATATGGATTTCTGTACACGTTAGCATTTGCTTTGACAATGTGCCTCAGTACATTTTCCCACCTACACCACTGCTCTTGTAAATATACTTCCTCTCTGTTTCTACCATTTTCTTCTCCTCTCACATCACTCTGCTTGGCAGTGTAATATCTGTAAGTGAAATAAACTGACATTGGAGGCTCTGAAATGGTCCAATCAGTACAAAAATCCCCTAATGAATAAATATGGCGAATTCAGAAATGAGATTCAACTGGACAGCCTATAAATTTGAGGAAAGGGAGAGGTAAAAAAGAAAAATGAAGCACAAATGATAGAGAAAATGCTAAGAAAACGAGAAATGTAATTAATGAAGACAAAAAGACAAAATAGCTGTCAATATATACTTTTATACACTATAAAAGCAATTTAGGAGCATGCTTTTACTTTCTCTCTGACATTTAGATCTTTTTACAAACAGGCCTCCATGTACCTTCCATACGTGGATAAACCACATTTTTTCTTCTATCCTTAACTATAATCCCAAAGCTTTCTTAGAACTACCTATATATCTTTTACACCGAAATCATCTACATTTTAGCTGTTCCTAATCATAACAGGAATGGTTTTGATGTCCAAATGCAGCAGTCAAGATGTCAGCTAAGTTAACTTAAAGAAGTCTAAAAGGAGTATGCAAAAAGGAAAGCAA
This sequence comes from Monarcha castaneiventris obscurior, assembly GCA_026261815.1. Classification (NCBI taxonomy): domain Eukaryota; kingdom Metazoa; phylum Chordata; class Aves; order Passeriformes; family Monarchidae; genus Monarcha; species Monarcha castaneiventris. The sequence goes on from JAMPIT010000886.1 coordinate 20,343,491, forward strand.
TGGACTTTGAAAATTCCCATCTGATGCAATCTCCAACTGACAAGTCATCCATGCAAGTAGAAACCATGTTACTAGAAACAGATACCTCATGTCATCACAATCCTCTGCCATTTAAATTGCACATCACTAGTTAGTGTTTCCATTGTATAATTTTAAAAAAACTTTTAAAATTCTTCCTATGAATATACTCAGCACATTTACCACAGTGAGAAGTACTCCTCAACTGTTACTCAAATACCTACCAAATCTGCCATTTTAAACAGCAATCTAAATTTCTATTAAATAATGCAATGTCTTACTTGGTCAAAACTAAAATCCATATATTTAAGACAGTAAAAAAATTTTCAAAGAAATTTGGGAATAATTGAAATATGATGTTAGAAATAGTAAACAATTCGAAGACTACAATTAATTTCAACATTCTCTCTGGGAAGCCATGAGAACACTAGCTCTTATCTGGAAAGAAATACAATGTATTGTTTTGATTGGATATGGAACTCTTCATATATACTACCTGTCTCAGAAAACTATGTGGGGATTTTGAGGGTTCTTTTTTGTGTGCGCCTTGTAACAGTCCCAGCATGTGCCAAGGAAACCTACTAATGAAAAATGCACCAGATAATCCAAGAGTTTTTAATTATGATACTACTTAGCCTACATTTCAGCTCCTGATTTACACTTCAACGAGAGACAAGAACAGAAAATATACTGACAACTTCATGAAGATGACTTCGTGTAACATCATATAAATATCTCTATTTCCACTTATTTTCAAATACACAAAATACTCACTCTCCTAATGTCATCTAGTGTATTAATTTCTGGTGAAAGTCCACCATGAACACAAAGAAACTGTTGATTTAAGAGAGCAGCAAGAGGGAGACAATCAAAGGCTTCCATACAAGCATCATAGACTCTTTCAGAGTACTTTATTTTACCTGCAGGAAAGAAAACAGAAATCATTATAAAATCCATACTATATGGATGAAGTAATCTAGTGGGTCATAGTTATAAGAACATATATCAAAGTGAATGCTTAAAAAAACCCCAAAACAATGAGTATTTTGGAGTTTAAATGAGCATTTCCAAACAGCACAACAGCAAGCACATTTCTAAGACTTAGGCTCTTGCAGAACTATAAACTGCTTTCACTTCTTCTGTTATCTCAACTGTGGAGAAACTATTTTTGATTAAAAAAATCAAACACTGAATTATTTAATATTTTTATACAATTATACAGCATACTTCAGTATAAAATACTACTGAGAAATTTGTGAATTCTCATTTACAGTGAAAAGCTAAGAACTGATTATAGATTACACCATTTTTACATACATCAAAGAGGGTTTTACCAGGCCAAATGATTCATTTATCACTGGATCAATACTTATACAAGCCTTCAAATTGAGAGGCAGCTTACATCACCAAAGAGTTATCTTACTAGTATAGCTGAAATCAATCCTCCAAATGGAAAAATTACCCCACAGTAGGGATTTTTGCTAGCTTCACAACACTGCTCAGCAAATTACTCTGTGCTCCTGACTACAGCCAACACAGAAAAATTATCTACCTCTCCAGGATTTTAAAATCAAGATTGTTACATCAACATTTACTCCATAATGTACATTTACAGCTAGCTGTCTTCTTGCACCCCAAGGCCACACTGAACTGCAAGCAATTCTACAGAAGTCAATGGGGCCTTCAGATGTCTGCAATGCCTTAATTAAACTAAGGGACAAACATCTCTCAAGTAAAATGACAGACTATAGATCAGCAGGTTGGAAGTAAGCTAATTTTATATTCTTAGACAGTACTTACATTCTTGCTTAAAGGTAAAATACTCTGTTAGGTGTCTGCATTCATGGTTGCCTCTCAAAAGAAACAATGTGCTTGGGTAAAGAATTTTCAGGACCCATAAGTACAGCACGCACTGTTGAAAAAACAGGATATCCAGTAAAATACACTACTTTATAAGAACTTTAAAAATTATTACTGAGAAACACTGAGTAAGGATGTTAACAGTTTCAAGAAGCAGGTACTGCTTAATTGCACTACTTCCCCGAGTCCAGCTCTGGACATGAGTTAGAAAAATTGTTTATTTCTTTTCCTAATAATAGCCACACAGAATGCTGAAAAAATATTTATATTTGCTGGATATTCAATAATAAAATAAACTCAGCAGAATTAAACTGTAGAGCACTTTCATCTAGACTAATACTGTATATGTTTCTGCCTAAAATCTGATTTTATATATGATTCTAAACACTGGCATAAGAAGAAAAGCAGACATTTATTAACAGAGACTGTAAAAAAAACCCAACTTGAAAAAATCATTTTCCTTAAGCTTACCTACATCATTTGAATACAACTTTTAAACAACAACTGGACAGAGTAAATCACCCCTTCCCCAAACACTGGGAAAGCTGATTGCTTTTTCAGTATACAAGCAGCAAAGTCAAAGAATTATAGTAATTTTCTATCTATCATTATTACTGCAATATCAGCAGCAAACCCTCAAAAAGACAGAGCTAAGAACACGCACAATTATTTCAGTTTAGAGCCTGTTACCACCCAGCAGTCCTGAATGCCCAAAATGTATTTCATACATTTCAAATCTAATTCTTGTATTTCTAACTGAGCACAGAAATCTCAAACCCCAGAAGTTTTGGACTTCATTGAAGTCACCTGCAAGCTGTTATCATTGTTGTTCTTAATCAATACCAGTACCCCGAAGCTACCATTCTTCAAAGTCATTTTGCACAGAATAGCAGAGTACATGAAGGAAAAAAGAAAACAAATGAACACTGCAAAAAAACACTGCAAACACATCAAAGACTTTCATTGTGAAGTATGGCTACACTAATTACTGAATTTTTATCTTAGTAAAAATATGCAAAACCAATCATTGCTCAGGAGCTTTTTCAAGTGCAATGGCTGAAAAGCTTTCATATCAGGTTTTGATATATTAACATATAGAGTTGCTATGTAAATGCCTTTTTCTAAGACAATTACATTATTTGTAATCATCATGAAGGCAAAGAAGATCAAATTAATAAATAGGGAATGTCTATTGAAATTTTTCCCTAAAGATGACTTTGAGGCAATCGCTCTTGCTGCATCTCCTGTTTGGCTACCATCTCTAACAACCCCAAAATGCATTGTGCATGCCTTTCACAGCACACACCCACACGTTATTCGAACTGCAACATTTTAATACAGAAATGAAAGCAAGTACACCGTGCATGACACTATTTCAAATGGTATGCCATCCCATTAGATTTGGTATCTATGAAGAGATCCCAAGCTGAGGCACTCCCCAGGCCGGTTCCAGAAGAACACATAGCTTAAAAACCATGCTCTGAAACTAATCAATGTGAGTAAGTGAATATCTTTGAAATGTAGCATACTTAATAAACATGCTGAAAACCAAAAAATTATTTGAATTCAAAGTAACTGAAAAATTAACACAGGTCATCCTTAGGAAATATCTGTATTTGCTCTAAGAATTTTAGTAAAGAAAAGTATCAATAATTATTAAAAAACATTTGATTATATAAATAAAATCAGTTTCTTTTATAAAAACAAACAGCTAATAATATTAAACAGATAATAATATTACAAATAATAAATTAAAAGACCTTGCAGTCACAACTCACCTGTTCTCCAAAAACACACAAACATATTACCAGAGAAGCTGCATTATGTATAATAATATTACAGAATTCAATTTTTAGAAAACTAGCTAGAGAAAGAGGAGAAAAAAGGAGTAAGTCTGGCGATTTCAACAGGACAGTCCCAACGACTGGTCAACATCCTGCTGTAAACAGGCCTTTGTCACAGGAGAAGGCACAGCAAGGAAGAACACATTCACATGTTAAAGCAGACCTAAAATTTCATTTGAAAACCTGAGTGAAAGCGTGCTTATAAAAAAAACTAGGACAAAACAGATTAATATATTCAGTTACCTCTATACTAAAATAACCTCTGTCTACATAGTCACCGAGGAAGAGGTATCTTGTGTTAGCAGGTGATCCTCCCACTTCAAACAGCTTCATTAGATCAAAGAACTGGCCATGAATATCACCACACACTGCAAGCAAAAATTTTGTTCAAATTAATTTTAAAAAAATCTAACAGAAAAGTTACTAAGTTATAGTTAACATCCACAAAGTACTTCTAATTAAGAGGAAAGGCAGGTATAAAGCAGGAATAACAGAAATTTTTGAAGGTTCCCCCTTTGCTTTTCATTCAAATGCTGTCTTCACTACCTGTGACAATGCTGATGACAGCTCTATTTGAGTCCAGGAGACTGGGGGGTATTTTTCTAACACATTTAATGCACTGAGCATTGAGGTCTTGAAAGCTGTCGGCACCTCTTTAATGTCCTCCCCAACTCCTTAGGTATCTTTGCAAATTCTCCTTGGTACATGTATTTGAAAATGCTTCCTGCTTCACAACAATTTGCTGAGTCCATGTGAACTTGAAAAAAGCAGGGAGTGTGCTTTTGTTTCTGAGTCAGACTAACATACCTTTGAATAAAATCGTATCTTCTCCTTACTTTTCTCCTTCAAATAACCACGTTTACTATTTCAACAGTGGATTTTTCTTGTGCTTTTAGAATATGAGATAGGACAAGACCAGTGGTCAGCAACTGAAGGGAGAAGTGCCAAAGATAGCAGCAGATGGGAAGTCTTTAAGGAGCGTACAGCAAAAGCAGGTCACCTCACAGTTTTAAAAAAAGTAATTAAAAAATGCATGGAAGAGGCAACTGCTCCTATCTCCTCTTTCCCACAGGAGTTCCCAGTTCAATGGAAGTCAGGATCTGCCTTCTCACTTCTGCACAATGTGTCACTGGCAACAATTAACAGGCATTTGAGAGACTATGCCTTTCACTGATGCAAAATGTCACAGATAACTGACAAATAGCATCTTCTGACTTCTTAGGAGTTTATCAGTAAAATTTTCGGAGGAAAAAAAGTTGTCCTAATTCTGGAAAGAAATACTGGATATGGCACTCCATATTTTAAAGGTTGTTATTCTCTTAGAGCAGACCATTTGTCATCACAGCCTACAAAATATGAGACTAAATAGAATGTGCACTCTTTTATGTCTCTTTCATTATGCTTTCTACTCAAACACTGAAAGAACTTCCCTCCTTTTAAAGTTGCCAATATACCATTTACCTGTATAAACAGAAATATAAAAACGCTAAACAAACTTTCATTTTGAGTTTATCGGGAACTTCAAAGGACTCTGAGCTCACTCAGCCACTTAGCAGTTTCCAGCATTTCAATAATTCTTTTTTTTTAAATGTCAACAATACTAATGATGTACTGATGTAATGTTTTCATTTACCCAATAATGACAAATAACAAGCTGATGCCCTAAAAGAAGCTTTCAGAAACTAATTCTATATAAGTCCATTTAGAAGAAAACATGTTCAGATTAAAGAAAATCCGATTTGAACATAAAAAGCAAATCTACTTTCATAATCATAAATAACAGACATGCAACATAAACTACTGTCTCTGAGTCTAGGCTGTTTATAAATAAAAGTATTAAAGAACACCAAATTCCACCTTTCACCAGGTCAAACTGAAACAGAACTGTTCAAACTATGAAAACACTCAAGAAAACCCTAAAAGTCCGTTTTGTATCCCAGTGGATCTGGCCCTAGGGTCAAAGATGCTAAAACAATCTTTATCAGTACCACTACTCTCACAAGAATGTGGTTTTACATGTAATCACCAGTCTCACTTACAGATGAACATGAAGGTGCATTTTTCACTAAGAATCCCAGTTGACAGTATTTGTTTCAAACCACAATAATTAGCTTCTCTTCACATATTTACATTTCAGGATTATCCTGAGTTCAGGTAGATGCCTTTATTCCTACTTATAATATTGCATGAATTAGAAATTGGTATTTTAACAGCAGTTAACTACTTCCTTCTTTTTTCCCAATTTTAATACCAATCCTACTAGCTTTTTCAATAGGTTTAATGCCTTCATTTTGCAAAACAATGTGCAGACTGTTAAGCAAATGCAGTTGTGAGGGATAATTCAGTAGGACTAACAGAGAAATTTTGATATAGCAATTTTAAGACAAATTCTACTACTGAAAAAATCTGGCTTTTTCAAATTTAATTAGTGTGAAATTACCTAGAAATATTACCTGTAATTGGAGCTTCAACTTCTATCATAGTTTTTTCCCTCCGTAATATTGCAGCACCCTCATTGATGATTCTAAGTGCAATTTCTTCATCCACTCGACCTTCCTTTATCAAGTGGTTCTTCAGAATGTCAACCCTTGGCCTTCCATCTGTGTCAAATACTTCCTCAGATGTCAAGCGATGTGTTGGTGGGAAAGGGACAGCTAAAATTTAAAAAGAATAAACAGCAGTCACGACAATGCTCTTTTAAAAACACAGTCCATCTAGGAACAGGGATCTACCACGGAAGAGCTGCTATCCCAAGTAGCAAACTTGTCTTTTCACCAACCAATTTTATGACACCATTAAAACCTGGACAGAATAGTGCTGTGTATGTATTTTAAAAAATACGGTTGTAGAAACTATAAATGGAGTTAGAAGGCACAGTAATATGTACAATATCTGGAAGAGTCAAAACTGACTTTGCAAAGCGAAATAATCTCTCTCCAATACACCACCATTCCCTGAAGGATGCATGAAGTACTGGTGATGCAGGATTATCCATTTAATAGCCACTCAGACTTTCAAAAGCATTAAAAACTATCCCATCATCAGAGCCTCAGGAGAAAAAACCCACCAAAAACCCTCAACCAAACAAAAAGAACCACCAAAACAAATGCAAAGCTAGCAAGAAAAGGATCCAATACTGTTTGAAAGACTAGAAATAAAAGGAGCCAGCAAGCAGTGGCTGGGGACCCAAGCAGGCTCAGCAACTGCCCAGACAACGTTTGGCAGTCGGCAGCAGTTCAGGTACTGCACAAGTGAAATATGGATGTGAGCTATGGAAAAAGAGGATACTTCAAAACTGCCACTAAGCAACACCATGGCACTCAGGATGTTACAAGAAATAAAACTAATTTGACCCTGTCCTCTCCTCAAAGAATGAACTAAAACAGAAGCAAAACCATTCTGTTTCTTGCCATTTAAATACTGTATGTTAAAAGAGAAAAATGGGAGGAGCACATCTATTCAAAGGTAAGAACCAGTAGTATGAATACACTTGTAGGTAGGTTATTCATACTTATTTTCTTACTCTCTGAAGTCAAACTTTACATTCCAAAAATCAATGCTTAGATACTGAAACATTCACTAACTTCATTTAAGCCAATTTCTAGATTACTAGTAACACACTGCTACCCTTCTGTTTCATGAAATAATAAATATCTATCAATAAAACACCTGATGCATGAATCATAATCGCTGAAATTAAATTAGTCCAGAAAATAAACTAGAGATATGTCTAATATTCCTCTTGTAAAAGTTTCCAGGTAGGAAGCTGAAAAATGTACCTTTACACAGTGTAGAACATATTCACCACTTTTTTGTGGACATAAAGTATTTGATTCACAAAAGAGAAATGACATGCCTTTCCTTCAGTCCCCTCTATCAGTAATTCAAGCTTCACTCATAAATGTTAAAATTCCATGTAGTCCAAATGTTAACAAACTTAACTTAGTTAAGATATTAAAAGACAATCCCTTCTGTTTCATGCACAATTGTTTAAAAACATAAATCTAGCTCTGAAAAGAGAAATTAATTATTCCGACATAATAAATCTATCTAATTTTTGAAAGAACTCAATTAGGACCATGCAAGCATCAGTTATAATATTCACTGCTTTTCTGAACGTAACTTTCCAACCTTCAGATTCTCTTAATGTTATTTTTTACATTACCTGGAAGTTTATATCCATCAAGTTTACCCCCTTTCTTGCCCCACTTTTTTTAATACATTATTTGTGGGCCCACAACTGCCTTCAGCAACTGAAAGTTGAGCTCATCCTTTTAGGAGCACCCAGACAACTCACAAAGAAGATTTCTCCTGCTCTAATCGCTTCAAACACATTAGAGATCTCACACACCTTCCCAGAACCAAAGTCAGTCACCTCCAAGACACAGTTTTTTAAGAACGGTGCTTCATTAATCCCAGTATTATTCAGATCTACTTAGGTGAAAGATGACTGTTTCGTTCTTTTTGGAGGTTTTTTTGGGGAGATGCAGGGTGTGACAGAGAATAGTCTGTTGAGGTGGCCACCCGTTCTTCATTTTCTAAAGTGCAAACCATTACTGACTTACCAAAACTATCAGTGGCTGCAGAATTCAGAAAGACCCCTTCCTTATGACAGTTCAGATATTTCAGGGGCTTTAAGTCCATGGTAAATGAAATTTTCCTCTCTTAATAAAGTCCTTACAGCTATTTAATGCATTTCAGATCTGATTAGCACAAAAATTTCTATTTTAACAAACTATAGCTTTGCGTTTCACTAGAAAGTTGTATTTTCTGGGAGGCTAAAAAACCAGCTGTTTTAATCCAGTGTCAAATTATTTGAATTAATATACTTATGAAGACTCAAATTTAAAACTCTGTATCCAGGGGTTCATTATCCATAATGCCCAAAACCCACGACTGTGGTATGAGAAGTAATTAAGCATCCCTAAAGTTATATTTGCCTCATGAAAAAATGAAGGATGAAGTCTTAAAACTTGTTCCTCAGAGTTTGACAAAATCCTTTTCACACAATACATGTATTTTCCCATTGCTCAAGAAGGATTTCTTAAGAGTAATTTTCAGAGAAGGCAGAATAAAATATTGCTAAAGATTTGAGCCACGATCTGTATCATCCAGTGAATAAGAAGTAATACTTATTAGAAAAACTGTTTCTTTCCATTTTATACTTTATTTTTTGTTCCAGCAATAGTTAACACTGTATTAGAGCACATAACTTTGAAAAATATTACAAACAACTTCTTTTAATAAGTTAAGGATGATGATTTTTGAAGCATGTTGACAATTTCTGCAAACTAATGGGTTTAATTAAACATTTGATGAAGTAGTCATAGAATGTTATAGCCTAAGGAAAAAGAATTGCAGCATGATGTGCTCCAAGACAGAAATATAATCCATGTTTCAAAGTCTTAGTGCACAACCTGTGCTCTCGGGACTGTAACAGAATGGTAATTAAGAGGAATTACCCTAAGGAAATAACATGGTGTTGGGCATTAAAGGATTCTCTTCTTCCATTCCCAGCAAAGCTAAACAATAGAAAAGTATCTAGAGATGAATCTCTAAAGTAATACACACTGCAGTACAAAGTAACAGATTGTACCTTACTAGTAAAAGTATAGATGTTAATAAGAAATGTAACACATCATGATTTACCAACCACAAACAAGACTTTCTAAAACAAACCATTGCTTACTACTCAAAATTAATCTATTTTACTTTGGAAATATATTTGGATGATACAATTTTAATATATTGATCCAAAAATGTAAACAGTAGTGCTGAGGGGAAAAAAAGCAGTGAATAGCTTTTGGGACTTGTTAATGAAACTATTTTGATTTTTTTCTTTATTACTACTTGTATATGCACTAACAAAGAGGAAAAAAATCATCTTTCCTTTATACTGCAGTACTAGCAAGAGATATAGAAAGCAAAACCCATAAACCTAGCTCTACAGTGACTTTGTACAAGCCTCTGGGTACACTGATACCTTACAATAAAGCATGCTGTGGAGATTCAAAGGATAGCACCAACCTGAAGGGATAAATTCCCAGTACGTAGTAAGAAGTTCAAAGCAGAAAAACTACATTAGTGTGGCACTTTATCCAATATCATAATCCCTGCTGAGAGGTTCAATATGGCAACTAACACAAACATACTACTTCCAGACCCAAAGCAGATCTCACACTGCCTAGTAACTGAGTACAACAGTAGCTGCTAATAAAATCTTACATGTAGATACTGTAAATTTAAACCACACTGATATATATGCCCATTGTAATAACCTCAGTTAAATCTGGCTTGTATCAAGAGACCCTGTTGGAACAGGTTCATGAAACAAGAGATCAAAGCCTCTAGACCAATGTAAGAAAAAGTATCAGAGATCAACCGTACAAGATAGTGTACTTTCACAAGCAAAACTGTTTCTGTTCTTATGACTGTAAAACTTAAATAATTCTTCTTCTCTGACAGTGAAAGAAAATTAGCCATTTTTCCTCTACCATCAGGAGCCCATGCCATGTTTCACGAATTTAGTTTTGGCTGTTAAAACCCGCTCAATATCCCAGATTGCATTTTCTGTTTAAAGAATGTTTTTGATTTCATAGATAAAGTCTCACCTCACATTACTGAGGTTACTAAACACAGACATTCTGTTTGCAAAGAATTTGTTGCTTTGGTGATAGGTATACATGAAACAGTATATATAATGTTTGTCTCCACCAAATGTACCATGTATCAATACAACCATGGTGTTCTGTGAAAAGAAAGGCCAGCATTCTCCATTTTGTCAGCAGGTTTATTATCATGACAGCAGAGTGGTCTGTGGTTTTTCTGTTGTTTAGTCACCTTTTCTGGTCTTTTGATTTTATAAATGCATTGCTGTCTATGTACTGTCACTCAGAAGAATCACAAAGCCTAACACCTACTATATCCTTCAGTCTGTCCCTGGAGTTTTCACATCTCTGCCAACATCTCTACAGAAGGAAAAGATGCAGCACCCATAACTGCTATGAGGACAGAATATATCCAATTATTCTTCTGCACTGTCAGAACAGATTTGAAAAGAAATAGCATAAAGACATCACAGATGGTCTGTGGACCAGCAACCTTGAAAATACTAGATAAGCACAAATACACAGCCACATCTACTGGAACCAGAAAGCTACAATCAATAGCTGACAAAAACCACAAGTTACCCTATTCACCTCAAAACAAGAAATCACAAATCCAGCAAAGTCAGTTTCCTGCAAATTACAAAAACTATCCCAAACTTTCTTTGAATGCAAGGTTCCTGCCATACTAGCCAGCATTCTAGAATCAAGAAAAATGGCCCTGTAAACCTTGAAACCCGACAACAGCACTGAAGGTACTATTTATTTCATCCTCACTTATCATGTACTTGCAGTCTCAAAAGTTTCATAGAATTTTAAATCTCAAATGAAACTATGGCTATATCTTGCATGCCATGGTGTGTTCATTCATCTTTTATGCTGTCTGTGTAGTTTTTCAATTAACTTGGTTGATGTTTTCGGAAGTTCCTCACAGGAAAAATACAATTATTTGTTTGAAAGGTATTTAAAGATACTCGTGCCATTAAAATGGCCACATTGTGTTTTGCCAAAAGATTTCTTAGTGCTTAAATGCGCTTCTGGCAATGATGGATGAATAGATCTTTCCCTCTCCATACTCTGTTGTCCAACAGAGTTTCCAGATTCCAGACTGTTTACAGATTTTCTCTAGAGTTTCATCCAGACCATCATGTTTATGACCACTGCTAGAACTGTTTTCCACTATTTTGTCCAGATGCTGAATAGACACTTCCATAGTTTTTGCCTCCAGTGCACCTTACTGCTACAAATTTCACAATTTGAATTACACATTACATGAAAAGGTATTTCACACCTTTTCTATTTTGTTTAGTACCACATTTCTCCTTTTCACAGGAAGACAAGAATTACAGCTCCTTCCTATTCAACTTTCCCATTAAATACCATTCATAAGGTAAGAAATATCTAACTCTATCCTCTCTTCAACCACTCCTTTTCCAAATCAGAGACTTGTCACTTTTGTCATTCCACCCTGCCCAAAAGGCACTCTGTGCCTCTGAACATATCTTTAGATAAACAAAAAAAAATCAGGAAGATGGAACAAAATTACATGCTGTTGTTCAAGATGCACATATAACACAAAATACATATAATGCAGGATTGTGCAATCCCTTTTTTCTAAACTGGTCATCTAATACTCCCTGAATTCTTATCAGACTGTTTGACTGCCACTGCGATAACATTTTCAGAATGTTATCCATACAGATCCTAATATTTCTTTCCCAAGTTCACTGCCTTCCACGTTTAAGCAAGAATTGTCCTGTCCTTTGTAGAGTCTGCTCTGTCTTTATCTGAACAGTATCTCCTACAATTTCTTTACCAGGCACTTAGTCTAACAAGAGCTTCCTGGAGCATCTCTGGAAGTTTGCTGTCCTGGATAAGTGTTACTATTTGCCATTCATTCTGTTTTCTAAAGAACTTGTCAACACATTTAAAGAGCACAGATGACAGATGTTAACCTCTCTCCACCATGGGGGTTTACTACATATTAACATCCTTTCTCACCTAATTAATTTTGATCCAGAAGAGGATATTTCTTCTTTTCTTACTTTAAAGACTTCAATGCCTGATGAATAATTTTGCCTGGATCAAAAAGCTCACCGGATCCTTCAAAATATTCTAACAATTTATCTTGATTTTCATCAATGAAAATTCTACCAACTCCTCTTTAACTCTGTATTTCCCAGGGATATAGTTAGTCCATTCTTTCTTAAAAGCACTATGAATTTGTTTAAATTAAACTTATTGATCAACAGTTCTCCAGTTCAATTTAGAATTTTTTTATGAAATGCTGCTGTGCTCCACCTCTCAGACTCAGAAGATGAGTTATGCCACAGGCTATGGAAAATAACCTCACAATTTTTTACCCAAAACCCCCAAATAATTCCTTTAGAGCCACCAGACAAATATCTTCTGATCCTGGGATATTTTTTGGGAACATTTCTTTTGTTGATATGTTTTGAAACCACTTACATTTCAATGAGAGAATTATTTGATCCATTCAGCAATAAGAACTGACTCATGCGCAAAAGAGTTCTTAGTTCCTTAAACAATAAACACACATGTAAGCAGTTACCAGATTTTTGTGCTCTGCCCTTACCTTCCCAGCCCTCAACTGCCAATTAGCCCTACTGAAATCTAAGCAGGCTTCTATTTTTGGGTGGGGGTTTTTGGGTTTTGTTATTATTTCAAGATGTAACCACTCTAAATATCCCCTAAAACAAAAGAAGACCAGTCAAACAGTTACTTGTCAGAATTCAATTCCATTCCATTGTCTCTCCCCCAAAACAAAACTGTGATTTTTAATTTTTTTTTTTTTAATATGACCTTTTAATACTCTCTTTACACTGTTGCTTTTCTGGATCATCTTAGAATAATTTCTGGCCAGCAGCGTAAGTGCCATATAATATTTTTAAAACAGGCTTCATGCTGCCTGTCAACTTTTAACCTTTTACCTTTTTTTAAAACCAGACTCTGAATTATAAATTTAAATACTGCAACGATTTCTTTTTCTCCTTACATGGGCGTAATTGTTCAAAAGTAGCTATCAGAGCCTTAATTTAGGAACCTGCTCAAGGATATGAGTAACACCTCTTTGGGTTTCTCTAAGAGTTGTTTCAATAAGCTTCCATTTAATATCTAAAATGATTGTCTACCAATCAGACTGTACCATGACTTTTATCCAAAACAAAGGAATACTGACTCCTTCAATTTCCAGAAGAAGAGACATAATCTCCAAATTTAGCGTTAGGTCAGCATGAAAAGGTCCCATGGATTGCTTCCCAAGGCCTAGCAACACTCACAGCGTAATGCTGGGAGGACAGAGCACTTCCAAGTAGAACTCTGGCATGTAACTACCCACAAGCGAGTCAGAGAAGTCCTGATGCTTTGCCCTCCAAGTAACGGCAATGAGGGCTCATCCCTGCCATGCCCAGGACCACTCTTATCAAACAGTGGGAGCTCACAAGCACTTCTTCATCCCCACCAGGGAAAAGTACTTTACTACATGGTAGCAAAACAGTTGTTTTAGTAGAAAAGATACATTAACAAATTTAAAGTTTGAAAGTCACATGGGCTGAAAGGTGAGGTGAGCTGACTGAAGCCAGTCAATTGTCGTCCAACAAGAAAGGCAAACCCAAAAAACCAGATACAACATCCAAGTATTAAGAGCAGTTTACAGAAAAAAGATTTTGACAGAGCATAACAAAGGGAACAACTCTGTTTCACAAAACAGTAAAACACTAAGAATCCTTCAAAGATGGAGAGGGTGCTTTAGAAAACAGTGAATCAGAACAACAGGTACATTTTCTCATCCCTATTTAGGGAAAAAAAAGAAAAAAAAAGCAGTAACAAAAGCTTCATCACAAGACACCTTTTGGGAACTAAATGCCAAAAGCTGACTTTAAGGCGTTTCAGTTCCATAGCTAACCATTAATTTATAGGACATTCTGTAAGTACAAATTACTTAGGCAATTTAACTAAGCCATGTAAAAAGAAAATTTGAGCTTTTTATACACTTTAAAAGCAACCAATGACCTTTGATGAGACGATTCATACTTGGAAAGATATATTAGACAACATAGCTAGACTGAATATTTAAAGCCATTATTATGTTTATTTTATACGTATCAATCTGATATGACATTATACCTGATAGCCTTTCAAATACTTCTCTACATATTTGTACTTCCCATCAACTGCTAAATATGCAAGTCAAAATATGAAGGGGGACATGTCCTAATCATTATCCTACCTTCTTAGAAATGATTAGTTACTGATGATATGGTAATTCAATAATTTCTTCTTGGGTGAGCATCTCTTGCCCATTTCTGCTAATACATAAGTGGTAAAGAATTCAATTTCTCACAGCCTCTGAAATTTAACGGATTCTGTTCTTTATCCTCCTCTTCCAGTGATACAGAGAAAGAAAATAAAATTTAAATTAAATCAAGATAAGCAATGCAAATAACAGCAAGCTTAAGTCCTGAATTCACATTTTCTCCCAAGAAGACACAGTATTTAGAGAGCATGAAAGCTGAATTATGGACCAATACACAGATACACCAGATAATATTACTACATTTTCTCTGTGGCTTTTCTTAAGAATCTGAGACATTATAAAAGACCTATTCATTGTATAACAGGAAAGAGTATGGTGAATGTTTCTTGGTATGTGAGAGGCAATGCATCTGTTTGTGAAGAGGGATGTGACACAGTTGTCACATTTCAGCATGGTTTCAACAAATTGCATAGATACTCCCACTTAGGACTGACATAACCTGCAATCTTGCACTTCTGGGGTCACTGTCTAAAAAAAAATATTTCCAACTGCACTGCACCTTTTGGGGGAGGGGAAACCAAACCATCCTGTCCTTTGTATCAATAACACAGACAGCTTGGCACAACTGGCCAGGCTTTCTCCAGAAGCCAGTGATTCAGCAGGATAGGGATGGAAAGGACAGGTCAACAGAAGGTATAGAAAAATGCTGCTATGTTATCTGATTGTAATTATGTCAGGTGAAGCCATCAAAGACTGATTACAATAGTGCTGCATCCTAATATCCAGGTTCAAAGAAATACTGCAAACCCAGGCAGTAATTCTGCTACAATGAAGTAAGTCTTAACTACAATTTTAAACAACCACATGCATAGGTCACATTTAACAAGCTGAATTATTAAGTGACTGGAAATAAGCAGATTTTCCACTGTGTTCTAAAGTATCTGATCACTTGCTATTAATTCTTTTACATTGTTTGAAGATCTTAACTTCTTACAACAAACTGCAGTAAAGGTACATAAATTCAGCACGTCTAAACACCGCACACTTAAGTAGCACTAATGACTACAGATTTCCAATAGACTTGGTTTTAACATTTTCTACTTTTACCCTTGCAATTTGTTCAAACAAATCAACAGGTTAAGCAATCAAAATGAGTAGCAACTTATTGCAAGTAAAGCTCTCCAGTTTACTAGCCAATGTCCAAAACATACAATGGGATTCCAAGGCTTTAATTAACACCTGCTAAAGACAAATGCATCCTTTTCATTTCTCAAGGCCCCCTGTTCTGCACCCCTTCGAACTCAGTCAGACCCTGTGTTCCTAGGAATGTCAGTCTTAAAAGCAGACTGCTTGCGTACACCCGTGATCTCCAACAGCCCAGGCCTGCCCTAGCAATTGTCCACACTGACACCACCAAACTCAGTTCAATATGAAAACCACTGGGATCAAAATAAAATGATGCACAACTTGAGTAAACACAACCTAGGAATTCTTTGAAGCATTACCTATGCTATACCATTAACTATCAACTTAGGTCTAACACACATATTTCAGGATGCTCTGATTGCAAAGGATTACTCTTCTCACAAAAACTAAAATTACACGCTTCATGCGGTTCAGAGAAAAGAACTTGCTATTTTATACCATTTTGGTTGCTAGACCACCCTAGTTTTAGACAGATGTATCTACTATAAAGTACTTTACTTTTTCTCGTATATCTGCTATAAAATGCTTCACCTTTTCTCCTAAGAAGTATAACGTTTTACTTTTCACGGCTTCCCACGAGATTACCAAGGAAGGCCACAAAGAAATAGATCAAGGTGATTTTTCTCCATCAGAACTGGAACCTGAGAACAGCAGCCAATAGAACGGGCGGCAGCACCTTCCCACTCGCTCTTCCCCGGCGCTGTTAGTGTCTGCAATTCCAGGGCTCTCCCGTGCGCAGACAGCGGAAAAGCCCCGCAGAGCCGGGGCGCAGAGGGGCCGGGGCGCGGCGGTGCCCCCGGTCAGCCCCGCACACGCTCCGGGCAGCGCATCCGGGCGGGATGGGCCAGGCCCGCAGGCCCGGCCACCGCTGCCACCCGCGGCCCCGCCGCCCTCACGGGCCTGCCCGCGCCCCGCTCCGTCCCCCGCCCTCAGCAGAGCCGACCCCGGCTACTCCCACGCCCGTGCGGGCATCCTACGCCTCCGCACGGCGCCGGGCTGCGCTCCCGGCCCCACCTGCGGGCAGGGCAGCCCGGCCCGCACACGGAGGGCACCGCTCCCCACGGCCGGGCCGCCTCTCCGCGCCCAGGCGGGCCCCGGCCGTCGGGCGGGGGTCACGGCCCCGCCGCGCCGCGCAGCCAGGCTCCCTCTGCGGGACGCTCACCCTTGACGGCGCGTTCGCTGGTGGCGTGGGGCGTCAGCAGCAGCACCTTGCTCCCCTCCTTGGCGGACATCGCTGGGTGCTGCCGGGCTCCGACGGCGGCTGCTGGGCGCGGCAGCGCCTTCGTCCGCCCCTCCGCCGGCGGCTGGCGGGGCGCGGCGGGGCGGGCGGGGGCGGCTACAGGCGCCGGGCGGCGGCGGCCCGGCGGAACATGGCGGCGGGCGCGGCTCGCGGCTCCTGGCGCAGCGCGGGGACGGTCCGCCCCGGGCCCGGCATGCACCGCGCCGCCGCCCGCCGGGCACCGCGGGAGCGCGCGGAACTCCCGGCCCGGAGCGGGGCCGCGGCGAGACTCCCGCCCGAGCCGGGGCGGCGGCGCGGGGCGGGGCGGGGAACGCGGCCCGGCGCCTCCAGGCGTGCCCCGGACCGCAGGCGGAGGCGGGCGAGACGGCCGGAGCGCCCCCGCCCCGGGACGGGCGGGCGCCAGGCCGGGGCTGAGGGGGCGGTGCGGCGCGTGGCCCGGCCCCCAGCGACCCCGCGCGGGCCAAGGCCGGCGGCCACCTTGGAGAGCTCCGTGGGGCCGGGGGCGGCCCCGGTGTGGGAGCCAGGTCGCGGGGTGGCGAGGCCCTCACTGCCCCCCGGCAACCAGCGCGGAGAGAGGAGAGGGGCAGCGCCCGTGCCCTCAGCGGGCGCCAGCACGACAGGAAGGGAGGAGGAAAGAGAAGTTCCCCCTCCAGTGAGAACCCGGGCACAGCTTGAGGCAAGCTCCCACTACCAGATAATTCAGCCACACTTCTCTGCTTCCCCCCTGGAGCTGAACAAGAGTGGACCAAAGACCATGGATGGCCCTGGGTACGGCCCCTCATCCCCGACATGCCCCAAAGCTGAGCAGGCTGACAGGGGCAGAGGCTCTGCACCACGGCCCGGTCTGGGCAAAGGCAGCAGGTCACAGCCCTTATGTTCTATACAAACCATGCACATGTTGTGCAGAGCACTAAGTCCAGCCAGATGCAGGGTATAAGACAGGGCTTTGCCTTGGCCAAAAGGTTGGTACAACTCTACTAAATATAAGGTTATCTGGTCATTATGACTACTCCATATTAAATTAACTTTGCTGATGAAAAAAGCTAAGTAATTCCTGCTCTCCTTTCTGGCAGCTAATAACCTCATCCTCTCTCCTCTGATTTAGTGTCTTCTCAGTTGTACCAGTGGAGGTTGGCTGTAGGACTGGCACTGTACTTGAGATCACAGAAATGAGCTGCGTTTAAACCAAACAAAACCCACAAAACACACAAAGCAAAACAAACCCAAACAATTATCAGCCAACTGAAAATCCTCAGATTTTGCATCACTTAAGTATCAGCCAACACACCAGCCAGATCTAGCTAACATCTAAACATGTACATATATACTGCATTTGATTAAATACGGTTATCTAAAGAGTTGCTGCTTTGCATCCCAGCTAACAAGGAAGCTCAAATGCATTGTTTGCACTGAGGTGTGCAAAGTCCATACAATAAACCAGGAATTTAAGAAAAAGAAGCCATTCAGAAGTAGTGGTTTCCAGCAAGGTCTTGGTTCTTGCCCCATTCAGGTCCAAGGAAAAAGGATGACTCCTGAAGTGAGGATCTGCCATGCTGAGCATAGAAAACTCTTTGGCTTAAGCAAAAAATATCGACATTGATAGGTTACACAAGTGCTGGGTTAACTGTTCTTTTTTTTTGTTTTACAGCCAAGACAGTACAAGCAAGAAACTTTGAATGAAACATGACATAAAAACATTCAAGGAAGCAAATGAAAATTTTAAGGGAGTAAGAATGATAAATCCTTAGGGTATTTATTAGTACACTTGCAAGGCTCCAAAATTTTGGAAAAACAGATTTCTGGTAATTCCATGCCCACAAGTAAAATGTGTACATGCATGCAAAAAGAGAGCTGGAATACATTAGAGTGTCATGGAAAAAATCCTGGATGACTATTTGGATTTTATTGCTAAGCTTTCCAGCAGCAGGAATTACTACTTTATACCACATGTTCTGCAAATGTCTGTCATTGTACAATCAATTTAAAGGGCCTGCTTTTTAAATAGGACAAAAGCACAGGACAGGAAGGGCAGTAAGTAAATGTTGCTCCTACTGATTTTAACATTAGCTTAAAGTAGATCTGCTGAAACAAGGAGCAGGGGGAATGAATTCAGTCTCATATTTAAAATCAGGAGGAGCCCAGTAATAAATGCAGTTTAAATTTCTGACAGCATGAAACAGCAGAGAAACATATAAAGAAATTCATTTGTCCATACATTTCCAAACACACAGGAAGCCAGAGACCTTGCTGAGTGTTCTCAGGAATCTCTTCACCTCACCTGAAGTGCAGCTGCAAGAGAGATGCCTTTCTTATTTGAACTGTTCACTTCTCTCAGGAGCCTGCAGCTATGTTCCCTGGGGTGTGAAGTAAAAGGAGTTGACACAGTCAGAATGCTCACTGAGGAAAAAGCACAGCATAATATTATTTTGTTATGATGCTGTGCCAGAAGGGGACATCATCAGCTACTAAGCAGCATACCTAGTGCCCTGCATGCTGAAACACTTTCACTTATATCCAGGCATCACCTGAAGAAAAGGCTCACATCAATGAAATCTTGCTGGGTTTGCTCCCCCAATACATCAGGTTGATACAAAAAATGTTACTATGTCTCCCTACAAATCACGCCTCCTAAAAACATTAAAAATAATTATTTGACCATTTTTATTGATAACAGCAGCTAGAAAAAGAAGTTGGCTAGTACAGCTACCTTGGCATTTTATTGTTGTTTTTCTGACATATTCTAGTTCACCTCATTAAAATGCCGAGCATGTGCAATTCTCATTAAGACAATATCAAAATCTTCATTAGGCAGAAATACGTAGTTGCCTCTCTCCCTAAGCCCTTTATGTTGTCATTGAAGCTTTTTCATGTGGTATTGTCTCTAAATCTGCTAGAGACTCTGGAAGGGACATTCGCATTGCCCCAGTTTACCTCCTGGGGAAGGTAAAGATGATTGATCTGATACATCTTGTGTTCAAGGAATCAAACATCTTCCACCAGCACCACAAGTAGCATGATTGTAGGAATTTAGGAACACAATTACAAACAGAAATACAGCCTTGCAGGTAGAAGGCAGTATGCCTTTATAATTCTATGAGTTTCCCAAAAATGCCAGATAAATCTGAAGAGCAGAGTCATATTTTCCTTCCTGTTCAGTTTTGCCACCAAGTGGCCATTCTGTTCCAAGGAAAGAAAAGGAAAAGGGAAAAAAAGAAGCCTGGTTAATTCCTATTCTGACAGGATATTCCAATCCATTACCTAGCTCCTAGCACTGGACTGCTTTCTCAACAACTGCTATTGTAATGGAGAAACAATTCAGCAGCAGAAGCACATGGAATAATCAAACCAATCCATCTTCTTCTGTACCACAGGGAATGGGACCATTTGGGATGCAGATGATACCTGATTTGCTTCTGCTCCATCTCAAAGCAGTACCTGCTGAAGCAGAATGCAAGAGCTGTTTAAACAAAAAGGTGCTATGTTAAAACCTAGACTTTTCTGACACCTCGCCTGATGGAGGGCTGCAAGGTATAGTAGCAACTGTATTTTAGTTAATCATTGCCCCAGACAAGTGCTGTTTATTGAAGTTCAAGCAGAAAGAAGTCAGACATAAAAATTATTATGTGAAATTTTGTAGCCATCTCATGCAGGTGGGAACAGTCTCTTCTGACTCTAACAGTGACATACCTTAAAAACTGGCACAATACAATGTCCCAGAATCATCTAATTACCCAAGAAGAACTTTTTGAAAACTAAGAAGGAAATTGATTCACAGGAGAGAGAGATATATTCCAGATCCCAAGAGAAAGATGCACAGAACATATCTTGCAAAGATAAACCAGGTCTGAGAGGGGAAGACGTGATATAAGCAGGAGAATAAGATGAAGACAAAACTTTTAAGAAGTTGTTCCATTTCGTTGACTCTCACTAGTGACTGTCTGAAGCTGTCCTTTCTGGAATGCCAGAAATGGTACTGGGGTTGGTATAAACACTAAGACTGCCTCAAAACAAGGCACATTATTTTAAATACATCTTGACATACTGCTGTACTGAGTTTCAGTATGAATACTTGAAAGCTTCTTTTAAGAGGGCACAAGATTTCCCTGCTGTCCCAGGTCAGGTATTTTATGACAAATCTTATGATCTGTAACACAGAGGCATTTTCCAGAAAGGTTGAAAACATTGTCTTAAGCCATTTTCTCCAGCACTACAAAGTCCTTATCATTGCAATACTCCAACTCCCAATGTCATCCAGTACTGCTGGGTGCTGTACTAGAGAGAAGCTGTGCTGACTTAAAAAGAGAAAAACCAAAACCAAATTATTAGATAGTTGCTGGTATAAAATTACAAGCTACTTTACTACTAGAGTCTATCCTGTCCCAGTCCCTTCCTGCACACATTTCCCTCATTGCCTGAAAACCTCTGTGAACAGGCTGAGGAAGTACAGGCTACATTATAAAAGCTAGTCAAGGCCACAAGCATTACTTGCATCATACCACAAATGTAAAAAACAGGCTAAAGCAACCCAACCTGACTCCAGAATTTTAGGTGACTTTTACATACCAAACCCTACCAGCCACACCTCTGATTTAAATTTCACATCTCTAGAGTGATGGTATCTCAAACTCTTCCTTAGGGTTCCTCAAAACATCACTTTCTCTGCTTAAAGCATTCCTTCCCCTGCCCTTATTATCTAGTTCAAACTTTTCCTTCCTTAGCCTTAAGCAATTGCTCTTTCTCCTACCATCTGAGACCAACCAATTCCCTCTCTTCATTTATCTTACTACCTTAATGATATTAATAGACTATTAATAGTCACCTCTACTCACTCTAAAAATTGAGTTCACTCTGCTTTTTGCTGGCCTCCTTTGTGTTCTCTCGTTTCCTCAGCGCCTCCACAAGCAAGAGACTTAACTGACAAAGTACTCAAGGTAAGCAGGTCTACATCCAGGATCTTGCAAAAAACCCCCAAACTTACGACTGCTGTGTCACAGGAAGTATGATAGAAAACAGTGTGATACACCTTACTATTTTTTTTTAACTTTGTTGATCTGTGAACATGATGTCATACAAATCAGAGAAATCTCATTAATCAATTTTAAAGGAAAGTGTGGGGGGAACAAACCCACAAAAAGCAGATACAACAACTCAGTTGCTGAAGAGTTCATGCACTCTTTTCTCACAAATGCATCTGGCCATCGTGACTACATGGTGAGAGCGCAGCCATGCTTTCAGCTTACCTCTGCATCCTTTTCCCAAGTTCCTGAGACCAAACACCATGAAGTACTAGTAAGAGTTAACTGTTACATTGGGATTGGATAAGGTTGAAGAAAGGGTTGAACAAAAAATGACCTTCATAATTGGGCAACCCTGAGGTCACCCTTTTCTGAATTCATTTTTCGTATCTCAAGGATATATCAAAATAATCCACATAAACATTTAAAAGCTCTCCCAGCTTGGGATGTATTTTGTCCCAGTAACTTTATAAGCAAATAGACAATTCTGAAACCACTGAAGAGATGTGGGCTTCCCCCCACCCACCGTAAGAAGTCATTACAATTTTATTTTCTCATCTGTACCTCTGAGTCCTTCACATGAATTATGTCCTTGTGTTCAAATCAGTAGTTTACTGATCAGGCAAGACTCCCACACACATACCTTCTTCTCTCTCGTCAGATGAGTAAGGTGTCCAAAACCTGGCTTGTTACATCTGCTATATTAAATAGCTTCTTTTAAGCCTCTAAGGGCAGTTATCCAAAACCATTCTACAGCACTGAAAGGGTTGTTTAACGTCCACTGAGATTTTTTTACTCTATCTGGAGAAACTAATTGAATTATGAAAAAAAAGGGAATGCATGCATTATTTCATCCTATTACGAACAAGTAATACATAGTGCCATGAACAATTGGTTATTTCTTAAGTGTACTTTAAAATACGTACCTGATTGCTAAAAACTTGTAGCTGACTTAACGGTAGTATAATGTTAACTTCCATTTGATTGACGTATTTTAGATCTTAAAAAGTCAGTCTGAACCTTCACAGAGATACTGCCTGTTAACATGCTCATGCTTTAATGTGCTTTCAGCAATTTAGGATAATCTTGAATAGTTTGATTTTTTAATTATTTTTTTGTAAGTGGCAAGAGTTCTACGCTTGGAGCTCCCTCAATTGACAGTCACAGAATAATTAACTGGTATAAATTTTGCGTAAAACCCTGGAATGATAACCCTGCCATCAAAATCACTAAGCTAAAATTTAGCAATATGAAATGATTCTTACTGTTATTACTGAAGTACAGCTTATTGTAGTCACGTTTCTCATGTGTTTGTATTTTAAATTATTTTGATTAATGATATATACACACATAAAACTTCTCAAGCTTGTGATTAACTGGTGAATCATTTGGGACTGGGCCAGCCAAAACTGAAGATAATCCTCCTTCAACAAACCTAATGTAAGTTAGTTTACAAACAGACACTTGACCTTCTTATTCATGAGTATACTCAGTGTTTACCCATTCCAGAATTAATATTAAAACAATTCTGTTGATGCCAGTAAGAAGTTTGTGTTTCATCAGCAGAACTCCTCTATTTGCATCTGCTTCCACAAACACGCTAGCAAAAATATCAGTGTTCTGAACTGACTGCATAGCTGGTCTTAGTTAATATTTTTCCATTAATCAAAAAGCAATCTTTAAAACATTTCCAAGTTATATTGTTTGGGTTTTAAAGGATTAAAAAAAATCATTCAATGAAGAATGATGCAGATAGCAAGAGAATTAAAAAATAATTTATCTAACATGCTTTTTCTAAAACATTTTCTGAAACTTTAAAGGTAGTTCCATCGGTGATAGTAATGGCAAAGAATGAACCTTAGAAAAGCCTTACAGATACCTAACTAGACTTGAAAAGATTCTGGACTATGCAGTGATAAAATGCTAGAGGCAGCAAGCACAGATGGATGAAAATATCATACTTTTGCTTTTTACCAGCCACAGCACTGAGCAGGAGACAGCACAGTGGTAGGAGATTCCAGAACACATCTAGCTTCAGTGAGGTGTTTGTAAATCCCAAGCACATTTTTATCTTTGCCCAAGCTGGCACAAACACTGACTTACCTTACACTGTTTGTCCAATGTCTATTTATACATATAGCAGCAGTATGT
This sequence comes from Monarcha castaneiventris obscurior, assembly GCA_026261815.1. Classification (NCBI taxonomy): domain Eukaryota; kingdom Metazoa; phylum Chordata; class Aves; order Passeriformes; family Monarchidae; genus Monarcha; species Monarcha castaneiventris. Next base: position 20,367,706 of record JAMPIT010000886.1, read on the forward strand.
AAGTGCTTCTGCACAGCTTCATTTATCATGGCAGGAACATAACTAAAGACTGCCACAAAGAACACTGCCTACTCTCTCCATCAGTCAATCTTCCCTTCTCAAAAGCTTCAGCACCCCACTGCTGCTGAGGACGATCTCTGTACAGGAATCTATGCACTGAAAGAAGGAAAATTTAGACCGATTACTGAGTGTTCCTTGAAAGGAGACACATCTGAGCAAAGATATGCACACATTTCCTTTCATTCTGCCTTTTCCACCTATCCATCTGTTCCTTCTTATTCCAATCCACCCTTTCCTTCTTCTCTTCTCCCTACACCTCTGCCCTGCCCCTCTCCCTACATTGACACTAGATGCAAAACCTGCATGAATTCCAGTATTCTGGAATCCTACCTGTACTTTCTACGTCCTACCCAATCATTACTGGTAAGTCCAGTCCAGAAATGTTAGCAATCGGGGGAAATATCAGTAAAATGGTTCCTTCCCTCTTCCCAAATCCCCCCATCTTAATGTGGGTGAAGTAGCCTTTGTTAAAAAGAAACAGGCACTTCCCTTGCACTTCCCTTCTCTAAAGCAGAGCACGTTTTGGGTAACTCTCAAATGCTGCACGCTCCATTTGAGCACATCTGCTGCTCAGCAGGTCTGAATATGATTTCCACAAACAGCGGGTACAAACTTGGTTCCCTTCAAGAGAACGAACTGTGCTAAGTAGTTTCTTTTCCATACACAGAAAGATCATATTAACATGATTTTGCTACTGCTAAGACACCAAGTTACTTTTCATTTTATTATTGCCTTTTTTTGCTCCCTACACAGTTAGGTCTAAATGCATATTACAAGCACAACGAGAGGTCATAGAAATACAGGGAAAAAGAATTTTTAGGAGAACTGACATTCACTTATTTTAAAAAGGTGAATTTAAGTGTATATGGCATTCTTTTCATTTAATTCCATCCAATAACCATACTCTTCAGCTAGGGACAAAGAAAAGGTTATATTGCATCAAAACTTACAAACTGTAAACTCTTTTAAGAATTCTAAATAGGTGCTAAATACCTGTGGGAACTCCCTCCTCACCCTTCCTACAGGCAACAGTGAACTTCAACAAGATATTAAACTACTGTGTAATTGATTTTTGTGTGGTATAAATATCACTGAAAAGACAAGTTAGTCAAATTAACTACAAAGTAAATATTATCTTACTCATCTTACTAAAATTTGCAGGCACAAGCTGAAGTAACAGTATTTTTCCAGTCTCACGTTTTCTCCCATGTTAAATATATTGCTGAATGTACTTCAGTTTTTTTCTCTTCAGATGCACTAATATACTGCTTGGTATGGACCCAGGTTTTCCTTTTCAGGCCTCTGGTTAACTTCATAGAAAGCAACTGATATACAAAGGACATTTAAAAAGTTTTGAAACATGGTACCTAGAACTATAACAGAATAAACACAACGGTTCTCTTAAAAAAACCCACCTAGTTACCACTAATTATTTAAATAAATTGCATCAACTCAGAATTATTCTGCAAAACTTTATGCAAATATACTTCCATTCTTTCCTGGTTGCTAGGACATAATAAAGCTAAGCATGCACACTGTCTTCAGTTGCAAGAGTTTCCTACTTTATATTGATTCTTGAAGACACGGCTTCATACTTTGTTTTGGCAGCTTGTTTTTTGAGATTATCAGGACTATTAAGTCTCAGTCTGCAACCTGAATTTTTTACTGTTGTAGTCAAGCAAAGTGTCAAATACTTACTTATCCATGTCCTCATTTCCATCCTGGGGCTACTGCAGCTTTCACTACCACTGAAAAGCATCAAAAAGCTGAAAACAGAGGTGGCTATGGCATGAGAGACTAACAATTCTGTATCTGTTGGGAAACCTGAATCAAACAGTTGTTTCAAGTAAAATATAAACTCCATTTGTTTATACTTAGAAAATTAGTACTATTGAAAGTTTCACATTATGAAGTTGGCAAAACCTTTATGTAAGAAAGTCAACAGTCATGGGGTTTTTTGTGGAATAGAAGGGTGGGAGAACAGAGTGCTTTGTTTTGGTAACCACTGCTAGTGGGGAAGTTAAGTACAAAGAAGTGTGCAACACAACCCAAAATGTAAAATGTAGTTACAGGAGACTGCAACAATAGCAGAAACAATAGTGAGTATTTAGAAACAAGAAACTGACGAATTACACTAACTGAAATGAATGAGACTCAATCTCAGGCTAAACAGCAACAACTGATGGAATTCCATCAAGCCCTGAGGTGCAAAGCATGAAATGAGAGCGAAGCCCCTCGGGTCAGAGAGCGTAGGTTACGAGGAGCACTGTGAATGACAGGGCAGGGAGGGGCAGGGCAGGACAGGGCAGCCCTTCCACCAGCACTGGCACTGCCACAGCTCCAGCCCTGCTCCCAGCAGAATCATGGACCAGGACAAGCAGGGAACAGAACACCTGCTTTTGAACACCTCATAACCACCACACCTGAAAGTGTCTGCAGGAGCAGGAGTGCAAGGGTGATTAAAATGACACTTCCCGCCACACCAATCATTTCTAATGATTTTTCTGTCTATCTGCATACACTACCATCTTGCATAGATGTAGTCGTTTTCCTTGAAACAAGATGTCAGTCTCAAAATACTTTTCAAAGGGCACTTAATTATTGTCCATTATGAAGTGAAATTTAAGTGCTGAATAGTAATGAAACACCTCAAGTCCTGAATCAAAATTAGGCCTGTCCTCCAATCTAAGTCTTTATTACAGAAACTTTGTAAATGAACTAGAATGAACAACTTATGCTTATTCATGTGTAAGAAAATTAATCAGAAGTTCCCAGCCAACAGCTTTAGAGTAAAGCTAAAGAGAAAAGAAAGATCAAACGCAGACAGGTAAATAGAACTATTTTCATAGATTTATTTGAAAAATACTTACAAAAGCAAGTATGTTTGACACTAAAATAGTTAAACTTATTCTGTGTTTACATTGGTGTACTTAAGCGTGCAGCATTAACAGTCTTTTCTGTTTGAAGCATTGTTAGTTTGCTAAAGTGGGGAAAATTGGGGTTTACTAATGAACGTCTCCCTGTCACTTCCTCTACAGAAACTACAGCTGTGATCTCTGTATGAGATCTCAGAACACTGAAAACTGTTTGCTTTACTAACTGCCATCTCCCAAGTGCAGATTTACTGGAACCTGGAAGGTGGGTCAGTAGGACCCCTAGGAATGAACAGGAGAGAGGAAGGAGAAGAAAACAAAAGGATTGGTTTCTTTATGTGAAGAATTTACCAAAGCTACATTTCATGAAAAAGAGTCCTTAAAAATGTCCTTTTGTTAGTTGCCATCTTCCTTCAAAACGTGTGCACACTTCTGAACTTACCCGTAAGCCAATTACCATTCCTATAGCACTTGTTTGCTAGGAGAGGCCAGGACTAGAATAGCTAAGATTCCCCATCCAGACAGCAGTTCAGTAGTGTCAGAAACGAAATACAGTGCAATTAGTTTCCACATACTGTATAGCTACATTTTAAGACAACTGGCATAGATACTGACTGAAAGAGTTTCCATGTCTCCATGCAACCCACACTCTGGCAACAACCACAGTCCACAGAGTGGTGTACTGGGACACATGGAGTGGATGGGATCTCACCAGCCATTGTTTTGCATGGTGCCAGTAGCTGCTGCTGCTCGAGCCAGCATATTTCTGTGTGCCTCAGAAGCAGAAGAAAAAGTCCCATCCATCACATGTACTGGCAGCATTCGCCTTCTGCCAGGCTGAGGGGTGTAGCTGCTCTCTCGCCAGTCTTCTTCTGGAGGCATATCAACTCTCCTTGGACCCGGGGCCTTAACGCAAGAGGGGGGCACAGGGCATCCTTGAGAAGCACCGGGATCCCAAGAAGGCTCACGTGGTATTCTTAAAGTGCTGTAGTCTGTGCTGCCTGGTAGTCTGCAACCGATGGTGTGAGATTCATGCATGTGATGGTGTGAAGGCTGCTGGAGGAAGCCTTCCTGTGAACTCTTGCCTGGCTGGCCAGCATGTTTCCCCCAGAGCACTGTTCGCTTATCTGGTAACGTGGCTGTTTGCCTGGCAGAGTAACTTGTGTTCAGCAAATGGCCAGGGACACTTGATTCTCCACCTCCTAAATGCAAATTAACAAGAGGCTTTTGCCCCTGGGAGAGGGTGCCTTTGGGTACACAAGGGAGACTCCCACAGCTCAGTGCCACACCTGGGTAGTCTTCACCTTGGAAAGCTTCACCCCTGTCAGGCACAACCAGAAGTTTCTGGATGATGTTCTTCTGATCTCCTGAAATAAATTTAAAATAAAGGTTTGCTTAGTTATATTTTTTGTTTCATCCTCTCTGAACTTTCAGCTGTGGCCAGCAGGTGACAGAAGAACAATGAAATCACTAGTACATCCAGTCACTGGCTGACATGCAATTCTGAATAAAAGCTAGCTGTACCTTTTCCAGCATTCATTTTCCTTACTGCATTTCCTCTCTTTATCCTACTGCAGCTGCTGTCACAGATTTCAGATTTCTTTACTAGCCCCTTGTTTCATCATAGAGGAGCCCAACAAAGTATTTCAAGGCTGGTAGATCAAACTGGTTTTGATGCTGTCACAGGGAAAATAATTCTCATGCAGGAAGTAGTTATTTCTACTGGCACGTGTGATTTGTGGGAATGAGTAACTTGTGGAAGTACTCTCATACATGGCAAAAAGGTGGTGGGTCTTACTGCTACTTTTACATTAAAGAAAATAACTCACAAAAATATTGATATGATTTTATATAAAGCCATGATAAATTTTCCATAAAGGTTACTGGCTTTGGTTATGCACATTTAGCACAGAACCACAGGAAAACTCCAATGGGCAGAGAAAAAGAAATGTGATTTGTCCTTCCAGATTTCTGGAGGAATTCAGGCAGATGGTGAAACTCCATTATGAAAGACAAGAACTGAGGAGCTGTACTTCAGCAATATTTCTGATCACGAAGAAGGATGAAAAGTCCTGTGATTATTACCTGACAGTTTACGTGCCTTGCCCACCATGCTGGGCATCAGTACATCATGGGGTGGGTGCTGCACCTGGTTTGGGTTGTGCTGGGGATCAAAGGGAAATACAGGAGGATCATGGGGGAAAGGAAGGGAAGTGGAGCTGGAAGAACGGTGGCTGGTGTCCACTGGCATTTTCCTCGTATTTGGTGCTTCCTTTTATAAAATGAGAAAGGAGAAGAACAGAACATAAAATGATGAGTAAACACAGAGTTGGGTTGAAACAAGCAAAGGTGGTGTTGATCCAAGGAAGAAAGGGATGAGTCACTGGAACAAAAACATGCATCTGTACATGGAAAAGACAGACAACTGCATCAATCCAGTCAGGCTTTTACTGAACTGGTGGGCTACTTAAGATCATTTGACAGGATTTATACCAAAAAGAAAAAGCCAAAACAAACACAAACCACTCCTGGAGGTTTGGCTGCCAAACCGAATACTCAAAATAATGTGAGGCCAGTCAGCACTGGAAATGGTACGCTACACAAGCCATGAAATAGAGTATTGCTGATTTTTCCTTTCTATTTCCTAGCAGGCTTTACTGAAAGCTCTGATTTCAGACTATGAACAGATTTACCTGTCACAGCTGAAGTATTTACCTGTGTTGTACCTTTTCCCTCTTAGGAGATACCTACCTCAAAAAGCAGGGATGGCTGAATGGCACAATAACAAACCATCACAGACTTGAGCCCAGAACCTAACTTGAAGAGTAGTAACAGACAACCATCCTATTGTATGCTTGTGTTGTGGGGATAAAAACATCAGCCGAGAGAGCGGCTCTTGGGCAGCTAGAGGTTTTTAATTGCTTCTGCCAGCACTTTCAGGTATGTGTCAGAGCCCTTAACTAAAGCACACTGAGGAGCAAACTCTTCAAAGCTGACATATACTTAGTTTATGGTACACAGAAGAGAGGTGCATTGGACTGACCTGTCTAAGTAACTGATTTTGCAACTGAGACTCTTCTACACCTATTACACAGCTAGTTTCAAATAAAAGCTTAAATACAGTGTGCAAAAAATTCAGTCCAAGCCAAAACTTGACATTATATCTAGCTATGATGCTAAACACTGTTACTGTTTTTCTGACACTTTTAAATTGCATCAATTAATTGCATTAAATGTTAAGACTGTTTAACAGAGAGGACAAAGAAAAGATCAATTTCCTTACTTTTAGTTATTTTCTGTATTTAACTGTCAGCATGTTATGCACCAAGTCTTGAACTGCCTTCCCTTTAATGTTTAATTTTACCCTCTAAAAATGCTACTTGCTTAATAAACTCACAAGAGAGCAGAAACTTTCATTTTGGTACTGGTGTTTTGGTTTTTTTTAAATTATAGGTGTATGAGAAGCTTTCTTGAAAATAAGTCAACTGAAAAAAAATGTCTGTACTGGTTGTTTCTGCATACTGGCAAGTAATGTAGCTGACATACCTACCAGCTGCAGCAGCCACTACTCTGCAATGACATGAAGAAAATGGCTTTGTTACTTATATGAAAGTTCATTCTTCTTCCAAAGGGAGAACAAAAAAGACAGACTTTTATCATGGCTTATTATTGAGTTGTTTTCTGACTCATTTGTTAACTACTAAATGCAGACAGAGAAAACAGCAACCCTACACACAGATGATAGCTCTTTGGAAAGCTGCACGTCATTCTACTTACAAAACTGTGAGAAGAGACCAAAGTCTCTTCTCTGTTTGAGATAACTGTCCCACTGAGACTGCGAGCAATGCGACGGAAATTCTCTGCACTGTATATTTCCTCCTCTTCTGGTTGCCTGCTATGTTCTCCGGTATATGTGACCTGCAGACAACATCACACATTTCAGACAAGGTTCTTCATAATATCCATTTTGTACAATAATTACAGGGAACAGATGAACAGAAATATAATGGAGCATACTTCAGTGATATTTAGTGACCTTTTCTTTCTTGAAATCCTTCATTCAGGTACTACTTTGAAAACTTAAGATAAATGGGTCTGTTCGGATCGGCTGATCAAAAATATTACTCTTTATAGTTTTTCTTCCATTAGTAAATACACACAGATTGATTTGTCTAAATGAGATTTGTTCTTTCATAAGTATCTAAAGCCAGGACAAAATGTCTCTAGTGGGATGGATCTACTTGAAGGACTGACTGCTGCTACAGGCATCACTGCCCCTGGAGAGATAATCATGGCTGCAGCTGACAGTCTTCTTATGATAAAGTACTACTGTCTTCTCATAGAAAAAAAAAAAAAAAAAAAAAAAAAAAAAAATCTAGGATTATTTGATGAATGCTGGAAGCTGGTTAATCTTATTCTAGCAAGGGAAATGTTTATTCCATCTTTCCTTTCCTTTGTTCCATAAAGGAAAAGACTTGGAGCTCCCTTTAACAAGTACAGATACACTACAGGAAATGTCATTTCCTCTTGAAAATACTTTCATGTCTTCACATACAGGCACTGATATGTATCTACCAGTTATTTAAACAGTGTCTTCCCAGGAAAAAAAGAAAAAGAATCTTCTCCCACTCTGAGGTGACTAACTACCAACTGTAGCAAATACCAAATTATCGCCCACTTTAAAAAAATGTAGTGACACAGTAAAACAAAAAAAGCTTGTGCCCCTGCAAGTGGTAAAATTAGGAAGCAGTTATCATCAGTTGTGATGCAAGGGAATTCATGTCACTAAGTTCAAAGAGACTAGATCTTAAAGTTTTCAGGGGTGTGTTCCTCCAAGCCAGGATTTAGATCATTTGACTGCATGTGAGCTGCATGTAGCATGAGTCCCTCATATTTTAGCTAGTTAATCCTGTGCTGGACTGCACTTGAAATTCTCTCTAACATTAATATCAACGACCCCAGCACCTTTTCCATAATGTGTTTCACTTGTCCCACTGTAAATTCTTTCTTGCACAGGCTGAGCCCTTCCCCCTCTAGTATATCTTAAGTAACAAAATGTCACCTTGGAGACAGAAGAGACAGTGGATCCACACAGACTGCGCTCGATCTCCGCTGTTGGGGTTTTCGACAGACCCATGCCAGCTGTAGCAGGCACCTTCCTCACACTCAGGTTCACAGAGACTGGCAAGGAAAACACTGTGATTAAATTCAACACCTGATTGCATGTTATGACACATTTCTGACTATCTTAGGTCTGACTCCAGCAAAGACAGAGGGACTATACACACAGAACAAGAAGTCAGAGATCCTTGGAACATTAATAAATGAGCTAACACCCAACATGTCAAGGGGAGACAGTCTATCAGGATACTATGCCTACTCCCCTGGCCCTTCTGCAGGCTTCAGGGGAGCAGTTAATTGAGCTATTTCAGATTTAAATTATTTAACTGCACACTAAGACTTTCCTGATACAGAGGTGAGATTGTTTAGAGGGCTCAGAGACAGAAAATCAGCCACCAGAAGGAAGTTACCTAATGTTACTTGGGCTAAACAAGTCAGCCTCAGGTTCCCCACACATTCACCTGCTCCTTCAATGCTAGTTTCTCAGCCATTTGTTGTGCTGGTTAAATAGTTAAAGGTGTTATTTTTAACTAGGATTGCTACAATCACTTAACTTCAGTGCAATCCCCATCAATCAATTACAATCCTAAAATTTCTCATGGAATAGACAGATCAATGTCCTAATTAAATCGGTCACAGAGAGTTCCTCTATAAAGGAAGGAAGGTGATATGCTGATAACAACACCTTTTCTGCATTGAGGTGGCTGCATTTGGAGAAACAAGTCTCAGCTTTAACTCTGCTGTAAAGCCCCTCTAATGAAACAGAGGCATTTTCACTATGATTCAGAATGCAAAGGTCTGACAAAACCAGTTGATAATGGGTCGAAGTTTCAACAGCATTTGCAAATGAATAGGCAATCCAAGTTAAAAGAAAGAAAGAAAGAGCGAGCAGTCCTAGACCTAACTCAGGTGATTTTCATCCAGTTCATGACAGTAGGTGCACTGGTTCAAACTTTTCAGTTTTATACAGAATTTGCAAAACTTCGGAAGAAAAACCAGAAAGTTACAGCAAACAAGAAGATCCCAAATACAAACTTCACTTTAAAAGAATAGCTGTATCTCACATCCCTCATGCATGTGATGGGAAAATACACAAGAAAGTCAGCATAAGAAATGGGTCATTTGATGACAGAACTCTGAAACTCCAGCTAACACTAAAGCAACTGGGCTTTATCCTGGTAGATTTCCAAAAAGAACTTCCAAAATCAGTTGGAACATGTAAGACCTTCTGATTCAAGCCCATGCAAGAGAGTATCTGCAAAGTTCTGAGATCAGATCCTGCCTAACTCTGAAAACAAACCAAAAGGACAACAAATGGTAAGTGGCCACATTTCGATGTCTTAACCGGTCTGCGAGTGGACTGCAAGACATGAGAGTTCAGAGGAAACTCAAGCTGTTGAACAGAAACCCATTCAAGACTTTACTGCAGTACTCACTCTGATCACAGCCAGGTCTGACATTGTCAGGAATGATGGAGGCTCCACCTCCACAGGTGCCGGGCAGGGGAAAACCTGTCTTGTGTATGCACCGCAATATATATATATCTCATATGTGTATAGCTTTATCTGTGTCACTTTGGTACCCATTCAATTTCAGGCTGCCTTGTATTCAACCAGAAAATTCATAGCTTTAATGCTATGACACAGATTATAAAGAAATTTGCTTCACTTGTGAAGCAGAGAAACAAGGTTGCCCCATCTAAGGCAGCAGATTAGATCAGCTTAAGTGGAACCGGACTGCTGTCATGAGACTCCAGTTGAATGTCTCCAGCAACAGCTGGATGTCCTCACTGACAGAATCTGTTCATTTTCTTTCAGCACCAACTAATCCACAAGGTCTCATGGATCTTAGTACTGGTCATGTACCCTCAGCGCTGCTTTCACAAGTAATTTTCCAGAACTTAAAGCAGGTAGTCGTTAGCAAAACACAGGTTCAACTCTCAGATCTGGAAACACTTTTAAAAGCTATTCCCCTCAGCCAGGTACAGGCTAAATTCTCAATTACAATACAATCAGTTAAAATTCACCAATGTGGAGAACATTAACATCAGGCATAGAAACAGTTTAATAAATTCCAGAGGTGATGTAAGACTTTAAAACAGCAAAATTCATTAGCCTGACATAAGCAGCTAGCTCCCTCCTTGAAAACAGCATCAATTATTTCTGTGTTACTCTTAACAGATGTTGCTCTCCTTTTGCCAAGATCAACAGCTACTCTGCAGCCACCCCAGGCAGTGCTATCACACTACTTTCTCTAGTTAGCTGGAATGTTTTCAGAGTCTACAACCTGAATTTTTCTGCATCTGTGCACAAATTAATGCCCGTTTAACTAAATAGACCAGAAAACGCATCTTCACCTATACTGGAGTACACAGGCAGGTCAACCAAGAAAAACAACTGCATCATTCTTACCTGATTGGTCAAATGGATACCTAGCACTGTCCTGTCTTCCCAAGAAAGGCCTAGTGGCCTGAGATGCCTGCAGACTAGTCTGATAGAGGGATTCCAGTTCTGAGAGCTCCTGTTCTGTGTCTTGATTCCACTGTGGATGCAGATGTACTGGGATCCTGCTCAAGTCATCTCCAACTGCTCTCTGATCAGAAAGGAGTGGACTCCTCCCAGGTACAGGAAGCCATTCAGTATTCTTATTAGCCTTCTGAGAACTGTAATACCTAGTAACATTATTCACCCAATGGTCCACAGGCATAGAGGCAACCACGCTACTAGCAGCTCCATCATCCACCTCTTTCATTCCTCCATCATGACAGTGCCTTTCCACATAGGGTGCAGGGTCTGCTATAGTCTGTCCACCTCTTCTACACAGCTCTTCACTGTGAGAACAAAAACTCATAGAAGCAACATGTTGGGCACTAAAACCCTTCAAAGAAACTACCCCATCCCTAATATCCGCAGCTGAGTGTGATTTTTCAGAAGACTGGTTTTTGTTTTCTTGGTTTTGATGGAGTAGCTGTCTGTAACCAGAAGATGAACGGCTGATGAAAGGTTTTTGTGTTAACTTTGGAGATTTCTCATCCTGACACACTGCAGTAATCCAGTCTTTTTCATGAGTACCTTTTCTCTGGGAGACTGCATGCATTTTCTGAAACTGCTCTGCCAAGGAGCGAACATGTCCCTTTGTACTAAAAGCCTCAGATTTACAACCGTCTGCTGTGCCATATTCACCCTGTGAGGGTAATAACATCTCCTGGCTGTTTGCTCTGGAGTACTTATTTTTCTGCAAAGGATCCGAGGAGCACTGCTGTGTAGGGGATGAAGTTGCAGAGGTCATTGCATGATAGGCCCCTAAATGATCAATGTTGGGCCGCACTGGAGAGCTGGCAAGTTTGGAACAAGGACTGTGCTGGCTGTCCCTTTCAGGAGATGCTGCTTGTGGTGGATGGGGACAGGGAAACAGTGCAGGCAAAGACCCAGAGTTTATTGTGTTAGCCTTGGATTTGTAGTGAGGTGTGAGAATAGGCATTATGTTATGAACCTCTTCTAACTTGCTGCTACTGCAGCAATCCCTATAGTCTTTTGGCCCTGTGGCCGTTGTGTCAGCAAATTCCCCACTATTGGGGGCATCATTCTCAGTTCTTGCAGACCTCTCTGCCAACCCTTGCCTATAGGGAAAAGAGGGAACTTGGTCATGAAAATCAGCAGAAGCAGACTGGAAGTTTGGAGAGATCCTGTTGGATGGACTGCTTTCAGAAGGGGGCAAGGAGGAAGACTCTGGATATAATGATGAGTGCAATTCATGGCAGGAAGCAGGTGGGTGGAAGAAAGAACTGGACCCAAATTCCACTTCTTTGTTGGGTTCCAGTGGTACCTCCTGGCTCAGCAGTACTTGGAGCGGGCCAGTCTGTTCACTAAAACACAGAAGAGTAAATGATTAGCAGTAGTCATTGCTTACGTTTATTCCTAGGGTACAGACCTTTAACTAGCTGACACAGCTCAACACACTTTGCTCACTGTATTCTGATGAAGACTTTGCATTAATTCACTAGACACATACATGTTAGTCCTTTGCTTCTAACTTTGTTTTCCTACTCTAACAATCTAACTGAATCAATTTCATACTTTTAAGAGTATTTTGCTACAATTAGGCTCTATATGAAGTATTCTTGTGCAGCACCAGAGGCATTTAAATCAGCAGACTGAGTATGTGAGTAGGGATAACTGTAAAAAGAGTAAAAATAGCATTTATATAAAATGAAATAACTGTTTTCAACAGTAACATCTTAGATATCTTTTAAAATACTTTGGACATGTCTGTGATCTGAACACGAACTGACAGTATTTCTGTAAGGTCCCCTCTCTCCAGGTAACTTCATGAAGAATGACTTGACAAATGGAAGGAACAGGTTGAAATTTTCCTCTTATCATCTTTATATTCTCATTTTTCAAGATACTTATCCAAAATGTTAAATAAAGTTCAAGCTAAATACATAACTATTATTCTGAAATAATTTCTATCCTGAGCATACTTCTGGAAAATAATGTTCATTCCTTTATGTACCAATGCAAGGCAGTTGTATTTTTGGGTCATACATGTCCCTGGCATTTTTCTGCATTTAGTTAGCATAGACAGAACAAACAGTACTAAGTCCACTGCCTATGAGAAAATGGCAGGCTACATCAGCTCCAGCAAAAAACAAGGTAGCTGTAAGATCACTGCTTTGTTTCCTCCTTGAGATGCACGGAAGGAAAGTTACTGTTAAGACCTAGCTGATGTGTGTAGCAATAAAACATTATCTGTCAGGAATCGCAAACTTCGTACTGTCTACAATGTTATTTACATCAAAGCTGGAGTACAGAACTCTGGCTATGAATACAGTTTCTTTTTCATTGGCTGAAATATTAACATTTGGTTGGACAAACTTTTTGCAAAAGTAACACTCTTTTCACAGAGCAGCAGTGAGCAAGTTTAGCATTAGCAAAACTAGTTAAGAAAGTGCCTTTTGTTTTCTTAGAATCTGCCAAAATGCCTCATTTGAGCTCTGCATTTCTCCTGTAAGAGAGGATATAATGGACCCCTGATTGACAAAAAGATCAGCTTTCATTACGTGCAATTCAGGTACTGCAAGAAAAGAAAAGAACGTTATGAACCAGAGCCTGGCAGATGTGCAAATTAACTGGGTTTGTCTATAGCTGTATGCAGCATTTTACAGAAAGGAACAGAAAAACGATTCTCATCTGAGACTTTACCTAAGCTTCTGATAATATAACATGAAAGAAAGGGGAGAGGGAAAAAAGTAACAGTTCAAGAAACAGCCTAGAAATTGGATAGGGATGGTCTAGTGCTGGGAGGGAATGGCATGGGAAGAAAGAAGGATTAAGCTGCATGCTAAAGAGGGTAGGAAGAAAGGATTGGTTATAGCAGAGAGTTAATTATGCTGTAGTTAAAGTCAGTATGGAAGAAAGAATCATGAAGAGACACTGAGGAGGGCTGGTAAGCCAGGCTACAGGATGCTGGGAAGCACAGAAGGAAAATGAAGAATGATGGAGTAGTCAAGGTGACAGGATCAGGATCTGGATTCAAGAGTTGTACCTGTACACTACTAGGGAAGTGGACTAGAAAGAAACGATCAGTGTGTCCTTGACAGTTTTCAAACTACAGAGCACTAAACACACTGGCTGACGTTCCCAACATTAAAGCAACTATAGCAAGATTTTGACTGTAGTACAGTTTTTCACTGAGTCCTGAAACTGCTCCTGATTATAAACTGTCACATTTCATCCTACCACATCCCCACTTTTTTTAGCCAGATTACTATCTATTGTATTTTTCCCTTGGTGCATGAGACATCAATGCTGCCAGACACCAACTGCTACAATTCTCTGTCACAGATCACATTTTGAACACATGCACATTGGACTATTCTATAAAGACTGGGAGAAAGGGTGGTGGGGAGAGGGAAAATGGGGTAGTTGACTGTTTTACAACAGGATTTAACCCAGAGAAGAAAAGAATAGGGTGTAACACAGTAGGGCTTGGACCATCTGGGGGAATATACATAGTTTGCTATTCCTTTCCAGACTGCACTGCTCCCAGATGCAGCCCAGGTGTGTGCCTAGGTGAGGCACTCGCACTACCTTGCAGACTGGGCCATGGAGCCGCCCTGTGCTGGGTGGCAGGCCGGCGGAGGCAGCGGCTGCGGTGGCTGGTGGTGCTGCATGCGATCCTGGAGGCTCCGGGCTTTTCGGATACTGATTTGCAGCTTCTTATCGACTAGGGCTCTGCTGTGAGTGCTAGCGCTGGCATCATGCATGGCAAGTCTTAGTTTAGCTAAAATGCAAAAGAAAACATAGCAGAAAACAAACAGAAAAAAGGAATAAAATTGAAAAAGAAAAAAAAGAAAAAAGATGCAGCAGGAACAAAAAACATGGACCATGCAAATACTGCCACAAAAGAATTCACAAGGATGCTACTGTTTCCATTAATGCACATTCAGCTTAGCCAGGTGTACAAACACATTAATTGAAACTAAACCAAATGAAAATAAAAACAATATCCATGTTTTAGCCCAATTTCTCATCCTTTCACACAGGCTCTTTCCAGCCCTACTATGCTTCATTCTGTCATCTACTCTTCTCCTGCATCCTCCATAACTGGGACTCCCTTTATGTGCAGGAATACCCAGCTGGGATTTAAGATTCCTTGTTGGAATGAAAGATAATAGCACTATCACCACAGCTGTATGCTGCACCCTTTATTCTGCAGTCCATAAAAGCCAATTTCTAAATGCAAACAGCACAGGAGCTATTCACCCTGTCTGCAGCCATTCTACACAGACAGAGGGGAGCATGGGGTGAGACAGCCAGCCAGTCATAATGGAAAAACACCAAAAATAAAATGAAATCACATAGCACACATTCTCAAAAGTCACAATGCATTTAAGCACTTCAATGTCCTAATGCTTTTTTCTTCATGAAAGTAAAGTACAGCATAGTTCACTTCCGTTAATCCAGAGGCCTCAAGAGTGGGCTACCATTTTCTTCCTATGCTACACCATCCATGAAAAACAGGGGAGCTTAAAGGCCTTTGCAATTCGGCCTGACAATGGGGAAAATTTGTGAGGACTGAGTGGAAGGAGAACCACCTACCAGTTGCTTGCTGAAACACAGCATTTAGCACTGAAAAGGGCACATCAGCACCCCAGTGCTGTTGCTACCTTAGCACTGGAGAGAACAAAATGAATGCGAACATGAAAAAACACAGATGAAGAGGAATAGGACTAAAACCCCCAAATGGGAATGCTTATAAAAATGAAAAATTCTGTCTACCTGCACGTTCCTAAAGACCCCCATATTACCTGACCACTTAATGTGAAGTAGCATTTCAGACTCTATTCTGTATTAGTACACAGTCAAAGCGCAGTAGCTCAGGCGGTTACGGTTACTTACATATAGCTTCGTTACAGAGAGCCAAAGCTGCAGCACAATCGCCCTTCTGCTCCTGATTCAGCGACTCTTCAAAGATTGAGTCTGCCTCCTGCATCGACTTCTCAAAGCCATCACTCCTCCCTGCAAATGGGCAGCACCCTTCATTTTGGTTTCATTCATTGCAGAACCCTCACTTACCCTCATCCCATTTGTGATCGCCAAATCCTTCCACATACGGATTCTCGCAGAGGCTGCGCGTATCCCAGACTGCACCACCTAACCTTCCCTAAGGGAAGTACATCTTGAGCACCCTCGTAAGCTTGACATCCAAACAGTAAAACAACGTGGAACAGAGCTTTCCCTCAAAGTTTTAGTTGAAAGAGTTGTACTGGCTTATTCTATTATTTTCAAAACTTTAAATCAGAACAAAAGATGGTACAGACATATCACAGAGTCAGTTCAAACGACTTCTGTCAAGTAGGAATTAAACTAAATTTAGAACCAAATCTAAACCAAAATGTATCAGTAAAAGAAATACAGCAGATCAGGGTTTTTTCATTGTATGTTAAGTTTCCTGACAAAACCCATCTGTCTCTTCTTCATCAAAATGGAAGCAAACTGAAACACCTAACATGTCTGGGGAAGAAAACTCAGACTTGAGTGTGAACATAAATGCCCGCACGAACTACTTCTATAAATGAGTTCAGTGCATACACTTAACTGCTGTAAGTAACATACAGATTATGAAAACTCAACAGTCTTGCAGCTTGAAAATCAAGGTGGTAGAAGCTGAGAACTGTCAGGATTTTTTTTCCAACAATTTAGAAAACTGTGTTGGAGAAGAGAACTGTGGCTTGGCATCCTAACATCCATTTCTGAGAGGAAGAAATTCCCAAACTATTTGGTGTCACCTATTAAGCATTATGCAAATTATTCACTAAAATGTAAACGTTCAAAGGAGGAAGGGAAAACAAAACTTGACTTTTTACTTTGTTTGGGGGTGGGTCTTTTTAATGGTATGTCTCTATCACTGTGGTAGAGAACACAAGTATCTTTATCAGCCAACAATAAATTACATTCTCTCAATCTGCATAACACATGCTGTGGCCTGACCTGCTCCCCGAAACCCTTGTGCAGAGATATAAGTACAAACTCTTTTACCACAAACCCCAAAGAACCTGCATGAAAAGCTAGAACTGGAGAGAGAAGTGAGAGTTGTTAGAGCACTAAGTTAATCAAGCAGCACATTCAGTTTCAAAATCAAGGCAACTGAGGCTTGTAATCAAGGGCAGAGTACTAAAGTTAGCTTTCTATGCATGAATTTAGCAGTTTACTTGAGGGGAAAATGAGTCACAAGTGTTCTGGAGTTCTGCATACATGCAAGCCTTCCAGGCAGGCAAGCAGTCTGTTAATGTTAAGCTATTATATCTCTGACTGGGGTGGGGAAAGACTTTAAAAGGACTAAGCAAAGACTTTCCTAGATCTCAAGTCAGTCAATGCATCTGAACTCCTCAAATATTCTACTGAATTTTTTTTGGATTAAGCATTAGTCTAGTCTAGTTTCTTTTTAACAAAGAAAAGCTAAGCAATCTTTGCTTCTATCAACTAATAGAATAGATCAAAAAGAGGGGTAATGTCCTGGAGAATATGCTATTTTCTTTCATGCAGGAGAAGCAGAGAAGACAACATGCTAAGCAATATAGGTTTACTTCTCAATTTTTAAATCACTGGCATTTATGTTACAAAAGTAAACACTACACTAATAGAAGAACATATCCATCTACTCCAGTACGTCAGAATTTTTCACCTGGTTACCAGCAGGCCATAGTAGGACTGTGAAGGATAACTGATGGTCAGCAAATATTACACAAACATTCCCAGACAGACATCCTCATGGAGATCATATTGTTCAGCTGCCATTGGCACAGTGTCGTTCTGGCTGCAGAGCAGTTGGCATGGCTGTTGGCTGCAGAGCACAGTTGGGATTGTGTCCACAACTGGCACTGCTGTAGACTGTCCCTCTCCTTCCTCTCCTTGAGCAGCAAACCAGCAACCTCAACTCTTTTCTACATCAGGTTGGAGGAAGCAGCATGGGAATGCCAGGAGGCCTGGCAACACAGGATACCACAGTAAGACTGCCCTGGCCCTACATATATTTGCTGCACCAGAGCCCAGGTGTTCACTACACCCTTCTTGGCTCTGCTTACCCTCCAATGACCCCCAGTTAAGTGTCCCAGCAGGTTTCAGGGCTCACTCTTGACTGGTCAGTGCACTTTTTCCCACCTTTCTCTTGAATCCCCTTACTGGCTTACGGAGATTTAATGCTAAAACAAAGGTATTACATGTGAATCCTGTCATGTTCCCTCTGCTACAGCTGCATCCTTCCAATTAAACCCCTTTTACTGCCATCTCCTGCCAGAAAGATGAGGAGTCATGGAAAAGACAATCAAACTCAGTATTTGGCTTTTAATTTTTTTAAAATTCTTTTTCCCTAGAAAAGATATGCAACCTAAACCCAGCTCAGATTTTCCATTAGATCCAGCCAGAGTACTTGTCCCCACACCTGTGCTGGGGGTGCACAACCAGGCAGAGAGAAAGACTGGAAAGCACAAGGGCAGGAACAAGCAGAATTGCTTAGGGCTGTAAAGGTAGTAAAATCAAGCAGAAACAGAACAATGGTTTACATGAACAACCTCTGCTGTGGGTGGAGCTGAGGTGCCTGAAAGGTACAAACAGCCCTGCTCATTCCAAGGTGCTGGTTAAAGGCTTACAGCTAAATCTAGATATCAATACTATTAACAGTGTATATCACTGCAAAAATGGAAAGACACATATATTATGAATACCTCTATGTTACTTTGTTTTCTCATTTAAGAAGAAATTTGGTCAAAACACCAAACAGCTTTTCACCTTCTACAGGTTTGAAAGGGATAGTATTTCACTACCTGAAGGTACAAAATTGTAATGGGGTGTGGATGCAGTGAGAGAGACATACACGCATCATTAAAACAGGAAATTACATTCAAAGGTTCAAAAAACTTCAGCACTACCATCTTGCAAAATATACTGCATTCAAGAGGTTACCCTGATTCTGCAGTTCATCTAGATCCATGAACCTGCTGGGACGGGGATTAAAGCCCATTGCTGCCTCCATTTCTTTTTCCCTTTTTCTGCGTAGTTCTTGCTCATGGGCTCTCCTTGCCACCTCTTCTTGCAATTCATCCAGCTCACTCTTTAAAGGAACAAAGATGTCTCCACCTTCAAAACAAACAAGCCAACCAAACTTTTTTGACAGATAACATCTCCTAAAGTATCCCTTAAAAGACAAGAAGTATTAATGGAGAATAAAATTAATTTTAGATAGCAAAAGTCTGAGATCACAGAATTGTAGAACATAAATTTTGCTTTGTTAAATTCTACTTGTAAAACCCCTCCCAATACAGTAGAGCTTCAAGCTCCCCTGCAGAACAGTCCATGGATTCACTGACTCACAAAAACAGCACACGGAACACAGAGAATCACTGGAAGAAATAAGCCTAAGCTGATGATAAAATCCTGAGGCTTCTTACCGTGTTTATAATTTGTAAATAATGCTATGTCAAATTAGCCAGATCACTAGAGCTTATGAAAGTTAAATGGATTCCAAGCAAGATGTTTTTCATATAACTGCACAGAGTGGATGAAAAGGGGAGGAAAATAAAGCATATCAATATCCTACACAACAGAAATCCATCAGTTGTCATTCTCATTTCAACTATTACCAGTATTCAGAAAGTGTCTCTCCTCTTGCCTTTCCCTTCCCCATACTCTGGAATAAAGTATTTGCTTAGAATGATACATAAGCAGAAAAGCTTAGCCTCAGCCCAAACATCTTGTAGAAAAACATACACAGTTCTAACAGTTTTGAATTTTGTACAGAATTACAAGCTTGTTTTCAGGACTCTGCTAAGTTATGAGTTATGCTTGGGAGGGTATTTTTGACTGATGGCAGAATACTGAGTTATAAGAAAGAACAGGAAAAATAGATTTATTTTATCAGTTAAGTCAATACACAAAAGAGATGCCAGAGCAACATGAGCAAGAGAATATTCCAACAAAGGTTTTTGCAATCCTCTTTGGTAAATCTTATCATTATTTCTTGTAAAACTGTTATGTTCCTCAAAGTTTCTATTCCCTTTCCTTATAAATTCCCTGTGAACATAAACATCCAGAAAGTAAAGAACAATTCCAATACAATTTACCCCGCATATCCACCCCTGCAAAGTGTATCTTACCATTTCCAATGGTGTGTGGGCTGTTTGTCCAGCTCCCAACTGATGAAGCTGACTCCACTTCCAAGATGCTGCTACTGTGAGACTTTGGGATGTTACGCCAAGCAGGAACAAACCCACCTGCTCGCTTCATATGAGCATCCCTCCAAGGAGAGAGAAATTATAGCTTACCATTTGACTAATCTCTCCAGGAGAAATTGTACCTTTTTTATCCACACGAACATATACTTGCATTTTAATTTAATTTTAAAAGAAGTCTACCGTAACAAAATCTTGGGAGAAACAGGGAAAGAGGAAGTTAACAAGGAGGACAGTAATTCTATTCTCCTCCGTAAGATTATGCAATTCATATTAAAACTGTGGTCTGGGAGTTGTTCAGGACAGATTCTTACAGCTGAAAATCTACTACATTCTGGCCATAAACAGTGCCAGTTTGTAGTTACCTGAAGCTTCCTAAGTCAAGGAAAGAAACACATTGTGCTGTCTATTTATTTTTACATAAAAATATTGCAAGTATGTCTGAAAACAAAGATTTCTAGACAAGGCTATTGATTTCTCATTTTGTACAATGTGTCTATGAATCAGTGATTTACCTGAAACAAAAAGGACTATGAGCTACTCAAAAGTACAAGGTTTTAAACCAGAGACTAAGGGTACAACTATTTCAGATGCATCACTTCAGACAACGTTTCTCGCTCAATCAAGCCCTGGGTTTTTCTCTTCTCACCACCAGTAAGTTAGCAATATACTGAAAAAACCAGGCTCCCATTTCCCTACTATTCCTCCCCTGTCCCAATAAAGCTGTATTTCAAACTAGGACCACTGCTTTGCAAAATGTTCTACACCATAATGCAACTACAAAAAAGAAATCGAGATTTCAATCATTCCAAACATGAATTTTGTTGAAATCTACCTGTGGGTGCTTGAGCTTTCAGACAAGGGCATGTCCAGACTAACTGGGCTGTTGCTGTTGCGCTCACTGCTTTCGTAGCCAGACTCCATCCTCTGTATTAGATGAGGATGTTGATCCACCACATGGTGCTGGGTGCCCCGGCCCAGCACACCACGCTTGTATCTGACATTTGACTGGCTTGACCTTGTTTCATGAACAGTGTGTTCCTTCACCTCATTCTCAGGAAGTTCTTTACCTGTCAAGATAAAACAATATAGCTTGGTAAAAGACCTAAGCTTCAATACCAGCAAAACATCCATATACATGTTAGCTTCTCAACTATGTTTAAATCAGAAGCACCATCCTTAATTTAGGTAAAACTTGCAATATTAAGCAAGAAAAACCCAATACTTTCACAGCTTTCCTAACCTTTAATAACCTGTTCAACAAATTTATCTTTGAATCTCTCCCCTTTAGTATAACTTACCATACTGCCCCTGATGTAATAATTAAGTCTGGAATGAAAATCCTTTCTTTCCCATAATAATTTGTATTTGTACAAGATAATTTTGCAGTATATCCAACTGTAGTTCCAGTACTCTGTTATATCTATTTCAGATGCTCTCATTTTTTACATTGCTTATTTTGCCATTTATGATTTGTTGTGGCTTATAGAGAGGACAGAAAAACTTGGGGTTTTTTTAATTCTTCCTTATGCATTTCACTGTCTTTCCACTTAATTCTTATTTGCTTCCCTTCCTTCCCTGAAGGTGTGCTCTCTTCCCCTTCACCTTCCCTTTACATATTCCTTTATGCTTCCCAATTCTTTTCAACTGTCAAAACCAGCAGAGTCTCCATGTACAAGCGGCATAGCTGCTATGGTGTAAAATCTTCCCAGACAAATCATCACTGGCTTCCAGGCTCTTATCCTCACAATAACAACTCTGCACCAATACACAAGGTACTTTCTGCACTATACTCTGAGCCACCAAGTAAAAACACTATGATGAGCCAGAGGAAAAGCCAGAGCAATCCAAAAGGTCACTCCAAAGGACGAACTTCAGACACTTAGTATAGCATGTGTCCATTTAAGCAGGGTAGATGGTATTGTTTCCCTTATTATTTTCTTAGGCAGGAAACAGCACACAGAAATCAAACAGAATTACCATACATGCACTGTGAACACCCACACAGGAATTAGTCCTCACAGACATGACTCACCACTGACCTAAATTCCACATTCAAAATTCCCACACATTCTGAAATAAATCTCAAACTCTTACCTGCTTCTTCAGAGAAAGGGCTAAGCTGAGTGTAGCCACAATGTTTCCTCTTGTCTTTACTGAAGATGCTGTCTATATTCAGAGACTCTCTTTTGGGTCTCCACGTTGGCCGGTACCTGCTAGATGAACTGGATTTAGACTCACTGCTGGTACTCTCCGCTTCCCAGTCCCGAGGGTGTGCAGACAGGCTTTTTGAGGGTCGTGTTTCTGCCTGATCCACACTACTCCCTCCACGAGGGGAATTCTGGATGGTATGAGAAATCTGCTGTGGTCTGCTGTGGATCATATTGCTCACTGTCTCTTTAAATTCCCTCAGCCTGCTGGTGCTGCTGGATGGTTTGGGGGCAGTTCTGGGGGCTTGTTTCTCCTTCAAGGTTTCTCCTGCAGTTTGTAGAGACAGCAAAAGCCACAAAAATAACTTCAATTAAACTAGCAGCCCTATTTGCAGACTTTGAAAAGTGCAATCCAAAACAACAAAATGAGAATAAAAAAATCAACACTCCCCAAACAAACAAGCCAACCAACCAAAACAGAACTAAACATCAAAAAGCAAAGAGAGGGCTAAATAAAGACAACTATGGAAGAAACAATGACGGAAATGTATGTACACACTGAGACCATTAAAAACATTCAGAAAGATACTGATATTTAAAATAAAGTAATATCTCTTGCCTTCACTATGGTATCCTGATGATTGAGCCTCATCTCCTTTCCGCCTAGACCGGCTAGAACTCCTCTTGCGGTCTGCCAGCGAGCTCTTCTTTGAAACATGCCTCTGATTGCACTCACTGTCAGTCAGGTGGCCTGGAAGGAGGAAGAACACAGTAGAGATGACAAGAGCATTCAGATCAAGTGTTCACTGTGCTAAGAGCAGCAGGACTCTCCTGCTCTTTAGGAGCTGCAGACACTCCAACACTAACTGGCAAGTTTGGGTAAGTTTTCATATCTGTAAGTTTTTGGTTTTTTCTTGGAGAGGATGTTTCATTTTTAAGGTCATAAAAGAACAATACAACCCCTCCAATGACTCTGACTAATGACAGCTTATCCAAGGAAAAAGTTGACTCTCCTTTGTCTTCTAATAGTCTAAGGACACCACTTTCTTGCTGTCAGTTTTATTGACCATGAACATGAAACTCCTGAGGATAGTTTGCCAGACATTACTCTGTTGAATAAAGACTCAAACACACCAACAAGTTACCATCTAATAACAAATTACTGCACATCATCAGCTGCTCTGCACTAACTGTTCATCTACACTCTCTTTGCCTGTAGCAAACACTAAGTAATCTGAGTTAGTCTAGACTACAGTGAAGAAGCCTCACTTGGCTCTCAAGGGCCAAGCCAGCTGATTCACATCTGCCACAAGCTAAGAGCACACGCACAGACCATGAACATGGATCAGCTGACACACAACATTCCCTCACTACAGCTTTTCTGTCTTGAGTGCCAGTATTGTCTCTAGAACACAATTTACTCCCCATTTCCTCACGTCAGATAGGAATTAAGACTATTTGACATCACAAGTTTTCTCTACTGCCTTTGCTTAATTTTATGGTTCTCACACATTCACAGTCCTAAACCTGCAAGCACAAACACACGCATGGCTTTACTCACGTGAGTAGTCCCAAGCAGAGATGCAGGATAAGAAGGGAATTTATGAATAAGCTACAAAGACTTTTTTCTAGCCTTTATAAAACAAACTTTTACCTCGCATAGGATGATAGGAAACAAAAATCCCTACTAGCAAACAGTGGTCTAACAGCCCCCAGACTACACAGCTGGTCCTCCTGGGCCTTCTCCCTTCTCTAGAGATCAGCATAAAAATCAACAACATTTAAAGCAGATTTTACATATAAAATTGTACCTGCAACATTTAAAAAACCAATTCACTGCAACTACAATTGCTACAAAGATATCACAATAAATGAGTGGGAAGGAATCCAAACAATAAAAAGCAAGCTACACAAGGCTCACTTTTCATTTACAAATTTAAGAGTGATTTTGTGGCCAAATTTTTTAGAAACAAGCAGACTATAAAAAGAAAATAAATAAAGAAAGCAAAAGAGAAATGTTGGCAATGAAGATAAAAGATGTATAGCATTTTGGTGACTGAACAGGAGTCTGTGCTTTGGAGGATTTTTTTTCGCCCCCTTCACAGCATGGACTGCCACACATCTTTTAGGAACTCCAAGAACAGCATTATCTTATACCTTGTAGTGGCTCCCCTCAAGACAGAAGAGACTTATATTTCACTTCAGCATGCACAACTTTTCTAGTTAAACATTCCATCCTGATAGGGATTGCTTGGTTAGCATCCTTCAACTACCGTAAGAGAAACTATCTGCCAATATTTGGTGCTTTTAGCACTAGCTTAGGATTTGCATAGAATAAAACCCAGCTTAGTCTTTTAGAATGAGGGATGCTAGCTTTGCATTAATATATTCTCCTCCTTTCAAAGACTGCAAATACTGTCCCATTGTCATCAGACATTTAATAGCCACAGAGGAGATGTCAAGAATCAGAGGTCTGCAGGACACAGGCTTTGCTGTCTTTACTTGGACTCTAAAACAAAGACTAAATCCAACATAATGCATGAATATAGGAATTAAAATCCCAAGAATATTAGCTAACACTTAACACTCACTTTTTAAAATTCTCTAAAATCACAAGCCAGGATTTTTGAGTGCCTAACGATATGCTTAAAAGGTGTCTCTTGATGAATGTATCACTTAAATACCCCATCCTTCAGACTAGGGATGGCTTCACAAGCAAATAGTAATATTCAAAGGAAAAGTTTGGTTTTGTAGGAGTTGTGTGTGTCTAAGAGCATGTTACAGAGGAAAATGAAATCAAATGGGTTAAGACAGAACACCCCCTGCGCCCTCCCCCTGAAATCTCAGTTGCATGAACAGGGCAGCCAGAATACGCACATTTTTCTCAGCAGCACAGGTGGGCAGGAGCACAGAGAGGGCTTATGCAGCCACTCTTCTGCCCCCATTCTGAAGTACCCAGGAGCCTGAGGTCATACGACCCAATGGTGGTCCTTCCCCGAAGGATGATGTGGGATAGGGTCCATAATTTTCTGGGCTGGAGTAGTGGGTAAATGGCCATTAAATGAAGAATCCTGCTTTTGCCCAGAACGATTCAGTTGACAGGTCAATGTGGGTGGCTTCTTTATAGCCCCCCGGATCACCATTTGATGACTGAGCAGTTGTATTAGTTGGCAGACTGACTTTTTTTGGAGCGGTTGTGGGTAGGTAAAAAAAAAGGGGAAATGCCCAGACAAGTGGCTAGCTAAGGGAACAGACTGACTATAGCTAAGGCTGAATCAGGGAAGATAAGGACAACTGAATTTAGGTGGAGAAATGGGCTAAGCTGAAGGGAATAACACAGGATAGAATCAATAGGAGAAGAAAGAAAGAAAAAAAGGACAAAGTCACTAAAAATGACAGAACAAAAGGTTACATGCTGAACTTCATGCTTACATGTTTGTGACCATCCTCCTTACTCTCCTTTTCTGCTAACTTCTGTGTGGCAAGTTTTGCAGGCAGGAACCTAATCCAAATAAACTCGGTGCCATTTTTGCAGGCTATTTAAATAGTACACTACTACCTCTTTTGTCTTCTTTGTACTCTGAAGACAATCATACATTTTGTTTCCTCATCACTCAATTTCTGCTCCAACTTTCTTTTCTTTCTCACACCCTACCTAAGACTATGACTGGTCCCTACAGCATTAAGTATTTGCTAAAACATTGGAAGAACTGTTGGGCTATCTTAACCTCTGTATTACAGTTACTCAGACCTCTGATAAAGAATGAAAGAATACTAAATAAAATGAACTTGAAACATTTTTTTCAGATTTTGATGTACCATAGATTGTTTCAAATTAACCAATTATGATACAAAAGAGGAACAATTTTACAAATGAAAGGACAAAATGGTCTGACAGTTTTGACACTCTGGTGCAATCTAAAAGCTGCTGATTCAACTCCTAGGTCTTCTTAGAAAATCTATTTACAGCACAATAAAATAACTTTTCAAACAGGAATAGTAGATCCTATTTCTGATGCTACGGAAGTCTAACTTTAACTTATGCACTACTTTTTCAGAAGTGATGTTAGAAGTTACTGTATGCAGAAACAGGCTGACTGTGGACACTGACCATGAATAATTGAGGAGATCAAGTCTTCAGACTTCCACTCTTTTCAACTAAAGAGTGTTCAGGCAGACTGTTCAGCTGCCGAAAGTAACACATATACAGATTGTCTTCTCACTGGATATTCTAGCTTAACTTGCTTCTGTGGCACATGTAGGAAATTATCTTATGCTCCTCACTGGTGCAGCAAATACTACCAACCCCCACTTACACAGGAAGTCCTTAGCTCCCAAGTATGAGGGATTCTGGTGATGAAAGCGCCCTTCCCAGATAGCTGCAACTCCTGAAATGAAGTTACTGCCCAGAGATGAGTAAGTAGCACACACGACACTTACCAAACCCTACAAGAGGGCTGTGCAGACTCCAACTCACAGAATTATATAACAAAGAGAGCAGGCAGTATTGTGGATAACAGAAAAACAAATCTGTAAATGCTTGTCTGGCTAGATACAAGTCTACAGAAGCCAACAACACTTTTAAATAATGCTTTTTTTGGTGAATGCCAATAGCTCATTACAAATGAAAAATTAGGATATTAAACACTTTTCACTATTCTGTTAAAGGTTGTGTGTACATATAGAGATATTTTCAGTTGGAATCCACTGCAGTCATCTTATCTAATGACAATGATCACACACAGATGCAATAGTATCTGCTACCTGTGTCCCTGCTGCTTTGTGAAGCTGCATCATTCTCCACATTGTAGATGACTGTCCCCTGGGAGTCAGAGGAGAAGTGACTGACCACAGACTCATGGTGTGCCTGTTTATAAGGATAGCTGTCTGTAGAGGAATCTGTCCGGGTGTCGCTCGAGATGGAAGGTTCTCTCCCTGGGGAAGAAAGAAATGTCAAGGAAGCAATGCCAAATTTAAATCTTTTTCAGCTATTATAAAAGTCAAGAAAGGCTAAGAAAAGAGAGCAAGCACAGCTATAGAGAAGTTAACAGGAAAACAGAATACCAAAGATACCAACTCAGATTCAAGAACATCAGAGATTATGGGAAAAGTCTGCTCCTTTGGAAGCAGGGACACAGTGTCATTCCTTCTGAAAACCTGTTTCTTTCTTTCTCTTTGGTAACTCCAAATTTATCAAATCCTTTTAATATGCCAAATTAAACTACATCAGTTGGACTGAAAGTACACATTAATGTCATACTGAAATTATTGCTCATTTTCAACACTGTTGAGTGCAACTACAATATGAAACAAACTGCTTTGGGGAAAGTAAAAAAATTACTCAAGTACAAAATATTTTAATAAGGGTAACAAGAACATCACGTTATAATAATTAACAGGTTTCATCTATTATGAATCAAAAGCTTATCTAGTATAAACTTTGCACTGAAATACTTTTAGCTAAAGTAAAGTAACCTGCTCCTTCTCATTGGTCCCCTATTGAAAAATACGAAGCATCGTGATTCAGTTTAAGTACAGTAATTCCTGAACTCATAAGAAGAGGTGAAAAAGGCAATCTCCTCCCTCCACTTTCAGTACATAAAAATAAAAAATCTGAACAGTTTGAAGACTGTTGGTTATTTAACATATGTGATGTACACACTCCTTAATACACAGGATGTTAGCATCATACTCGTTTCTCAGGGGAGAAATTAAAGAAGAAAAAATATATTAAAAAAGGAAGTCCTTCTTATGTTTAACTGCAAACACTGAGCCTGACAGCACTTCCCATTTTTGGCGAGAACAAGTCTTGCAGTAAATGTCCTATTTAAGAATGGTTTAGAACTTTTAAAATCAGAAGCTTCAGTTATCGAAGTCACCAGTTAGTGTTCCTCGCTACATCCACACCACACCAGGTCCTTCACTTCCTCCACCCCCCAGTTTCTTTCTCCTAACATTTTTGGAAAAGACTGCTACCCAAACAATCAACAGTCTTGGACCAAGAGAGAGGTTCACAGATTAAACACTGGAAATCCTCTTCAGAATTCCTGATCAGCTTTAAAAAGCAGAAAGGATCCCTGCTGACAATAATACATCCAAAGAAGGAAAAAATTTCACACGCCACACTTCAGCGTGAAGGTACAAGGCACAGAGCCCACACTTCTTACCCGAGTCTTCACTGTCATAGCAAGTCCTGCTATACTGCTGTAAATCCACCTGAGGGGGCAAATCTTGTGTTGACACCGGAGTTCCTCTTGGATCTGCATAGAGCAGCAGCAAAGGCTGATAGTGACCCTTAATGCACTTTGTCACAACATCCTTCCATTTTGGACCAATCTGAATTGACAATCAGAAAAAACAAACAAAAAAAACCAAGAAAGGTTTTCTGTCATCATTTTCTATCATAAGTTCTCTTTTCCCCTGTCGCAATTCTTTCAGAGTTCGATTTTCCACTGACATGCTTTAACTCTTTCTACAGCCAGCACTGACCTGGACTCAGCAAGAAAGCTCCTGAGCCAACCTAACTAAAACCCAGGTATTCACCATCCTATGGCTAAATAGATTACAAGTCTTGCTAAAAATAGAACTACAAAAATAATCCTTCCCTTTCCCATTTTTTTCCATAAAAACCCTTTCATCCTCTGAGATGTCCTTACCTTGCATCAACCAAAAAGCAGAAGAATTTTTTAATGAATAAAATGAACAATAAAAGATATCAGGACAGTAAATGCAAGCCAAAGCTAAATACTTGAAGTGTGTGAATATTTCTGCTGTGACAGAACCTCTGCAAGCACTGATAGCCCAGGCAACTCATTCATATTGTAATAGTAATCTCACAAATCTTCCCCATGTACTAATACAGGTTTCACCTGGTACACTCAACATTTACTCCAACAAATTTGCTCCATACGTGAATATTCTACTAAGGAAGTGCAGTACTAGCCTTGGCAAAATTCTTCTGCTGAGAAGTATGACTGTAAAAATGCATTAGAGTTTTTTCACATTGAGACTGTGCTTGGCATGACTACAAGAGAAAATTTTCCTCTCTCACCTTTGCGATTCCATGACTAGAAAGAAAAACAGAGAGTGGTATGAAATAATGCCAAACAATCTAATGGGTTATAATGTCGTGCCAAGATCCCAGCACTGGTGTCTTTAATGTCAAGGACCTCATGCTTGGTGAAAAGGTTAAAAAAAGCACTAACATAAGAAACGGAAAATTTGTTGTTGGCAGTAAACACTAGGGAAGACTGGTATATAGACACTTAAGCAGAGTCCAAGAACAGGCACTAAATAGCTGTACTGCCTGTCAGCAAGGGAAAGAGATGTGTGTTAGCTGTATGCACAAGTAAACTAGGTTTTCAAACAACAGCATAAAAACAAGACTGAGCGACAACTGAACAGAACTAAGAATCGGGTTTCTGAGATTCCTGGTGTGCTTTTTTTGAAAATACTTCACTTTGCTGAAAAAAAGGAGCAACAAATTTGCAGATCCTGAGTGGAAAACCAGCAAAAAAATCTCAAAATCTGTAGAAAACAGCATGGATTTACACACATGCAGCTAACAAATTTCCAACAGATTATTTTCCTAAACAATTTTTTCTCACCTCTTTGACATGAGCATCATCAAAGTACATCCACTTGCGGATTTTAGTTTGGAAGAAGAAGGTTGAATAGTGTTTTCCATAGTAACAGATCATTCCCACCAAATACAGCTCTGAGTGTTTTGCTCTGTCATCAGTTACTCTGAAGAAGAGCTTCAAGAAGGGAGGTAAGAAAAACAGAACGAGTAATTAATAAAATGCTCAGAATTTTACATACTGTTTTATGTTCAAAGACCTCGAAGTACTGTAGAGAGGTGTCAGGCTTTTACTTCAAAAGACAGTGAAAACAAGGCAATAAATAAGTAATCATGCAATGTTTAAGCAAACACAGAGACACAGACCAGAAATGGATTCTGACCAACTCACCAGATGCTCATAAATTGAGTTGGACTTGGGAGTATGTGTCTACTTGAAGGAAGACATTTACAACAATGAAAAAACAACCTGTTACATAACTTCAATGTGGTTCTACTTTGAAAATTTGTATTCTGTGTCACGCTTGCTGATTATATCAAACAGTGTTTAAAAAATTCATTCCTTTTTGCAGAAACAAAGTGGTTTGGACAGCAAACAGCTGGCATTTATTCTGACTTTAGCAAGGACTATCCAGAATTTGGCATGGATCAGTTTATGATGCCAACACATAAAAGATCAACTGAAGACACCAGTAGATCAAAAGAATTCATCACACAGAAAAAAATTTATTTAATTGAATTTCATTAATGTAAAATGCACAGGTCTTGTGTTTTAGCGCATTACTGCTCTACTATGCAAAGACCACATTTTCATAACCACATTTCCGTGAGTTCACACTGATTTTGGTACACTGTGCACTGGACAATGCATTTTAACATAGATGTGTGTATATATGTGAACTATTTTATGTAGTATCTCAATGCTACGATAAGACACAGCTACAGTTTGGAATACCGATAATTCAGCACTAAAGCATCAGTTAATGTAGACTAAGTGAATCCTCCAGGGGAAAAACCTCTGGATCTTATTTAATTCAGTCTGTCACTCAACCACACAGTGCCAGCCACCACCTCCTTAGAGACTGTTCAGTTACAAATAACTCTTCAGTGTTATGACCACACATTTCACCAAAAAGAGTAGCTAAAGGTAAAAAAATAAACTCGAAGACCACCAAACTACATTTTGTCTTCAGAAGAAATAGAAATAAACTTCTGTTCTTTAAAATGAAAGAGCACATTTGTATTTTCACAAAAATAGAACAACCCCCATCTAAAATTTCCTTTCAGTTAAGTTTCAGACATTTCAGAAACACCCTTTACAGGTTTTTCTAAGGCTTTCAGAGACAGGTCAGATCCTTGGTTCTGTCCTCTATTCCTCTCTTTATGGATGCTGAAAAGGTAAAGGTGGCAACTTCAAATTTTTCTCAATTCGCTACTACAGACTACCATAAAAAAGACTGTCTTTGTAGGTAGTGCCAAAATACAAAAAACTCACATCTCCCAGTTTAAGGCAAGTTCCCAGACTGTGAATCACATCCTCAGCCAGATCAGAGTGGTCTGAGTCCCAAACCAAGCCAATGGTGATGATTTGTGGCGAGTTCATCAGCACACGGCGAATACGGATCTTTTCCCCACAGTTACTCTGAGCACAGAAATAAAACAAGACATTGAATATAATCCTTCTCTTATTGTAATGTTAGGGCAAGGCATTAACAAATGTAAGTCTCGGAAGTAGCATTACATGAAGAAGCAACTATGCAGCATTTTTCTGCCCTACCTATAAATCAACATGTAAAAAAAGTTTGATAACTCTTTTTGCATATTTATTGAAAGGCAGAAGAAGATATTAAGCTCTTACTTTCGAAATCTAGCACTTATGATATACATAACAAATAAGCATCTATTCCTGTCCTTAATACTTGTGTCTAGTCAAAGAAGCACTCATCACTAATTTTTCCCTTCCCTCCTTCACTGAGTAACTGTGAGATACTGAACTGACACCCAAAGAAAACTAAGGCTACTCACTGGGCAGTTCCGCAGGTCCCCCATAGTGCTGGCATTCTGCAGGAGCTCTCCAAACATATCCGGAGTTGGTTTCTCTCGCCTCTCCAGCATACAAATTGCTTGATTGCTTCAGTATAGACAAAGTATGGAAAACAAAAGTTTAATAATCAAATAAAAACACAAACCCACACTAAGCTAGTGTATGTTTCACCTAAATTTTGTTAGCATTATGAAACTTAAAATACGTAACACTTTTTATATTTAATATTGTAGTACAGAAAAAAACACATAATTAATTGTGAATTACTACATCTTCCACAAAAATAATGCATAAATAAAACAAGTAAAACTCAAAACAGAAATAGATTGCTTGGCTTATATTTTATATCTTAGAAGAAAATTTCAGCATTTCAATAAATACTTGGTTTCAAAATGAAATACTTGCTTCAAAATGCACCCCCTTCAATAAGCACAATTATAGTAAAGTAACACAGTACGGCACATACTTAATAAAATTACAAACAAAAAAATAGCCCAGTACCCAATTTATGTCACTGTCCAAGTTGAAAGAAAGATGACAATATGTACACAAGAATATTTGTGCTCAAAGCATGTTCAAGCTTAAAATGGCTTCAGAGGTAAATAAATATATTACTATGTATTGGTACTTTTAAAATAATGCATGACTTAAGATCTATTGTGATATTTCATATAAAATACTGAATACCATTTACGTAACTATTTTACCCTTTTTCTAATAAACAATATTCCGATATACAGTGTCTGCTGGAACCTAATGAAAAAGTGCAGCTTGATGGAACAGCAGGCAGCAGCCACAAAGGAGGATGTTTTACAGTACTCTTGCTACATGAGTAAAGTGGTACCTATTAAAAATCTGCATGTGAAGAGCAATTAGCAGTTCTCATGACAAATTTTTCAGGCTCCGTAACCATGTGTCTTGCATGCCAAACATAAAACAAAGAAAAGTTCTAATCCCAATAAAATTTTCAGGACAGAAACAAATAACAGATTCCTGCCTCAATGACATTTAAAAAGCTTTTAACTCAGCAGACATCTACTCAAAGAAGACTTCTCCAGCATTAGTTCAAGCAATCTGCTTTAGACCGAGTGCTCATGCTCCATGCACCGCCTTTAATGAAAGGTCCCATTGACCAGGACAGTTCCCCTGTAACTAGATTAAACAAGAGCTATGTATTCATCCAAGGAAAGAGGATTTGAGGAACTACAGGCTGATCAGTCTCACTCCACCACCTGGGGCCATGACAGACCAGATCAACCCCCTTGGAAATCAGCTCCAGGCATGTGAAGGACCAGGTGAGTCAGAGCAGCCAGCACAGATTTACTAAGGGAAAACCATGTCTGACCTCTGGTGAGAATTTCCCTTTCTGCATCTTCCCCTGGATATTGTGGAACCGCCCTGGTCACCATGGAGGAGGAAAAAAACCTTACAGTTCACAACTGGAACAGGCAGCCCAGAGAAGTCATGGAATTTTTGTCCTTTAAGCACTTTCAAAACTCAGCTACACACAACACCAAGGAGCCTGATTTAGCTTTGAACTTAGCCCTGCTTTGAAGTTAGCCCTGCTTTAAACAGGAGGATAGAATTGATGTCCAAAGGTCTTTTTCAATGTAATTTTTTTTGTTGTTTTTCTTATGTCTTCTCAAGTCACCTGCTCACATATTAAAGTCTTTCAAAAGAGTCCTTGCCACTACAGTTGTCAAGATTCAGAATCATAAACAAGCAGACACACTGCTCCATGCCTAAACTGCTACCTCCTGCTTTACTAAATCCTCATGGTCTTTTACCACAGCTACCAAAGCTCCTCAAAATTTGAACAAACCATGCTCTAGACATTTTAACAATAAAGATCATAAAGATCAAACTGCAACAGCAGCATGGAGGGAAAAAAAAGAAAAAAGGGGAAAAAAAAGTGTGGAGGAGGTAGGGAAGGTTCCCTGTGAAAAACTCAACTCACCAGAGTGAGGTTGTGGAAATATAATGTACCATCTGGATGAATGGTAACGGGTCAGAGGTGGCACCACAGCTGGTACAAACACACTAAAGAGAAAGAAAATATAATGCATTGGCAAGATTAAACAGGTATTTCCACTGCAACACTTCCGCCTGTACATTTCTTTCCCGTGGCAACGAACGTTTTAGAAATGAAAACACAAAACTTGAGAACTGGTGATTGGTACTAAGCATATATTATTACCTCACCTGTTCAAATAAAGTCATTGCAAACTTCTGATGAGAAACACAGTGTGGTGCAGTGCAAATATCTTCCTTTGTCTCATCTGCAATGTGGAAGTGAATTCGCATTAGCAGGTTTTCCTAGCCAAAGGAAAAAGGAAAAAGAATGCATTAGATCATTTCAACTGCAGACAAAAGTTAAGATATAAATCACAAAAGTATGTCAGATGCCATAACATTACAGACAGAAGGCTCCTGCAAATTTTTGGAAGTTGCTTCAAAAACAAAGAAGCTAGTATTTCTTGTATACAAAAGAAAACGGCCTCCACTTCTGATTTGAAATGGTGCATCAATTAAACATTTATTTACTAGCACTGCTGAAGATTCTGCTCCTGATTTTTCTGTCCAATTCTCAAGCATCCATGGATATGACCAAATGTAACAGACAGAGCACCTATGCAGTTTTAAAGATCACTGGATTGACACTAACTTCTCATGAACACAAAATCAACTTCTCCATTCCACAAGAGCTTGGAAATATGACACATCATCTACATTCTATCAAAAAGAGGGAGAACCAATAAATGAAGAGGCAGACTAAATTCTGTATGAAACAAAAGGACTGAACATTTCCTAGACATTATTTCATGCAACTACATCTGTTTTAAAGTTCCCAGGAGTTTTTGTCCCAAGACCTTCTCTCCTCCCACTGTTGCCAACACTAATCTGTGGGTGCCAGAAGTCTCTTGACAACTCTTCCAGCAGAACACTTTTCACTAACACTATTAGCTGCCTGGGTGGTTTATAAGCCTGCAATAAACATGTCAAGATTAATTATTTGGCAAAACAACTCTAACATTGTACAATTTCCCTTGAAAAATTTTCCTGTGAAAACACATTTTCAGAATAACTGGCAAACAAAATGTCCTTTCACCCTCTTGAGGTGATCCTTAAAACTAGAAACCTGCTCATTCTTTTAGTGCAATTTTTTCATAATTCACATCTAAAGCACACTTGAGAATCCAAGCTGTACATATGCACAAGTAAATGTAAAAAATGGTTAATGATGATATTACCATTTCCAAGTAATTTGTTTGGGGATGCCTCTGTGTACTTTTCCAGGCCAGACATGCAAAGTCTGTTGCAATTTGGGGAAAGGAGAAACGGAGGGAAAAAAATTAAGGGGAAAAAAACCCCCACAAACAGGGAAGACTGTAGTGGTGGGCCACCTCTGTGCCTGTCAAACCATCTTTCAGTTATACTCACAAAACATTCAGCAGCATCATCCATGATGCCCAGCTGGAAACGTTGCTCATCCTGAAATGTCTTTGCAAGAGCAGTGCGCAGGGCATCAGAAGGCAGTACCTTCTCACTGCTACACTGAAACTGGTTGAATATACCCTAGTAAAAAACCAAAAAGATAGTTAAGGTACTGTATTTTTCAAAATATGACTCAATTCATCTGAAAACAAACAGCAAACATTTAACTTGTTTGCATCCTGCAACACACAGATACTAGTATGGTACACGGACTACAGGAGAAAACCCTGAAAGTGCTTCCTTTGAAATCCTATGAACCTTTGTGTATTTCTTCCTTTCCTTTCACATATACAAGGAAGGGTTAGGAGTTTAAGAGGAAATTTCCCTCAGTGTCAATCCCCCGTGGATCCTTCTTTCCCCAAATCTGATTCCTGAAGCAAATACAATGAACATCAAAACTTCTCACTTGTTATTCTCATTTCTCCCTCTCCACTTAACTTTCTCACTTCCAGCTCACACATGCCACCTTGTTTCCTCTTTTAAGCAACTCTTTCCAAGCGTCTGTAGCCCTTAAACAACCACAACTTGATACTGGCACACTTTAAAGAAATTTACCTTTCAGAAGTCCAAGAAGGTAAGAATTAGATGATTTTTGTGTCAGCATGCAGGAGGGAAAAAGCACAATGTGAATAGGAATATCAGTTCCTATGAAGAGCCAGCTGTTCACTTGCTGCCATAAACCTGCATTTTCATAACCGTAACTCACACATCACCTGGGTAACCATTTGTAGAGATGAGTAGTTCTAAAAAGACACATTATTGTCTGAAGTGTGGGTTATATGCATGAAAGTTTGTACATATTTCCAACTGATTAAATCCCCACGTTTATTTTGTGTGCTTGTGTGCACATGTGCGTGAAATATCCAAAACTCATCTGAACAGTTAACTTTCATTGTGCCCTTCCCACAAAAACAGGAACAAAATTCTGTATGCAACATCCTCAGTTTAAGTAAAAAACTTCTAGTTCTTATTCTAATACAAGACAACTCTCCATCACCACTGTGCTCTTTCTACATCATGTCATATGACAAGCAACCATCTTCATCAGTGTCAATCTAAAAATTCTGCTTGTCCGTTCCCATAAAACTTCCCTGCAATTTCCCTAAAGATGGTGAAAAAGCCCGATTCATACTACAGGAGAGGAAAAAGGGATCACCTTTAATTGTGCACCAGTCCTCTTTACTGCCTTCTAAACTTAGTAAAACAAGGAGAAAATCAAACTGGTTTGCCTGTTTGATTTTCTTTCAAATCTATATTAATCTGCAGTATTTCACAATTAATATAGCACTTCTTGCTTTAATTACAGAAACCTTCTCCCCAACATACTTAGGATCTATATTAATTGGAAATAATCTAAATCTTTCTCTCCTTTAACTATTTTTACTTGTTTCTTTTCAGGAATTGAGAAGGTAAACTGGGAGGTTTGCCAAATGGTACAATCTTGTGTGTTTTGAGGAAGCTGGAAAAAGTGCAGAGCACAGCTGTGACTGCACAGGCAGCAACCCAACCTCCATGCCCCTGCCATTTCTGCCCATAGGAATGGTACAATTCATAGTGCTGACATAATCTAAGATAGATGTAATATGCCAATCTCTCTCTTTTATTTTGTTGGTCTTCAAGGTGCTCATTCATGGGTGAGGGCCCATTGCGCTGA
The DNA here is from genome assembly GCA_026261815.1 of Monarcha castaneiventris obscurior. Lineage (NCBI taxonomy): Eukaryota > Metazoa > Chordata > Aves > Passeriformes > Monarchidae > Monarcha > Monarcha castaneiventris. Next base: position 20,404,413 of record JAMPIT010000886.1, read on the forward strand.
AGCCCACAGCTCTTCTACTATTGCTTTTATTAGAGTATCACAGAATCAGGAGAAAAGCATCATGAAGAGAAAGCCATGAGACACTATCATACTTTGTGAATTACAGACAATACCCCTCCTCAGCTATCTTTTATATATACATATATAAAACTGAAAGAATGACAAAGTCTCTGCACTTCAACTTGATTGCCATTTCTGTCACTCTGATAACTGAGCAAGTTTCATGTTTCATTAGTGAATTTTCTCATTTCAGTGACCCTCAAAAAAAAAAGGCAGTGAAACAACTGCATCCTGCTTCATACTTTGCATTAAATAGTTTAAGAGCACTTGAAAATACTCACAACTGTGCTTTAGAAATGTGTTTATTCTGTTTACACAGTCTCACTTCATAGATTTGGAAACTGAGACACTTGTCTAGTGACTGGTCCACAACCTCACTGCCGTGAGCTGATGGGCAGGACCTGATTTGCTTCAATGAGAGCCCCGAAATGGCTCTGCACCCCCAGGGGATGAGAAACAATGCAGGCTCTAAACTAGGTAAAAGGAGAAACAAGCAAGAAAACTGAAACTCTTCTTTTAAATTTCACTCTTTAAAGAAATAGCATACTTACCACAGAACAAAAAATAATTAAGCAATGTCAATTCTGTGAAGAATGCAAAGATCAGGATGTAGCAGATCCCAATATTACATGGAAGAATGCTTCCTCAAATTTGTAATGACATAGCACACAATGGTATAGTCTTATTTAGATTACAAGGGAAAAAGTATCTTAAAACCAGTGAGTAATTGTGCATTTTAATCTCATAAAGATCAAATTTTATTATGTCATTGCACAGTGCTGTTTAGAGCATGTTAGAAACCAGTGCTTGTAGGAAGTTCCAAAAGCACCTCAAATGGAGTCAAAAGCACTTTGAGTTTGGTTTTCCTTAGGTTTCAGTCAGTGGGGTTGGGTTTTTTTGGGGAGATGGGGTTGTTGGGTTTCTCCCCTTCAGAACAGGTCTTTCTTGTCCCTCAACCTCAGATGGACAGGTGTGGCATTTCCTGCAATTTCATCACTTTAAATTGTCTAAGTAAGATGTCCCTCCCTAATTTAAGGTCTTGCCTGTGAGCGATACTGTTAATTGCTCAAACATTTGTTCTGTACACAGGTATGAAAGCCAGCTGGGTGCAGACCAGGAAAACTTCTGATTCTGCCCCAGGAGTTCTCATGGCACCTTTCTTCCAAGTGTTTATGGAACATGAGAACTTTATATATGAAACATTCAAACTTCATTCTCCTCCACATACTTCTACTGAAACTGAAGATGGTGGAAATCCCATCCGTGTACTGACTGCATTGATGATCTCTTTCAATGGCTACATTCCATCACAAATGAGCTTGTCCCTAACAGTGCCAACAATATGAATGGACCCTGCTACAAGCCTCATGAAAACAGGAAGTTCCTTCCATTTTAAGAGTTTGCAGTAACTAAAATCAAGGATTTAGAACAAAAAAAGAATTAGCTTAACATAAAATCTAAGAATTACTAATACCATATTAATAGCAGTACTTTGATTTCTACACTGAGGATGCTCTTGGCACCTTGGTCAGTCTACAAGCTAAGACAAAGAACAGTATGAGCAAGGGATTTTTCAGATAGAAAGTCTGTGTTCTGGTTATACTTCATTCCTATGAGGTCTGTATGGAAAAGAAGCCCATCTCCCTTCACATCCTCTTCCCTACAATTCTTCAAAAGTCTGGAAAGGGTAGCAGAGAATAAAATTAGGAAGTGCAGGTGTTCTTTAAGACCAATAAATTCACAAAGTCCACCTAGTTGCATATAGTCCTTCCCCAAATACTAAGTCAAGATGAACTCCAATGACACTGTTACCTTTTACCAGCCCACTCTCAGATGGGTCAACCATCCCAAACAATCAATTGTAGGGCCTCGCTTGGCTTTTTACTATTCAGAAGGCTTTTTCCTTGTTTTTTACCTGAAGGCTCCGTATCTTTTCTATTACTACACAACTGGGCCTCTGACACATATCAGAACAAAGCCTTGCAGAGCCATTGGGCTTCCAAAATAATGTCCTCTGCTTTGGGAAGTGTGGGTGCAGGGATCAGTATGAACTTCCTAGATGCACACTGATCAAGTATCAAATAAATGAAAACAACCTAAGGTTTGAGACAAGGAACATGTATCACACAACTCTTCAAGAAACCTTGAAGGTATTTCAGAACACTAAAATTCACATGCATGATCATAAACCAGGTTATTTTTCACCCGGTTTAGAGAATAAAGATAGCAAGTATACTTTCAGGTAATTCATGGGACTGACACACATTCTTGGGAGATCTGCACCCAACTATCTTTAATACTGTTTGGAATCAGCTTCCTCCCTAGGAAAGTATTCCATATATTTGGGGTAAACTGACATCTGCAGCGTGTAACTAACTATACTGATGAAACAAACCAAACTTGATACACATGCACATGACTTTTTAATCAAGCATGCAAAAGTAGGCTGACATAAGAATAAATTAATGGCTGAAGACAATAGGCAACAGCTACTGAATCAGATCAGCGTTCATGCACTGTAATTTTGAGTTGTGTCCTTGGCAGCTTTCTGAGAACTAACTACTCCCTTCCAGAACTACACAGAAGTTTCTTCTGTATAGGGATATCACTGCAGCTCTAGTGGTATGGTATTTCAAAGAACAAAACATGCTCACCTCAAATGCCTTAGTATTCCCTACACTAATCAATTATTTCTGGGTTTTGGTGATGGGGTTTTTGTTTGTATAATTCTTCTAAGCTTTCTCTCCATTTCAATAGCATGCCCTTCTTACCCTGTTCAATTCAGTGAATCTTTTTTCTTGCTTATAGTACCTAATCTCTCATTCAGAACATCACACTCTCCAAGAGAATCCTCATACTCAGTACAACCACCTGTTTCAAATGGCTGCTAAAAATCACTTTTCTCCTATCCAAATAAATCAGCCTCCACCCACAGTATTTCCACTAGCTCACATTTCTTCCCCACATTTCCTTGTGGTATATTCGCCTTCAAGGTTGCAATAAATTCTAGCTCTATTTGGTTTTGCATCTGTTGATCTCTTTTCAAACCTCCAAGTCTGATAACAATCAACGTAGATTTCCATTTATTCCTTTCTTTTTATGTCTCTTCCATTTGTACTCACACTGTACCTTGAATATTAAGATCAGGTCCCCAGTATAGACTGTCAAGTCAGGCACCCCTGGCTACTACAAAAATCAAGTAAAAAAATAATACTTTCCACAAGTGTTGTTTAGGAGGGTGGCAGGAAAAGAAATCCAAATCATAGAATGTACACATCTACTAGGTAACAATTCATTAACTGCTTGATCAAGATCAAAACAGCCAACTGTTATTTGGAAGCTTCAATTACCAGTTTATTAACTCAGGAAACTGTACTTGCTGCTAGTTTATTTGGCAGGCAGTTAGCTGCAAGTGCCAACTGAAAAAAAAAAAGTTCAAACAATAAAACTAATTATTTTATGTATTTTGACTATTGTTTTACCCTGAAATACTACTGTGATTTGAAAAAAGCATAAAACAAGAGGATGAAATCTTTGCAACCAACCTACTACTGTCTCAATCACATGATGAACATTTCATAATAAATCACTCCATTTCAAGCAAGTGGCTTATCAGAAGCAACTACAGCCATTCCACTTTTTTAAAGTGCTGTGAAACTTTACTGATCTCTATTTTCATCTTGGACAACAACATCATTTCTACATAGAAAATTCACATTCTTCCTGCTTTTGTTGCACATGACAAAACAACAGAAAAGACCAGCCCTATTGGAATTTATCAATCAATAGAACATTCTTCTTTGTGACCTACAAAAAACACTCTGTCCTATATCCTGGCACTGTGGAGCTCCCAGTACAATCCCTGGAAGGAGAACAAACTCTCTGTGGCATGCTCAGTACAGTGGACGGATTTCCCCCTTCCTACCCTCTTCCAGCTGTGATAAACACCAAAGCAAAGTCATGCTGAAAAAAAAAAGGAAAATAAACCAAATCATAGTAGACTTCAGCATAAATAATAAATCAAAAAGCTGTTCCAGTGTTACAGCAGGCAAACCACATAGTGGAAAGGACAGCTTGTGTATTGAAAAAAAGATTTAAATAATGCCACATCTTAAGGAACAGTGTTTGGGATTCCAGCACAGAGTCTGCAGCTCTCCTTTTTTATAGCTGTTGATGCAAGGCTCCTTCCAAATCACCAAGGAAAGTGTATCTGGAATGATTTTAAGGTTCATTTTCTAGCCACATAAACACAGCCCCATAGCACATCAAGTTTTAAAATCGGTTCAAAAATTTGTGAAATGGAAGTCTTCAATGTGGTACAAAAATAAAATGTGATTTGATAGGGTATGACATCACTGTTCTGTGATCCCATATTTGGACTTACAAGTAAAATTTAGAGAGCAAGCTGAGCATTTACAGTAAATACTGTGCATGACATCAGAATCCCTAGAAACAGTTGCAGCAAGCCAAGAAAGCATGGAAAAAATACAACTTCTTCAGTGTTATCCAAAGGCTAAATTTAGCTTAGAGAAGACTATCTTCCTTTAGAGTCAAAGAGAAGAGGATGTCACCTTCAGAGCAACATTTCAGAGTCAGAGAAGAGCATGAACCCTCTCTGTACAACACAGAAGGTGTCAGGTATGCTGTGAAGGGACCCTGAAGTGGGGGAACATGGCATAGGCTTCTCCCCACAAGTATTGCCCCTTTCCCAGGCCAGGCTGGAATCTGAACATGCCAGCATGCTCTGAAGAAGAGCAAACATGTCCTGCCTCCACCTTGCTTGGTCTGGACAAGGATGTTGGGCAGATCCACCTGACAGCATGCAAGGCTAATTACCTCTCCCCAGCCCCTAACAGGAGATTTTCGCATGGTATAGAGCTCCAAATTCTGGTGTTCCCACTGGATCCAGCCACTTCTTCTCCCTCATCTTAGCAAAGCCTAAGGCAAGATTCAAGAGAAAGAGGATGTCAAAGACCTGAAGGCTAAGCCAGGATTACTCTGGCAGGACAACAGTCAAAGGCTTCCAGAGCAGAATGGAAAGCTGGGGCAGGGGAAGAGATGAGCACAGACAGAGGGGACGACCCTGCTGCACTGGGACACAAAACATGCTCTTGGTGATGCTTGCAGTATTAGCTGCACAGTAAGCACATAATCCCACTTGTCTTAAACAAGTTTGCACATACCATGTACCAGACAGACAGACTTTTACAGAAGGAAAAAAATAGAGCAATTTGAAAACACTGATCCAGAGGGCAGCAGAGAACAAGTAAATACCTTAAACAGACTTCTTCCCCCTTCTACTGCCTGCTTAAGGAGTTTATGAGGATGAATGTGACCATCTCCACAGTTTGAGGTTGTCCTTTGTGAATACCCCTACCTCTTCAGCTGCATTCAAGCAAGACAGCTAATGTTTCTGGTGTCCAGAGGTTTTTTGGGGGGTTGAGGGGAGGTTTGCACCTCCAATTTCACTTGGAACCAAGTGACAGCCTTTAAAACTCACCTTTATAATATTTGACTTGATAACAACACAAAAATGGAGGGGAACTTTCAAGTACTTATGTACACACATCAACATTGTACATAAGATAATAAAGGTGAAAGCTTGGCACATTATGACCCAGAGAAAGAGGTTCTGGAACAGGCTTGGGTAGAACACACAGCAATGTCCCAAGAAAAACAGACTGCAGATAGAGAAAATGCTAACTTTTTGATTTGGACACAGTTGGAATTTATTTACTTTTTCAAGTATTGGTTACTGCCCACATTCATAAATACTTGTCTAGGTAATCCTTTAATTGCTTATGCATTCTTTAGAACTTGCGTGAGCTCTAGGAATTCTGCACACAACCAGACACAAGGTTCCCAAAATGTGCAAAAGTAGTAGAGGATTTGGTGCAGTATTATTGTTTTACTGGAAATTAAGGTTGTAACACCTCCCAGCTAGGAACATTATTGCTAAGAACTTCAGGTAGAAAAAACCAAACAAAACCAAAACCACACACATACACAAAAAATCCTTGCAGATATTTGAGAGTGAAAAGAGAGAGCAGCAACTTTTTCAAAGGCTGCTTAATTTAAAAAATAAGCATATGGCTGCAGGCATAAAATTTCTGATTTCTGCCACTCCACCTGTCATTTACAAGTTTATAATAACACACAACACTTCAAACATCAAAAGCAAGGATTTTACCAACAAAACTAAACATTCTTTGACCCAGTGTATGCTTTTAATACACATATTCCAGAGATCCTGTCATCTTCCAGTTTTACTGTAGTGCTTTCCCCCGCATACTGGTACTGCTAATCCACATGCATCTTTGTCCAGAGTTCATCTTTCAAGACCAGTTCCACAAAGGTTCATCCTCTCCTTTTTCCTGTAATAGCCTTTCACATCCCTTTCCCGGTTTGTCAGTACTCTATACAGAAAGACAATTTTAACTATTATCTTTATATTAAAACCTGGAGTCCCGTGCAGAGTTGAGAGTCTACATTCACTCATGGCAGAACCTGTCTGATCTCCTGGTATTTCTTTGATACCTCATGCTGTAAGGTTACACCCCAGAATAGCAGAAGCTTACATCCACAGTAAATTCCTAAATTCTTCTCTTTCTGACCTCATCTTGGCTAACAAAGAATGACAACAATCACTTGATATTACTCAAGGGCATGATCCAAAAAATACCTTTAAATTATCCCACTGAACTTAATGAACTCAGATCATGACTAAGTCTTGTCATTCCCCTTAAAAAAAGGGGACATTTAATACTCCATCTTTTCTTTGTCTGAAGAGCTGTATCTCACTTTGGATGCACCACCTTGCTCCTAACCACTGCTACCTCCTCTTCTGATGATACGGCTGTAAATATCATCCTCTCTCATCAATTCAACAGATATGTCTTGAGACAAATTTCCCTTCAGAAAAGATAAATTCTCTTACTTCATGCCTGAATAGTCTCCTCTTTGCTGTTCATTTGCAAGGAAAAACCCCTTAATAACAGCCCAAAAACTCACTAGATAATTCATTTCAAGCCTGTCTCTACCAGAGCCCCTGTGATGTTACTTAACAGCACCAAGACAGCTGTTATATCATAAATATTGTCTGGGAATGTCAGATGATCTTAATTTAAACCTGCACACTCTACTTTGCCATCTTCCTAAGACATGCTGTCTGTCCTTTTCATTACTACACATAGAATTCATGACACAAATTCTCCCACAATTAATTTATATATTTAGCTGGATTTTACAACACATTTGTGATCAAAGAAAATGTCTCAGCCTCAATTTCAGAAAGGGAAATCACTGCTCAGGAAGATTAAAGATGATATTTTCATCATGTTTGCATCATGTCCATTTCTCCCACAAGAACCTGGGGGTTTAAGCTAGCAAAATTTAGAAAGGAGGCCACAAAAAAACCCCAGAAGTGCAACAAATTCATTGATAGAGACAAACAGAGACACAGGATTGCACAATTTACTCAAGTACATAGCAGTACTCAGAATCAGAGCTAGCATCTAGATCTTACTGTCCAGGCAGCCTCTATGACAGTCAGCTATTGCATCTGCAGCTACAAACAGAATTGATGTTTTTTAAAACAGAGAGTACAAAGAGCGGAGCCATTTAATGCAGACATCAATATTTACAGTAGAAAATAGCCTTTTAGTCTTACATAATCAACAGTTTTGAACAGAAAGGCTTAGCTAAATGGCCTTCACCATCCTGAATTTAAAGTAGCTCTGAAGGGAAAGGTAAATGTTGATGCGCATGCCCACTGTATAAGGTATCATATTTGTACATCAAAAGATAAACTGGGAAAAATTAAGCAAATTTGTATTTTACTGCTTGAACTAATGGAGACTCACAATTAACCTCCACACCATTAAAAAGAGTCCTTGTAACTGAAACTTTACCAACAGTATTTTCACAATTTTTGGCTTGAACACATTTTAGAAACTGGGTCTTTGACCACTAGCTATCACATTTACCTTGGTCTCACAAATTTTCAGGTGTACGTTTGATTATATGTATTAACTAAATATCATAAATATTTCTGTTCAAACTTTGAAAAAATGGTTTTCAATGTATTTCTAACTTTTACCTTAAGAGCACAGAAGATGCAAGAATCACCCATACATTTGTGCGTTGTGATCTGTCGGAAACTGCGGCGAAAAATGTCCAGGTGCCAAAGAACCTGAAACACAAAAAGGGGCAGAGCCAACTTCATGAATATATAAAATAAAATACTCCATGAGCTTCTGATTAAAACTGCACATGCTGAATAATCCAAGAAGTCATCAGTGAACACCACCTTTAAAAGGGGTGCCTTTTATCCAACTGCAAGTTGAAGTTTTCAACTTTCTTCTTTAGCTGTAACTTTCACATGCTACTACAGTAGGACCTTCCTTTGAAGTTCTTGCTACGTGCTTTTAAGACTAGACAACTTGTTTCTTTATCCATGTGGCAGTGCTAGCTTAAACAGCACATGCCCTGGCTGCTCCCCTGTGCTGGCACCAGGGCTGGCCGCTGCGCAACAGCACCATGAAGCTAAGCAGAGCTGCCAAGGACACCCGATGGACTGTTGGGGATGAAACTCTTCCCTTCTTCCAATCCTACACAGCTTTCTTGCTCTGAGCAGAAAGCCCAAATGCTGAAAAAACAGAGCACCAACAGCATACACATTAAGGAGGTCATGCAAGTAAAAACGGTAAAACACTAAAATCCGTTATGCCCAATATTATCATTACTGAGTGTACTCACAGCCCATGATTACTAACCCTAGCCCCTTAGGGCAGTTATACCTTGCTCTCAGGACAGGTATGGTGCTAATACCAGGTGTGTGACTAGGCAGGGTCACAGCACAGAAAAGCAAGCAGGCTTTTACATGTTCTGCTAGCAACAATCACAGGTGGCATTTGCTCTAACAGCACTATGTTTTTTTATTCTTCAGTTTAACCATTAAATCTGTGCACTCTTCGGAAACTATCCAAATTTGTATCTGTAAAATAGCAACAATACCCATCTCTGAGGTGTTTCACAGTGACCTCTTTATGTATAAATGTGGTCAGCACTGGCAATTGCAGCTTCAACTAACAGTAACTGAACTTTCCTGCAAACCTCAGTGTCACCAGCCTTTCAGAAGGCAGAAGCTTGAACTGAAAGAAGCCCTGACCTAAATCACGTCTTACCAGGTTCCGGACAGAGCAGCAAGGTCCAGGCTGACATGTGACTGGCTAAATGCCTCATTAGCACAAACAGAGGAACCAAACTTCTTATTGCTGATGAATTTGCCTAGAGCAACGGGCTAGAAAAAACTTAACACCCTGGCAAAGTTTCTGCTGGTTTCAAGAAGTGTTTCCAACTGGAACAATTTGTATTTAAACTATAGTAATATGTAATAATCTGTAAGTTTCTCAAAACTTCATAATTACCATGGCTATGTTTATACCCAACTATCCCTGTATAGGAGGGAGGGCCTGGGAGGCAACATAAGCCTTAAAAACATCTGATTACACACAAACATTCCTGAAGAACTACTGCAGACTTTACAAAAGGACCAAAAAATTACATTTAGGAATGAGTCCAATTTTTTTATGTAACTGCCTCTGGAGTTTAGCTTGAATGTTTATAGAAATTCATAAGAGCAAGGAGCAACAAACATTCAAGAGCATTTCAGACTAAGTGTTAAAAAATTAGGATAAACCCCAGAGATATGTATTTTATGAAATTATTACCATCTTGCCTTTTTTTTTTTTATTCAGCTTTGATTGTAAGTACTTTCGGTATCCTATCTCTCTTGAGCTTTAGAAGAAAAGGGTTTCTGTAGCAGACTAAAGACCATATGCTTTCATCTTCGTGTATGGCATGCAGCTGATGTTAGGATCTACTTAGTCCTGACCTAGGTTCAGTAACTAGCATTAGGAGGCAGCCAGTCATTACACCTTACAGCTTAATAATGGTAATTGATACAGAGCATCACTGGAAACCTCTTTGCTCTGCATTTCCTAACATATTAGGCCTATTGAGGGTCATAGGTATACATATTTGTATTATTTGCACTGGGGCTATATGGAAGCCTCAAGTTCGTCGAGAACCTGATTGTGCCCATGGGAAAAAAACCAAAAACAAAACAGAAAACCAAACCCATAGTGACACAGTCTGTGCTGCACAGAGAAGTCATATCAAGGGATGGAAACTGATGTGAAGGGCTTTTAAGCCCTGCTGCCAAAATGACTGAATCTCAACCATCAGACATTCAAAACATCTAAATGGTGACAACACCTCTATAGCAGCCATACCACCCCACTGGATTTGGCACCAGAAAAGGTTTTTCTTCTAAATCAAAAGGTGAACACTCAGTCATTTAAACTAAGCTACAAATCAGCAGCCAGAAAGAAAACTGAGTCTTGTATAGGTATTATCAAACCTTGACCTTGAGTGGTTCAACAAAAAAGTTAAATTTACTTTTAAGGAGTATCCATTCTGCGAGCTATGCAATATTCTATTATTTTAAAATAAATTTTCTATGTCTATTTTTACCTTTGGTTGACATTCTACAAGCTTACACAAACAAGACATTCAAGTACAGTAAATGAATAATGTAATAAATATGTAAGTAAATAAATAAGTAATAAATATGTAAATACTGCTGAAACCACCAGGAAAACCTGAAAATTCAAAAGCTGTTCAATAACTCTGTTTTTCCAAATGTAGCTTTACTCTATCTAGGCCCACCAATAATTATGTACTCAAGTTTCACTATATTTATTGCACAGTGCCTAGGAAAATACTGCAACAGACAGAGGGCAAAACGAGAAACATTGTTTATTCTGTGCTCTTACCTGCAGCGCACTATTCAGGAAGCAACTGTTCTGTCCTGGTTCATTGCTGAGACCTTTACTGGGTGCTATTGAGGTGGTATTTCGTGGAGTAAACATGCCCTGTACATTCCCCCGACCCACAGAAAAGTAATTTCTTTTCCAAGACATCTTCCAGTTTCAGCTGTAGAAAATGCAGGTTCAGGCTGGCAGAATATTTGATTTGATCAGATCCTTCCCTTCAAAAAATTCAAAACTGGAACAACACCCAATCTTCCTTAAACTGTAGTTTGAACAGTATTTATCCTTTTGTCAGGACTCGAGGAGTCGGCTTCTTTTAAATCCAGCCTGGGATGCTATTCTTCATTTGCTGCTTATGAATGCAAAAACCTCCTTTACAAGCAGCCACATGGAACATTTGCAAAGAGAAGGAATCCATGGTTGTGCAAGTTCATGTTATGCTGCTTCTCCCTTTTCCAAACAGGCAGTAACTTCAGAGAACAAATGGCAAATCAAGGAGGTCCCAGACTCAAGACAAGAAAAACAGCAACTTCCTCCCACAACCCCAAAAACACAGCTTCTGTAATCCTTCTATAATCCTACTGCAGAAGATGGGAAAAATCCAGTTTGCAAGGGAGCAAAGAAACCAAAACACAACCTCGACGGCTCCCTTTCAGTTACATCTATCTTGGGTGATGAATGAGACATTATCCTCACAGGAGAAAAAGAAGCAACTCCAGAATGTGAGAGTGAAGAGCTTTAAAGAAGCAGAAAGTCTCCAGCACGGTTCTTCTAATTCTGCAAGCGATCTTTAGAAATTTCTTCTCCTGATCCTCCTTTTGCAATCGGAATGCCCAGCCGTGCCAGAAAGCTTGAGAGAGAAAAATAATCAAAGGCTTGCGTCATTTAATTACTCTCTTGGTTTTGTGGTGTTCTGCCAAGACCAGTGTTGCCTCACCTCCCACAATACACTGAATCTTCAGAGACAAAGCAAAAAATACAAACGCTCCTCCACCCAAAAAATAAAATAACACGGAAAAGAACAGAGGATTCTGAGAAAAGCATGTAAGAGCAAGGAGGCTCGGAGTATGTTGGAAGGGTTAAGAAGGAAACTAGATTAAAAAAATAAACCACAACATTCAAGTGAACCCCACGGCAATAGTCAAACACAGATATCCACCACAATTTTGTAGTGTTATTTTTTTTAACGTGTCTAATTCATTCAAATGGTTACACGAGGATTTGTCGTTCTATCAATACATGCTAACACATTCTCCACCCTAGAGCTGGGATTTTGCACTCAACATTGAAGGCACAAGGCTCATCCCTGACTCAGCAACCCACAGCATTCTCCAGAAAAAAAACAGTCTCCAAATTTCCCCCATCAGAAACTATGTGTACCTCTAAAATGCTACTTAATCTAGGTACACGAAATATATAATGTCTAATAAAAGTCACAGAAGCTTCTGAAGAAGACAGAACAATTATTCAACAGAAAGTGCTCTTCCCACAAGTTCACGTTTTCCCTTATCTCACAAGAAATTGAAAAAAAATTGTTTAAGAAATTCCTAGAAAAAGGAACTACAAGATCCATGGCAAAACATTTTTTTTAAGTTCTCTCAAGTGCAGTCCACCTATATTTATAAAAACTTGCACAGTATTTTCCAGGGACATTCCTAATGACATCTAGAATTATACTACTTTTGATACACCTAATAACAACTGAAATTACCTATTATGGTTGGTATGAGCAAGATGACTCTAACACAAATGTACTTAAGTATTAACTGCATCATGAAGTCACCAGAGAATAGACATCCATAGGGTTTGTCCATCAGCAAAAATTAACTGAGAGTATAATACCTTACAAAGATACCCCGAGTATCTGTGAAGGCACATTCTTCACCTTCCACACAACTATAAATTCTTCATCTCCTGTCAAAACACAAAGAACTTCCTAAATACCTGCAAATGTGTTACAGCAGCCTAACACTTTCCCTTCTAGTAATACTTCATTTATACTTCTGTTAAACTCATTCTACAAATATTAATGAAGTCTCAGCATTGCTGTAAGGCAGGCAAATACCTACACACAGATGAGTAGTCTTCTTGGTTGCCAGTGTGCCATGCAAAACTTCAGATATGCCTGCAAGCCTGCAGACACAGACCATTACTGTGCCTGTCACACCACATTCCTGAGAGCTGAACTTAAACAGGAGTCATTCCAAAGCAATTTCAGCCTCAGCCCCCTTTCTCTGCTCAACCCCTTAATGAATCATGAGCCAACCATACTGTGTGAGCTATTCAGGGATCAGTTTAGGGACCTCTGTAAAGCAACACCACTTGCAATAGGTGCAGTGGCTAAGCCTGTGTTGCAGACAGAGCAGTGCTGCATGTAATGAGCCAAGACAGGCAGGCTCTGTGCTGCCTCACAAAAACTACTGAGCCACACACTCAGTCTTCTTTCCACAGCACCTACAAAAAAAGAAAAATACAATCCAAAACATGCCCAAGATGCACAGCTGAGAGCTGCACCTATTCAGTGGACTTCAAAGCAAGATTCTGCTCTCAAATGCGCTGTAAAACTAACTCGAGAACTTTGTGAGCAAAGCTGCCTCAGATATGACAAAGTGAATACATTTTCTTTAGTTTATTGTCTTGGAATAAAATTCAAGACTAGAGGCTTTGCAGTTAAGCTGTCATTGCAGCAAGACTATTTCAAGCTGGCCTGAACCCTCACAGTAACCATGCAAGCTTGGTACCTGCACTGCTTCTGCACAGGCTTAGCAGAACTGACTTCTTACCATGTGTTCGCTGTGACTGCTCACAGGAGCACGTTCAGTTTGCTCATCTGACTACATGGCCTTTGCGAAACTAAGAACAAGCAAAAGGCACTTAAGCTGGTAACCACCCAGTTAGGACAAAATCAGATCTCCAGATTACAGCTTTGCACTGTGCCAACCTCTAAAAAGCTTACCAATGAAATATAACAACTCAAATTAACATTATAAAAATGTTTTAATAAGGAGTAAATAAAATATTAAAAACAGATAAATAATACATAATAAAAAAAGCAAACCCAACATTCTAGATCTTCCTGCTGCTTTGTAGCAGCTTCCTTCAGGAAGGCGGGAGGGCTCCCAGCTGCAGAGGCTCAGCAGATGAGAGAGGCATGGGGCATCACTCCAGCAACACAACCCCAGAGCAAAGCTGACCACGGTTCAACACATGCTTCTGTCCTGAAGAAACCAGAGTCTATCCTTTGACAGCAGAGCACAACACTCTACAAGATGTACCACCGAAGACTTCAAGAGCCTGCTTATCCCCATATTCCTTTGCTAAATCAATCACATAGAAACATAACATTTCGAGTTGCATCCTTTGTTCTCTGGCAAGGTCCCACTATCATTGTTCATTTTGGGGGGATGTGGGTGGGGGGTGTGTAGAATGTAACACACCTCTCTCACTGCAGTCTCATGTAGCCAAACATTTTAGGCTACTGCTTGAACCTCCAATCCAAGCACGTGGCTGAATTAGAACAACCCTGTTTAGGAACAAAGATGCTTCCATACAGCAGTAGGTATGGCTGAAACCACCAATTAAGTATTCATCACACTACTAAATAAAAGCAGAGGTCTAAAAGTTAGTGTTCATTACTTACATTTCTGAAAAAACTTCCAAAACACAGAACAAAGTAAATGCTTCAATGTGTAAATGTGTCTGATTTTAGAGAAGAGACTCCTTGCCCCCAAGATCCTACCACCTATTCTGATGGTAGGGAGAAGATTAATGGTGTTGAGGGCAAATCATGCCTTCACATGCTGCCAATACCTGTGAAACCTAAAGAGGTGAGAAACAACTTTGAAATCCCTTATTCAAAGATCTTTTTGGTAAAAAAACCAGACAAACTTGTCCAAGACAATGGATTTTATTTAAAGTTTTCACCCAGATGGCTCCTGAGAGTGTGACTCTTTCAGTGAAGAGGCCCAAGAATAATCCCATGGCTGTTCTCAGCTAGAGGGAAAGTTTTCAGAACTAGAGGCTTGAGAACATACTTTATCCATGTACTTGCAATTATGAAAGTATTTGCTAATTTCTGCATGGATTGAATTATATTTAATTGCAAGACATCAATATTACAGTCTTCATTTAGTTTAGACATCCCAAAAGATAGTCAGCTTTCCAAGTCAGTTTAAATTCAATCTTGAAGATAATGAAATAAAATAAAGGGGTAGAAAACCTTCCCAACCAAATAACTATGAGGCTGGATGAAGAAAAGAATGAAGAGTGCAGTGACCTGACAGAAGCAAAAGGCGATGATTTCCACCTCTTGAGGATGTCTCTTCTTTTTGAGATTCTTAGCTAGGCAGAAATACGAGACATTTATTCGGTCACCTAGACAATAAAGAGCCACTACAAAAAGGTAGATTTACATTCATCTCTATTGCCGAGAATTTTTTCACAGTACAAACAGGACAACAGAGGGGAAAAAATTTCTGCTTTATGCATGCATTTTCTCAGCCTTCATTTCTCTGCTGAGAAAAGGGGCAGGGAGGAGTCTGTAATGCTTTTGCTGTCAAGCTTGCACCCATTTGTCAGTTTTCCTCTTAAAGGAACAACTTGATTACCTGGCTCTGTGCTACTTGTACCTACTGGGTGGAACCAGGAACAGGGAACTGACAGCACCTCACAGTGCCACTGGTGCCCGCAACAGACTCATACTGGTCTTGCTTGTTCTCCATGTGCTATTGCACAATTCTCAGTCTCTGAAGTGTTGCAAAGTTAAAACAAAGCTTTGAGTACCAGAGACCTTTTGGAAAATAGAGTATGCCAAGGTTATGATAAATACTCTTTCAGACACCAGAGAAATCCTTCCACTTACTGGAAGCAAATTATCTGAATGTTCGTCTAAAAGTTGCTGATAAAGACCATCAAAATGATCTTGGAGTGAGGACTAAAAACACGTTTCCCCCAATCCATGGATGTACTTCTTCAGAGAGTACAGGTACAGCAAGCCTGATCAAACACTACAGTTTTCTCCAGAAGACACAATGAAGGCCATTTCTGAGAGATCACCTCAAGCTAATGCAAACCAAAACTGAAAGGACCAGACAGAACAGCAAGCAAACTACCGTAACAAACATTATTTTTGGTCACTACCACTGTATTTATACAGCCTACCAACCAACAGAAGAAACTGTAGCCAAAATACTGATGGGTCAATCACCTTTTAGGAATGCATTTCCCCAAAGTGACAATGTTGGCATTTCTATAGATAACTTAATGCTTCTACAGTGATTGGAAGGAAAAAAAACAAACAATTTTATGAAGAAAGAATATGTTTTTATACCAACTTTTCAAACCAACAACCAGTAAACCATAAAACATGAAAACCAACCCACTCCACATTCCTGTTAACTGCTCAGACCAACAAGAGGCATGGAGAGACCACATTCTGAAGAAACACACCAAAGACTGCAAGCTGCTGGGGTCAAGTATAGCATTATACTGCATGAAAATACTCTTTATAGCAAACCTTCTCCAACTTCCTCATCCAAAATGCTTGTAGGTTTTATAAAACTCTGGTGGACTGCCTCTTAACACAGTGTAATGAAATCTTGCAAACACTTACCTAATCTGAATCATTTGATTTTAAGCCTGACAGTCAGCCAAATCTATTTAAAGAGCATCTTTCACAGTTCAAAAAGAAACAAACCACAAAACCAAAATCGAGCAGAAAGCCATGGGCTTTGAAAAGCAGAAGATTCTCCTCCAGGGTTACAAAGTCATATCAGTCTTTTCTGCAGCCCTTTCTGAAATAAGGACATCAGCTGATAAACACCTGTGTTCTGTGCTAACTTGCAACCACACAGACTTCTGTTCAGAATAATGGAAAAGTATGTCACTTATCCTATATAGCTATTGAAACAGTGAGGTAGCTGTGTCCAGACTTTCATAAAACAGTTAAGAGAACTCAAAATATCCAGCTGGCTCTCAAATCACGAGAAAAGCTATTAAAACCCATCTGGTAAAGAGCTCCAGTACAACATGACAATTATTCAAAGGCAAATTAAAACTAAAAAATAAATAAAAATTCCAACCGCACAACTCTCAATATCTAAAGCCATCACAGCCTTTTCTGATCAACAATAACTTAACCTGCAAGATGATCTAGAAGTTTCTAGAGTAAAGCATGTCTTCTTAAAGACGGCAATTGATAAAAGCACAGTGTAGGATAATCGAGTAATAAAGGGCTTCTGTTCAAAGACAAACAATGAGAGAGTGGAGGTCAGAGCTAGAGATGCAAATGCCACATTATTTACTTTCTGTGAGGCTTACTGCCAAAACACATTTTGCTCCCCAGATAAATGCTCTACTGATAGAAAAAACGTTGTATTAATAACCACTGATCTCATGCATCACGGTACTTTCAGCACATGCATTTGCTGTGGAGGTTACAGGGAATGGAGGCAGACAAGCCACTGGTCCTACTCCCAAAATCCTCTGGAAGCGGCAGCCACCTTTATGTCACACAGCCATGTTATCTTAGCAACTTTTCTCTTGATAGTTGAAAAGGTAAGGGATAGATGTAAAATTAAGAAAGTCTGCCGAGTCCTAAGTAAATTCAAACCCTTTCGAAACTTATCCTCAAGTTTTCTGTTCCTGTCTACATGAAATCTAAGTTTATTCTCCCAAGCCTATATTTAAAAAAAACACCCTACCTTACCCCAGGCTGGTGCTGGACATTTCTCAAGGAAGAAGGGTAGGGTGAAACCAGCTTTCCATCCCACTCTACATGGAACTTGTGGAGTTTGGGTAAATGGGAAAAACACAGCAGCTTCAAATGTTATGCAATTGCTCAAAAGCAGTTAAACTTTTCTAAGCACTAATCAATCCTGTGGAACACAGAAAAACATGACAAATAGGCAGCTGTCAGCCATATGGTGAAATGGAAGGTTCTGGTTTGACTCAAAAGAAAGCTCAGCCAGCCTCCTGCTACCAGTTACTCCCTTTCCAAATTTTCACCTTGACTTTCAGAAGTGGAGCTTCAAGATGAATTCAGTATTTGATTCAGTCTCCAGATAGAAACATTTTGATTGCAAAATTCTGTATTTTACAGCCATCAGCTATTGCCAAAAGATTTCAAGACCCATTTTCATATGGCACTTTATTAACAAACAATCTCATCTCTCTTCCAATAACACCACTGATCCAAAAAACCCAAGACATTTGTACTCTGGCTTGTGAATTCCAGCCCAACAATGACTTAAGACCCCTAGAAGCTTTCAGAAGTAGTCAGCAGTATTCAACAACATATGGCTTAATGACTGATAACTTTCTAAATCCTAAAATCTTGCTGACATTCTTTTCCTGACCTTGCAGATTTTCACTGCTGAACACAAAAATTCTTCCTCTTCTGTAACTGCTACCTTGTTGTAACTGTGAGTTCTCCTGTCAATCTTCACACCCCTTTCCTTGCTTAAAACAGAAGTCAGTAGCAATCAACTCCCAAATCATATCCTGTTCACATTACAGCACCACAAACCCTTCTGTTTCACTAAACTCTCTATAAACCCAACGATTTCAGATATGTTTGAATGTGGAAATACACACACGTCCATAGAGAACAACAACCATAGGTACACAAGAAATAGACTTTGCAGGAAAATGAGCAAATGAGCAGAAGTCCAGCACCATTAGTACTTCTGATTTCAAAGGAAACACAATGAAGATTAAACAAAGGCAGAAACACATTGAGAAGTAGCAACAGACTTTGACCAAACAGATGGACAGCATTTGGGTGGAAAAATAGGTCTTTCTGTTGATGTATTAAGAATCTCAAAGTCAAATACTGCAATGCACTATTCTCTCCAGGTAGTGCTCAAGGGGAAAGATGACACCCAGGGCAGAAATCAGTTTCCTCAACACACATATAATGGACTTTTTGCTAACACTGGCTAAAGAAAACTTCCACAGAGGGTGGGCAGACAATTCCCACCTCCCTTGTGATCAACAGCTGGGGCCAGATAATATATTTGTTAGTAACATAAAAGCATTTATTCCCTCCCTCTTTTCTCTTTGCTTAGGACAGTATTTGGTAGAAAAATAATAATTCTAGATTAAAGTATTAGTTCATTGTATTTTGTGTTTTACCTATGCCATCATTACCACGTATCAAGGCAGATTGCAACTTTCACATTCTTGACAGACTAATAAATACCAAGGTGCAAAATTAAAGCAGTACAGAGGAACTCACATGAACAGAGATTAAAGGCAGAGTGAGAAGCAGTTTATGGTGCCTTTGCTGAGTCCCAGTATTAAATGCTTACATCATTTTTTTCCCGTTTTGCTAAAACTGACAAGCAGAAGGAGCGCTGCTGCACTGCAGAACATTATACAGATTCATCTTTCACTTAAAAATATAAAGCAAATGCTCCCAGCATCCACAACATGCTGATTATTCCTCTTTTTTTAAGCAATCATCTGTGCTGTATAGCTATAAATAACATTTCAGCAGAATCACGAGTGTGCACACACATGCATAAGCTGAGTTTAAGATCATTAGTATGTAGTTTTAGAGGAATAAGTCTAACTAATAAGAGCAGAGAAACTCATTTTTGCTTCATTTGGCTCTGTATAGAGAAGCATTTGCCGTGAAACCCATTGAAGATTTCAGAACTTGAGTTGGAAGAACACTTGCACACACAAGAAAAAGCTTACTTAATCAGAACATCCCAGATCCAACAGCAGTTAATAGCATATGGAAGAGTACAACAAACAGGTCGGGAGAAACATGCCATGACACCAGACACCTCACCAACAACCTGGAACAGACAAGCAGGGGTAGTAGAACTACACAAGTAGGAGATGAGCAGAAGAAAACATCTGATTGATGCATATAGGGAAATGAGAGGAAAAGATTGTCTCTGCAAGCTGATGAGCCGGGTCCTGTCCTTTTCTAAACATGAAGCAAACAGACATGGCCATACCTCAAGCCTTTACAACCCAAACTAGCAAATAAAGTGTTTGTAATATGCTGCCATGGCTTCCCTGTGGCTCCTGCACCCCAAGACTAGACCTGGCCAACTGGTCCATTGCTGGCTGAGCCGACAGCCATGGACATACTGTGCCTGTCCCCAGCTGCAGGCTCATTCCACCACAGGACCTTACCAAGTAAAGAGCCATTTTGCAGGTCTCTGTATGTTTTTAAGAAAGAGGATAATAACTTAATGCACAACAATCCTGAACTCACAACTAAACATCAAATACAGGCAAAATCATGAAAGGGTTCCTATGAACACATGAAAGGAACCCTTGTGTAACAGGATGTGCAGCTGCCTCCATTACCTGAAATTTTACTTTCACTGAGAAGCCCCTTACAAATAGATAAATTGCTTGAATTCTTCTGTTATAAAACATCTTCTAAAAGACTGTAAAAAAAGCCTTAAAGCCAAGTTTAACCAATTTCACAATGTGAAAGTTGGAGTAGATGGTTAAAACAGACCAAGGGTATTTTTTTTGTCAAACATTTCAGAAATGAAAGCATTACAGAATATGCATAGTATACGAAAATGAAAGCTTCATGTGTACAAAGCAGACTGTTGTATAAGTAAGTTTACTGAAATAAAGATCTTTTATTTTATGTTAGAACTAATAAGGTGAAGCCATGAGATTACATATGAACTTTGGCCTCATTGAATTTGAAGTGTGAATTCAAATTTTTATTTTACAATTCAAAAAAACTGGTTCTCTAAGTCTTAACAGATGCTACCATAAGAAACAAATTCCATACTGATTTAAAAAACTCATAACAATCTTCCCATGATTTTAAAATATTAAAATCTGAAAGTAATCGGCTAAGGAAAAAAAACCCAAGCAAACTGCTGTTCATTTTATAAGATGCAGAAACAATGACACAATTTCCTTGTATCAAAAGCAGGCTTATGGAGATGATGTTATTGTTTTCATTCAGAAAGGTTATTTTATCTTCACCAGAAAAGTACTGTGAAACTACCAAATGCAAAAGGGATTATTTTGTGTCCCGCTGTGGCCTGGAGAGATCCACAAAGCATGAAAGAGACTCTTGTTAAGCACAAGCAGGCTCTGTCCTAATGGGTCACAGAAGCAGAAGCTGTGCAAATGCAGTATAATACAAGCTGAACAGACCAGTTGGGTGTTGGGGTAAGAAAAAGAATGATGTCAACAGCTTTGATTATTTTTTTTCTCTGCCTGGCAATAAAATGACCCAACTGAGTGGCACCAGAAGCTCCCTACAAAAAATAAAAAAAAAACCCCACCAAAAAACCCACAAACTCAACTAAACAAAAAACCCAACCTCAATTTCCTCTCCCAAAAAACCAAAACATTCCCCAGCCAGAAAAAAACCCAAGCCCCAGGAAGCACTCAAGAGGAGGTAAAGGGGCCTTCCCACATTATTAGTGGGCTGCTCATTGGCAGAAAAAGATCATGAAGAGGTAGGTCACAAGAGTTCTTCTCTTAGTAACTGAAGAAACCTGTTAAAGATAAAATTAAACCACAATTCTGAAGGTCCCCAGGAAAGTTATAATACATTTAACCAATTAGGACACGTGGAAAGGAAAACACCCTTAATGAAACTTGTTGCTGTTATTTTAAAACAGAATGACAAGGATCAAATTTAAGGATATGTACACATGCCTTCATACACAGAAAGGAGGCCTGTCCTGACAGGACTGCAAAGTACCCAGCCAACAAATTTTGACAATTAACAAATGTTAAAGCCACTAAGTTCAACACTGAAAGAGTAGCTAGAGAAAACTGCAGTCTAGCTCAATATCAGACAACATGATTTCAGCCTGTACTGTACCAAAAACAAAACAAAACAAAAAAAGGATGTCTACTTTGGAGATTCAGTTTAATTCCTTTCAGCAGTAATTCAACTTTTTCAGTGTTGCTGTAGGTCTGAGCTCTACAGAAATGCAAGCAGCTACTTCTGTTACTCTCCCAAATCTGATCTTGCACTGGCTGAAATCACTTGTGATACTAAATACGGCCCACACACCCTTTAAACAGTGACTCCCAGGAGTGCTGTAAGGTTAAGCACAAAGGATTACACAGCTTCTGGCTTAGTCCAGCACAGAACACATGAAATTTAGAAAGCACAGCCTCCTAAACTTGTATCTTACATTCTGTGTTCATCTTTTTTCTTCCCCCGTAGAGAAGAATGCCCAGCCTACAATAAATACTGTGTGTCACCCCTTAAGCCAAGTGCCTTAGGGAAAGCACTAGAGCACAGAGAAGCTCTGGGAAAGGTCTCAGGCAAGAGACAACAGCGGCTTTAGGGGTTCTTCCACTCCATCACACACAGTAGGGAACAGGAAAGTAACTGGGTCTCAGGATGATAACATTTACATAAGCATTTAGTTTCTGGCTTCTAATTATGGGTGCAATTCTTTAAGAGTGTGGCTGTGCCATGTAGCACCCCTGGGGGCAGGGGTACAGTCCCATCCTGCCCTCTTGGGGAGATATTAAGGGTGTTCGAAGATGAAAGCTCCAAGGATCACGTGGTTTGGCTGCTCTTAGCACAAAATTTCCAGTAAGATATTTGGGACTGACAGGCTGGGAAGGCGAGACATAGTTGGTAACAGGAAACCTGCACACAAGCCTATTTCCATTTTGTCTTCCCTAGATTTTTTTTTAATTTTTTCTTTTTAAAAAAGTAACATTTCTATTACTATTTAAATACAATTTGGCTATTTTGATGTTCAAATCCTTTCAGTCTTTTGGGAATTCACCACGGCAGAGAGGTTAGGCACATCCACCTCAAAAACTGTGGAGGACTCCATATCCTGCCATGGCAATCCAAAATGTTCTCTAAGGCTTGCTTCTTCCTACAGGCTCCAGTACAGGTTACACAGTCACCACTCTCCACACCACGATCCCCTAGCACTGGTCACAGGACAGAATCTTCACCTTCCAGTTGCACAGCAGTCACATGTTGCCCACACCTTCTCTTGCCAAATCCTGTTAGTGCAAGACAAGCTGATACTGCTCCAGGCTCGCGTCTACAAGCATTGTAACGCTGCACAATAGAAGTTGTTTTCCCCAGAATTCCCCAGACAATATGCTGGCAACACAAGAAGCTGCTGAAGAGATGCAACTGTTGTGTTAGCAACTTGGTGCAGAAAAAATTTCAGATCCAGAACGCCAGCAAGGCAATAAAAGGACAAAATCAAACACTGTCATGTTTAAAAGTCCTCTCCCCTCAGAATAACCAGGCTTCAAGAGCAATCACCTGACATCTGGGAAAGCAACATCTGTAACAGCTATCCTTATCAAGAAGGGTTACCCACACTACAATGGTATTTTCAGTCATGTCATTACACCATGATAAATGCTTTTTTGAGAAATCATTTACAAAATTTTCCTTCAATACTAGACGAAAGCATTCAGATACACTGTTAATATAATTATTATCCATTGCTTAACCAGCATTACAGCAAGTCACACTTCCTTATACACACACCTGTAAGGAAACAGGAAAAAATAAGAATATTTTATCCAGATTAAGTCTATGCATCCTTCCTCTGTGATTAAGAAAATAAATCATGCACATGTGTGCATGCACACGTGCAAGTAAGTGGATGATCTGAAAAAAATCTTACATTTCTCGTCAATCAGAACTGAAGTCGCTCCATCTGAAGTTAAACTCTGAGCTTGAGACAAAAAGTACAGTATTAGATGCATTTTCTTTGCTAGACTAAAAGGAAGTTTTTCCAGCTTTTTTTCCCAGTACACCTAAGTTCTCCAATTCCAATATACTCTGGTGACCCAAGGACTCAACAACAATAGGACAGCAATATCCTCTTGTGAAATCAAGTACATGAGATGCTTCAGAGAAAGTCCGTATAAATATGTATGGCATTACACATCAATTAAAAAGACTATTACTATGATTACATCAGAACCTAAATAGACACAACTGGAAAATGGATGAAATGACACAGCTGTGACATAGGATTCTTTGTAATCTGGTCTCACATCTTATATCTGTGTCAACTCCTACAAGCATCAACTGAATAACATCAGTTGGAACATGGCAGAGTTAAAAAACTCATACTGAAAAATCTGCCAAATGCATTTATTTCAGCTCTCTTAATTTTGCTTCTCGAGTATGTTTTTATCTATTCAGAGCGGCAGTATGAGCAAAAATTTCCCTAACACATTGCTTTGACTATATCCAACTATTCCCCCTTCCCATGCTACATCAGTCTCCCTGTACTCCCTTCTAAGGGCCCTCGAGTGTAGCATAATATTGACTTTCACATTTCTACGTGCATTATTAAATCCTGCCCCAAAATTTGATGGTGCCAGTCTTCAACCAGCCATTAGTTACATTATAAAGTAAGTGCTTCTGTTTTTTCTCCCTCAGAGAAGATGGAAACATACCAAAAATATCTACAAAACTATCTGGTTATCCTCCAAATCACTCCTTTCCTGCCAAGCACAGAGAAGCTCAGCAGCAAAGCAGCAGGTGTGCCAAAACCATTGTTCATCCTGACAGCCACCACAGTCTGCTTCCTTCACTCCTCAGGCTGTTTGTCATGTTTCTCTGGCCTTAAACAGAGAACTCTTTAACCTGGAATCATCCTGTTTGGATTTTTAACACACCTAAAACTCTGAGACCACTGTCATAACCTACAGACATAACTACATTATAAATTAACAACTTCAGAAAACACAAACTCCTGTATGTCCATTGCAACACTTCTCCATCAAAAAAAACCCAAGAGGTTGCCGAACTGTCAGTTATAATAATAGTAATAAAAAAGCCTACAGTTTCTCTAACTCCCACGAAATACAGTATTCTAGAAAGGGGATGTAGCATCTCAGACAGACAACCTCTGAGAGGAACCTTATGAAATAACCAAATGAAGCCAAAACCTTGGGGCCACCAGAGCAGTGTGAAGAAGGCACTTCGTCCTCCACACCAGTGCTCTGGGGCAGGCAGCTCACACTTAGGCTCACAGAAGCAAGTTCAGCTCACAAAATTAGCACTTTTGGAGGGATGGCAAGAGGGGAGGAGGGGGCTTGCTTTATCTCCTACTAGGTTAGTGACCTGAATCAGCCTATGAAGAAGTTATAGTTAGGGCAAGGAGAGTGGAACTTCATCTTCCAGGTATGGATCAGATGAACCCTGCCTCTGAAGACTATAATCAATGTCTTTGTAATTGTGGTCTGTTTTAGGCTGCCTAAGAAGTTATTCCTTCAAAAAAATCTGGAATGCATTAGAACAGGCAGAATGTTTATTATACTGAACAACAAGTACTGGAACTGATATATCGGTTATTTCCCCCTCCTTCACCCTCTCTGATGACCAAATCTAGAACTGGACTTATCATTTTATGGAATTAAAACTTCTGCTCAGTGTCACCAAATACATCAAAATAATGTGAGGGGGGTTTTTTTAAAATCTAGAAATTTAAACAAATACGTACTTTTTGCTAAGCTGAACCAGTGAAATATATGAAACAGTAGTGACAGAATTCAAACAATTCCAAAATTATTACTAATTTTGGAAACAAGACACTTGATAGAAGGCAGGGGATCAGGAAACCAGCTAAAGCAAGTTGAGTTTAATAAATCAGCACATTAAAATAACTCAAAAGTTCTGCATAGGTTTAGGACCTCGTTTCATTATCAACTTTCTTACACCAAATTCAACAAGTAGAAGGAAGGAAAAACACAACGAACTTACCAAAAAAGCAGTCTGGAGCACTTCTGACTAGGTAATTCTTACACTGCAAAGTAAGTAGGATGGGAAATGAACTGCCAACATCCCTTTCAGCTGTAACAACTGATATGGTGAGAAGAGATTCTGAATGGCTTTATCTTCAAATTTATCATGGATACTATCAGACAGAAAAAGTTATGGTATGGTGGACCAGAGGCAGCTTATGGCTTAGAAAGTGTCTTTCACAGAGGTAGAACATCATAAATGCACACATATGAAACACCATTAGCCAGCAGGACTGGAACACCAAAAAGCAAAGTACTAATGTACTGATGCAATACTCTTTCTTTGTATCTTAGAAACAAAAGCCAGACACACTGAAAAGCAGTATTTTCTATCTTTCTGCATCATATGTCAGAGAGAACTCCTATGACAATTTCAATTCAATCAAAAAAGTCAAATCACAGTGGTGGTGATGCTGAATTAAAAATCAGAAAGACCTACCTTCAGAAACTACTTTCTGTTTATTGTGTGAAGTTCACACTGGTATCACAAGAGAAGCTGGAGATCAGAGCGAGCTGGGAAAACTCTGAGGACTCACTGTTGAGAGTAACTGCTCTGAGTAATACTTGCATAGAAAAATTATTTAAGGGAGGAGGAAAGAGCTGGAATAGCATGGGAGGGGATAACCTGCTGTTTCAAACAATAGGAAGCTGTTAAAACAAAAAAACAAGGGCCTCCCTAAGCACAGGAAAGTCTCATTTGAAAAGCATTGCCCCCACTGCCACCTACCAGGCAGGCAGCTCTGACAACAAAGATAAGGCCAGAAGCCCTGCCCTGCTTACCGACAACTCCCCTCGGACACAGGGCCAGGAAAGAAGGAGGAGGGTTTTCCAAACCCTTTTATAAAAGAGACCAGCCTGGGGGCAGAGGAGTGGGAGACAGCGCTGCAAGGGATGAATTCATTTTACAGCAGCAGCCTGCCTGTGCAAGGCAGGGCTCCCCTCAGTGTGACAAGTGAACTGGAGAGGTTCCTGCAGACTCTGCAGTTAAACATCAGGGATTGTTTTCTCGTAGGACAAATTGATAACCAGGAGCAACATGTTGCCATTTAACAGAAAAAAATGGAAAGTACTCAAAAGATGGCTTCAGTTTTGGTCCTTCAGTTTACAGCCCTGCAGTTGCAATGCAAACTTAAAAGGAGTTTTTCAAAGAACAATTATTGCAGGACAATTCCTGGAACCATCCCCTGTGGTTCAAAGCCACCGATACAGATCACGGAAAAAAGAAGTTTGTTCAGAAAAACGGCTTCCTACCCCCAAAACCTCCCATAAGCTCAGCAGTAGCACTACTACATGATTATTCCCAGACACTCTTACAGTACAGCTCCAGGACACAGGTGCCATCTGCATTCAGCATCAATTTGTTCTTCTAACACGGTCACGTTTAGAGCTGAGACAGGGAGACTTACTGTATATCCAAACCAAAATGACTTTAAAGAAAACTTTGGTTATGTTACAAAATAAAAAACCTCAAACCAATGCACACCATTGTCTTGTTGCCCCAGCACAATATAACAGTAACAGAATCAGATTGAAATATAATAATGCTTTGGACCATACGAGAAGTTGAAGATACTATCCCCACCGGGACCATTTACCTAACAGAAACAAACAATGCAAAAAGGAAGCATTTGGAATACAATTAAACTGGTTTGCCTCAAGAACAATTTAGTCTTGCAGGATAGAAGGGGCTAAGCCAAGTTTTAACTATGTCTTTCCATAATGATAGACTTTTGGAGAGACAAAAATAGAAGAACAAGAAAGGAAAAAAATACAGCAAAGGCACAATACTCTAAGCAGTTTTACCTCGTGATGCTTCTACACAGCTTTTTAAAAAAGATTTAGTGTGTGCAAATTTCAAATGAAATAATTTTCTAAAGTGCACTGACAGTGCCATAATTGTGAACAAAAAACAGTCCAATGTTCAGTAATCATGCTGGGCTCAAAACCTCCTCCACAGCTGTGCGTGGTTAAAACAGCATGTTAACTCCGTAGCACTCCTTCCTCAAACAGCTTGTTTCAAGGAAGCCAAATCACTTAAAAACATGGTTTGCAACACCAACACAGACGTTTTCCAGGCAAAAGCAATATGCCAATCCTCATTTTTAGCATACAGAAAGAGTGACCAAGCCTTCCAGGTGTCTCACGCTATCACTTGGATCTGCATGTTTACTCTCAAATACCTGTACAATTTTATCAAGAGTTAGCAAGTCCATTTGTTCAAGTGGCATTATTTCCACAGCTCAATGACTCAAGGTTGGTAAGCACCCTTGCAGGGAAAACACCAGTCTCTGTACTCCTTTTGTCCTCCTCCTTCCAAAGGACAAAAGCATTTGCCTTTCCTCATCAGACACAAAATCCACAAACATCTCCCATCACTCCACTGACTTCCTTGCTGAGGTGATGCTGACCAATGCTCACAAAAGGGCAGAAGTATCTAAATCAGTGACATCGAGACTTTTGTGGTACTGACTTTTACAAATTCCAATTTGCTTCAGCCTCAGTTTCCATAATTTTAGAACTCTGTCAGCTTTTTGATAAAATGCTTCAAGTGACCACACATATTTGAGTTACCACTAGAAATATGGATCAAATTGTGGACATTTTCAAACACCTGCTTTGACATCATTTTGCACAGTCCCTCAGCACATGGATTGTGGAGACCATCAGTTACCTGTCTAAACAATAATCACTTCTTCAACACTTCAGTGCATGAAGAAAGCATGAAAATTATTTCTAAATGCTCTCTTGAAAGCAAGATCAGTTCTGCTTCCATCACACCTAAAATTAAAACTTTTTAGAATCATACAGCAGCAAAGGACAATTAAGTGTTTTACTATTAAAACAAATCCCTCTGCATTAAACAGAAGAGTAGAGATCACTCTGCGCTGATGAGGGTCAGGCAGTTCAAACAGCAAGCAGGGCTCCATGCCTTGAACAGAAGCAGGGGGACAGGTCCCCAGCTGAAGAACAACAGCACTGCTGCACTCACAAAAGGAGCTTTGCCAAACATACCAGCTAAGAATCTGACTCACTGCCACCAAACTAAGAAAGAATTCAGAGCAATTACCACATTTCTGCACAGAACGGGAAGAAAGGGTGGGGGGGCGGGGGGGAAGCATTTCAACTCTTCTAACGTCTCATCTAAATTAGAACAGCACAGCAACCCTCAAACTGTTCTGGTCAAGTACTGCAGCCCCTAAGGCAACTGGGACAGCAATGCTACCAATTATACACCCATCCACATAGCTACCTCAGACAGAAATGAGGCAGGAAAACCAAGCAAACGAAAGCAACAGAGACAAGCCCGAAATCTCTTTCTCTCTGCCTTCCTTGCTTTTCTGCTTTGGTTCGGACATCAGCAATCTGAAGCAAATGTATTTGCAAATAACCCCATCTATTAGAAGCATGCATGCCTACAGCATACCTTCATGGCTGTCAAGATAAAGAGAGATTGCCAAGGAAAATGACAAAAACATAAGTTAAAAAAAAAACTGAAGAAACAAAGTATAGATGACAGAGCTGAAACAACCATTCTCTTAAGACTGAAAACAGTTCTTTTCCCAGTGTCTGCAGAGTCATATGATTTTGGCTTCCTTCTGCTGTTGCAGATCTTTTAGCTTCCTACCTAGCAAAGGCTATGCTAGCCCTTCCCTTCACCTTCGTATAATTTTCCACCACAGCACTCCCACTCACAGAGCTGTAAATGTCAGCACACTTAGCACAGTTTAAATACCGTAAGCTTGTCTACATGGAGAAGTTTGTCAGGAATAAATGCTACATGGTAAAGATGGAGTTTCTGGACTGCCAACAAAGAAACTGGTTGCAGAAGTTCCTGCTCACCTTTCAGAGATCAGTTCTTACTATTCACATCTGATGCTCTGTTCTGCAGGTGGCAGCCAGTGTAGGACCACATTACAAACTGCTTCATAAAAATAACCTGGGTTAAAAATAACCAGAAAATGAAAGTATGAAGCGGGTTACTTTTATAATTTCAGTTATTCAGAATACAGAGCAGTCCTGCAATATGCACTTGTAACTGGCCTAACACAGACCAGCAAACTACAGGGGGGTACAGGAGCAGAGAAACAGTAGTTACAGCAGCTTCTTTGTAAGCTTTGCCAACAAAGTCAAGACACCATGTAGATGTACTAGTAGATGCACCAATTTCTAGCACAGGTAACTTACAACATGTTTTATGGTACAGCTGTGCCAGTCTGACAGCTGCTACCAGGGTGGATCTGTTCACCATCATGTGCCCCTTCCACTCCCCTTATGCTAACACTGGTACGTTTGCAAAATGACGTGTAATAGGGCAGCAAGTTGGCAAAAAAAATTTCTACAAATGGAAATTTTATTTTTTCATTAGCTTTCTCACTCAAATGCAGCAAAGCAGGCCTGGTCACTTCTTGACAGTGGCCTGAAGTTAGATCCTCTCACGGAGATAACAAAACTGCCCCTCCATCTGCAGTCAGACGGCTGTGCAGCAATCGGGAACACAGACTGAAAGTGCAGTTTCATTTAACTGAGGAAAACAGCAGACTGTGTCAGTCTGTTTATTTTCCCTAGCCTCACGCTCCCACTGCTTCCAAGCACTGCGCTGAGCTGTGAGGCAGTTGCAAGAGCCACTTCAACCAAGAGCTGAACAAGGAAAGAGCAGGAGCACCAGCCAAGACCCAGCCAACTGCCCTGTCCTGTCCTCAAGCAGCCACAGATAAAACTGCCCTCCAACAAAGATGAGTTCAAAACAACTGATGCAAATTAAACCCCCTGGTTAATCTTTTCTAGCCTCTTTCTTTTAAGTAAGTACGATCTTCTAGAACATCAGTTTTTAACATGGAGAATGCATCCCCTGGACTTTTAAGAAGTCTGAAAACAGGTGTTTACCCTCTTCATTGAAAACCTTTGAAAAGTTAATTCTGTGTATAGAAAGCAGTGACCACCAGCAACTTCTTTTTTGGGGTCTGAGGAAGGTGAAGAAGGTGGGTTAAGAAAGAGAAGCTCCCACATCAGCAGTGCAATTTTCAAGAGGATGGAAAAAAAGACAATGAAAAAAAAAAATCTAGTAACAGTCTAACAAACTTTAGGGCAATGTGTTCAAACATACTGGGCAGATACATATGCTGTACTCAGCTGACCTTTTCCACATGGCAAGACAACTGTTTAAATAAAGTCTGAGAGTAGGGAGGCACAGCGAAATCTTGATTTTCCTTCATCAACATAGCCTTAGAATCAAATGGACCCATATAAAAAAACTAATAAAAATCCATTCTGTTTTCTCCTACCATCCAAGTTACTTTTTTATTAAAATCAGGCAATCCAGAGCTATTCAAGTAGCTTGTAAATTACAAAATGCGCAAAAATCTTTTTTTGCCTTTTCTCATATGAAAGAATAACCAAACCAGCATAGTGCTGTTTTGGTAGTTACTAAAAGAGAATCAGAAATACTTTTCAAGACTACTCAGACATTGGCTAACATGAGGTCAGAGTTTTTATGCCTCCACTTTCCTTCAGCCTCCCAATGCTCATTCTCATCCTTGTGCAACCCTTCAACATGGCAACACAACAACCTGGTCAGGGTAAACAGCCACCAGGCAGAACGACAGGCCAGGGTTGTTTCAAGTCAGATCTGTTCCTCAGTGTTCCCTACATAGCCCCCAAAAGCATTTTTTGTGTGGAGTGACTTAGGGTGCTAGTACTGGTTAAATTAGTTTAGACTACATCTGTTTGAATAAAATCTAAACTAGCTTTAAGAACAAGCTTAGGAGTGACAAAGTGGAAAGCGTTCCTTCATAGGTGAAGTCCAGTCCTCACTAGGAAGAGTACTATTGTCATAATTCCATTCCAAACCTTATGTTTGACAAACAAATCTAGCTCATTTATAACTTTAAGAGTAAAAAGTTGGTATGTACATTCAGTATTTTCCACTTAACTGATAAAAGCTGTCTTAGTTCTTATGTACATGTGCTGTGAGGCAGAGTGCTCCTCATTGAAACCAGTCTTTCTTTTGGCAGATGATACAAAAAACAAACAAACAAAAAAATCTGGGAGAAAAACAAAGTGCTAGAAACCTGAGCACATTACTGTGAACATATCCTGCTAGCAATTTGACTTTCTACATCTAGGAACTCTAAATGATCCAAACTAGTTTTACCTGTAGCACTGGGAAGTCTGGGAGACTACAAAAGCAAAGGTTTAAAAGTTACCAAAGAGAAGCAAGAATGAAAATACCACTCTTTACCACAGAGGTAACACCACAAATACCACAAATAACTGCACTTCTTGTTTCTACTACCCTCCTAAAGCCACCACAAAAACAAGAAAAGCAATTCTTTTGCATACTTACTCCCAGTGACTGCCAAACACAGTGCAGTGCATTTAATCCATCCTGCTTTTTGTAACTTCCACCTCAATAAGTGGACCAAAGCCAAAAGAATGTTTTATAAATATCCTATCAAAAAGAGATGGCAAAAGGTCTTCTTGACTACAAGTAAGACACCAGGTTATAGATGCCTGTTAATCAAAGCACTAAATTAAATCTCTTGGTCAAAACATGAGTACATTCTTTGAATGACTGTGATGCCATGCTGTGTCCAAAGCCAAAGACACGTCTCCCATCACCTCTGCAGATGGGAAAGACACACACACACACAGAGACACACACACACACAGAGTTTTATGCCTTAAGAAGTATGGTACAAAATCACTTTCCTGTAGAAAAAGGAACTGCCTGTGGTTTCGATATGCTCTCGGGATATTCGGGAATTAATTTATAGTTTAACTAAGTTAGGAATCAGAAAACAACTTTTCCTACATAAAGCACACATATGGCACAGAACCAGCGTAACTGGAGTGATAAATCTATATCCACTTTTCCTACAGTCATCAAGAACCTACATAATTTTGTGACCCTAAATTACAGCACACAACCTGTAATCCTTGAATCTTAGCAATGCTGTGGTCCTTGACAAAAGGCTTGCAGGGGCCTTGAGAAAGAAAATTATTTAAGTTTGTTTCACCTGCCTGCATCAAAGAAAACCAATGCTTTTCAGCCTCTTATCTGACATAAAAAAGGAGATGACAGGTTGAAGGTGTAAGATTCACTTTGGTAACTAACTTACATCACTGTGAAACCCAAATGAAAGTAAGCTTGGCTGCATCACTTTAGTTTTCTATCACTTAATTTAACAGAAAAAACAAGATCACAAAGCCATAGAGAAAGTAATGAGACTCATAAAATTTTCCCTTACACAACTTCACATCCTGCATTAATTATTTTCTGTTCTGTCTTATTTTTGTCCTATGACTGCACCTTGGCAGACTGACATGCAGCCAGGATGTACATACAGCATAGAACTCCCAAGAGCATTTAAATCCATGCCACAATACTGAAGAGCTGAAAACAAAAGTCAGCGCCACATGTGATTCCAGGAATCATCCCAATCAATATGGGGGAATCAGTTATTTTAAAACAAATTTTTATTTGCAATTCATAAAACTAAGTCCTCTATGAAAATCTGCCATTAGAAAGAAGAGGAAAAGTAACAGCAATTCTTAAGTCAGCTTTCTTTTCACCTTGAAATATTTCCTAATAATTTCATTAGAATAGCCATTATTTCTCTAAAATTCACGCACCTACAAAAGCTGTTGCAGATGCTTACAATTCAGTAACTTTTTCAACAGTACACACAATCAAATATTATGATGGCTATTGTTTATTTCACAGACATGGAAATTAAACTGACTTAAGATGCTAAAATATGAACAAGGAGGGTAAGAAACAGCTGATGACTCCCAGAGGAAACAGTAAGCCACTTGCCAAAAATTTATGGAAAGTCACATCTGTCACAGTAATAGGTGCTGTAATGAAAAAATATACTTAAAAGTTAAAGGGATTTTCAGGTAGAAAAGTAATTGACCAGATTTCACCCTGTGGACTAATCCTACTATGCCCTGGATTACCTACTTGTTCACCTTAGCCTGGTGTCCTAACACTGGAACATCTCACTGGACTA
Source organism: Monarcha castaneiventris obscurior (assembly GCA_026261815.1). Lineage (NCBI taxonomy): Eukaryota > Metazoa > Chordata > Aves > Passeriformes > Monarchidae > Monarcha > Monarcha castaneiventris. The sequence continues at coordinate 20,438,077 of JAMPIT010000886.1, forward strand.
CAAACCTGCTTCTGACAGAACACCCATGCTCTCTGCACAAATATGGGAGTAAAAAAAAGGAAAAAGAGTAGTAACTAAGCACTAGCGTAACGTGACATGCACTCTGTTTCTCTCCCTGAGGCGTGAGGCACACACAAAGAACAAGTACACTTTAACACACCTGAAGACTCCATTGGTCTTAAAGCATGCTAGATTAACATACTTCATCCCATTAAAAAGCCCACTGTTAATATGTCAGCTGGGATGATGCATTTTCCAGGACAGAGGCCATTGGGGCTGATCTATCTATGCAGGATGCCCACTACAAAGAGCAATACAGAATACCAAGTAGTATATGAACATCAGCAGCTAAATTTAGAGAGCAAAAACATGATCTATTGCATACTGATTAGACTGAAATGCTATCAAGGCAATAGAAAAAAAGAAACCTGCAGAATGATGGATTCAGAGGTGTGCATTCAAAACCAAAAACAGCACATCTTTTAACATATACATACAAGTTTGGTTTTTTTTTATTTAAACAAAGACTTACTCCAGAAGCCTGCTCTGCAGATTAGAACAGACTAAATCTACTTTGGAATCTAATGCAAAACATTAGATGTGGTAGAGATGGGCATTTCCAAATCAGGGCTTCAAAGGGAAGTCTTAGCCTACATTTTTAGCATAAGAATGCCAAAGAGGTTTTTCTCTAGTCTAAAGAATCAAGGCTGCTAAAGCCATGTTTTACTTGGTAACATCCTTCTGCCACCCAGAAAATTAAAGGCCCTCCTGCCAACCTTATCTCCACATGATGATTCCCTTGAGCAGGGAATTTTTTTCATTATTTCTGCCGATTTTAACTTATCTGGTGAAAAGTGAACATATTAGCCAGAAATTAGAACTGCAAATATAGAAGTCTATTTATAATGAAGATTAAATGACTGTTCAAAGAAAGGCTTCAATGTCTCCTCTCATCTCATAAAGAAAAAAAATCCCAACCAACCAAAAAAAATACAAAACCAAAAGCCCCAACCAAAGCCACAAGCAATCCTTTGCCTTTCTTCATCAAAACCATCAAACACAATTCCTGTGCATATAAATCTTTAGGCGGTGTAAATTCCACACGGGCTTACACATTTCCACCTAACTGGCAAAACGTATAGTCTCTTTTCCATACAGGTGGCACATAATCTTCCATTGGCAAGGGAGGAAGAGCAGCTCGGAGACATCTGATATCCCTTTTCTACTCCAAAGCTGAGCGTTTGGAATTGCCGTGATTTACGGAAGTACAAAGAGTTAAATTTCGCGCAGCACTTTCTATCAAGGACAGCAGGTACACAGCACAATTCATCACCATGGAAAACAGAATCCACTAAGGCAGTATCTGGTGTTCACTTACTATCTAAGCAACAGTTTAAACAAGTAAATACAAATGAAACATACATGATGGATGGCTGTCCAAAAAGAAAAGCTAACTATTAAGTTTGCAAATAACGCAACACCCCGCACACAGCCCATTTTCCCGTCTAGCCTGCTGAAGAGGAAAACCCCTCATGTGCTTACACGGCAGGCTGGCGCACACCAAGCAAGCCGGCACCTGCTGCAGCGGCCCCGCCGTGTCCCGCCGCTCCCGCCGCTCCCGGCCCGCGCGGCCCCGCGCGCTCTCCGCCGCCCCGCGCACGTGCGCAGCCGCCGCCGCCCCGTCCCGCGGCGCGGGCAGCGCGAGCGGGAGCCGCGGCCCCGCCCCCATGACGTCACCGCTCCGGCCGCGCACCTGATCCCGGCAGGTCGCGCCTTAAAGGGGCCGCCGCGGCCGCAGCCCCGCGGGAAGGGCGGCGCCGGCCGCGCTCGGTGTCGCCGCCTTCCCCCGCAGGGCGCGCTGCGCCTCCCGCCCGGCGCTGCCCAGAGACCCTTCGGCCGCGCCCTGCCCGCGGACACCCGCAGCCCTCCTCCCCGGGAAGAGCTACCTCAGCCTGCCGCTTATGTAAATAATCTGGGCAGGCAAACCACTCACCTGGGGGATTTTAGCAACACACTTCAAATCCTTTCCCGTTCTTTCCACAGCTCTTTTGAAAAGGCGGCCGTGGCGTGGCCACAGTAGGATGTGCCTCCCTGCCACACCTCTCATCCACGAACCCAAACAGCTGCAGTTTTTAAGCACTTGAAGGCCACGAGTTTCCTCTTTCACTCCAAAACCGCAATGCCAGTCTGCCCATTGGCAAAGGACAGCTTGACCATTCTCAGCGTCATGTTCAGAACCAGATACTGAACAAGAACTTCTGTATTTCTGCCAGAGGAAACCAACCAATGTAACATGGCAAAAAACTGGTAACCACTTAGTTTGTATCATCAATAAACAAAACACACTCAAAATGCAACTGAGACAAATCAAACTTATCACTGTCCTCTTACCCTGCTCAGTGATCCTCTCTACTAAGGATATGTGCTGCAGGATAAGACACCTTTAAATCAGCATCTGCATCTCTTCAACTCAAGACAGGCAATTAACATGAAATGGGGAAGAGAGGATAATGAAATGGAAGGTACAAATACTGAAAGTTCCTATTCAAAAAGCAAACTTGAACAGAAACATGGCAGTTTCTATACTGTCATCCTTCCTATTTCTATCTACCCACATCTATCTATTTATATCCAATCCATACAGAAAAATAGTATTCTTACATAGCCAGACGTGAAAACACATCACTCTCACCTAAACCTCGAGAAGGTTGCTGGGAATTCTCAAGGTGCAGGCACTTTTTAAATTTTCTCAGTACTGTTACCAGTCATCAGTCTAGACAGACTACCAGGATTAATCGTCACGTCCTCCAACTTTCAGGGCAATTGTCTGCTCCAATTCCTTATCTGTAAAATGGACAAATGACACTATCCTAATTCTCATGCATGCTTGCACGGATAGTTCTTACTTTTAGATATCAAAGATGAAGTAATAATAGAGCACAGTGTCAATCATCGTCCAGCTAGTATCATAAAGCTTTTATTTAACCTTCTACAGCTATTTCCAAATAATTATTTAATTGTGCAAAAGTTCCCCTTTTTCTTTGTTTCTATGCATGGGTTCCACTATCAATTATACCAACACTCATCAAAAACAGTGTTGGCCACTGGAAGTGCAGCATTCCGAAAAGAGGAGAGACAGAATTCTGCTGTGCATATGGGAACAGGCTGAATTGTACTTTAACACAATATATTATAACCTCATACATAAGCTTTTGCCTCTCGCTTTGTTAATAAGGGAGATACCATAAATATACATGTAATCAGATACTTCAATTCAACTCTCATTTCCCTTATAGAGATTATTGCTTCCCCCCCCCGTGACATTTGTAGGCACCCAGATGTCCAAAATCATTTTCATCATGTTTAAACCCTTTTTTCCCCCTCATTTTCCTGAATACTTATAAAATCTGTGTTTCTGCTTTAGTGAGTTTAGTTGCCTAATATTACCATACTAAATAATCTGGACTATTTTTCAGAAAATGATGAATGTGATACGGCATGTTTTCTAAAATAGAATTTCACTTTCATACTAATCTCAGATTGCATGTGGACAGAAGTTACACAATCTTATTTTATTTAGGTACTTTAAAGAAAAAGTAAATGCTTAACGCTTCTAGAACTAAGGCATCTCATCCCCTCAGCTCCCTAGGCTATTATTTAAACATGAAAATTTTTTGCTCTTATCTTTCATTCTAAGCTGAGAAAGTGTGTGAAACAATCCAAACAGTCATATCTACACTACAATTAAAAACCCCACTTATTGTGAAAAGCTAGGTTGCCATTTCATTAGTGCTAGTTTCAATTCAGCACCTCATTTGCTAAAATTTTAATGGCAAACACGTGGTGGAATTTTATTTTAAACTATATTCAGAACAGACTATCTTAATTATTGATAACAATAAATGTGGAATTTAAATACACTCAAACACACTTTTCCCTAAATAAAAGTAATTTTAATCAGTTTAAAATGTCATATTAAAAAAATTAATCCCTCATTTAATTGTTATCCATCCTGTTGGTGCCCTTTTGATCACTGAGCTCCCACCCTTAGAGACGTCTCTGCAACTTCAATTGGAGCCTGGAAGTCAGCTCTTCACAGCTGACAGATTGACTATTGTCTGTAGCATGTTTGCAGTGCTATTGCTTATCCAGACTATTGTGTTGCCTTCCTGTTGCCTTCCCCAAGAACTATTAAATTAAACCAACATATTTACACATATTACCATCCAACACAGCTATCCCACTAACAGTGTTGAATAAGCAAGACTTAATAAGTAAAATTACAGGTCATTTCTGTCTTGCACAGTGAAATCACAACAAAATCACTTCTGAACTTTATTTTACATATGGAACACTGTGGATTTTTATCCACATTTCAGTAGCCTAAATAAATTCAGTGTACTTTTAGCCCTCTAAATAAATGGATGTCGCTTAAGAGCACTTAGCAACTAAGTTTCTAATGTAACATTAACTTTATTTGCTTCTATTGCAAGATAATTCAAACTCCACTTTACAGTGAAAGCAGCTGCATCCCTCTCACTAAATTTCAAGTTTGGATTGTAATTCTGCTAATGGAGTCGTCATAACACCACACTTCATGCTTATAAATAAAACTTCTATTATGCTTTTTAATGTAATTCCACAAAGAGACAGACAAATATTAGGTACTATGACATCCAATAGCCTAATCCAGCATCCCACAATGAGCAGCATCCTTCCTTTACCAAAAAAAAGCAAAGCAAAAGTAATTTTTGTTGGTCCAAAGTTAATTATCTTCATTAAGTCAAGCATCGAAAGTACAACATGATGCAGCATAAATAGTAAGAAAGACAGGTCTGTGCTTCCTCGGTAGATTTGCAAGCGCAGCTAAACAAGGAATTCCAGTTCCAGAAACCTAAATTATTTAAGGCATGTACATTCCAGGCCTAAGAAAAAATAAAGCCACGAGTTTTGTGATCTACCTATGGCTTTCAAAAACAATAGGTAAGATACAACATTAAATTAGCCATTGATGAGCAGCCGTCTGTTGCTGTAAATTTCATTCCAACCAAGCAAGGGAAAAGCAGCTCTAGTGTCCCAACCTCAGGCGCTGGCATGAGCTCAGCTCTCAGCATCACAGCACTCCCAAAGCCCAGGCCTTCTTAAGTACATCACTTGAATCACACCAAATGCTGGTTTGGCCTCCTACACCCAGTACTTAGAGCTGGTTGATGAGGCTGCAACATCTTGCAACTTCTATACTACAGCATCTCTTTATTATACATTCCTCCTACATAGCAGTCTTACCCTCCAGTTCCAGTGGCAGATGCTACTGGCATTCTCTCTGAGACTTAGTATTGGGGCATGTATTTCAAAGATTATTTTATCACTGAGTATTCTTGGACAATAACTGTCTTACTTTGCATTCCACTACAGTAAGGGTCCTCCTATTTATTCCTAGTATCTATATCACCTACTAGATTCAAATGTAGCTAACTCTACATTTTCTACTTTAAAGCAAGAGTTTCTGGCTCTGGTGGTTAAAAACAGTACCATTAAAATATAACCAGAGCTTGAAAAAGCAACCTGTGAGTTTTCCACACAGATTTGTCTGGAAATTTGAAAGCTAATGATCAACATTTAAATAATCAATGTCAACAGTAACTTTTCTTGCAGATAATATGAACGCAAACATCCATCCAGGAAAGCAAGGTACATGATGCAGGAAAAATAATAGAATCTCCAGCATTTACCCCAAATTCGCTATGTGATGGAGAAGCAATAGTAGTAGCGGAGGAGAGAGAGAGAGAGGAGTTCAAATGATCCCATCATAACCAAAACAAATCTTTTCAAGTCACCCTGATCCCTTCTGTAATATGCAAAAACTTCCAACTCTTACAAGCTCCAGAGTGTCTCCCTGCAGGATGCTGGATCCCTAACACTTCCATATCAGACATCTGCCCTATGTTTAAAGACTGCCCATGGGAGAAAGGAAGGGGAATATTAGGCAAAAACAAAGTGAAAGCAGCTCTTAATAAGTTATTAGAAAGAAGGAATACTGAAATGATGGAATTTCCATCACATTTACTTAAACAAAAAGCTCCCATTAAAAAGTGCTCGGAGCTGTGACAAATCCCATTCTCGGGCACAAAATTCAGGTTTGGCTTGCTACACTGTACACAGGCTGTTGGCTTTGACTCATAAAAACTCTCTGAGCAAACAGAAACTAAAAATGCTAAGTAAGGTAATTTCCAGCTGCAATGACTGAAGACAGGTATTTTAGGGTATAATAAGGCAAATAGAGACTCAAAGTATACTAACAACATATGTTACACCCTCAGGCAACTGAAGCTTGCACTCATTTCTCAGTGGAGAAATAGACAATGGAAACTGGGAAAAATTTTATAAACAAAACAATTACCAACAGTACACTCCTTGTTTTCATATGCTAATAATATGTTCAATACCCAGAACGCTGGAGCAACAACTGAAATGATTATGAAAAAGAAAAAGAAATAAAAGTTAACTACTGACAGGCTTGTTAAGGGCCTCTGAAAAGGAAAAAAAGAGCTGAAAATCTTGTGTTGGTACAACTCGTACTTGCACAGTGAGATACCAAAAAAAAAGATGTAGGCTACTGAGTTAGAGGATGCTAGAACTCAAAGGACTGGCAATGTGGAGCCTGTTTGCATAACCATTTTGTCAAGTGGATATTGTCTCAGGGTAAATTGTCTCCATGTACAAAGTGTTCATTTTTTAACCAGTAACATTCCAAAAAGTCTGTATGTACTGTTCATCTATCTTAATGATGTTGTTCTAAAAACAGTTAAATTCTTTAGGAGAAAGAACAGTCAGTTTTCTCAGAAACTGGCCCTTTGTTCATGAACTGAGACCTAATCTAATTTTTTTCCATAATTTTCAGATCACTCATCTTTCCCTTTCTCTCATGGATGGGTTTATACCAAACAACTTCCTACCTTCCTGAAATTGCCTACTACATACACACAAAATTAAGTCTTCTAGTTCTCTCTCTGGCACTTGCACACTCACTCCTCTCCCCAGTTCAAATGATTCCAGTCTTTCCAATTAGGCCTCATTTTCCAGACCTCAAATTATTTGATTACTCTTCTCCCAGCATCTGTTCAGGTGAGCTCTATTTCCTTAGGGCATTTGCCCTAGTGAGATGCAACACTTCAACAGAGGACTTACTTGTGGATAAAGAAAAAAAAAAAGAAAGGCTGTTCTGTATCTTTTTATCCCTCCTGATGTAACATTTGCCCTTTTACATCAGGAATTCTGGAGAATTTTCATCTAATTACTCGTTCCCTGCAGTCTAATTGTGTATTCATGATTTCTGTTAAGCACAGAACTTCAATCTGTCACTATTTATCTCCTAAGATTTTCTTAATTTTCTCAAAATAATTTTGTGCTCATAAACTTGTGTCCTATGTATATATATATATATCTCTCCCTCCAAGTTCTAGGGGCATTTTTAGTGAATCAATTTTGTAAGCACACTCTCTATTCTATCATCAAGGTCATTAACAAGAAGATTGAAGTGAAGCAGAATGAGTACAGACCCAACAGACCGTGGCGGATCCACATTCAATACAACCATTTCATTTTGACAGAGAATCATTAGTAACCACCTACTAGGCACAGTCATCCACCAAGTCTTGCTCCTACTCTACAAGAGTTTCTTTCAGGTCACATTTCTTCCCTTGTTAATATTATAGCAAGAAACACTTCCAAAGAACTCACTAACATGAAAAATACTAACAGTCACACTTTTCTTGTCAATTCACTGGCCTTATTGTCATGTTACAGAAGAAAATTAAACTGGCATGACTATTTACTCTTCCTAAATTCATCGTTCTTGTGCCTAATGTTCCTGTTGTCTCCCTGAGGCTTACACTTTCTACGTGAATTTGTTCGAAGTGTGGAAGATAGGAGACAGGAAATTATACACCTTTCCTCTCTTTACCCCACCCTCTTTATATTTTCAAGTTTTCCAGCATCTCAGAGGGTAGCTAGTTGTACTGAGATAGCTTCCATCACTTTTGTTTTCTTTAACCACTCAAAGAATGCATGTCATCAGGATCCAATCTAATAAATATGCAAAACCCAAGCAGGTTTTGCATACTAAAAGGTATGCTTTTTATTTCCTCCTTGTGCAAACTGCTGTTCATTCATACTCCTCTTCTGCTAATATTTTGAGGGTATTTTCTTAGTTCTTACTTCTAGTCTATCTTACAAAACTGTGCTGCCTATCAAATCCCCCCCATTACAGAGCAGCGGATATATGGCTGCTAGGAGGACAGCGGCGGTGCAGCCCTGCGGAAAGGTCAGGACACGGCCGGCCAGAAGGAAGGGCTGCTTCCCACTGGGGTGGCCATCTCTAGTGCGATGCCAACACAGGGGAGCTGCACTAAGACAGGAACACAGAGTTCTGCAATCCAGGCTTCGCAATCACACCAGCAAGGGGAGACCAATTACCAGATCGTTTGCAGCATATTAGCGTCGCTTCTGTGTCAATTATGAAATCTGTCTCTACACCCAGCCGAGCAGATGGAGCTGGGCTGGATGGGACACACACACGTACCTTGTTCACAAAATTCACGCTGAACATACACTGAACAAGGCATTGCAGATAAAAAGCAGGATTAAGCCGGACACAAATGGTCCTGCAGATACTCCGGCTCTCACAGTGTATTCCCTCTGACAGCGCAGCACACAAACCCAGCAACCCTTCTGTACATTCCTACATTGTTGTACCATTACTTTTAAAATGTTAGTCACTTGCTGGCCTTGCCCAAAATTAAAAAGCGTAATAATACTCTTCTTATAGAACATGTGTATGTGGCAGTTTAAGATGTAAATGTTTGATTACATTATTTTAAAATAGCAACAAAAAACAGGAAGAAAAAAGTTTAAAAGACATAAGTTAAAGATAACTAATACCTAAGTTTTCCTAAGTGTATTGTAGGTTATTCACCATGCACCCAAATTGTTTATTTCCTTTTCACAAGACTTATACAATGATTACACAAAACTGAAAAACAGTTCATTATCTTTCATGTACACTGAGCATACTTGTAGCATTCTAGCCCTTCCCTTTATTGAAGCTTAATCTTCCCAAAAATATCAGAGACCAAAAGAAGTAAGATACAGTAATACAACTGTAAATTAATAAAAATATTTAGGAAGCAAAAGTATCTTCCAAATTAATTAGTTCCTCTAAGATCATCCAAAATTCATCTGACACACTGTATAATTTTATGACAATACTTTATTAAATAGCAGAGCAAAATCTAACAAGTTTAACATTAGAAGAAAAAGAATAAAAATACTATTTGCATTTAGATTAATAGATTAATGTAGTAAATGAATACTTAGCTTTTGGGGAGTATCTGACTTTATTTAATTAAAAGTACAAATACTAATGTTTCTGAAGGAAAAAAAAAAAAAAGAAGAAAAAGTACCATTGCAGACATGCCTACTTTATCCCTCCTCAGAAGGAAAAGGCTAAAACACTGATTTATCATTTATCATGACTTAACAAGATACTGACCACCAGCTGAACTGCATTAACTGACTAATGCATTTCTAGTCCAATTACCCTGAGAAGCAAAACAAGTTAGTATAAACCACTAGTGAATTAACTATATATACTCAGGGAAATCTCAGACAATATAACAAAATAAAATTTACATTGAAACTGGTCAATCACTAATTTACACCTTAGCACATTTTTCCTGATGAGATAAAGTAATTTACGAGGACAAATATTCAAGCTTCAACTGGTGGGATTTTGGGGGGAGATTTTGTTGGTTTGCTTATTTGCTTTTTGCTATAGGCACACTAAAGGATTAATGTTTGGAAGGTAGTAAAAATGTTACAAATTATATTAAACTTGAACGCTAATATTAATCACTAATAACAACTGAATCACTTATTAGATAGCATTTTACTGGCCAATTTTAAGTGGGCTGGCATTCAGTATTTTTTGGAACAGATATTAAATAATAATGGTTTGATTTTTCTTTTACATTAAGTAGATTGATTACTAGTTCCCATAACAATCATTTCAACTTAGAGCTCAAGAACTTAATGTGTTTAGGAAGATTTGCAAGATAAGAGGCATATCACCTTGCAGACTTTGTACTGCTGCCTCATATATGTGACAGCTATGACAGAAAAAAAATCACATTGATGCAGGCTCCTAATATTACCTTTAAACTGGAGAGAAGTAAGAACTCTCTCCCATTTAGTTCACCACCTGGTACGTGAGCATGTGAATACAACATGTCTGCTCGATTCACAACCACACTGGAATTCAATATAAACACATATTTAGTTTAATAATTCTCAAACATAATTTGAACAGTTAGTACAGTCTGTATTCACAATGCTTGTTTAGGCTAAGTTTTGGCTGCAAGCTCAGTTGCATCTTGTCTATATGGTCAGGACCCTCAACAAGAAATAATTACTGCTGATTACTGTCCACACAAAGCCTATTCTGTGAAGGTGATCTTTGGAATTAAATCTCACTTTTATCTCTCGTGTATAGATACGCACACAAGTTACATTAGCAAAATCATTCGCTAACTCAAAAGAATTCATTGCAATGTTTCATTATGCTACTTCACATATCCTCCAAGAATTTCCACCCCAGTAGAACTTAACAGATTTTAGAACTATTTCTGTAAGAAGACAGACAGTTCAAGATCTGGTTCCTCTTCTCACTGAAGTGGGGATGTGACAGCACCGGAACAGCCAGAACACCCAAATTTTATTCCGAGTTCTACACTAACATCTTCTGACAAGCCAAGCCTCTGTGCCCATCCATTCTGGCTACTTATGATATCATGCCAAAGTTAATTTTGTTGAAATATCTGGACTGAAAGACTAGAAACAGAATTCTGGTAAAAAAGAAAAGGTAAAAAACATGTCCAGAACTGAGTTCACCAAGATTAATTTGAATTTGCAAACAGTCAAAGGAATTCTGCCTGCTTATGTAGCAAAGACAAGAAATAAATCTTCAAGCCCTTGCTTGTCAGAGGAGGCCTCGTTTCTGGACATCCCTCACGAGCAGCAAGGGAGTGGTGCCCTATAAAGCAGCTGACCCTGACTACAACACATGCATTACCATGTCTGGTAACAGCTACATACGATTCAACAGGGAAGGCTGGAATGGATGCTGATGTAATAAATACTGAGTGGAAAATAATGCAGTAGTGGCCTGGTTCTCATTCCTCTAAAATTTTAAGTGTCGTCATCTTTTCCATGGTATCAGCCCACCAACAGTTACTTTTTTAATGGATAAGCTAAACATAAAGACATTATTGAAGCAAAATAAATTGTGCATATTCCTTTCTCAAATATTTGCCAGCCCACTAACCTGCTCTTCTTCATATTTACTTCCTATGAGATAGATGAGCAGCTCTGCAACTTAAAAAAATGGTTGCAAAAAATGCAATGAGCAAACTCAGTATTAAGTTCACACATCTGAAATCAAAATACCTGACCCGAGTTCTTCTGAATTTTCCTCTGTATTTTCATTCTCCTTACTGCAAAGGATCCAGAAGAGCTGAGTAAGCAAGTGATGTCATTGGACTTTAATAAAATAGATAGAAATTGCATGAAGTGTAAAGATGCAATGTACATCAGTTTATTTCCCAATTACTTACATAATAGATATTGTTGCTTTTTATTAGGACATCTGGCAAATTTACACCATTTAAAATATGCATTCTAATACTTTGCCTGCAACTCTACTTGATTATCTACTAAGCAGAGTTATATTTCTAATTAAAACATAACTAAACATGCGTATGTTTATGCATGTGACATATAAAACCTATGTCATTCATAACACAAAGCTTTCAGTGTTGGCATCCTGGCTGCATCCAGAAATCTGAAGGTACCAGTAAACATATCTTCCTGTTATGCCATTCAATGGGAATAAAAGGCTCACAGGGCTGAAATTTAAACAACCTAAGAAAGCAGGACTGATTCCAGCTGTAAACATGTCTGCAATTCCAGTCATGGGCTGCTGCCTAAGGCAGCAACAGCCACTGAAATCACAGAAATTCCCTCCTGGTAGAAACTTCTGTCTGCAAGAAGGAGGCTACTCTAGTTGTGGAAGCAGAACTGACATCATTAAAAAGGAGACAAATCCTGCTCTACAATATCTTAGTCTAAATTCCAAATAATTTTGGCAGCACCAGTATGCATTCAAAAAATCCTAGTGCAACAGAGGAAAAATGTCCCTAATGACCCTTTTAAAGACTCTCCAAAGCAATTCACTGAAATTCAAAGCAATTCCCTGAAAACACACAAAGCATTTCCTTCAGCCCAGGTTTCTTCATAAAAACATCAAATGGATTTTTGGCAGCACTAATAATTTTCCTACTTCAACTTTCAATTTTCAAACCCACGATTTTGAAGATCTCAATCTGCCAACAGGGCAAGTTGTGACATTAAGTCCAAGTAAGCTTAGAGGAAGGCACTGGATTTGGCATTGCATTTCCCAAAGAACATGCAGATGACAGGCAAACACATGCTACACCCTCTGCCCCCAAATTCAGAAACCAAGACATTTAAGCGAATGTCTTTGCAGCAGAAGAACATTATTTTCCCTCTCTAAAGTCAACTGAATAATTACACCCTGCAAACAGTGCTAAACACTTGAAGGAACTATTAAGTGACTAGACTTTGCAGGTGTGTCATTCATTTTTTAAACCCAAACAGGAGAAAAAAATTGGTATGAACACCTGTTTGATCATTAGCTTTTTTGGGAAGTTCTGACTAAAAGTTACATATGTTCTATAAAAAGTTACAAGTGTTCATGTTTCAAAAGCCAGAATTCAAGCGATTGGCTTTGTCTAGACTGATCTATGTAGTGTTCCATTACTGTTATGATGTTTTTAGCAGATCAATAATTAAGTCCTTTGTGAAAGCTGATTGGAAAACCACAAAGAAAGACCTACATACCAGCTACTGTTGCAAACACACTTTTTGTTCAAGGAGTACATTGTGCTACTTTTTTTTTCTTCTGAGGAGGTAAACTGCTTGTGAGATGAAGAGTTAAGGACAGCACTATTAAGGACAGAACTAGTAACTAAAAGTCTTCATGCTGTCCTGAGTTAGGACACTCATGGATAATAACATAAAAATGCTGGCCTTCATTAAGAGACTGAGGGTTTATCAAGATCAAGAACTTTTCCACAACCTCTTTAGAGCAGCCCAGAGTTGGCCTTCACTAATTCTCAACGGATTCAAAATCATGACCACTGCTTCTCATTTATGTGGTAATATTATCAGTCAATGGAAAATTCCTTTGGTAAGCAGCCAAGGCAACTTCTCCCCACCCTGATAAAGAAAAAATAAACATATTTAAAAACCCACACAAACCAAACAGGTTGATATTTATAAAAAAGGGGAAAATTGAAGATCCTTTGTTTCATTTGACACCATTTTCCTCTACATTCAGTAGCTGTTTGGATTTGTTTTTTTTAACAACAAAGAATGTTGGCAGAATTAAAACTGCATGACTACACACCTAAATAATGGGAGTGGGTAGAGGAAGAAAAATTCAAGCACTAATTTATGTGCTAAAATTCTATTTATTGCCTGTAGTCATCATGTGGGACGATAGATATCTGATCATTATTGGGGAAAGTAAGGGGCAAGATATTTTTTAATTGTTTTTCAGTTTCTACCACCTGTGTGCAGTCCAAAACAAGCAGCTGGATCTCACTTTGGCACTCCCACTGGAAAGCACTGCCATCACCTCCTTATACCGAAGTAATCTGGCAAAGCAGACCGGCAATGCAGAACTTCCCTGAGCAGCGCCAGCAGCTCTGCTGGGGCAGGCAGGCCCTCACCCTGGAGCTCTCTTCAAAAATATGCACATGACAATCAACTATTTGATCTTCATCCCACACCAAAGGATAACACTAGAATCAAAAGTAGGTATTTAAAACAAAACTGACCTGATTTAAGTCTAGGACCAGTTTTATCAAAAAAATATTACTACTAGATAGAGAAATGAGACTTCTTCTTCCCCACTGTAACCTTAAGCAGGTATTAACCTCTTCATAAAATGCTATTAGTTACACTTATAGGCATAAATTACGAATGGTTCTATAATTTTTCCTATATCATGACAACTCTGACTCTGAAGACAAAAGGATTTTTAATAGTCTCAAAAAAAAACCTCCCAAAGAGATTCTTTTTTAAATCTAAATGCATCTTTTCTGTCTTATCAAAGAATCAGAAGTAACTGACAATGCTATTCTTGACAAACATTTATGCAGTTCAGTCTGCTTAACAGCTGACTGCAATTTAACAAAATTTATTTTTGGCCTCCTTCTTTGTTTATATCAGTAACAAAAAAAAAAAAAAAAAAAAAAAAAAAAAAAAAGAAAACCAAACAAGTTTAGTTGAAGCAATTATCTCAGCAACAGGCACATTATACAATGCCTTGGTAACTTCCTGCTTAGAAACCCTGCTAAACTCTTTTGGTAGGTCTGAAATTTTGTCTGTTTTATTAGAGGGAAAAAATGTGGTGGCTTCCTTGCTCCAGTTCTTCTTGTCTGCATCATATCCAAGTTATACTGTCATACTCAAAATTAGATATTGTTCTGAGTATTATATAATGTGTGAGAATCGTCTATTTCTTGTACCAAAATTAATGTTTGTTTAGTCAAGGTCCTGCATAATTTATTAAAATTTAGAACAAAGAATTTCATAGTTTGCTTATGTCCTCTTAGAAAAATGGCTTAATCTAGACTAAGTCTTCACAGAAATATTCTTCAAAGCAGGAGTTAATCTGTCCACAGCCTCAGCTGCTTATCAAGACAGTTGGACAACAATTTGCCTGCACTCCCTTTCCTCCTGAGCTGGTGCCTCTAATTCTCCAGTCTCATGTGATGCCATTCTTACCGAAGGAATTTATTGAGCACTCCAAATGAACAGCTCACACAGTTAGGAAGAAAGAATGCTGAAAATGAATGTGATCAACAAGTGAATCCGAACCACAGAATAACTGAGGCTAGAAAGGATCCCTGAGGAGGTCTCTCACCTAACCCCACACTTGAAAGCATGACTAAGAGGTCAGATCAGGTTGCTCTGGGCTTTATCCAGTTGGGACTTAAAATCCTCTAAGGATGTAGACTGGATATTTTCTCATTCGAATGCACGGCTGTCAACGGAGTGGGCAAAAATACCTTCCTTACCACCAGCCAGAACCTTTCTTGTTTTAATTTTTGTCCATAAACTCATAATGTACTTCACATGCTTCCTGAGAAAAGTTCCTACTTCATATTTATGAGTGATTTTCACAAACCAAATGGGAACATCAGTTTGACTGGACAAGTGAAGACATTTTTATGCCCTATTTAAAGCAGGGACATATTGGCAATCCTGTATCAGCCCAATAGGCTGGCATTACACAGAAGGACTGAAAATACAGTATGCAGAAAACAAGCAATTGCCACTGAGAATTTTCAGAATTCACCTCAAGAACAGTATTTCCATTGTTTTATTGAAGTAGTAATCAAATTTTAAATGCTATTAATACTCAAAGCCATTCCCAATTACAGCCAAAGATGAATATCATAATTTATTCACAACTCTGGATAAGAATATGGGCTCTGGCATTTAGCATATATGTCATTACTCAAATCAACTCCTGACAAGTTGGGATAGGAAGGAGAAAAGCCAAGGAACAACCTGGAATATTGTTGCACATTTTTTCTGATACCGTTAACATAAAGTGGGACAGTAGAAACATGAGGGAAGTGCTACAACTAACACAACTATTTTCAGACCTACCGGAGACAGCTACATTTGAAGTAAAACAGTACTAAAACAAGTTAGTATTCTGCTATGAAAATCCTAAATTAAAAAATCCTAATATTTTTAAAAAGCTTAGGATTAATTAGAAATCTAATTTTAGGCTTTGGATTCTTGTTCAAACAACTTCAAGTTATTTTCACTTATTATGCATACAAGAGATAAAATATATCAAAGGTTAAAATTTATTGACAAATGGCATATCAATTCTAACTCCTGTACAAACAGTACATGCACTCCTTATCAGAGGAAAAAAAAACAAAACAAATTTGTAATCAATACTTGAAGTACTATATTTCAGAGCAGAATTAAGCACTTCAGTTGAGCATGATACTGCAATAGTCATAAGTTTTCTATGTTTTCTCCCCCAAAACCTACCAAAATCTCAAGTATACCTTTGCAGAATAATCCTGAAAAATAAGATTTTCCCAGCATTGCTGCTTTTGTCTAGAACTGTTTCTGGAGCTATGCAGTCAGAAAAAGCAACTTCAATTTGAAAATGTCCCTCTTTATCCCTGAGTCTGAAAAGGTCTCTGTTCTAGTGGAGATAACAAGACTCTACCATTTTCTGCCTGTGATCGCTGCTGGTTCCTACCATGCAAGAATCAGATACAGTGGAATTGCCCAGGTGCCTTTCCAGGCTGCAGCTGCAACATCAGACAAACAGGCAGAGGAGAATCCATCACATGCAGAAAGCGAACAGAGAAAAACATAATGGGTACGTGGTAAATATCTTAATTTATGTGATGATTATACAGCTGAATATGACTGCTGTAATTATTAACAACAGTATGTAGACTGATTGAAGAAATACATTACTAAATTAATTAAACTACCTTTCCATCTCTCCCAGTAATGAAGAGCCCTTAAAAAAAAAACACATTTGCACAACAGAAGGTATTTCTTAAAAGATGGCTATTTCCATAACAAAACCACAGTCTTAAACCCAGCTAGTTTTTGCTAACAGGAAAGATAGATTTTGTCCTTCTCCATCGTCTCCTGAAGCAATGCATTTTAAGAGAAGTATCTAAAGTGAAGTTTTAAAAAGCTTCCCTGAAAAATCTGTGGAAGTTGTCTGTCTTCAAGAATTTAAGCAAATTAGGAATACCATAAAAACAGCATTTAAATGAAAACTGCAACATTGCCAAACTCACACCACAGCATTTTTTCCAATTCACTTTGAGAAAAGTAAATAAACCTCTATTTAAAATCTATCAAGCATCCATAATCAAAGGATCCTAAAGTTTTTGCTGGCAATGCCTTTTTTTAACATACTTCAAAAGTATTTACATAAACTCCCAAGATATCATCTGTTACAAGTACTGCATAGATTGCTGTGATAACAGTGTCCATCACAGATATCAGAGAGAATGCTGCAGTTTACTATCACAATGTTTATGAAGTTTTGCTGTCTATTTATTAGCACACCTCAGATGCAGCATAATGAAAAACTTTTAATGAACAGGAAGAGTGAAAAAATCAACTTTTTTTTCTCTTTAATTTTCCCTCCCTTTCCCCTACCATGACCTATTTTCTTGAATAACATACAGATCTACTGAGGACATTAACCTGTTTCCATGTCACAGTAACAGCTCATGCACCAACATGCTGAGATGCATTAGCTGTTGTTTATTGATCCATTTATAAGTTCACTGTACCGGGAATACAAACCAGAGGATTATAAAGTCTTTTGCTATCCTTTGCTTTGTGACACACTTTACTGATTAACTATTTCCCAGAGTACATTTATTTCCATGTTTTGTGGAAATACAGAAGATTCCTCCTCTTCAAACATTCTCCCACATCTGAATCACTCTTACATATTTTTAGTCCATTCATTACTTTCAAAATTCAAAATGTAATAAACCACATACCATTTTTAAAAAATGAGACCATAAGAACTACATCCACCAAACATTATCTACTACAAATACTGATTTACATTTACCAAGTATTAAAAATAAACAAGCAGATAGGGAAAAAAAAAAAAAAGAAAAAAAACCTAATTTCCCCTTGTTTCCCTGCAGGCTTCTCATAAGAGAACGGTTTCCACCACATACATGACATGCAGTGTGTACCTCTGCATAAATTTTGGTGAACCAAACTGTCCCATGAAAAAAGCATTCTAGTCAAGACACTAATGTGTGATCATCAGTTATTACAGTTCATCCTACCTGCTTCTACCTTTGAACCACTAGTTACTTACTGCTTATTTGTAATGCACATAATTCAAACCCCCTCTTTTGTGTCAGTTTATGGCTCTAAATGGTTTATACAATCTAGCAAGCTTGACTACATTCTAGAAACAGGTATCTACAATAAACCCACATTCACTGTTCCAATTTAAATGGTATGAGAAAGGCAGCTGAAGTTTAACTGCCTGAATTTTCAGAGCTGTAAAAGACAAAAGGGGAAAGTAATTCCAAAAGCCAGACTTCTAGCCTTCAAATTTAAGAACTGCATAGTTGATCAAATGAACTCATCAAATCTAGCCAGAGTCTATCGCAAAATAATTAGAAGATCATCAGGGTTCATGTTCTGTCACACTTCTACAGACAACCACAATTCAGTGATGTCTTATCTGCATCTAAAAAAAACCAACAAAAAACAAACCAACAAAAAAACATAAAGTGGCATAGCTGCAGGTTTGGAGAGATATTTGAAAGAAGGAAACTCTCATAAATTCTATCTCTGAGTTTTAAAACCCTAATTTCTCCAATTCTCAAAAACCCCCGAGGACTCAGACATTTTTCTTTCAATGACAAACCCTGAAAGATTAGTGCAGTGCCATCAAAGGAGTGGGGGAAAAAAAATTACAAAAGAGATATGGCTCACATCCCGTCTACTAAAAATGCAAAAAGGAAAATACTGCTCCAAGAGGGATGCTCTATCTGAAAATGGGAGAGAAAACAAATGGGAACAAGGATACATCAGAAAGCATAATCATATGCCTTGTTTCATTAGTAACTAGGCAGTAATTTATTTTTGTTGCCCACAGAAACATCTGACCAAAATAGGTTTCCTTCCAACACCTTTTGAATCAGTTGGCCAATTTTCAACATTTTGAAATAAAAAAACCCAGAGATCTCAAAAATAATTATGTTCCTATAAACTACATGAATATGAATGGTCAGGTAGAGGAAAAAGATCTAATCTGCTCTCATAGTGAGGGGAAAGTAGGAAAATTCACCTCTTTATATTTGATTTGGCAGCAGGTCAATCAGTACAGACACAGCAGTGGCTGTTGATAGGAAGCAGAATGAGATTAAGGATTGGAGGAGAAGGGATAAGGAGATAAAAAGACAATCTAAATACATACAAATGTTAATTTTATTATTTTTGTAGCTCACAGAAACTATGACTTGTAGACAGTAACTTAATAGCCTTAGAAACTAAGAATCACTTGCCCAAGTATTTACATTTGTTGACCTCCTCCCGTTCAGTAGGTTGCCTAGGAACATCTTACCTCAGAATGAATGAGAAAATAGTTTATGAGTGCCTGTCTGCACATTTCAAGTATTTTTTGAATCTATTTTATAAAATCCATGCAAATGGTTTTCCATTATGCTTTTTTACAGCATCAAAGATACTCAATGAAGAAAAAAGCAGATGAGTAATAAATATAACACACACTGAAAAGGCTTTCATAGATAAAAACCAACCTGGATACAACATGCAGAAGTGTTGGTGGGATGACTCAGCTCCTAATGATATTATATTTAAGTTCATTTTCTTAGCAGTAGCCTGATGTTATTAATAACTCCCAGTAGGCTACTTAGAGCTGTAGATTCATCTTCCTGTTAATGGCAGCAAAAGGTTCTTTGTTAATGGTTTTAGGATAATGCTGGGTTTTGCCATATGGTTGCATTTGTATTAAGGTTTCTCATGAAAAGCCAGAGAGTGTAAGAAATTGTTACTATATTTAACTGCAGTGTCCTCACACGCACAGCAGACAACTGGAATGGACACGGTTCTAATATTTACAAGTGCAAATGATGCTCAATATTTACTGCATGTTCTGTTTAAGAGGACTACAGGGACTTTAAACAAGGGGACATATGGATAGATCAGAGGATTCATAATACAATACTGAGCTTTTCACCTCTAGGTCATTGGTTCAGATCTAAATCGGTCGGTAATGAAGGCAAGCTATTATCATCTGACAGCCCTGGCCTTTGCAAATTGATTTGTCAGGATCGGTCCTGTTCTCATCAAACTCAAAATTCAACATGACAATTTGCATTTCTGAAAACAACCCCAGCAATGTAACAAAAAAATGAACAAACACAAGTAACCTCTTTCTCCTCAGGTACCATCTCCAGACCAGTCTCCAGTCTCTGGAGAGCGCCAGAGGAACAGTGAAAATTATCCCACTAGTAGCACAACGCATCATTCTGGGTTAAAGGTCACTTCTGACTCTCAGATACCAATTATAACTTCCTCTGTACAAGTACAAAGCTTTCAGAGGTTTTATTCATAAAGAAAAGACCAGAAAAAAAAGACACCAATACACAGGTCTTAAAGCTGAAATTTCACAGTGCTGCTTAAAGATCTCTTCAGATACCTTGTTCAAAGTGGCATTTCTTAAGGCTGAAGGTTTTAAAGAAAATGGCCACAGTACACTATAAAAGGAATATCAAATTTACTTTCCATGTTGTTACAATGTATTTGTAGTCAAAATGTTTAAACAATACTTGTAGCAGCAACATTTAAGAACTGTATTACTTGCAGACAGGTTTAATTCAGAAATGGATCTATTTATATGTTATTGTGAATAATACTAGAGAAGTCATATTTTTACAGTATTTCTTCAAAATTATGTTAGAAAAAGTACGGATTATGCTATAACAATACATCATTTTCCACGTGCTTTCATAATATGAACAGAAGCGGTTTTAAGTCTCAAAACCAGATCTAGCCCTTTCCTTTGCCTCTTTCTAGTATGAGAGCAATCACATTAAATACTCAGCAGGTACCACAGTTCTCCATTTTACTAAGCAGTAATTGCTAACAGGAATGAATAGACACACCAACTTTTAATGCAGTACCTTTAAGATCACCTTTACTTCACAAACTTAGGGCACTAGACAACAAAATCTACTGTAAGTTTTACACTCAATGAATACAAAATGTTACTCCTAATAGTTAAGACTACAACAGAATATATACAACTCACAAATCTTGGAAAGTATCAAAAAAGTAAGAGCCTCTTCCCTTCCTTGCAGGTTCCTTGTTTTTTACTAAGGTGCTGATAAACTGAAGCTTTTCCTTCCTTTTCCAATAACTCCAGATATAAAACACTTACTGTAACTTTATGAAAGGCACAACAGGTTAACTTCCCAGCTGAATGATTGTACATAAGTTCTGCAAGCTGAGTAATTGAGCTGATATATAGCCTGCTGCTATAAAACCAGAGCAGCATAGCCAAGTCATATCTTAGTTTGGCCAAATATTAGACCTGTATCCCATAGACAGTGGCTGGTGAAATGCACCCGAATCCAACCTTCCCCAGGCACAGAACAAGAAACGCCACGCATCAAGTGACATAACAGAAAAAGAGAAGAAATAAACTGCACACTAAGACACAATAAGAGACCTACTACATTGTGTCACTTGTCTGAGAAAGTGCCCAGACTACAGCAGGAGATGGCTCATCCCAGCAGTCTCACACAGAGCGTAAGCCTAGGGAACAGGGCTGCCTACAGGTGAAGGGATGAAGGCAAAATCCTAAGGATAGGGATTGCCTATCACTTCACTTGCAGTTAACAGGACCAACAGAGAGAGCCGAGAAAGTTGATCAAAACATTTTGACAGTTAGTAATAAAATTTCATGCTGTTCCTCTCTGCCATCAAGCACTGCACATCTTTTCTAGGGAATGACCTTCAGTGACAGAATATAAAATGGCTCTGGAAATGTGACTGCAGCCACTATTGACAGAAAATAAAGAAATTAAAAAGCAAACAAGAAGTATTTCAGAGAACAAATTACAACAAACTGTTTGAACAAAGATGTGTGGAACACACATCAGGAAAATGAAGGATGTATAAGGTATTCAGAAGGCTGCATGAGAAAAAATGAAAAGACTAGTAAGTTCTACAGGTATCAACAGGCGTGTTAATTATAAGACACTTTGGTTGGTTCTTAAGTTAGGTAAGCAGATTTAAAATAACCAAAACCAAACAACAGCTGTGACTTTTTATTATTCTTTCATCCTCTTACCTCAGTTTTCTTTTTATATCATCTGTTGCAATTTGCATAGTTGGAACAAAAGTGATTCTGGACAGCCACAACTGTTCTTTACATAGGAATGTTTATAGAGCCCTCAAACTCAATGAGACTCTCAAGGTAACAAACCTTCTGAAGTTCCACAAACTGGGAAATAAACACACTTTCTCTTCTATGTACTGTCCATGAAAACTCACCTAAGAAGGCTTAATCCCTAATAACATCTCCAATACTAGCTAGAGAAGGGTTTAAATTCCCATTATCCTTTTTAACAAACTTGTGACTACAGTCTCAAAATAGACTCTTAACCCAGAAATGAGAGAAGAACTGACATAATTATTACTTGCAATGCCTGAAAGAAATGAACTGAAATGTTTTTATAGCTATCACTAGCATAAAAACAAACCCCTCCAAGACTCCTAAATTCTCTGGAATAACTGGACAAATCAAGCACACCCTTACTCCTCACTGCACCCCAAGAACATTGTGGCAAACGACTTCATAGGTGACATCACCAGATGAAGAGGAAACAAACAAGCAAAAAAAATAAAGCTTCTATTTAATTCAGTCTGAATGACATGCAGCATGCTTGATTAGGTGATGGAAGAGAACTTACAGAGTATCCTATCTAGTTAAACTTATTATTTCTATCACTTCCTAAATGAGAACAGATTTCAACACGCTGATAAATATTTTTCAACCCATAATACTTTTTTCTAATTATTTTTAAAAGCTGTCATATTCAAGTCATGTGTTACCTCACCAGTTGAGTTCTCAGCACAGCAGTACTTTCCTTCCCTCCTGAAGCAAATACAAGACTAGCTGTTGCTACGGTTTTCCAAAACTGCTATTCAGTGTCAAGTATATTGCAGCACAAAACCTTTCAGTTGTAGATTCCTTTTTCAAGTCTGAAAAGTAGCACAAGCTTAGAGATTTTTTTCAGTACATACGTCTTTCTTTCAAACTGCATGAGAAATACATAACTATTATCCCTCCCTTTTCACATGCATATTTTTGCCACGATTAAAACACTCAGAATTTGTTCTGAAATCTGAAAAGCTTTTTGAGTTTTTTTCACACATGCGATCAGCCATTACAATACCCACAACAAGCTAACGTAGCTGAAAGTCCAGAAAGCCATTGTGCCTACAACTTTTTGAAAGCAGAGGGTGTATGTTGTTATGGTTTCTATTTATGGCTGTAATCCTCATGAATGTCCACTCATAATCCTTCTTCTGAAAGAAAGGTTTAAAGAGAAATCCGACCCTGGAAAAGCAAAGAGTTTCTGCTTTCTTTTAAAAGAGAAAAAAAAAAAAGCACATGGTTTTGCCTACCTTAGAACAACATAGTAAATTAAATACTGACGAGGTTCTTCTAACCAACAGCAGCTCCTATGCAAGTTTAACTTCTGACGGCAGGTGATCACGCCTGAGTTATAAACCAAGATAATGCAACATCTCTTACTATTTCAAAGACCCCCGCTAATAAAATACCTGTTTAGCCTCTAGCATTCTCTTTTTCTCGTACCTGGTACTCTTTTTCTCTTCTGAGGGCGTGCAGAGCAGAGGAGCCTTTCCCTCAGAGTGCCGCCGGAGGTGGGGCCGCGGTTCGGGCCCGGCCGAGTCCCGCACCGACCCCGCTGCGGCCCGGCCCAGGCGGGCGGGGGCTGCGCCGCTGCACACAGCGGGGGTCGCCGCCGGCGAGGCTCCGGGCACACGGCCAAGCAGCCGGTGAGCAGCTGGGTGTGGCCGCGGTTCCTCCCGAGGGGACGGGACGGGAGGAGAGGAATCGCCCGGAGCCCCGGAGCGGCTTCAGTCCCTACCGGTGCCCGCGCCGCTCCCGCCGGGCGCGCTCAGCCCCCGCTGCCATAGCTACGGGCAGCCGCGCCGCCGCCTCTCGCGAGAGCCGCCATCTTCCCGCGAGAGCCGCGGGCCGCGCCGGCGGCGGGCGCCTCCTGTGGCGGGAGCGCTGAGGGAGCGCGGGGCGGGGCGGCGGCGCTGCTGCACGGGGAGCGGGTCGGTGTGGTGGCACAGCGCGGTGGCACTGCCAGCAACTGCAGAGTGTGGGCACGGGTAGCTGCGAAACACGGCTGGAGCCGCAAGAAAGAGGCAAACGTGTTCACGTCTAGCAAAAGTTTGCTTGTAGTTCGTGTGAGCTGAGTTAGCTGACAGGTTAGAGCCAAGACGTGGTGTGTTCAACGCCATGCATACTTCAGGTGTCGATTAGAGCATCTCAGGATGAGGGAAAATTTGAATATGATCTTTTAGAATAGTGTGATTTTCTAGTATTTACTAGACAGCATGTAAAATTATTATCAAACTCACATTCCCTGAACTGCATCAGTTGTACATTGCAGTATGTGATTTTCTTGTCACCAGTGCAGACTGCTGGTAGAATTAACTCTGGCATAATAATATTCTTGGTGATACTCAAGAAACACATTTCAGTCCCACTGAAATAAATGGGTTCTTCACTATGAATTCAGGATCATGCATATAGAGAGAGTCTGAGGATGACTGCAGGGACCACCATTTCCATGACCAGTTGGTATCTCAGTGATACCTGGATAAACAACAATATTAATTACTCAGGCTGAAACGTGAAGACATGAGGGTTAACACATTTTCTTTTCCGCTCTTTTATTTCCAGTGTTCCCAACATCTGAGAGATACAGCTTTTGTAACAAACCTTAGAGAAGTGCCCACCTCTGTTAGTGTACAGGAAGTTCTTTTTTTTTAATTGTTGAGCCCATTTTTACATAAGAGAAGTGAGTTGATGCATGGTGTTTTGTATCTAAAAGATGTTTGCCAGAACTTCCAGCCTCCGATAATTCAGGTATCCTGTTAGTGGTGTACCAGATGCAAAAAGTGTGCCTGGGGGCCTGGGACTGTTGTTTGTTCTGCCCAGAGCAGACAAAGCATACAGTCTGTGAATATGTGTCTGCAATACTCTTCATGCTGCTGCTGTTAATATGGCATTTCTAACACCACTAAAATTTAAAAAAAGTTTGTGCATTTGGAAGAGTATTTGTTTACTTGTTGTGTCTTCCCATCCCTTCCCCACTTCTGTGTTTTGCTTTGGGAATTAAATCAACCATAGTGGAAAAGAGAGCAAATGAGGAAGGCCTCAAGCCTCTCTTAGGGACCAAACATAATTAAGAGAAACATTTAGAGAGAGTAGATATAATGAAGCCCTGAATGTGTGCTAGCTTCAGGCCCATGAAAGTATGGCTGTTTTCATAACAGAATATGGAAGTAATTGCATTTCTGAGCCAGGCACTGTGGGGGTTGACTGAAGCACTCCTCAGTGTAATTGAATTTGTATAGCATCTGTGAGCAGGGGAGGTCCAGTGCCACAAGGCCCATAGCGTGTCCTTAGGCAGGCCAGCAGAAAGTTTCTCCTTTGTTTGTCCCTCCCTCCAGAGACCACTTTGTTTTCCCTGCAGTGAACGATGTATAATGAGATTGTTGCTTAAAGCAGGAACCTCTCCCAGTAAGAACAAGAAGTCCACAGAGTCCTTATTTACCCTTTTGTGTAGAGGGATGTTTTGGAGCATGAGTGCAGCATTGCTTAGTGGCCAGCTTTTTCACTGCTCTTTGTGTCCTCCTTGTATGCTTTTCTTCTCCCTAGCTGCAGATGCAGGAACCTGGAGTAAAATAATGATGGTGCCCTTGGCTCATGTCTGAGCCTGGGAAGAGTTGAGACTTCTGTCAGCCTTCTGTAGTACAATTGTGCTGTCTCTGTCTCAATTTCCAGAAAATGATTGTTCCCAGTAAGCCTTGGTACAAGAACCAGGAAGAATGACTGTTTTGATTTGGCACCTGAAGAACTTACAACCATAAATTACTCTCATCTTATGCATTTATTTCTTCACTGTGGATTTTTGAAAGGTAAATGTTTGTTATCATTCTGGCTTGAGCTATACCTAACTTCTTCTCTTCCAATTTTTTTAAAGGGTAGTGGTCCCTTGTCTGCAAATTTATTTGTATCGGTTCTCTCTGAAAGTATTTCAGATGAAGTTTTTTTTAAATGAAAAACAGACTTTTAAAACTAAAACTCTTTGCACAAAACATTTTGTGCATTTGATTAACATATTGTTAATCAAAAGATCAAAATAAACAAACATACAAAAAAGAAGCCTGCATGTTTTCTTAAAAATAGTCGTACAATATGCATTAAAAGTTTTGATGTAAATAATGTTTCTAAAAAGTATAATTGCAAATCAAAGTAAGAGTTTATATTTGAGAATTTGTTTATTAAGCTGACTGAAGTTTAGGTTGCATTTTAAAAGCGCTGCTTCAGGGTTGTTTATGTAGTTCTATTCCCTTTACTGCATGTGTTAATGAACACAAAATACATCTGAGCAAGTACTTGCACTCCTTAAGCTTCATTTAAGTTGTCCTGCAAACAGTAGATGATCATCAGAGAGATGACACTTATTATGTGTTAAATACATAGAGAGCAAGAAGGACAACATAAAGGCACTGCTAATTAATTACATTAACTGAAGAGACTTTTACTGGTAGATATATGATTAAAACTAATATAATTAATAGTGTTTCAAATTCCACATGCTCATCAATTCACAAAACTTATAGAGTTCCACAAAATGTATGCAATCTTGTTTCTGTGTCTGTCTGCAAGTTCTTCGTGGTTATCTGTGGCCCTGGTCAGGCACATCTGCAAGACAGAATAGGCAACTTGTCTAAACTAGTTTGTAACCTGCAATTTGGCCGTAGATGAGATTGCAGATAAATGTCTTAATGTGCTGTGAGCCAGCAGGATGGCTTGCAAACTTCTAATATTCAATCAAGAGAGATTCGTATATATGCTGCTAATGGGGCAGCAGTGGCCCCTGTAAGTTGCCAGAGCAGTGTTAACAGCAGATTGTTGTGCTAAGGGGCAGTCCTTTGGAAGCAGGAGTTTTTCCAGGTGATCACACCTGTAGCAGTCTTCTGTGGAAGTGAGCACGTACTTGCAGACAAGCTAGTTAGGAAAAAAGCCTCAGTGCAGTGAATGTTCAAGCCTTGTGCCACAAACAGTGCTTCCCATGGAGGGATGGCCACGTGCAGACCTCAGCTCCATAACAGAAATACCATATTCAGGCTCTAGGCTGTCTGGTGCCTGCCATCTTGTATAAGACAAGTGAATACATTTTATATATTCACAGTATGATTAAAAAAAAAAAGGCAAATCTCATATTCTTTTAACAGCCTGAATCCCTTCCAGATTTTATTTCAGAGAGACTAAGTGATGACAAAGCCATCTCCTCTAAATGATCTGTCAATAACAAGATAAACTGTTCCCTATGGTTCGGGAATACAGTGCAGTCAAATGGAAGATTTTCTGCACAAGGCAGAGAAACATGCTAACTGTGCTACTACCTGCCGAATATTTATGCCATCAGCAATAACTTCAGGCAAAGTTTTAAAACATCTGACTCCATATTGCTGGGTAGTATTGCTGAGATTTTGTTAAATGCTTTTCTTTTGCATTAAAATGTGGGTATTATTTTTTGAGTACTTTTATTTTTTGAGTATTTTTAGCATGGCTTGGATTCTTTATCACAGAAGTTGTCTTCATGAGAGAAACATTTCGAAGCTTGGAAACTCTAAAATAGTATTCCTAGAAATGACAGTGTAAGTAACTAAAAATGTGAGAACATTTTGTGTTGAATGAAAGATCTGAATGTCACAAAATTCTATGCAATCCATTTTTGAAGGATCAGCCCCTCTCTATTAAATGGATTTTTAGCTGCTGTTCCATGGAGTATAAGCTTAATATATCCAGTATATCCTATATAAGGGAACTGTAGCCTTTTCAAGAGGATGAGCTCAATAATTTGTCTTTTTTTATCTCTAACTGTGATGATCCTGCTTAAAAGCAGATGACTGACTTTCCATTCTGTAGCTTCTACTGTGTGGGAGAAAATCCACTGTAATTAAATCTAATAAAATCCTCTCATTCTCAATATAAACAATTCTCTGACATAGGCAATTCCCCTGAGTCTACATCACAGCCCAAGGAAAACAAAGAACAGGAGCTGTTTCTTACTTCCTTCTAAATATTTGATCACTATGGACAAACTTCTGCCCTGATTACAGTAGCTGCAAGCCTTACTGAAAGTGATTATTTTTGAGACAGAATTTGGATTACTGATTTTTGTCTCACTTGTAACGTTACTTTGAATAATGACTAAAGTAGCATGTAATTCAGGCTGTGTGAACAACAAGATGACAGTTGTCTGAATTGTTCTACAACATGTAGCTTTGTATTTCTCATTTTGTACTAGAAACAAAAGCACATAAATCCTGCTTGACAGGATTTGAGATTGAAAGTGTACTGGCAGAAGAAGAGCTATGTGCTGCCTCATTAGGCAAATGTACCAAAATGGAGGAAACCTCTTAGCTTACAAGTATGAATTACAGCAATATTATTAATAATTTGCAGTGATACAATACTAATTCCAAGGACACTGTAACTTCTATCCCCGTTTAGGGTTTGGGTTAATGGAACATGTTGACAAAACCCCTTGTCCAACAGTGTATTGTGAACCAGAGGGAGCTTTGGGTATATGCCCAGACCTTTAGCTACCTGCAGGATCGTGCTGCCTTCCTTGTACCTGGGAGCTTTGAGACTACACCACCAGAGAGCACTGTGCTATTTCTGCATGTATTCCTTACCTGTCTCTGCGTGTTTAAGGACCTATTTTATTCAGTCTTTTTTTTCTATGGTACAGTACAACTCAAGTGGTTGTTGTGATTCTGCTGGAATCCCCAAACATTTTGTAGTCATTGTCCTGTGTGCACACATTGTGCAGCCCTTCCTTGACCTGACTAACCTCATCTGGGACCTTCACCCCACTTCTGGCCCAGAAATCCCTTTTAAACTCAGACCCAGTTCTGGTGTCCTTGTGTGCAATGTTGTAGAGGTGCTGGCCTGCACTCTTGTCTCCTGGGTGGATCTGAGACCTGTGCTATGCTTGTCTGGGGCCAACCCCTCCTCAGAGCAGCCAGTCCTCTCTGCACCTTGACATTCTTTAACTGGCCCATGATCTGGAATACCTTCTACTGAAAATAGACCATGACGTCTGACCCAACTATCTTGTTTCTGCTATTCCTGACATATTTACCATGAAAGCATAATGTATTTCACTTTTTTAAAAAAACATGTTATTCTATATTGCAGTAGTCTAAAATCTGTGTCAGAAAAGGGGAGGCAATAAATGGCTTGATTAGTGGGAGAATATTTTGCTTAATGTCACCTAGTTTTCTCTGAAATTTCCTCTGACTTTCTGAATTTCTGGCCTTGTCATTGTGGACTGGATTCTTGTATTGGAGTACTTTTGAACTGGAAACAAAATCCATCCTCCTTAATTACAATGCAATTTAAAAGCTAGATTGGTTTTAAATATTGGAAAACAGCAACTTTATCTCCAAACAGAGCTCAAACAGAGTTTTTTCATTTTTGTTGAAACGTTCTTCCGATCAAAGTAGAACCTTAATATTTTTGAGTTTAGTCACAGAACTGACTTATGGATACTTCTTAATAATTTAATAGGATATATAATAAATGTTCTTTAGCCATTGCAGCAGAAAGGTTAGGAAACTACTCATTAATTACTTTTGCAGCTTGTTATAATCAGCATAATTTTAAAGAGATCTCACAGTAGCCCTGTCAGTAGCCTGGGTTAGGGTTAGAGGTTATAGAGGTGTGTAATACAGCCAACCACATAACTATCCCAACAGAATAAATATCAAATACATGGCTGCAGGAATTTCTAGACAAGGAGGAAAAACTCCTTAATTAAAGTACTTCAGTGGAAGCTGTCCCCATGAAAAAGCTGTTCAGCCCTGCTTACAGGAGGAAATGTTGAGGCACCAGAACAGAATTCCAAACCAGTCTCCATGCAGGAGTTCTTTGGTGGTTTTCCACAGCTCCTGCCTTTCTTCCTATTTCTGTGGCACTGCTGAAACTGCTGCAAGAAATGGAATAGACTTTGACGGTGTGTATTTGAATAAGTAATGCACTGTGGTAGGTGTCAAATTAGCTCTGTTGTTATTAAAGCATTTGTTTTCTTGCTTGTGACTATGGGCAAGCCATCTCACTTGGGTACGCCTCTGTTGCTTTCCAACCTACTGACTTTATGGTCTCTGTGGAAAAAAAAAAAAGAAACAACCAAAAAATTGCTTAAGCTCTCTCCTAGTTTATTCTCTGGAGAACTGGGGAATCTTAGGTGACAGTGAAATACTTTAAGCTGTTTGTTTTGCTGACAGGCTGACTTACTATTTCATCTCTGATGCTGTTCTAATTTCACCTCAAAGACATCATTCTTCCCCATCACTTCGGCAGTATTTTTCCAAGCCACCTGGATGTATATAAATCTTACGACCATCCTCATCAGTTCCTGATTTTCCTTCCCAGATTAATAGTCTAGTTGTGAGATTGAAACTTTTGTTATTGCTAATCCCCAGATTCTTTCACCAACATTTTTAAAGGAGAAAACACAAAAGTTGTTTTCATCTTGGTGTTTTATTTTTTGTTAATATATGACAAAACAGGTTTATTATCAATCAGACAGGCAGCATGTAGCATTGCTAAACAGAAAAACACTTCCTTAGTCTTGGCCTCTTATGTGCTGGTGAATAAAAAGCTCCTTTTCCTCAAACTGTGTCTGATATAGATTAACAATACAGTGAAGAGAAGTTTAGAACCTGCTAGGAACTTGTCTTGGCTATGGGCAAAAGAAAGGAAGAGCTCACAGAACTAGAGTTGAACTCTTCCGCTCCTTACTATCAACTTGCAAATAGAAAGGGCTGAGAAAAAAAGGGAGGTCTTGGCAGTGGGGATTTACAGCTCTTCTGTTTCACCACTCATTGGCACATTGACCGCAGTCTGGTACTCTGAGAAGTCTCCTGAAGGCATCCAAGGTATTGGGGTTCTGTTGAAGGAGGGTCTTTTGCTGAAATTTTGATTATATATCATGAGAGATTCAGGGAGCAAAGGGCAGATATCAAACTGAGGCACTTTGAAGGTCATCCGTTTGGCTGCTTTTTCATAACCCCCGTAAGGCATGGCAGTCCTGGAATAGGGGAATACATGGAGTTAGCAAACAGAGCATAGGTAAACAACAGGATTTATAAAATAAATAGCCAAAGTTACCAAGATTCTAAATTTTGCTACTGTTGCAGCTGACTGGCCAGCAAATCCTTCATAAGAACGTAGATGTATCCATTGCCCATGTACTGAAATGATGTGAACACACACATAGGCTGCTATGCACTTCCTTCACCTTTGTTGCATCAATCTCCATCAAACCATACACCTCTCACACCTTTTAGTACTCAGTACATGTAGCAGGCAAAGGCTGCATTATTGCAGAAGTGAGTGGGATGTGGGTTTGTCCTCAGTACTGATGTTCCGAGGCTATGGAGGTGGGTGGCAAAATTGTATAGAGAGGTTAACAAAAAATTGTTGCTGCCCTAGAAATATTTGTAAAACTTTCAGTATGTATCAGAAACAGCAGCAGCATCCTGATTCATATATGAAGTGCTGTGAAGTATATGGCTGTGGATCATAAGTGTTTTTCCTGACCTCTTGTACTTCAATGGGTTGAACTAAAAAACAGTGGCAAGCTACATCTCCAGGTCAAATGGGGAGAGAAAGAAAGGGAAATAGGATTAAAGTTCTCTTATCCAACTGCATAGGTTTTCTGTACATAATCTAAATTAAAATCTCTAGCTCTTAATGTATTTTTTCTTTGTAGTCTTCCAAACATTTCATCCACGGAAGACTGTGCTAAGCAAAATGACATGCAACTAAAACTTATTTACAGTGCACAAGACAGGAGGGCTATGGTCAGCATTATTGTGTTTTCTCTCACTAAATAAACTGCACTGAATATCTAAGAGGACTTACCGGTTAAAAGACTTGTAATGGGGGAAATCAGCTTTGGGACTGTATGACAGTAAGTCCGTGTTGAACTGACTTTTGTCCTCAGGGTTGATACCCATCGCTCGTTCCCAAGGGGAAATATAAGTTTTAAATATAGTCACTTTTTTGCCTCCTGACTTTCCATCTGTAAACAGAGGAAGGTAAAGCAGTCTAGTTAGATGACACTCTTAACTGTGTTGTACTTCTCTAGTCTGCTACCGAAGTTGAGGCACCAGCTTTGTTTCAAGATTCTGTAACTCCTACATCAATCCAAGCTTTTATGATTAGATTTCTGTTTAAAAAAGATGATCATACACCACTTCTGTCCTTAGCCACAAAAACAGACATACCTTAGTCTAAGAGCCACTGATCCAGGAATTTGCTTTAAAGCATAATTTGAAAGCTAATTTTTCATTCTTCTTTTTGGTTGCTGATATAGCAAGAACCAAAGTCTTTACCTCATCATCTCTTCCACTAACATGGGGGAAGCTTTATATGAGGCAAGATGCTATCTAATTTCTTAATTTACTTTACTTTTTTTCTGTCAGATCATAGCAGACATGACATGGCATTTTCTTTGTGATTACATGAACAGACATTCATCTTTTTCCTCTTCTGAACCAGGATGTTAGAGACAAGTCTGTCTCTAACACCTCAGGATGGCTAAAAGCAGTTTGCAAATATTATGTGGTGTCTCACTGGAAGTTAAAATCCTATCAGTGACTATAGAGCTGCAGTTTGTTGTAAAGTCAGACACTTGATTGCTAGAAATGTTAGATTAGGTTCTAGCTGCTCCATTAAGCAAATTAGTTTAGACAAGGGATTTCATTCTGCGTTTCCCTTCCCTTCCCTTCCCTTCCCTTCCCTTCCCTTCCCTTCCCTTCCCTTCCCTTCCCTTCCCTTCCCTTCCCTTCCCTTCCCTTCCCTTCCCTTCCCTTCCCTTCCCTTCCCTTCCCTTCCCTTCCCTTCCCTTCCCTTCCCTTCCCTTCCCTTCCCTTCCCCTCCCTTCCCTTCCCTTCCCTTCCCTTCCCTTCCCTTCCCCTTCCCCATCTGTGTATAATACCACCTTGCCAGTAAGAGCATTAGGTCTTGTACTGATATGTAGCGCACTTTTAATATTTTCATCCTTCATAAACCTTCAAACTCCTGAGCAATGACTTCTGCTTAGATTGATTAGGGCAGATTAGAATAATAGGTTAATTGAGTCAGACATTCTGGTGCTTTCCTGATGCTACATTTTATGTAGAAAACAAATCCTTATGAAGTAAGTGGCAAAGAATGAATGCTATTATCTGAATCTTTCTTCTTTATCACACCTTCTTTCTTTATCTTGCTTATTTAAAACCATGACAAGTCCTGGGGTTTCCTGCTTTCAGAGAATTGCAGACATTTCAAGAATCTCATCTTCATTTAAAATTAAAAACAACTACTCCCCTCTTTCTTTGTGAAGTATTTAAACTAAGCAGTTTACAAGCAAAATTGATTGCTGGGGTTGAAACATAAAAGCAGCTGGGATCTGTCTCTGCACTGAAAGCTATAGGATGATACTAATCCTTCTCCCTGCACACAGGATCACAATGAAGAAAAATCTCCTATAAGAAGACTATAAGAGTCTATACAGATTGCTTTTTCACAGGAAATGGAAAAGCTGATTTTGATATAAAATGCACATTTTTCCAGAATGTAAATGAAAAACCTTGGATTTTACAAGTCATTCATTTCGTCACTCAAGGCAGTTATTCCTGGTTCCCAGGAAAATTTGATTTTTGTTATAAAAACCCATAGGGACTGTTAAAGTTACAATTTCATCTGCTGATTCTTATACAAGGTATTTGTTTCTAGAGATTTCTGGCCAAATTAAACAGAGGATAAAATGAGGCAAAGACTAAATTGAATTAAAACTACTTTTACTCATAAAGATATTGCCTCAGTGGCCCAGTGGAGGTTACCAGATAACTTTTAGAAATATTGCTGTTCCTTTCTGAAGATTATCCAAAAAGTGCTGTTTGTTTAGGTAGAAGCTTTGATTTGAAATCAGGGCTCAGATACTCAAGTCTGATACTCAGATCGGACTACTCATCTGAAGAGTTAATACTACTCTCTCCTGTAGTGGTCAGTGTGAAACCCTTGAAAGGAGGAGTGCCACACTGGCGTGGCATAGCTATACTGCCCTACTGCTGTGCCAGCCTTAGGAGCTCAGCAGCTAAGTTTCCTATAATTTCTTTGGTCCAGTCAATGAAGGTATCTCTGCCTCCTGCCTGTGGTTGAGCAACATGGAAGCACACAAACAAAACCGTCAAACAAAAAGCAGTTCAACTCTTCTAGACTTTACATTGGAACTTTTTTTGGAAGAATCCAGGTGTTAGATTAATTTGCTTGTCCTTAAGAGTAAGCTTGGCACGTGGTGTGATAGCTTTAGCTATTTCATGTTCTTGCAGAGAGATACTTGCCTTTGTCAGTACCATCACCTCCTTCTCCACCGCTTCCAGATGATTTCCCTGCATGCTCCCCTTCACTGTCTCTAGCGCCTCCTCTGCTTCCAGGCCTAGGAGGGACACCGGGATGCTGCTGCTGCTGCGTGCCGGAGCCGTGCTGCCCAGCTGGCATTCCTCCTACCATCCGCCCGTGGGCATAGCCGTGAGCATCTTCCCCGTAATGCCCTCCTGGTGGGATGAACTTCTGAAAGTGATCCTAGGGCAGGACAAAACTGTGTGTGAATCCCTGTTACAGGACATGGTCTATTCATGTTTGCAGGGCTGGGTCTCAGAATGTGAACTCCTGCGTCTCTGTGATCTGACCGGTTCTGTGTCTCCATTACTAAGCCAGTGGCAGAACTTCATGTGAGTTATTCTCTCTATTCAGTATGGGAGCAGTTGTGGAACAGCAGAAGTGGCAATGGCAGCACACGTGCCTCATAGTCATGTTATATGATCAGGGTGTTGTTGCCCTCAACAATGATGAATGTGAAATAGAGGAGGAGGGGAAAGGAAGTTCAGCTTTTGCCAGAGCAGGCAAAAGTCCAGAGATAGCACTGGCTAACCTGTGGGAAAGCAAGCTGGGCAAGAAAAAGGAAGTGTTTTCATATCAAAGTTAAGATAACCTCAGCTCGATTACAGTGTGGGAATTAAGTGTTAGAGGCCACCAGAACAGCAGGGTATCTGTGGCAACATAAAACCAGGGAGATGTCTGCCTTTTTGCCTGTGTTCTGTGTATATGAAGGTCTGCATGGGGAGGAATATTTACATGTTGAGAAAGACTGAAAAGATAGCAGCCTGGGAAAACAGAAAATACTTCCTGGAGACTACAAAGGGGAAATGACAAAAAGAAGAATTTTGTTTGTTGGCAGTATGTCAATTAGCAAACCCAATCTAGCCAGAAGGAAGGAAGGAAGGAAGGAAGGAAGGAAGGAAAGAAGGAAGGAAGGAAGGAAAGGAAGGAAGGAAAGAAAGAAAGAAAGAAAGAAAGAAAGAAAGAAAGGAAGAAGGAAAAGAAAGAAGAAAGGAAAGAAAGAAAGAAAGAAAGAAAGAAAGAAAGAAGAAGAAAGAAAGAAAGAAAGAAAGAAAGAAAGAAAGAAAGAAAGAAAGAAAGAAAGAAAGAAAGAAAGAAAGAAAGAAAGAAAGAAAGAAAGAAAGAAAGAAAGAAAGAAAGAAAGAAAGAAAGAAAGAAAGAAAGAAAGAAAGAAAGAAAGAAAGAAAGAAAGAAAGAAAGAAAGAAAGAAAGAAAGAAAGAAAGAAAGAAAGAAAGAAAGAAAGAAAGAAAGAAAGAAAGAAAGACACAATCTCTGCAGTATATAGCAAAAGAAAAACAATTCATGCAGGATTTATAGACCTTGTAGTATACATTGTGGCACAACATCCTGTCTTGGCACACAGAAACTTCAATAAATGCTCGTGTGGAATAGTAACTGATATGGTATGTTCAGAAAAATGTTTCATGTATTGGTCATAAGGGACATCAAAACTTGACTCCTATCAGACATAAAAAGGTATCTCTTGTGTAGTACAGTCACACAGCTACGTAATACAAGTAACCTGGGTTATATATCCCATATGGTCTTTCCTGTTGGACTAGGAGATTGGCTATTAGATGCACAAAGATGCAACAAATACAAGTGAGGGACATTGAATGAATCTGTGGTTCCTCATGCTGCAATTCTACCTGTATAAATTAATCTCAGGCAGCCTCAGAGCTGGCTCTCAAAGGGTTAAGACTTTCACAGGGCCCTTACACCTAGCACAGTTCAGCAGAAAGAAGCTTTCCAGGCTGTAAACAGGCTTCCAAGGCCAGCTGTTCAGTCAGCTAAAAATAGTCGAGAAGTGAAAACCCCACAAGGCTCAAGGCAGAATTAGCTAACCCTCTGCTCCCTGTGTCTCCCACAACAGTGTCCAGGGTTTCACAGCAGGTCACCAGGCTGCAACCCAGGCAGGCAGCCAGCTGCAGGCTGAAGTGGCAGAGCTGGTGCCCCCAGGGCCTTTAGGGACTGTCTGTCCTTCTCCTAGCTGCAGGGAATTCCCTTTTTAGGAACAGAGGAGATAATGTTCCCCTGAATGTCAGGAAGCACTGAGAGGGGAGAGGATTGTGGGCATTAAGCTGTACACAGGAGCTAGCAGGGCAATCTGCTCAATTACCCGTGGCAGCTATGTAGCTGTAAAAAGGCAAACTGAAAAAAGGGTATTGGGAGGGTTAGGGGTCAGAATGAGGTTATTTTCAAAATGTTAACATGTATGCAAGGGTAATGCTTCTACTGATTTGCTCACTACTTTCAAAACAGAATTTTTATCTGTTTTCCTTCAAGTTTCACTCATGCTGTGTGCCCTTTCTGAGAATGAAATGCATATTTCTCTTTTCCTGTGGTTACTTGCATGCCTCTCCTGTAACAGAAAAAAAAGTCACAAAGCATCAGCATAACATGAGCTACAGTAAATTGGGCTGTTTTGATTGTGCTCACAGCAGTATTTGATGTGACCAGGGAGGGGCATCATTGTCATCTGGTGTTATTTTAAATTGCAGTATTATCACTAAGTAGGAATGAAGTTTCTCTGAAACAGACGGTCTGTATCAGGAAAGCCACTCCTAAATCTTATTTAGCTGCAAATTAAATTAGTTTGATTTGCCTTAGGCTAGCTCATGATTCTTCATGGGCCTGCTGAGAAAACATCTGATCTGCTAAAAGTAGGCAACTCCGTCCAGATAGGAAAGACACATTTTCCATTCAAAACCACAGTCTACTCGTCTGGTAGAACAAAACTATAATTTTTTATAGTTTTGGCCACCACAATTGTTTGTCTTATCTCAAATTAACATGAGGCAAAGGGAAATTAATATTTTTGAAAGGTTTTCCAAGACAGCAGAGCTCAGGAATAACATCCTCAAGCAAGAGTCTCAACATAGTCAAAGCTGTGTAGGTACAGCTTTGTCTCCAGTACTTAGAGCACACCTCTGGTCAGAGTGTTAGAGCAGAGTTTTGGAGGAGAATGCTTGTCTTGGGCCACTGCTAACAGCATGTGAAGCTTTTACATATATGCATATTCACATCATAAAACCAGCCTCTCAGTTAGTATTGATTGACCCTGTTGGTGGGAGTTCCAGGAGAGAAGTCCAGGAGTGTCAGTCTGATGACCCAATTGAGGTGGCTGACAACCTTCTGCTGTTGGGTCTAGGGACAGATCACATGGCTCCTCCTGTCTGTGCATTGCTGGAAGTAGTGGGTATTATCCCTGGGCATCCCTAAATCTCTAATAAGAGAACACTTGTTGCAAGTTCATGTGACGTGTCCCCTGGGTTGGCTAAACAAATTGGGCTCATGTCTTTGAAGTCCTTACTGCTAGCAAGTGTCTGCTCCTGCAGGCTGAGTGCTCAGATGGACAAATTCTGAATTCTCTAGAGCATGTGCCTAATAAAATCTAGATAATGAAAGATGATCCAACTAATGGAGCTGAGATCTCTATGTATCTCAAGGCCCTGACGTCACTGCAGGCAGTCCCCAGGAGAAACACTGTGTGCTCCCCTTCAGCTCCTTGCTGTGCCCTAAAGAAAATGATTGAGGCCACCAAATGTGTTTCTATTTCCACCTCACTGATAAAGAGCTCCCCAAATGTTTGATGCCTATGTAGTTACTAACACTTCTGAAGTTACTGGACTGCGTCGTCTCTGTGGCAGCCACTCAAATGCTCCTTAATGGTGGGATGGGAGATATAAAATTCAGACACTTGGAGAGTCTCATAGACTGCCTGCTGTTTTTATCAAAGCGTGGGCCTTGGTCCTTCATTTGGAATTGCATAGCCTTGAATCTATGATTTACTTCTTTAAAAAGGATGAAAATTAGATGCTGTTGAAGCATCTTATACTTTTTTTTTTTAACTTGCTACCCCAAGAGGCACAGCACATTGAGCTTCTGCTTTCTATTTCCAGGTCCATTTCTGACTGACTCTTTAATCTTAGGCAAAATATTTTTTGCCTCTGTGCCTGAATTTACATGTCTAAATAACAGGATTTTAATATAATGCTACCCAAACTTAGATCTATCTTATTTGTATATTTTATATCATCTTTGCCACATTTTCTTGATGAAAGAAATTGCATTTCAGAATTTTGGTCCAGAGATTTCTCACAGTGCTCCAACAAATTGCTGTGGAAAATAAAAGGCTGTTTTTTTCTGTTACTCTGCTTTTTCCACACCAGTCACTTCTTGAATGAGAATGCATCGGACTCCATGTTTGCTCTTAATATTTGCTTTGGGTATAGTGGGACCTCTAGGTCTTCTGCACCAATCCAGCTCCAGCACAGCAAGGCTCATTTTGTTAGAGAAGTTACAATCTCACCTGGCTCGCTCCACTTAGGTCATAACCTGAGACTTGTATCTTAGCCTGCAATTATCCTGTAATGTTTGTTCAAGAGGTTTAATATTCCCTGCAGAACAGAGCTCCTAGACAAAATTATTCTCCTAACATTTTCCCTTTAACCCTACCTCCACTGATCTTGATTGGCATTCATCTAAGTACATTAAGGGACATACAGAGCCATCAGTGCATGCTCTTGTAATAAACCAAGCATGATAACATCTTTGTTTCACCATCATTGTTTTCCTGTAGACACTGCATCATGCCTGGCTATTTATCATGTAAGACCTCTGAGGCAGGTCGGTTGTGTAATGCTGTCTGCGGTGAAGCATCACTTTTGGTTTGTAACATAATTACTACCACTTTCTTCCTGCTACTTCTGCCTGCTCCTCTGGGTTCTTGTCCAGCACCAAAAAGAGTACTGAGTAACTCCTGCCATTATCCAGTAGAGCAGTAATCCAATTCTTTAACTCCTTTTGACTTCTTAGTGTCACAGCTGGTGACAGCTTAAGAGAAGAGACCTCTTGACCTGAAGTCCAGCAGAAATTGCCAACACATGGTCAGCTTGTTTTCATACAAGCTTAGCCATGATTGGAAGCTGCATTCATTTTAACTTGTTGATGAGTCTAAGAAAGCACCAAGGTGAGGAGGTGTGGGTCTGTGTGGTTTTTGAGGTACTACTACTCGTAGTTGTCTATTTAGATATTGGTTATTTCACCTTCCTAATTGTTTTAATTTAAAATCTGATGATAAAGAAAGGAGGGGGGAAAAGGAAGGTCTCCTACATGTAACCCAAATCAAGCCAGAGGTTTTGACTAGCAGAAGGACTACATTTAAGGATTCTTACTGGAAGAAAGACAGCGTGATGGCAACATCCAAGAAACATAGCTATGGCTTTGTTTTCAGTTTCCCCTTAATGCTTGGCAGCAAGGTGTTAGAAAGTTTCCACTTGATGACAGCAAGAAGGTCTTACACTGAGGTTCAAAAGAAGAGGTGGGATCTCAAAAGGAGTTAGGGCAATAATGAGTGAGGCTGGAGGGCTAAGAAATGTTGTTTCATGTGGTCTTAATGTGTTTGAGTCCAGACAAATTTAGCATTATGAAGGAAAGGTCTGTGGACTCTGATCTATTAATTGCTGAACAATGAAGAAGGATTTAGGAGACCCAAAGACAAGACTGAGACCCTGTCTGTGATTTTGGGTGACTCATTAATCTACCCCACGGTTCAGTTTCACTGTTAAAAAATAAACATAGTGATTTGCCTCATTCTCTAGTTGGCCTGTTGATACAGTAATAGAGCACATAGCAAGATAGGATTTCATCATGGTCTTTAGTCAGTAATAAATTATATCTTGCAGCTCCACAGTGAAGTTGAAAATATCCTCTGAGACATGGAGAGAATCACAGTTCCTGTGGGTGGTACAGCCCGGGGTGAGGAGAAATCCTACATCTGATTTACTAGAGAGGGTTCAGAAGAGCCCAGCTTTTCCAGCACAGCACCAAACAACGAGGATGTTGCCCAAATTCTCCCTGTTTGGCAGGATATTGGTGTCAAACTCACCCCTCCCTAAAACCTTCCCCTTGTGCTGTATATTTGTAACCAAAGAGTCGCAGTATTGAAAACAGCTCCACAGTAGGAAGTGCATTTCATTTTACTCATGTTGGGAATGGTCAGTCCTTTTGACCTGGGGTTTAGCTACTGTTTGCCTTTAACTGAATGGGTAGAGCTGCAGCAGTGACAGAGACAGTGACAGGTTTTCACTTCTGCATGGAGCTGTCTGACATTCGTGTACACACAATATATGTTTTCTCTGCTGCAAGTAAGGAGAGTGATCTGATTGTCCAGTGTGGATTTTTGGCTGGAGGAGAAGGAGGAGGAGAGAAGCAGAAGGGTGGGTCAATGACACATGACTGCTGTGATCTTCTCCCTTGTGTGGAAGGTTTATGGCTACAGCACAGGCTATTCTGGGACCCCTTATATGGTTTGGATTTATTTTTAATAACCTTTCTCTTTGTGTGTTTTTATATTACATTATCTTGCTGGTAAACTTCTTTTGTGGGAAAGAAACAATCCATACTCCATCCCAGACCTGCCTTGCCCTGCTTTCTTAAGTGTGTCCTGAGAATATTTTAAGACAAGACAGTTAAGAAATCTATGACATAAAAGCAGAAAACACACCACCAGCTTCAAATTCCTTCACTGTCCCATAGCCTAAAAGAGACAAGAACTTCTTTGGGATGGGGAGAAAAGGACATGGAAGTTAATTGGGAAGTAACTGGGTGTAGCAGTAGGACTTCTTTACTCTGCCATTATCTTCCTCACATACTTCTCTTTTGTTTAAGCTTTTTTTTCTGTATCTGCCTTTGAGCAGATAGAGGAGCAAGAAAGGAAAAGAAACCTAATCAGATACTGCAGTTAAAAGGGCTTTTTGATGAAACTTATTTGGTGCTAAGGTCAGGCGCTGTCCTGATGGTTTGGAAGATAACAGGCTACAGATCTGTTGCCTTTACCTGCTCAAGAGCACCCAGCTCTCTGAGACAATGACTCATTTGCTGCGATTGCTCAGCTTTTCTTACTGCTCTGACTGCAGCAAAGCTGCT
The DNA here is from genome assembly GCA_026261815.1 of Monarcha castaneiventris obscurior. NCBI lineage: Eukaryota > Metazoa > Chordata > Aves > Passeriformes > Monarchidae > Monarcha > Monarcha castaneiventris. The sequence goes on from JAMPIT010000886.1 coordinate 20,479,515, forward strand.
CACTCGTGCTGCCTGCGGTGATGGGAATAGTCACCCGCAGAGGCAGTGGATGCAACCTGGCAGAGTCCTTGCAGAGAGCACATGGAGCAGCCAGAAAACAGTAACTGTTATGTTTGTGATCTTTCTAAACTGACCCCAAGCAAAGATTATAGGACAGACTGAAGTCTTCCTGCACTGATCAATGGACTTCTGTTGTCTGTACCATGGATGTGGAGAGAAGACCTACAAGCAAATCATGCAGGATTTTAAGCAGAGTGCCAGCTGCTGTTTGGAGACCATACCATGGTTCTCCTACAGCAAAGCCATAAAGAAAATCCCAGGCTTTTTAGAGTCTTTTCTAACTCCCAACTACATTTCTCCATGTCACAGGGTCTTAACAGTCATGCTAAAAGATTTTGGGAGCAGAGGTGTTCTTACAAAATAGAGAGAGATTCATTACAGAAAGGGTATGGAGTGAAAGCTGTGGATGAATAAACACAGTAGGAAAAGCAGCTAACAAAAGAGAAGCAATTGTCATCAGCATTTGTAATGTTAGTCATGGAGTGACTGTGCATGTCCAGTTTTGGTCAGTTTGTCACAACTTATTTGTTTTGGATTGTTCTGATTGGACATTCTTTAGTGACACCTTCAAATTTTTGAGGCTTTGGGCTTTAGCCTTTTTATTCCATCACTTTTTTATTTTCTTACTTCTCCTCACTGCAGCAGATTCTGACATATGAACTTGGCCCTCATATGTTTTAGGAGCTCTGAGATTGCTGAGTATTTATAAAAACAGCATGCATTTCTCTAGGATATTAATCTGAAGAGTCCAAAGTTCAACATATCATTCATTCTCACATGCTTTCTAGGAGATATTTCATTGAAGAAATGAACTACTTAAAGCACAGAGATGAAGAAACTGCCCAAAGCTTAACATTACAAGGTATGTTTGCTATATCTCTGGTCTGCCGTCCCTCATCTCTAATCTTACTGTTGTAAATTTTTTTTTTTTTTTTAATTAGGCATCTTTGCACATTTTGATTTCCAAGTTGTCATTTTTAGAAGTGAATCACAGATTTTTTTTATTGCTGCTTTTGAAAGCATCAGAGTACTAAAAATTAGTGTGTTTTTGTTTGGCAGAACATTTTCTTCAGCTTAACTTTTATTGTTTTGCTTGAGTTTCCTTGGACTGGAAAATAGATGCCATAAAGGGATAAAATGTCACCAAACCAACTATAAAGAATATCAGAAGATGAGGTGGTACATCAAAATGCATGTGAACCTTAAACATTTTCTATTTGTTTTACTGGACTCTGATAATCTTGTGAGCAGAGAGTTTCATTTGTAAATGTTTAGGTGTCTTCAAAAGACTTTACCCCTGCAACTAGATGTAGAAAGAAGTTTAAATAACAGTACTAACTTAGGGGAAAGAGAAAAGAAAAAGAATGTCTTTATACACTGTCCCTGAAAGGAAATTATTTTAGAAGAAAACAAACTGGGCTTCTAGCAAATTAACTGACAATATTTCAGAGTCAGTTTGGAGGTTTTACTTGTGGAACTTGCAGATGTGAGCAGAGGACCCTGTCCAGCAGAAAGCATAAAAGTATCCTAGATTAAAAATAGAACTGCATCTACTGGAGCTGAAGTCAGACCTCTGTGGATCATTGCCATCATGCAAAGAAGAAATGGAATGGGTACAAAACCAATTAGCCCTGCCCTGAGGTCTGAACACTTGCCAAACATGCAGCCTTCCTTCATCACTCAGTACTGAATTTTGTCATGCTTCTGTATGTGTGATATTTGTGGAGGAAACTAATGCTGCTGCCAAAAGGAAGTAAAACTTGTGTATTTATGTAATTTTGTCTTCTTCACTTCTTTGCTAGTAGGCCCTCCCTGCCCCGCTGCCCACACACATTAAAACAGAGGAGAGCTTGGGCACACTCCATTCCTGTTTTCCCTGGGTGTATGGAGTAGCATTTTAATCTTCAACCTACCACAGAATTGTCAATGAAGGCATCAGGGTTATTCTCATAAATGAACTTCTCCACTCTCAGCTGACGTAATTTGAACATCTTGGATCCCTTGTTAGTGAGGAGAGAAAGCTCTTCAAGCATCACATCTCTGGGGGTGCTGATCTTCTTCCCCAGGTTCAGCTTGGACACCTCTTGTGGCATAGCTACAAAACATATACAGTGGGACACTTTAGGAAGTACTCTGGTCCATGTCTCTTGCCTATTGTTTCCTAGCATCAGTAGTGACTTCAAACCACCCAAATTCTCTTCTAAACTAAGATTTTAGGAAATTAGCTATGCACCAAGTTTTTACATTGATGACGCTTTGGATATAGATGTTTGGGATTTACTCTGGATTGCAATCAAGGCAAATCTGCAGAGAGAAGTTGCATAGGGGTGGAGCTAGATGAATGTCTCCCACATCTGAAGCATCTCAGTCAGTGCAGCAGGACTTCTGAGTACTGCCTCAAATGACTACTTTTCCAAACTTCTAAAACCTTCCTTATGCTGTCAAAAGTAAAGAAAAGATAAGGACATCACAGTTATTTAAAGGTTACTCTACCCAATACACACATATTCTGTGGAAAGAAAAATGTTCCAGGTTATATTCTTCCTGCTCTATTAACTTCTCTAAGAGACTTTGTCTTTTTCAGCTAATGAGTGCTGGAATCAAAGAAACTCTCTCACACAGAGAGAAAACAAGTATGAGATGAAGGTTATAAGAGAGAGAACAGCATAGAATATATCTAGGCACTGCAATATTGACACCTGTAAAAGATATGTTTTCTGTCCATTTACCCTGGTGTGCATCCAGATTAGTGCTGCAGGAGAATATGTGTTTACAGAGTGCAATCTAGGTCGACTTTTGACCTGAGTGTGTGCAATGCTTTTTAGCTGTAAGATAGAAAAAGTGATGTGATTGAAGGCTGGACTTCAGTAAAATTTGTGGTTCTGCCTCCTGGTATGTTCACTGCATGTCTTGCTTTGGGAGTTCAGTCAGACAAGGTGTGAAATGTTAAAGGCTGAAATTCAGGTTGAAATCCAAACAATTCTTACATGTGCAGTTTTGCATATCTTACCTTCGTGTGTCAGCTTCCCAATGAGTTTAGTGGACTTTTTCCTTTTAACAGGAGCAGGAGTCCCTGCAAGGGGCATTCCCACAAAGAGTTCTCTGCTTTGCTCTAAACACACAAGGAAATGGAGAATGAAACACTGGAAATGTATTTCTTGCCTCTCTTTTAGTTGCCGTCTACAGGTAAAAGATACACAGCCTTCATTTCACAGGTTATTTTCTATCCCTTCCCCATGATGGAGCTGGTGAAAGGTATCATCCCATCCAGAGTATCATCAGCAGGCCATTGTTGGGTTCTGTGGAGGCTCAGCATCCTGACACAAAATATGGTAGTAAATCACAGCAGAGGCATTGCCAAAGTGCCATATAGCATTGTCATCCAGAAGAGGCATTTTAATTGCAATGCAGCAGTCTCCCAGAATCCACACATGCCATAGGGATACTCTGTTATCATCTTGTGCTGCAGTAACAGAATGTCACTTTGAAAATTTGCTCTATGATGCAATGTTACAACATGCAGTTATCATTAGATGGTGATATATTGGATAAAGATTTCAGGTCAGTCCATGAGTTATTTGGAACACTTTGAATCATGTGCAGTTTTGGTTTGGATATTTAGATAGTCCCATTAGAATTAGAATAGGTATTCAGAAAGCCACTAGACAGCAAGTTTGGAAGGAAAAATAAAAAGAAACAGAACAAAATTCTAAATAATTCTGTCTTTTATGACTGCTACTGTTTTGTTACAGAAGGGCTGGAGGAAGAAGGCACAGGAAAACCTGTAAAGTTGTTCACCCAATTTGTTTGAAGTCACTTGCATTTCTATCTTACGTATTGATCTTATCCCATACCATTTTGAAGGGGGAAAGAGAAGAGGGAGATTTCTTCTGGTACAGTGTTCCCCATCTCTGTCCCTAGATAGGATGAGAGATCTGAGCTGCAAAGCCACGGAAAATCAGGAGCAATCTCAGCAATTCCATTTCAGGCAGCTTCTAGGAGTCCTTCTTAGGGGTTATTACACATAATGTAAGTAGAGCAAATGTCTTGGCTTCACTTCAGCACTGCCCGTGCCCAAACAACAGCATATAGGGGACAGATCCCCACCTAATACAATGCAATGTAATACAAAGAAAAATGGGCCAAGACCACTGGCTTCAGCAGCAGCAATGAGTAACCACCTCTGTCTTTGTGATTCTTTGTACTTTATTTGCTTAAGATTTCAGAACTGAAAAACATTAAACTATGAGTTATATTTTAAAACTAGCAAGCAAACAGCTGGAACTAGGAGTTTGTATACTACCCTTCTGATCAAGACATTTTTATCTCCTGTGTATTCTGAAGTTTCATTCCACCATTACTTCTTTTGCAACATGATTTTTATATGATGGGGTGGTGATAACTGTTAAAAGAAGCCCAGCCACAGAAAAACAGTGCCAATCACATTGGCAGATAGTCCCTTGGATTAGTTTTTCTTTCAGATTTGTAGGCTTTTCCTTTTACTGAGACACTGCCTGTGTAGTTCACGTCATAAACGAGCCCATCCTGGGGTATTCCCAAAGCAAGTGTGAGCAGGTGCAGCCATGACGCACGCGCTGCACATTCTCCTCAAGCAGCCAGACATCTGCTTGGCCGTATAAAAGAAGCAGGCCCTGCTTGACAGGAAAGGGGCAATGCTGCCAGGAGGCAGCAGAGGTGAGAGGTTATGGCCCCTGTGATGGGTCCTAAAACTGGCAAAACAGAGAAATCATCTGTATGCCACAAACATGGATTCCCTGGGGCAAGGCAGAAAGGGACAGCCATGGTGGGGAGCTGTGCTCCTCACACTAATTCCCAAGGAGCAGTGAGGACGAGTCCATCCCATTCCGCTGTCCTTCTTTACTAATCCAGCAGGACTGAAGATTGAAAAACCCCCTTCTTGCAATTGGTCTGGCATAAGGAAAGGGACAGCAGTCTCTCACTATGGACAGGGTTCAGAGTTACATGGTACTATGACTCTCTCAGCCCTCCCAGAAGCTGCTGGAGCCTCAGACCCCATCCTCCTCATTATCTCATACATAAAGCAAGGGCTTTTCTCCCTCAGCTCTGTCTCTTGGTTCAGTTCCTCTGTCTTTTTGTGCATTGGTCTTTGCAGCAGTCATTGGTGCTGCAAGCCAAACCAGTCTTTACTTCTCCAGCACCTGCTCTACACTATTTTGCTACCCAGTCAACTCACCTCAGGCTTGCAGTGCCAGGCTCAGACCAGCTCATGCGCGTGCCCCAGAGCTCAGCAGTGGCTGCTTCCTCCCAGCCCGTCTCTGGGTGCTGCTGGGGAGGCTTGTCCAGCAGCCCCACTCTCCCAGGGTGCCTGGGTGCAGGCAAGCTCTGCCCAGCACAAAGTGCTGATGCAAAGTGCTGTGAATTTGACTCCTGAAGGCTGCTCGCACAGGCATCCTGTGGTTATTAATAGCCAAAGGCCCAGGGGGCAGAGTCTCAGATAGCACTGCTGCCATCCCTGAGGAGAGGGGAAAAGAAAAGGTTGCACCTCAGGTCTCCTGCAGTCACTGTCCCCATGTCCAGGAAGACCAGGCACTCCATAGGCGGCTTACTTCTTCCTCCTCTTTGTTCAAATAAACATGCAGTTCCTCTTCCTCCTCCTATTGCTTTTTGATGTAGTTCATAAAACCTTCTCAATATCCTGTTTGTCAGTAATGCCTCAAAAGCTGTCATGGGTCTTGCTCTGTTTTACACTCTCCTTCTGCCCCTTCTTAATCATTCATCCCAGTGTCCTCTAGGCTGTCATACACATTTCCTAAAATGTGTCAGAAAATACAGAGGCAAAATAATGGTATGCATGAAACAAATAGTAGGAAAATGCACAAAGTCTAGAAAGCTATTTACAGAATTCTAAGAAGTAGCTATTTTATATGTATGGGGAAACCCAACTGAACCAAAGAGCAAGGAAATTAATTTCCTGATTAACAGACAGAATAGGGTTGATAGTCTGCATTTGGTGCAGCTTTGTACATGCAAATGACTCCCCTTAACTCCTGTTCATTATGAGGCAACTCTCCCTGTGTTTCCTGCTTACCCAGTTGGGTTCTGGTTTTAGGATGAAGGAAATATATCTCATTTTACTGGAGTACTCAAAGATGCACATACCTTTCAGCTTCCGAATAATGCAACAATCCCCCAGAAAACATTTTCTTTCTATTTTACATTGGAAGATTGGATCCCTGTTGGATCAAAACCAAGTTGCCTGTTGAATAATCCTAGACTGTAGTGAGGAGGAAAAAAACCAAAACACGGTTTTGATTATGGTAGAAAATCATCTGCACAGAGAATTGCTAGCAAAGTTGATATAAAGGAGCATCAGGAGACAGCCACTTTCCTTTTTCCCTAGACTTTGCTGTTGTTTTTTCCTGCATCAAATGCATATAAAACTTTCCAGTGTGATAACTGGGTTGAAAGCACTAAGTGTTTATCCCCAGTACTGTTAGGAAGGCCCTGTAGAAGACTGCTGTAACATTCCTATGGCCAATAAACAGTCTTTATATCCTGCTCGGAGTTAGGGCATGTATGGCATTCTCCTGGCCTAAAGGTTCCCATTTTCCTCCTGCATCCATATAACCACTATGTATACCTTGCATTGCGCCTGTTTCACAGCTCTGATTCTCTCATTCATATCTACTGTAACAGCATGACATAAGCTTTCCACTACCCAAAAGAGCACTGCATCCTTCTCTGAGCTGGGATGATACATCAGTGTGATGTCCAGCCTGGATCCTGCCCTCACATTCCCATGCTGGTGGTTCAGGAGCAAATCCCTGGAGCAGTGCCAGTGTAAAATAAGCACAATTAAACTGTAAACACCCACTGCCTGCTCTGGGCACCATCACAGAGCTTCATGCCTGGTGAAGGCATTTACATCTGCACAAAGCTGGAGGGTGTCAAATGCTACTATCACAGCTGACCATCTGAACACACATCACACCCACTCTGCACAAGTGCAGGTGGCCACAGAGGAGTGGGTCTCTTGGTGTTGCCAAGCCCTGCTCACTGCAGATTGTACAAGGAGGAGTATTTTTCTCACCACGTTAATTCTCTTGGATTGGTTTAGCACCATGCTTGACATTTGGCCAGAGTGCTCAGTGTCTGCTGTGACATCCAGTTGTGCTCCTTGAGATGCTGCTCTCCTATTCAAATTCCCTGTGTTCTAAACACTATTCATCAAGGGAGACACTGCCTGCCACAAGGTGGTGGCATATGGAGGGGCATAGTGAGAACAAACACAATGTGCTGCTTTATTGCTTAAAATCAGAGCCCTGTGCCTCTCCTTTCCCAAAGGCATAAGGTAGAGAGAGTTATGTCTAAATTTAAGAAGTTTCTAGCTCCATTTCGATAATCATCTGAGAAATAATGTGATTTATATAATCAGGTGAGAAGTTGAGAAATGCAGCTACCATTATATGGCACCTTTTTGCAGTAACTAGACTGATGCTAAACTCTATCTCCTCTCTGCTTGCTTTCAACAGGTGTTTTCAGACCACTTTGTAGCTGTTGTTTTATTTCTCCAGTCATCAGCCTTCCTGAGCACAAATTACACCTTAGGGGAACAGTTTGTGCCAGCTGGATATCATGTGGAAACCTGATGGATTTTGAGGCATGGTGTAGCTCCAGAAGATGATGTAGCAGGGCAGTATGTGGTTGCTCTTCCCTGTCACATGACCTGGTGCTTTTCTGCTTCCTCCCACCCCAGGAAGCTGCAGAGAGAAAGAAGCTGAGCAGGCTGGAAGGGAGCAGAGTGCCCTATGGTAATTGGAATTGCTGGTAATTGGAAGTGAGCAGGAACCAGATGTGATGCCTCTTAAAAAACTCAAGAGAGACTAGGGAAAAGCAATAGCAAGATGAAGAGAAGGCAGATCTAGCATGGGGTGTGAGGATCTCAATCAGGCTATGAGCAGGCATGCCCTGCAATTAGGACCAGGAACAAGGCACTGACAGCAGTTCAGGGTGAGCCATCTCCAGGAGACAAGAGTCTGCTGTGAATCCCCAACCCAAAGGGCAAGAGGCAAGGAGGGTTAGGGGCAAGGCCAAAGACCCTGAAGTCCAGCTTTAAGGAGTGATGGGAATCATGGTCTGATGGGAATAAAGCATTTGTATGCCTAGTCAAGGTCTCATGTGAGGAAATATACATATACCAGGTGAGATACGGGACCTCAGAGTGCATCTGGAAGGAACTGAACAGAGCCTGAGCCTTGAACCTATTAGTATGGCACCAGGATTTATAGGGTGATTTGTATAAAGTACTCTCATGTCTGACACTTAAGCACCAAGACACACCTTAAACTGAGATTATTACCTCCTATTCTACCTTCAAATAAAATTATATGTCTTTATTTTCAGTTACCACACTGAGAACTAAATTCTGATCCTTTCTCCTTTCTATACACAGTTTCTCCTGATACACAGGAACATTTAGTTCACAAGTTTAGAAATGTCAGTTGTGGGTCTAGCAGAGACTTCATTTGTTTCCTGCCAGGGTGCCAGGTTCAGCACTTCAATGGCTTTTTGCACTGGGAATATTGTACCAACCTGCTATCCCTGCCATAAATAATGCAATGAACTCAGCATAGAGAAGATGAGGTTGGTTATCTTACTCTTATCTTACCCACTCATGCTAGTCAATACTAAGGGTTTTAATTTACTACAAGCTGTGCTTGATGAGCTGGTTTAGTTTTGGTTAGGGTGGAAAGGTTTACCTGGAGTGTGGTGAGGTTTGCTGGCTAAATTTAGCCCTTGCTTAAGTACATGGACTTTCCATTAATGCCAGTGGGGCAGTACCTGTGCTGCCTGTAGAACATTTCAGCACTTCAGGGAGTTTATAATCATGCAAGAAACTGTCTGTATCTCACTGTGACCACCTCCCTCTTTCCAAATATACCCTTTGTTTAAGTGGCCTTTGTTAAACAGCCTAAAAAAAGCTTTGCCTTCTCTGACATGTATCTTCAAAATTAATTTCTTTTTGCACTGCATTCTTCTGCACCTAATTTCAAATGGTCTAACTTCAAGTTGTCAATGTCTACAAACTCATTTCAAGAGCAGCACATGAAATCTGCCTTATTGCACTGTGCTAGATGGACATAACAGTACTTCAGAGAAGCATCATCAGCAGGGCTGTCTCTGGAGCACATTTTGATCATGTGGAAGTCAGGAAAACAGCATCAGTCTTCACCATTTTAATTTTTCAAAGATGGATAATTGAAGCTTGCCCTTGCTCCCCTTTTTCCCAAATGCCCAGGACTGATCTGCGTTGAAAGTATTCATAAACAGCAGATTCCAACATGATTCAATCTGTTCTGAAAGAAAGTTGCAAAACTCTGGTTTTGTTGCTTTTTTTCTGGTTGTTGTTGTTATTATTATTACATAAATATAATTTCTGTTAATGTAAAATATTTCATGTATTCTTAACCTGTTCCAGTTTACACAGACATCAGGAACGCTTGTCAGTACTTTGTAGCACCAAAATAGGAGAAACAGTAAATGCCAGGTTCTCTTGTGCTACTAAGTGGGCTTAATGCACAATAAGACATAGGACTGGGACAGAAATGTGTAGCATTTGACGACAGAGCTGGAGTGTGTGTGGAAATAGCTGCCGTTCCCATGGTGTGTTACTTGCTGGGCAGCTTGTTTGTCTGTGTGACCCACATGCTACCACCCAGGAATCCCCTCCAAGCTGCAGCAAGCCCCTCGCTGCCAAAACTCCCTGGAATGAGCCTGACCTTCTCCTCTGGTATGTGGGACTGAGCAACACCATATGTGAGCGTCAAAAGAGGATAGATTAGGAAGAAAGGACTTCCTAAGATTTTAAACCCTCCAGACTTAACACCACATCAGGCGAATGCCAAAACCCCAGGATAACTGAGAGAAGGACAGTGGCAACATCTAGTGGCCGTTGAAGCTATAGGTCTGTACTGTCGGGGAATAGCCTTGTCTTTCCTGCACGCCACATACTTCCCTGCTGTGCTCTTTGCTGCACATTCTCCTTCCATCGGGCATGATTGTTTGGGGGGAGATATCTCTACTAGGCACCTTACTGTTTTCCGGTTTTAAACTTCTCTCTCAGGTGGGTACTGAAGGCCAAGTCAATCCCTAGTCTGCTAAATAGCTGTTCAGTAATCCTTTGTCTTGGCAGGCTCCTGTTCCACCTTTCAAAGTCTGTTTGTCTGGCTCCTTCTGACATGATCTGCTCTAAGAGGAAATGACTCTCACTTGAGAAGGTTGTAGAGGTTAACAGGGAATTTAATCAAGAGCCCTGGATACAGCAGCCGTCCCGCAATGTGTCAAACCATCTGGAGTAGCTCATAATCCTACTATGTCAGATTTATTAAGCAAAACAAGATGCAGTCCTAATCTGCAGCCTGTGCATCTGTATACTTACTTCTTTGGGAGCTGTGCTTCTGGTTGGACAGAAGCTCAGGTTTGGCATCAGCAAACATTGCTGCCCCTTTCTGCATTTTCTGGCGGCACCTCCATCACAAATATGCTGGATAGTCCTAAAACCTACCTCCAGACCACTGCATAAGGAAGCCCTTCTTGCAATTAAGATGACAAACATCCACAAAAGTATACTTGGACAAATGTCCAGAGCCTGCAGTCTAATCCTACAGCTGATCCCAGGGTCTTCTGCAGTGCTTAGGAATTGCTATGTGGGTGAGATATGTCTGGGAAAGGCAACCTGCTAAGACTTGTCCTAAACTGAATACAATCAACCTCTCAGGACCCAGAAACTGAGTAGACTTTTAACATTAATTGGGTTAAGCTTAGAGTTAGGATTAGATTTGGAGCCTGAGAATACAAATGGATATATCTGATTTTCTGACTGACTTGTTTTTCTGATATCTTGGTTAACATTATGTTGAATTGTTCAATGCAAGTTTATATTTGGATTTATCAGAGCTGACCAACTTCCACTGATACTGGATTTACAAGCAGAGCGTAGGGTTTAGGTTAGAACAGGCTGAAGGGTGTTGATGGGGCAGACCATCTCAGGCTGTTCCACAAATTTCTTCAACCTGTCAGTGAGTGAGTGTTTCATAGTCTGTAGTACCAAAGTTTTTGGTCTCACTTAAGTTTTTCCTTGCATGGGGCTTTTCTAAGACATAGGGGCTTTAAATCCAACTTAGGTGTTTTTATTTCTAAGACATCCCATCCTTTTTTGAACTCCTTATATTCTCTTGTCCATAGTAGTTTGTTGGTAGTGCTAAATGCATGTGCTGTACACATAGCAACTCCTCCTGGGTGCCAAGCAAAGAAAGGGACAAAATGCCACATGTAAAGTGCATATCACAAGTTTATTTTTCTGCACAAACAAATAGAAAGTGATTGTAAATTGGAAAAAAAAAAAGACAGAAAAGGAAAAAAGGTATTTTCATAAACAAAGATGCCAACTCTGTTCATCTGGGGTCACATCTTTCACCAGACAGAGCACTGCTGCTGGGCTCCCATTTTCAGAGCACTGATGGGTCTCTTCTAGGAAAGGGTCTGGTAGGGGGTGCTGGATATTATAGCAGAAAGGGATCCTGTTCTTTACAAGGAACAATCTTGCCTCACATTGTGCTCATGCCTGGTGATCAGTGACTCCTCATCACACCAGTCTCTTCTGAGATGCTTCCTCCCAGGTGCTGCAGGATCTTGAGGTTATCTCTGGTAAGTGTTCCCATATATTGAGAGGGAAAGGACTGTTACTTCTGAAGCAAAGATAAAACCCCTGAATTGCCATAGCTGCAATATGTAGCCTGCAGCATGCTAGAGAGGAGGGATGATAGGCAGTTTTAAATCAGAGCCCATGAAGACATCTTCAAATGTTTAACAAGGGAACACTGGGGTTTGGCCTACCACTGCAGCTTATAACTTAGCAGGTGGGAGCTAAAACTTGTCAAACAACTGTTTATATCTGTACTTGTTCAACAGCTCAGGAATTAGACATTTGGAGAGGCTCAAGACAAGCTTACATGTTTCAAAAGTATTCCTTGTAACCTCACCTGTGACCTTTCTAACAGGCCAGCCACAATATTTTCATAAGCAGACATTAGCAGAGCTGCTTAAAGCCAGCAGTAGTTCAGGTTTCTTCCTTACAACTTAACAGATGCATCTCAGTATTGTTTCTCATCTCATGCCACTTGCAGCTACAGGCCTTATTTGGGATACACCACGAGCATTGTAGGCCTCATCTGCAACACCCTCTGCTTCTGCAGATCAAGTCCTGTGTCAGCATAGTATCCAGAAAAGTTTGTGAGGGGCTGAAATCCATTAAACTACTTTGGTTTTGCTTCTAAACATAGCTTTGAACCAAGGATGTAAGTAAAATGCAGGATTCCCAGCCTCCTGGTTCTTTTCCTTGTTCTTATATTTAATACTTCTTCTCCAATCAAACCTAACTTGTTTCATCTCCTGCTTATTACATTATCAGAAATGATGGGGCAAATGCAGTTATTCCACTCACTTGGATCATGATATCTAACACTGAATGGTGTTTGGCAATCACTCCTCAGCAGAAATAATTTTCTCCCAGAAATCTGGAGTGGGATCACCAAAATACTAAACCCATGCAATCTCCCTTACATACTAAGGCCAGACTTCTCTATTTTCCAGTGGCGAAATGAATTTCCTGAGACTTTCAGGCCCTGAGAGCACTTAACTTAGGGGCCTGAGGGAAAGGGATACTGGAGTAAGATTCAGACTTTCTGAGGTCATTTCTTGACTGCAGAATTATGTTGAGCACCCTTTCTCTGGTCCACACAACCCCTCTCTGCACCTGAGTTCAGTAATGTTTTCAGTCTGGGCTAGCTTGTCTGTCTAAGGCTAATGGCTTAAATCACTAGCCAGTGGCAGACAACATTCCACAAGGAGATGAGAGACAAAGCTTTTGGAGCACTGCTACTCCTTGAGTTCCTTCGTACAGCTTTCCTAGATAAAATAGAAGATTCCTCCCTCCATGTTTGGAAAGGGTCACAGAGATTCAGTTTGCATACAGGTCTGGGTTTTTTTCAGAAATGCTGGCAATGCAATGCAGTACAGGATGAGTGAGAAAGCAGTCATCTGAGAGGTTTTGTGGCATGGTTGCTCCCCTTCACTGGAGCTAAGTGGATTCTGGTGATCTGAATTAACTCTGTGGTGATGATTTCTCCTAAGACATCCTCTCTGGGGCTTTTCAGGGACACAAACAATCTCCTCATCAATTCAGGTTGGCTGCTGCTATGTCATACAACCAGGTGCAGCACCTCTTCTGGCTCAGCCACACCTTTGTCCATTAACACAAGGCATTCCCATGGCTTTTCTTAAAATCCTCTCACATGGCTGATAGTGTGCCAAGTGAGGTGTAAGTTCCATCCTCCTCTCTCACCAGCATACTCTTTATATGTTTCAGGGCCCCCAGGAATGTGCACTGCAGACACAGGCCTGCAAAAAAGTCCAGCCAGAGTGTGAAGGACTCAAAGGCAGAATCGTGTATCACTTCTCCTTTTCTCTCATTCTCTCCCTCCCAAGCTTGTCCATGATTAGAGCTGCTAGCTATGTTCTCCAGCCTTCTTTTTCTTCATGGGAGAGCACATGTGAAAAATCTCCAGGTGCTCATAGAGAAAGACTTTAGAGCCTCCCAGGGAAAGCAGAGTCCCAGCTATCATGAAAAAGCTATACATCACAAGCTCCTGCTGTGCAAAAGAAGGTTGGCTTTGATTTAGTGTGAAACAGCACTAGCTGCACTGCATACAGACTGCTTTAGACCCAATTGCATGCCTTTTTTTCTCCCCAGAACCTACACTTTTGAATATCCAAAGTTTGTGTTCAGTCCAGTCAGAGAACAGCTACTGCTTGAAGGAGAGGAGCCAGTCTAATGAAATGGAGACTTGTCTCAAGGGGAAAGGGCTATGAGACCCTCATTCTGCCTCCTGTACACATTCCTAAGGGTTTAGCTAAAGGCTAGGCAACCCTGACCCAGAAAGAGGTGGCAATCTCCTTCCCTGCAGCTGGGGCATCTGCTGTGTTTGGAGCCAGTGTTTCAGGAGCAATGCTTTCTTGGTGTACTTGTGGCATCACACTGGAAAAGTGGCTGCTGGCAAAGGAGGACAAGCAGAAAGTAAATGGCAGGGGGGTGTGTAAACCAGAGTATAGATGACCTGCACACACACACGCACAGTTCCTACTAATATGCTAACTTCTTCCTTGGGAAGGCAGTGCTTTCTTCCTGTATGCCTGTAGTGCAGGGATTAAGTTGGAGGCTAGCCTGGGACATTCAAGGAATAACTAGTACTGTTTATACCCCAGCATCACCAGCAAACTGAGCTCTGTATATGTGAGTGCAGATCCTCTGGGATTCTCAGAGCACTTCAGTTTTTACCAAATAGGCCCCACAAGAATACCTAAGTCATTTAGTATGAAGTTTAACTTGTGCCTTTCTGTTTTCCTGACCTCCACTTCCATGCTGAGAATGTCTGTAAAGGCCCTCCGTTTTCCACTCATCACAAAGCTTTCAGCAAGTTTTATGCTGTGACCCATTTCTAATCTAGCCCCACTTCCATCCTAAACTAAACAAAAAGATCATGTGCAAATGCATATTCAGTCCTGCCTCCTTTTAAAGCCAACTGTACCTTCTCCCATGCAATCCACCTTTGTACTTACAGCATCCATATCCTGTTCAGTGGAACTAATGCTGCAGGGCCTTTCTTTGTTCCACTGTCTGAGCTTAGCTTTGACTTTGTGTATCCTCAGAAATGGACACTTCCTTCTGCAGTTCCCACAGCTGGTAATAGCCCCACCAAGTCCCCTCTAAGCCCCTCTTTGGAAAACTACTTCCAGACCTGATAGTGGTATTTAGTACCAGCTAGGATGACTCTCCTGTTATCCCCAGCCCTGGTGACTGGAGGAACAGGCACACATGGCCACTGTCAGGTGCAGGGCACACTGCCCACGTGCGCATGAGCAAACACCCCTGCTCACTCTGCTCTCTTGCTTTCTTTCCCATGCCCCCACAGAGGGAAGTCTGGGAGAAATGTCCCAGGTGAAGTCCCACTTGTCCTTTCACTCCCTGCTGAGTGTTGCCATGTGCATGTGCGCACACACAAGTGAATGTGTACAGATTGGGGAGATCAGAGAAGAACAGTCTAATGGGAAAGCTGGGGCTTCTCTTTGGTAATCCCACCTCTCTCGCCCTTTCTTCCTGGAAAGCTCTTGCCTCCTAGTTTCCTTCCATTTAGGGGTGAGTCCAAAGCCCTTGGAAAAGGAAAACTACTGCTTCCTGTGCGTCTCCATGTGAGATAACTGCTGCCATTCACCCCCTCTGGAGGTGGGTTTTGTTGCTGTCTACAAGTTCCCAGTCTTTGTGTACCACACACGTGCCCTCTCTTCACATTCTTCCTCCTGCTGTAGCCACAGCCAGTAAGCCTTTCCATGAAGTATCCCATCTGAGACCAAGGGGAGGCTGGGAAAGGGGGTGGTGCAGAAGGGCAATAATTTTTTGAGGGTTTTTTCTCCATTTTGTGTCACTCATCCCAATGTACTGAGCTGACATGAAAGACAAAACAAGCGCTATCTCTGCGGGGCCACAGACAGGATGGGAGGGGTACCTGCCTCAGTGATGGCCAAAACTTGGCCTCCACACGTTGGCCTGCATCCCCGTTCTTGCTGCTGAGAATTTGGGCCTGGCCACCTGAAACCGAGAGGCAGAGGCTGCGTTTGGAGAAGGTCCCACCTGTCCAGGCTCTGGGGAGCTCTGATATGGCTTAGGGGAGGGGCTGAGCTCTACCTGGAAGGGTGCTGGTGTAGCAGGGGCAGAAGAGGCCATTTCTGTTCTCCACAACGGCTCATCCAGCGTGGTGGCTGAGCGGGGCACAAGCACAGTGGGTGCCAGGCTGCTTGAGGCTGGCATGGGAGCCGGAGTGGAGAAGCGACGAATCTCCTGGGTCTTGGCTATTTTCACAGGGACCTGCTTGGTTGCCATGAAGGATGAGCTAGCCTGCAGGGTTGGCTGACCAGGAGTATTCTGAGTGCTGGGGCTTGGGGAATCCCCAAAACAGAACATGGCTGACTTTAATTGATAGGGCTGGTGGCGCATTAAATCAATGACCTTTATCCCTGATTTCTGGCCAGGTGCCTTTTTCACTTTGCTCTCTGCTTTGCTAGCCTGAGATTTGCTGGCTGCCAGGGGATAGAAAGGGGAATGCATTGGGTTGTAAGCTATTGGAGGGGGAGCCCGGATGTTGGGTGAGTATTTCCAGCATGAGGGTAGAGAAGGGGATGGAGAGGGGGTCCTGGGCTTGTACTCTGGCTTTGGTGTTGTTTCCACCACAAATTTGTCCATGCGGCTCTGGCGTTTGGCAAAGAGCTCTGCCCCCTTGCCTTTAAGCTGAGGCATGTCCTGGGCCCCATTTACCAATCCAGCATCTTGCTGAGGCTTGGGAGCCACTGGAGGTGGGGTCTTGAACTTGCGGCCCGAGGACTGCATGAAGTTGCAGGCCTCAGCACCGAGGCTGAGGAAGTCCTCCTCAGGCCCAGACTCAAAGCCTGCCCCAGGGTGGTCACCTTTTGGCTTCTCATCCAGGTTCTGCACCAGAGATAAGAGCTCAGGGTTGGGTGAATTCTTCTTCTTCTCCTCAATCTTACTGAACATGGGTTTCTTGTTGCCCCGTCGGCGAGCTTCCTGCAGGATGCCTGTGCGGGGAGCTGGCACAGCAATCCTCTGCTCCCTGGAGGTTAAGGGCTCCGAAGGAGGTCGTGGCATTGCTGGAGTGATGGCAGGAGAAGGCTGTTTTGGCACAGGGGAACTGCTTCTCATGTGCTGTGATGGTGCTGGACTAATATACAATGAAGAAGAGGCTGTTCCAGGGACCCGTGGCTGGGATGCTGTGGAGGCCATATCCCCTCCTGGCTTTGAGGGAGTTGACAGAAAGATAGAGGTGGTGGATGTCCGGGAAGTGTTGGCAGAAGGCTTAATCTCTGGAGTGCTTCCTCCCCCTTTTGGCTGTGACTCCAGTGGTGATGTTGGTCTTCCTGGTGCAGGAATATACAGAGATGTGGAGGAGCTGACCGGACCACGCTGTGTTGGCACTGGTGCGTTGGCAGGTGTTCCTGGAGCCAGAGGTGAGAAAGGGGGAACCACTGTGCTTTGTCCGCCCAGACTTTCGGTGGGTTTTTTGGGTGCAGATGGCCTAAAGATGACAGAGGATGTTGCTGGACGTTGGCCAGAAAAGCCAGGAGTAAAGGGCCGTGCAGACCTGTTGAACATGCTTGTTGAACTTACAGAGAAGGGGTCAGGGGTGCTTGGGGGAGGCGGGAAGAAAGTGGGGCTGGGGGCAGTCAGGAGCTGAGTGGGGACGGTGGCTGGTTGCTTGCTGGGCACTTGCACACCTTCCAGGTGGATGCTGAGGGGCATGTTGTCTGCCTTCTCTGGCACAGGCATATCTCCGTTCACTGTGCCCTGCTTTGGCTGGGCAGCTGGGGCAAGCTCTGGGCTCTTCTGCACTGGAGTTTTCTCAACTGTGTACTTCCCAGCCCGTTCCCTCTGCTGCTCAAATAATCGTGCTCCTTTACCTGAGGCCTCACTCAAACCTTTTTGCTTCTCTTCCTTCTGTTCAGAGTCAGATTTGGACTTTTCAATGTCTAGGTAAGTGTTGTCCCAGTCTGAGTGATTAGTTAGGCTTCGGGCATCAGAGAAACCTTCCTCATCAAATTCAGATTCACTAGTTGGAAAAACTCCGTCTTCCTCCTCGTAGGAGCGGTCTTCATCAACACTGCCAAAGCTTACCAGTGTGTACTTCTTAGCCCTCTGCCTGCGTTTCTTAAACATCAGCACCCCCTTGGAGTGGGGGTTGGGTGCATCTGTCAGCAGGGATGCAATGGTTCTGCACTTGGTTTTGGCTTCCTTCACGTTCTTCTCCTGGATGCTCTCGTGGCGGTGGAGCTCTGAAAGAGATAGAAAGAGGCAGTCTCAGAGCTCAGAAAAGGATGGGTGGGCAAAGGTGGACAGTGAAATGGCTGTAGGCATTCTAGTGCAGCACACAGGAGGAAACACACCCCTTGCCCTTCTTTTTCTTTCCTACTTTTGCTGATGGTAGTGTCTTTATAAACTGTTAGTAGAAATTCAGGAGCAGTTTTCTCTTTCCCTGCAAACACAATAGAAGTCGATGCAGGTGTGGGGAGGAACTCCTCCCACTCTGGTGGCTGGTCTAAGTCTCCTCATCAGACCTGGGATTTCCTATTTCTGAAGCATGTGGCCAAAAGTCCCTGATGTTACAGTGCATGTCCTTGCTTGTGGGAATTTTTACCATTTATTTATCACCCTGAAGGTGGAGCCCTCCTTTCTGTAGAGATCCTACTATATAGAGGATTGCATGTGTGCAAAAAGAGAGGCGCTCTGCAGGTACAGCAGGGCTACTCCTGATCTGAGCCCTGCAACATCAGCTACTGTCAGTGTTGTGCAGCAGCATTGTGTGTAGGGCTGTTTGCTGCTCTGCAGCAGCCCTGCCCCTGCAGGAGGCAAAGGAAGCATGATTTCACCCTTCCCTGTGCCTATGCCTGTCAAGGAAGAAGAGCATTTGCTCCTGAGCGAAAATCCCAGATCCCCACAACTGATCAGCCAGGCCAGAAGGACATCCACTTAGACAGGCTTGCTTGGAAAAGTCAACACCTGTTGGGACACTGGCATGAAAGTGTGGGATACTCATTTTCCACCTGCTCTGTGGTCAGTAAAGCCCCTGGGAGGCACATTGTATCCTCTGTGTGCAGGGAAAGCAGGTGGTGAACAAGATTCAATGGTAAAACCAAATTCGTCTGCCCTAAGGAAAGTATGGACATGCCTTGAATTGCTGTTGAAGTGGCAGAAGTCAGCACTAACCTTGCACAGAAGAAAAGCCCCACATACCTAAACCACAGACTAATTTGTGATGTCGTTCATTTCATCCTTTTCCATTGTCTTTTTCCCAGCATCATAGTACAGATGAAACAACCATCCACTGTAAGCATCTAATAATTTATCAGAAAACCCATCTTGTCCAGCCCTGACATTCCCAAGAAAGAGGTAATAAATTATGTTCTGCTGAAGGAGAGGAGAGGAGAGGAGAGGAGAGGAGAGGAGAGGAGAGGAGAGGACAGGACAGGACAGGACAGGACAGGACAGGACAGGACAGGACAGGACAGGTGCAAGGCAGTGCTGAGGGATGGTGTTAGCTCAGGAGATGATGGAAGCTGCTCAGTCCTCTCAGGATGTCACTTTGATCATTTTATCACAAAGCATTCATTCAGTGGGAACCTGCTAATGTGGCAAAGTCACAGTGGAGCACAGGGAGCTTAGTTAAGAAGTTTACTAGTTTTCCTGAGGGCTACAGTCTCCCCAAACCTTTCTAGGCTACACAGTTGTGGCAAGTGTCATCATTCCATCCTGCATCAGTGTAACCACAGCAGAAAGAGTTTCTCTCTCCCACCCCAGGCTGAAAATAAAGTGTTGATTTGCAAAGCAGTCACCCTTCCAGGAAGCTCTCAAAGTTTGCAGCCATTCCATAGCACATGCTGCTGCTTTGGGATTTCAGCAAGGGTACTTGTGTGGTTTGTGATCACCTCATGTGGCTGCACAGTCCATTCCTCTCCTTTGCACCCAGAACTGGAAACAGGAAAAGCAATGCTGAAATGGCTCACTATTTGTATTTGCATTTGCAAAGTGAAGGCTCTCTGCAAAGCTTTCCTTACAGAATGACTCCACCTTGCTTTACCAAGACTGAAGTAGTGTCCAGGTTTTTGTGCAGATTTAGTGTTCTTCAGGGCCATCACAGACTTGCCCTCAAAGACCTGCTCTCCATGATGGAAACAAACCACAGTCCCTGAAGGTCTGCCAACTTCATTTACAAATCTGCATGCCTGTATCTCTAGGGGTTGTTGACAATGGAGGAAATAAGGGAAGTTCCTACAAACAACCTTGCTACAAGCTACTACACCTCACCTGGTGGTATTTTGCTTCCAAATTTACAAGGAGAAAGAGCACCCTCAAAGAATCTTAGTCAAATGCAGAGTATTTAAACTCTGGCCTGAGTGACTCACAGGAGGATTTCTAGCATCAGCAGCTACCAGCTAGCGAGCTACACCATCCAAAGTGATGTCTGCACAGCCCTTTCTGACAGCAGAGTACCGTGGAAGTGCCAACTCTAAAGTCTGGGCTAGCAAATACTGTCAGAGAAAATGTAACAGTAGATGGTCTTGGCTTTAACTCCACCAGCTTATAGTCCTAGCTCAGCATTAGGATCCATGTACAACTTCCCTAGAAAGTTGCTTTAAACTGTCCTGTGCTCTGAAGGAGCTGGAAAGTAGGGCCCTCTGGGACCTGCTTCTCAGCTTCCTCTTCTCTTCCTACTTTTCTCCCCATCAAAGGCTAGAGCACATGACTAATTACACCAGTCCTCCCAACAGAAAAATGGTCATGCTATTCAAGCTACCATCTTCCACAACATTTTAAGAAAAAACAGAAAGAGAAATATTCCTAAGATGACTTGTAGAAGTTAAAGAGCAAGAATGAAATCAGAATAGGCATAAGAATAGGGTAAGGAGAGTAGACTAAAAAAAAAGGAGATGAAAGGAAAGAAGGAAGAAAGGAAAGAAGAGAAGGGAAGAGAAGAGAAGAGAAGAGAAGAGAAGAGAAGAGAAGAGAAGAGAAGAGAAGAGAAGAGAAGAGAAGAGAAGAGAAGAGAAGAGAAGAGAAGAGAAGAGAAGAGAAGAGAAGAGAAGAGAAGAGAAGAGAAGAGACGAGAAGAGAAGAGAAGAGAAGAGAAGAGAAGAGAAGAGAAGAGAAGAGAAGAGAAGAGAAGAGAAGAGAAGAGAAGAGAAGAGAAGAGAAGAAGAAAAGAAAAGAGAAAAGAAAAGAAAAGAAAAGAAAAGAAAAGAAAAGAAAAGAAAAGAAAAGAAAAGAAAAGAAAAGAAAAGAAAAGAAAAGAAAAAGAGAAGGAGAAAAGAGAGGAGATATTTGTACCTGCATAAGGCTGATCCAAGCTTGAGAGAGTAGCGTCCAGACCTGGAGAACTGGGCATGTCACAAAGCCCGTTTAATTCACAACTCCCCATAAACAGAAAGAAAGGCAGTGAGAGAGGAGCAAAGCAGTCCCCTTCTGGAGCAGAACCAAAACTCTGAGATGTCCAAGCTCTTTGCTATCAGTCCACAAGCCTTTTAAAGCCTCTCTTTTGTCTCGTAGGCATTGCTGCTGAAAGCCATGAGGTCACTTTGTCTATTTTTGTCTTAGTAGCTTCATCACTGAGCAGTGTGATGGACATTGTCACCTGGCACTTAAACACCCTTATTCTTTCCCCTACCCTGTACTCCCTGTAAGGAGAAGCTCCTCTTTTTTATTAAAAAAAAAAAAATACTCTATATTCTCACAGCTTCTGTGATGCAAGCTTCAGGTTAGAAAGGTGCAAGTTTCAAGTTAGTTTTACCAATGCCTCAATGTACAGCATTTCTGTGCCAAAGAGCCCTTCAAAGAGATGAAGCTAACACAGTGTGTATGTCCAACATTGACAGGCAGAAGAAACGTGCACAGGAGGAAAATAACTTTCCTTGCCTGAAAACCTCAGAGATCACTCAGCTCCAGGTAAACATTAGGAGGAAAAGAGAGAGCAGAGGCTTTAATTTCCTGTGTATATCAATTTTCTTCCATGTCTGAGGAGAACCAGTCCATGATTTAGATTTCTGTTGTGTACAAGACTGAGCAACATTTAACACAGGAGCATTGGGATCCTGAATGCCTGCAGTGAAGTTGTTTAGCTGAATTAAAACAGCAGAGGCTGTTACCTACACTGAAAGCATGGTTGTACCCAGGGAGGGTTGATGGAGTGTTTGGAAACCAGGGAGTGGTGTTTTGGCAGCACCATTCAGAGCTCCAGCACTGGAGACTGAGAGGTGTTGAAAGATGAGATGCTGATAGTGAGTGAGGACTGTGGTGGATGGGAAGGAAGGGAATGGTGCTGGGAGTCTGCAAATCTCTGCTGTTGTGGCCTGCTCAGCATCTCTTCACACTTTGTCTAGGTCCTGTCTTAACTGCTCCTTTCTGTACTCGAGCAATAGCTCCTGTGAGGCAATCCCAGAGCTGTGGCCAAGGGACGCTGTCCCATGATTCTCCCTCCCAGCAGCCCCAGCCTTAGCAACTCTGTAGCCTTGGCAGATCATCTCCACTGTTAGAGTCTGGAAAAAATGAAGGTCTGACCCTATCTCCTGAAATCCAGTAGCCATCGCTGCATGCCAAGAAGACAACTCCCACAAGGCAACATTGCTGTAGAGAGACCTGTCATGTCTCATTCAGAGGCTCTTAGAGCAAGAGCAATGAACGTGGTTTAGTCTCTTCTGTGATGAACATTACACATATAGGGATATATGTATATATATGTCTTTTTGGGGAAAGCTTGTAATATTGATATATACCATTGGAATGAAAATACAGCTCTGTCTCTAGTAAGAACATCCAAACTGAATGGATGAAAGAGTAAAAGGAAGGGTTATAAAATTCTCATAAATTCTGTTGGTTGAATAACTTCTGTAGAAGACTTTTTGTTAACTTCTAAAACACTTATTTCATGTTCACACTGAGTTCTGTTGGAAAAAATCCACAAAAAGGAAAAATTTCTATTAAGCAAAACCTATGAAGATTTTCCTCTTCACTAAGTTTCACTGAAGTGAAATGATTTTTGTTACTAATTACAGTAAAGAAAAGCGTAAAAAGTATAAATCTTTTCAAGATCAGGCCTTATTAAAAGAAAGCATTTTAATGTATGCCCAGGCAAGCTACTGCACAAGCAGGCATACATGATGTCAAATACTGTTCTTGTTCTCTAGGAAACAACAATGGTAAATTTTATTACCAAGATCAAATTCTGGAAAAGTGATCGCTATAGGAGATTAGAACTCTGCTACTTCCATAGATAAAGAGCCCGTTCCTCTGTGATGAAATGCTATTTGTTAACTGCTTTTTTCAGAGGGTGTCACCTCGAATTTTGTTCTTCCAGCTATTTATGTTAGACAAGGTCATTTTTCCATGGCTAATGTTGCAAATATCTCAGTAAGTCATAAGAGGCTACAGACGTCTCATGCTTTACATACCTGAAGTCCTTTCAAATGAGATTTGGATGAGTTATATTGACCTTCTAAGTATTTCCCTGTTGAAAGTTTCAACCTTTAAAGCTTTGATCAGTGTTTAAATTGCAAACAGTTAAGCAGAGGCATAGATTTTCTTTAACTTCAAAGTAAAGGTAAAACTCTTGGGATAGGAAATATTTCTCATTCTTGGATATTTGCACACTTCCATCACACAACCTGTGCATAATATAAAACACAGATATGGCTTCAGCTTCAATTTAGGATGCTACAGACAAATGCTACAGTCCTACTCAAGTCTGCAACACTTTAGCACGTATCCAAGGTTAAATAGCTAAATACTTGTCAAACCAGTGTTTCTTCTTAAATGGCTAGTGATTTTAAGTGTGCCAGCGTGACATTGCCCCACTGCAATCTCCTGGGTTTGGAAAAACAGAAATCAGGCTTTTCTGAAGGTGAGTTGACAGCTCAGGCAAAAAAACATGCCCAGTCATTTTGTAGATTTTTGACCATTCTTAGCCATACTGCTATTGGAGAGCTCTGTTAGGCAGAGAGCGTGTGGAGACATACCTGTGCATGGCAGCAGTATCTTAGTCTCATGGTATCCTGCTGGAGACTTGAATAGCTTGCTCACTCAAAAAAATCTCCCTCAGCTGGGTGACAGTTTGCATTTCTTTCTGAGCTGGATGGAAGTGTCCTCAGTGCAAAAGGTAGCACACATGGCCAGTTTTTCTGGGCTGACAGCTCACACTTGGGCCCTGGATATTGCCTACATAATCTTCTCCCAAAGAACTTTCTTTTGCCAGGACAGCACCTGGCAGGAACAGCACTAGTTGAATCCACTAGTGAATCTGTCTTTTGCAGTTTCAGCCCAATGTCCTATGAAAGGTTTATGCAGTCAATGCTGCATGTCTTTTGATCTCACCCATTTCATGCTAATAGCTTTTGAGTCCATTTGCTAATTTTAAGAGTCTGAAGTCACAAAGATACAATGCTCCTACAAGTTTATATGGAAATAGGAGGCTCAACAGAGGAGAGAGACCTCACTGTAAGAAGCGAGAAGCTTGAGTGCAGTCTTAATTAGGCATTAAAAACTGAAGGACACACACACACACACCCACACCCACACACCCACACCCCCCACACACACACGCTTTCTCATTTTGAATGTGAGAGACAGACATCAGAGAGATTTGCATTTACTAGACATGAGAGAATAAGATATCAAATACAAAACATAAATTAAAAGGATGCCAGGATCTGCTAATTCTGCTGCTTACAAAATTGCTTGATGTCTGACAGCAGGATACCACTGATTGATCATCTCTTTGTCTTTCAGTGTATCCAACATCTACTCCAGTAATACAGACAAGTATATGCTCACCATCTCAGTATGTGGACTTGATTAATCCTCTAGCAGTTGCCGTACAATCTCATTAACCAGTTGATTGTAGTCCTTTTCTACAACTATTCAAGCTCCTACTACATTAAAAATTCTAGCCTTTCATGAGACAACTATGTATCTTCCATGTGTCATGTCATCTGCCAATTAATACACAGCAATCTCCACTGAATCCCCAGGATACCCACTGAAAATGGTATTATTGCTATTTCCTGTTACTGCTTGCTAGGTATAACCCCCCAGAAAAACAAGCCACATTTACAAAGCTTCACTAGCAGGAATCTGCATCTGAAAAAGCAGATAGGAAGACAATAGCAGTGTACCTGGGATCACTTTTGAGCTCTTCAGTCCAGGTAACCCCCCTCCCTCCCCTGTGTCCCCCACACACCTGGGTTTCTCTGGGAAGAAAAACCAGAGAAAAGCTGCAAGGTGTCTCAGCTAGCTTCCAGATCTGAATAATAGCAGTTTAGGGGCTGTGGTGTGCCCCACAGCACATACTGCTTGTTCCGTCTAGATGCAGCCAGAGGACAAGATCCACTGACAGAAGAGAAGAGGGTTGGGATTTTTTATCATCTGCCTCCTTGCCAGTCATATAACATTGAGGTGGAGAGGACCTTTGATTGACATTAATGTTTAAAGCTCCGTGGGTGAAAATATAGAGGTAGTCCTGTTAGATTCAGAAGCCCAGTGAAACACTACTACCAACTTAGCCAGTTAGCTCATCTGACATCATGAACCATTAATAGTTATGTTTTCTGTTCTATTCTTAGCCAATTGTGCGGTCACCTTACGGTAGTCCTATCTCATCCATATTTCTCTCATTGGAAAAGTCATGTGGAACTGTATCAGGTATCTTATAGAAGCCAGTATATACTATGTTCACATTATTCCTTCAGCCATGAAGCTTATCTTACTGAGCAGGTCACAGACTCTTTCTAGTTTTTATTAGTCCACGTTGATTTATTGTTCATTTTGTTTTCTACAAATATGCACAAAAGAACTACTTCATTCACCTAACTGAAGCTAAATGATTTTTTTTTTCTTATCCTCAGAGCCTATGTCTTTTAGAAGGCTATGTTCTTGGTCTTTTTCCCTGAGACCCTTTTCACTATTCAAGGTTCTTGGCAAGGACTGAGGACCATTCTGATACGATTTTCATTAATTCCTTACATTTGACCTCTACAGAGAAGCTGACTCAGCCTTGTCCTCTCAGTACAGTCAATGCATCAAGATACGCTGAATCTACTTGCCCCTGTTTCTGCTCCTGTTTCTTTTACCAAAGAGCTAGATTCTTAGTTAACAGAAGTGGTAGATACTGATGACAGCAAAGCTTTACACATTTCCCAGCAAACTGATGTCCCTTCCTACGATGGGTTTAAGTGAAACTGAAGAACGGGTATTTGCCAAGTTTTCTCCCTCCTAGCTATAATTTTCTCTCACTTCTCTTGAGTAATGACTGTTGTTTAATCACTCCTTGTCAAAGTCCTTATATGCCTCACCCTTTTACGCCTCTCCCTCATCCATCACTATCACTTTGTCTCAAAACAATTTCAGTGTTGTCCCTGAGCAGACTTGTCCCAACCTTGTCAGCAACCTTGTTCCACATCACTTTCAGAACTGATGGAAACAACTAGACAGGGAAAGGCACTCCTGCTGCCTGTTTGCATTACAATTTCTTTCAACTCAGCTCTCCAAACCCTGGAATCTAAAACTACCAGCTTGGTTAAGACAGTCTATGGGGTTATATGTATAATTGTTTCAGTGTGATTATTGCTGTAATCACCTTTGTTATCTGAACTATTGGCAAAATTCTGGTTTAATCCCATTGTTCCCCATCAGCCTTACAAATCCTAAGTCAGAGTAGAAGTGCATGTGCAAGGACAGGCTATGTTAATATATGTCTGAAAAATCACTAGCTGAGGCTCTGCAAGGACCATGGAGCTTGGAAGCGAACTCTGACACTGCTTCACCAGCAGCAGGAGCATGAATGACCTCTGATCATGTCTGAAGAACTGTGACCCAGAGTCAGAGTCCCTGTGCTGACAATAATAACATAGAAGTAATGTCTGAGTAACTGATAGTTTAAAAAAAGATGCTTCAAATGATATCTCATATAGTAGAAATACTAGGACAAATGAGAGTATATACCTTTTCATTTCAGGGATCACATAGTTTTCCTCCATACAGCTTCAAATGCTGAAGATCTTTGCCCTCCCAGAGAATATCGTCTGCAGCTAGATTAATCTTGAGCTAGCACATGTTCAGCTAAAGTTGTGTCTCTGTCAGGCTCTGGGGCAGCAGGATTGCTGAGGTACAAAGGTGGAGCAGGGCAGAGCTCTATCAGCCTTAC
The DNA here is from genome assembly GCA_026261815.1 of Monarcha castaneiventris obscurior. NCBI lineage: Eukaryota > Metazoa > Chordata > Aves > Passeriformes > Monarchidae > Monarcha > Monarcha castaneiventris. The sequence goes on from JAMPIT010000886.1 coordinate 20,506,424, forward strand.
TTCCAGTGCTGCAACCCACAACGTCCTCATTGAAATTCTGGACAAGAGTGATGCCTGAGGGAACGATGCTGGAGGTCTCCAGTAAGAATACCTGAGGAAAATGGCCAATTACTTGCGACAATTGTTGAGATGACTCAAGAAAGAGGGAAAAATTAATCCACACTAGCTAATACAGACAATAGTAGTTTATAGTTTTTGTCTTCTGCCCAATTAATGTATCAGCCTGAAAATATCACCTCTGCTTGCCATAGAGCACATAAACCGAAGGTATAAGATCAAATGTCAAACTCAAGCCTAAAGATGGAGGAAGAGGGCTCTAGATGCCTGGTGTTTATCTCACTGTAGTCTTTAATAAATGCCTTCCAAGCAGCACAGAATTCAAAGCTGAATGTGAGTTATTAAGAGGGGTTTCTTAAACAAACACATATAACTGGACTGCTACTGCAGTGTATGGAAACTGATTTCCCAAGTGGATGCCAATTTCCAGTTTCATGCGTGCTGAAATGAAATCAGTCTCTCCATCTGTGATTCAATCATGGAAGCTGTTATCCTTGTTTTCCTAATGGCTGGCTGCTCACTGAGTAGCAAGGGCCAAGGGTGATTCAGCATTGCTTCATACTGCTAGGAACAAACTTCCTGTAAGATCAATAGTTCAGGCAATTAATTTTAATCTCCTGGTCTAAGCAGAATTGTTTTCTGTTTTACTTTAAGGCACGTAGGATGTAGTAGTAGAAGGCTACTATCCTAAACCTTTTGGTCTCCTAGACTGCAGTGAATGACAAAACTGGTAAGTTAGTCTAACAATCACATAATTGTGATCATTAGAGTTACAACTGTCAAGGCTGAAAGCCAAATAGAAAATGTGGTGCAGTAAGTTCAAATGGCCATTCAAATACTTCATCTTGTTCACAGCTCCTGTGGCCTATACCAGTTGTAACAGGCTGAGAGATAGCTTGCTGCACTCACCCTCTCTGCAGAGAAATGTGACTGCAGTCACTCTTAGAAGAGGTAATCTCTATGACCTGCCGATGAATAGGCCACTTATTTATAAGCATCCTATCTTTCCAAATGATGCTGCTGTACATCCGCTTTAAACAAGAAGGATTTCCTTTTCTGATATGGAATGTAGTAACTTTGATGACTCTGCACAGGCAGCCAGGCCCATATAAAGCAGAGGAGGAAATTTCCCCACCCAGTTTTCCCTCCCTTCCTCTACCATACATGGAGAGGCTCTTGAATCCTAGAAACTAAAAATAGTCCAGCAGATAAGTTTAAATTAAGATATTTTGAAGCACTTCTTGCACTGACACAGTGTGATAGCAAGTTAGGAATAGACTGCTGTCCTGGTATGTCTATCCTCTGCTAACAATTTGTATTTCCAGTAGTGAGAAATGCTGAACCTTTTGTCCTAGGAGATGGTTTAGGATGTGGGTGAAAATACAGTGAACCTCAGAGAGCACAGGTGGCTGAGAAGAAGCAACCCTGGCTACAGATGGATCCCAAGCCTTTGAAGGTGGGGTGAGAAGAGAAGGACACTGCAGGACCTATGGAGAACCAAAAAACCTCACTTGCAATTACTTGTGACAACTACAGTCGGATTTTCCCTGCCACAAGCTCCTGCTTTCTCCTAACCTCCTGAAACTGATTTAGACTTTTCAATTTGTATTTTCTGTCTTGCTATCTCTTCCTCTTCTTCTGCACTGTGCAAGTGGCACTTAAATGATCTCAGAAAGGGACTTAGCTTGGCCCTTTATAGTGATGACAAACTGAGGACCTAAAGATTCCTAGTTTCCCCAGGGATTTACCACCTCTCTAAAAAGAGCAAGTTACAGTTTTAGTCGGAAGAAAACAAATTCATACTTTTGTTTCTAGAGATTAGGCAAAATATTGGCTGTTCACAAACATGACTTCGATAGTTCATTTAAAATACAGCAGAGTCCCTGTTTGCTGGCTGTTCTCTTACCCCACTGAACAAAACAGCAGGGTGCATAGAAGCCACTGGGTAGTGATACAGACTGAAGTTTTTCACTTTTAGGGCAAGTTCCCCTGCATTTGGGTGCACCTGTCCTCCCGTTCCAGTCCATAGCTTCTCTGCAAGCAGCCTCCCATGGAGCCAGTACAGCTCAGCAGTCTCCCATCCACCTGTGTTTATACCTGTGTTTATTCTAGGTATGGGTGTTCTTTAGCTCTGCTGACCATGTAATGAACACCTTCCCTCCCTCCTCCTTACTTGCTTCCTTCCTTCACAGTCACTGGCTGCTGAACCGGACTTCTGTTTTAATGGCTGCTGTGCTGCAGCACGATCAGCATGTAGATTTTTGCCTTCTCATTTACTGACAAGATCCCTAACCCAAGAAAAGTTGATGTGAGTTACCATCCCTGGCAGAGTAACTCCTACAGAAAGACACTCATGGCCAAACATAAACCAAAAAGAGGGTGAGCAGTGAAGGAGTAATAGGAGAATAAAATATTACCTCATTCTGCAGTGCTTCTGGGAACCCTAACTCCAGCTGGCAATATTGTTGCATCATCTCTTGCCATGGGATATTATCTTGCCATCAGAAATGCTCTGAATTAAATACGTAGCTGTCCTGGGATCCCTCTCTAGTGATGCCGTCCATGGAAATAAGTCTTGATGTAAAGCAATTGCTCTTCCACTGCAAGAACTATCAGGTGGCAGGGAGCAGCTGAACATGCCTTTCTCAACATTCACCTCATGCTTGTACATTATTCAAAGGGGGAGAAAATAGCTTCATCTTCAGGGAGGCTGAAATTGCTGATTTCTTTCCTGTCCTAAGGAAAACGAGTGCTAAAGACTAGGAAGAAGTAGAACAAGGCATCAGGCCAGGTCCACTGCCCAGCAGAGCAAGACATAAGGGACCCAACCAGGCCTCTCCTCTTAACACTGGAAAGAGTAGTAGGACAGTGCCCTGTCTGAAGGAAGCACCTAGGTTTGAAAGTTACCTCTAAAGGAGTCCTTAGGCAGAACAGATAAAAGAATATTTATCCCAAGGAAAAGAGAGGTTTAATAATTGCCTTGCAGTATTATCTAGCCTGGGTAAAATGTTTTTGCATTTGAAGCAGAAGATCAGAAGTTAGAATCCGCACTTTCTTTCTGATTCAGTCTAGTAACTTTTCTGTCTCTCTCCATTTTCCATTCTGTCCCTAAGCCATTTTTAAAAAACCTGCTTTATTTCTAGGCTCAGAGAAATGTAAAGTAGTCCACAATACTACACACTGAGGTACGTATAAGAAAATAAGTTTATGATTACCTTGTTTTTACGTATACGTATTATGTAAAATATTACGAGATGGATCACAACTCTGAAATCAGATAACACCTTGTTCTGCCCTCATGTTTGGGCTTGAAATACTCCATGTGTAGCAGAAAACAGGCAAGATATTCAGAATTAAGGTCGCTTCAGGTCCACCACCCATATACTACACTACATTTTTCAGTACTTTATTCCACATGGCAAGGTCTTGACTATCAGGGATGGCACTACAAGGAAGTGTTTCAAGAGGTAATTTACCAGCTCCTGCCTGGCAACCCTGCCTGGCAACCTCCTGGCAACCCTCCACTGCCAACACCTAAAAAGTTATAAATTCTACCTGAACGCACCAGCTGCTGCCAGACATGGGCACCCTTGCAGGACTGAGTGCCTGCAGGGAAAATTGATGTAGAAGAGTCCCTCCCTGAGCTGGACAGGGTGAGAGAAATAAATCAGTTACTGACAAGACTCTTTTGCAGCTATGCTGTCTGCAAATTATCTCTTATCAGTCCTTAATTGTGTAATGCTGCATGCCTCTGTGCCCATGGAGAACTGAACTGAACAGAGCACTCCTTAGGAGCCTCTTGAAATGAGAGTTCTGTGCTTGACACACAGGTAGCTAAGGAGCAAACTGAGCTGCCATAAGACCTCTGTAAAGCCAGGGAAATTTAACCTCTAAGTTCTTTCCTGACACCATCATGTCATCTGAGTCTTCTTAGCCCAAAGTGTTGAAGAAACCAACGACCACCATCCTTTTTCCAGCACATAGAGGTGCTACAGCACAGCTGCTTGTATAGCTGCAAAGCCTCTATGAGTGACTCCCAGACTCCTGACCCCAGACACTTTCTCTTATCTGTTTCTTAGGATGTCTTGGGTGAGGTAGACCCCAGTGGCAAAGCTGCAGTAGGAAGCCCTGGGCTCTGCGGGTCTGATGTGGCTCTGCTCCTTTGCAAGCTAGAGGAGCTAACCCACCTGACATTTGCAGGAATCAGGCTTTTGGAAGGAGGTCCAGCACAAGAAAAAGGCATGGGTGAATTGCAGTTAAGAGGACTTACTGGCCTGCTTGGCTTTCTCTGCATATGTGGTGGTTAGGTCTTCATCAACCGGATGTTCCACTGGCCCCACCATGGGGATGAGATGGCGTTCCGCTTGGATAGCCTTGGTGGCATGGGGCAGGAGCATCTCCTCGGGAGAAGGCTCCCGTCCCTCTGTTGACGGTGGCCGCAACTGTCCCTCGCTGTCTGAGAATGGAGTCTCTGTGCGACTGCCAGGCAGGCAGACGATCTCCCTCTTGGCCACCCCGCTGGAGCTGGCCAGCTCTGCTCCCCCCTGCGCAGCGGCCTCCGGCATGCTCTCGTAGCCACTCTGTTCAGACAGGGACACCTCATCCTGAGGTGCATCTGCCCTGCTGGTGGTGCTGTCAGGTGGCGAGCGCGGGCTCTTCTTGCGAGCCCGGCGGTGCTTCTCCTGTGCCACGTTGTCGGCATCGCTGTCTGTCTCACCGTAGTAGGCCTCGCTGTCCGGTGGGGATGTGAGGCTCTCCAGGTGCCTCTGTGACCTCCGTGGCTGCGAGGGCTGTGCAGTGGCTGGGGCTCCTGCTGGCTCAGAGCTGAGTAACTGTGCCGGGGGGCTGAGCAGGGATGGTGGAGAGAGCACACGCTGCCCTGGAGAAGGGGAACGCTGGAGCCGTGGACCAGTCTGGTCCCCACCAACTATCCTGGAGGGAAAAGGAAAAGTGGTGAGCGAGGTCTGGTTTGTGTGGCTAAGCTGGAAAGAAACCCTGACATGAAAGAGGGCTATGGATTGAGATGGTGTTACAGGTGTTTTTCAGGTGGTACAGCCACCTGAAGTGTAGACTCCAAGGACAAACTCGTCTCTGACATCAGCTACATGCTCTCATTCTGATTTTCTGCTTCACAACTCTATGGAAACTAGGTGTTAAACACTCCAAAGTCAGAATGCTCTAAAACCATAAAAAAATCTACCAAGCTTAATCAGCTGCCCAGGCATTTCTCCTGGAGAGATGAATTCCTGCATAGCAAGCATTCCCCAGGACAGTGTGACTACCCCTCAGCCTGTGGCTTGTCAGCAGAGAACGGTTGGTGCTCAGCTATCACACTGCACTCCAGCTGCTCCTGCAGCTGAGACTGTGTCAGCTCTGCAGATTGTGGCACTCCCAAACTGCTTTAGTTCAGACTGGGCTCCAAAGAAGTCAGTGCTATTTGTTTGCCCTGACCTCTACATGGGAGTAAATAGCAAATACTTAGGATATAAAAGCCCAAGTGTTTTTTTGGGATAGGACTCTGGTATCCAGTGGTAGGAGACCACTCTAATATTTAGCCTGCTCCCTGTGGGAATGCTTCACAAGCTAACTACCAGTGCCTGGGTTTTGATGACCATATGCAGTCATGCTGGCGAGCCCATGATGCCATGATGCCATGGTGGCATTTGCCTTTGGCTTAGACATAGCAACTTCAAGCCTCTAAGACATCTGGAAGGATGACTGGAGTAGGGGCAGGGCAGACTGGTGCAGTCAACCCTACTGCTGGCTTCCAGAGGGAAGGAGAATCGGCTGTGCTAACAGGGAAAGAGCCTACTCTTTCTTCCCTCTCCTCAAGAGTGAGTCTGGATTCCAATGGCAGTTTGACTCCAGCCCACACAGATGGAGCTGGGAACTTGTTCCTTCTCTTGTCAGAGTCACCAAGGCTTGTAAGAGCTATAGGCGTCCTGAGTATTTGCCTTCTGAATATGAAGCCAGGCAGACAGCATTGCCTCTGTAAAGCTGTGGAACTCATGACTTGGATCCCAATTCTAATCTGTGAAAAATATATGTCAAATGCAGACCTTTGTGGAAGCTAAGGGTGAGAGAATTTCTCTGGCGGTTTATTTTTTTACTACTATTTGCCATTATGAAATGGGTAGCACACTGGGTAGCACCCTCAGTGTTCCACAAGCAAAACAGAACAGTCCCTCCTCTTCTTTAAACACTTGACCAGGTAACTGGAAAGCATTACTGCTTGTAAGCCAGTTCCTCTTGTTCTGTACTGTCAGGTCAGTGTCTCTCCCTTCCTCTTTTTCTGAAATACACATACTCCAGAGTAATCCAGCTACCTCTCCTTTCTGAACAGGAATGATTGGTGTTTTCTTTGGGAACATAAATATGAAGTGGGAATATACATGTGATCAAGAAAGCAATATTTGATGATTTCTCCACTACTCCAATGAGGCCAACTGATTACACTATTTCCAAACCATCCAGCTCTGGCTCCATCCAGAGGGCTGTGAGAAGCCTGCCTTTGTCACTTTGTTAATTCAGAGTGTGCTGATTTTGACCCATTAGAATTTGCCCAGGCACCTGTTGGCTGCAGATAGGCTCCAATGGTGTGAGATAAGGCCTTGGCAAGGGACCAGAAGCTATTCTGGACACCTCGTATAAAACTTACTCATCCCATTTAATCACAGTTACGGTATAGAGCAAGCACATCAGAAGGCACTGGCACTTTCTCTGAAGCCAAGAGGAAGATCCTACATGCTCAGGCTTTCCTTCTCTGAGCACTGCCCACCTCTGCTCCTGCTTTACAGATGACAGCAGCCAGCGTGGCTGTCCCTCCCCACTGCTTACAGCGCTCTCTCTGTCTTTTCAGGACTGTAGAAAATCACATCTTCCAGCCCCCTTCACCAGGGCCTGATTTTCTGAGGGTGACTTCTGTTTAGGCAGTAGTGTGGACTAGCTAGGACCTCACACAGCTTTGCTGCCTTCATCTTTATAGGATTATTCATTTTTAGCTTGGGCCGCGTCCAGCATGCACTGACGCACTGGGTTAACTTAGCACAGGGACAATGAGGAATGTTACTGAGACTATTTTTTGTCCTTAAATTTGAGCCTGATCTCCAGTATTGTCCTGAATGAGAGACTGGCACAGATATTTCTTCCCATAAAAAGGAGGCTCAGCCACACACCTCTAATCTTTGTGGCACTCAGTATACAGACTGTTGGACTACAATACTTGGGTAAGCTTGTCTTGCCTTAACTATTCAATGCATAGTCAAATCAATTTCTAGAGAACAGTTATTTACCCAGAATGAACCTGAGTGTCTTGTAGCTTGCTGAGATGAACTTCTTCTATGGCATCTACTTGCTTGGTTACTAAATAGCTCATTCTTTGCAGCATAGCCTTCACACTGCAAACATTTCCTTCAGCCTGAGGAACAGGCATGTCTGTGCTCACTTCAGCCCCAGGGCCAAGCATTCTGGAGAACAGCACAGAGACAGGGCAAAACGTTGAGATGGCCATGTTAGCCATGTTAGGGCATGGGTAAGCCCTCCTAGTACACCTTGCAATATGGCAAAACCAAAGGCTTCCTGCCTGCCTTGTTTCTGCTGGATGTGGATAGCTGCTGTGCTGGATGAAACCGCCCTACTGCCTGCACTGTCACAGCACTGGCACTTGGGAGCAGTTACCTTTTCACGCGGATGTTGAGCATGCCGTTGGACGAATCGATGATCTGCATGGCATTAGCATGGGACAGGCCAGCACATGACTTCCCATTGATAGATACTAGAACATCATTTTCCCACAGGCCTCCACGGCATGCTTTGCTTCGCTTTCGAATCTGAAAAAGCAGGAGAGAGGATAGGGATGAAGGGAAGAAGAGCAGCTATTTAGTTCAGTTGCTTGTCTCCTGCTGGCCCTTCTATTGCTCTGTTCCTCACAGAATAAAATAAGGCTTAAGACTGCTGTGCTGCCAGAGTGGAGCACTAATCCTCTTGGATGAGCCCTGGCTTTTGGTCTCTGTATTCCTGTTAATTCCAAGAATCACTCTGCTGAGCCTGACCTGATCACCAACCCAGTTCAAGTTCTTTAGTGCAGATGAAAGACTCAAGAATATCTACATGCTCTTCTCCTCTTGTTCCCTGTCTCCTAAGTTGGTTAGGGAGTCTGTGTTTCAGAGAGGGAACAGACTATGCCTGCACATGACCGTGCGTCCTTCTGCATGCTCCTACTGTACTTCCTTGGTATGATCCCTGACTCATGCAGAGCCTCTGCAAGTACCATCCTCAGGGAAGCTGACACTAGAGAGAGGTGGTGGTTCCAAGGCATGTTCTATTGTTAAGCATTTCTGCTCCAATGGCTTTGGTCAGTGTATTTCTGGACATCTGCATCAGGCCATATGGTGTCCTGTTACACAAGCGTAAAGTTGGAATAAATCTTTAGCCTTAACAGGAGTTGTGCGAGATATGCATTGCTATATCTGAGAAGGGAGTTGGAGTTACTAGTTCCAGGCTAGCTCCTAGATCTGGCCTCTCATGGCCATCTTCCATCAAGCGTTTCCTCTCCCTTTCCTTCCATCATCCATCAGTTAAACTTCTTACCAACTCACAGTAGCCTTTCTGCTAGAGCAAGCAAGCAAGCAAACCAAATGCCCACTCAGCCAAAAACCACAGACCTCTCCCATACAGGCAAGCAATAGAGATAGTCTTGGACAGCTTGGCACCCATAATGTATTCATTCTGCACATAAAAGAATAGCCAAGTAAAATCACTGGGTCAGAGCAAGTCAGGACCAAGGTAGTATTACACTATATTTGTAGAGTCTTCTAGAATATTTCTTCAGCTCTTGCAGTTAAGTGAAAGACAAATCAGTGCAGAGCTGTTTAACAGAGGGTGCAGTGAACAAACTGTGTCAGATCCCTCCAGAGAAGTAATACCCAAGAGGGCACCTTTGCCCACATCTCACAGCCTTGCTGCTCAAGCCACCAGACTCATCCATAACATCATAAAGCTACTTTGCCCACACTCCCATGGCAGCTTCAAGAAAGAGAAATTCATGTGGGAGGATTGCTGCCCTGACATTGTTCTTGCAGGAGCAGCAAGGAGCAGGAGAAGAGAGAGCTGGAGCCCTAAGGAAGTCCCATGGCATGGCTGGCTGGTCTTAGGGCCCAGGCCCTCTGCACTCATGGGGTGTGTGAGTGCCCTGGGCTCGACCCTCCTGGCCTGTGTTGAGCAGACAAGAGCAACACTCCTCCCAGGTCAGCCTGTCAGCAGGACTGGGAGGTGTTGGGGAAGAAGACAGAAAGAGGAGGGCTATGCTTCAAGTTGTTTTTGTGTTCAGTGGCACTTTATCACTCTGTAGCCTTTCCAACTTGACCCCAAATCTTGCCTGCATGCTTAAAATAGGGACTGGCTCATCCCAGCTGCCACATCCATCAGCCTCTGTCATTTTAGTCCTTTATCTCCCTCCTTGTTAATATAAGCCTGGAATGAGCATGTGTAGGTCTGTAATGAACTACTGCTGAAGAATGACTTTTCTGCTGTTACAGTATAAATGCTGCTTTGTGATACTTCCTTCAGATGCAGCTGTTAACTGAGAAGGTGTAGCAGACATCTTCCAGCGCTGCCTACTGACACAGCAGCTTATGGAAAGAGGTTAAAAGGAGGGTTTCCCGGTGTTCCCCAAAAGGCCAACTGCTGCTCCATAGCCAAGTACTTGGTGCTTAGCACTTGATGGGAACATACTTGCTGAGTATCTCTCCCGGTTGTGAAGCGAGGGGACTGGGGGCTAAAGGCTGTCAGCAGGTGCACTGAGCATTCCTCCCATCCCATGGTATTCCTCCCTGCTCCCTGAAACCAACTGGATGTGGGCTGATGACCAGCCAGAACAGCAACAGTAAGCTCCCTGCAATTCTCTGGTCCTTCTCTGGTACTGTAAGTCTTTGCAGGCAACTGTTTGGGATTCCCAGGCAGGAAGGATCAGGCTGTTTCAGGTACCTTTATATCAGAGAAGGCTGGTGGGACACAAGCAGTCCATGTGGGCTGATAATCATGAGCAGGCAATGCATTTTCCTCATGGTTAGTGAGGATGCTGGGTCTGGCTTGGTCTGTGCTCAAATTTTACTGAACTGACAGGAAGCACACGCACTAAAGCAACTCTTGGTACCTAGGTGCTCTACAATCCAGGAGGGACTTTTCCATGTCTCCATTCCTTTCTGGGAAAACAGGATCAGGTCTCTTCCAGTGCAGGAAGGGACCTATAGAGTCTGAAAACAGCATGTGTCTGGCTCAGTCTTCCACAGATTTATAAACCCTCCCTGGAAGTTTATGAATTTGTTTCCTGGGATCAGAGGGAAATGAACTATCCACAGCTTCATTTTTATATCAAACCCCTACCCCACTGCATTTGCCAGGGAGGAAAGCAAAGGGGTTAAACGCAGAAGAGGACTGTGCAGAGAAAAAGGACGGGACAGGACTTAATCCACAGCCATGACAGCAGGGTGCAGTGTGCTGGAGGCTGCAGAGTCTCTGGACAGAGACCAACACAAGCCTGGCAGTTTTTATGTGACTGCCAGCTCTGTGCTGCAGGGACTTTAATGACAACGTGTAGCCTGCACGTCTTGCGTACAGCGAGGGCAGCACTGAGCCTTTGAGGCCCCAGGCCAGGGTGGCTGCCCAGTCCAAAAGCCAGGCTTCCCTGCCCATCCTGAAGGTCAAGCTGCCCTCAGGCTCAGCCGCTTGCTCCCCATGTCCAAAAGATGCCCTCTCCTGGGCACCCAGTGAGCCACATGAAGTGTTACTAACAGGGAGCTTCTGCTTAAGCTGCAGAAAGCTTGGAAAGTGTCACTCAACAGCTGTTCTGAAGAGGTAGGAAAAGTTGGGGAAAGTGGCTTTTCGAAGAGAAAACCTCTCTGTTTCCTGTAACACATATCTGGAGAGCTTTCTTGTGCAAATGAGAAGCAGCACTGAGATTCTGACAAGTGGGCCCTGGGGGATTGCACTGTCCGACCTTCTAGCACGTACTGGCAAGGACTGACCTCTCCTTTTGTGCGGGGACACCCACAAATTCTGTGAGCCTCTCCTAACTGTTACACTTTCCACTCCGTGCCTCAGTGGACACACCCTGCCATGGCATGCCTTGACTCAAGGGAGAGGACTCATGTCCTGTTTAGACTTCAGATGGGTTCAGGAAATCCCAGTTTCAGAGTTTTACAGATTTATGCTACTGGAAATACAAATCAGTGTGAAGAACTGGAATACATTTACTCAGAAAACTATCCATCTCCCTGCCCTCTCAGCAGGTGTTCTGTAGTGACAAAAGAGCTCTTGTCAAAGGGGTTTGGGTCTCTGCAGCACCTGGGTACATGCACATACACACACATATGTTTTCTTTCATTACTTTGCCTGCTTCCTCCCATTGATTGTGTTCAATCACACAGAAGGGAAAGGACAGAGGCAGCTGGGATCAAAAAAAGGAAAAGAGTAAGGCAACAATTGAGGAGGAAAGGAATAAGAAAAGTTCTCGAAAGGAAGGTCAGTGCTAAGAGAGGCCAGGAAGGCCAGGGCTGAGATCAGGCTTTAACAGTACAGTACAGGTTTCCTTGTACAGCCCTAGGCAGACAAAAGGACATGCTGACTATTGGACATGTCTTGGGGAATTCAGCCTGGCTTTCAGGAACAGAATGCAAGAGAGGAGGGGGTCAGATGCAACTTGGCAGCATCTGTCCTTCAGTAGGGACTATATTTAGGTAGTGGTATGTGGGGGCTGAACACATGCTGGGATGCTAAGAATAGAGGAATCCTGATAGTAACTCAGTGGCTTCACATCTTGCCTCAGTACAGCCCAGGGAACCTGTCTTAAAACTTTGCAACCACTCTCCCTGCTGGCCAGCACCGCTTCTTCGTAAGGAGATAGGCTGTGGGTAAATAGAAGTGGTTTGCAGTGTAGGTTCATGCCATCCATCTCTCCCCTTGCCCCCCCAAGCCACCTCCTGCTTCCTCTCATTGGGAAAGCTCAGACTATAAGGTAGGAAGACACATTATCAGCCTTCCCCTAATCTCCTACAATCTCTCCAGCAGAAACCTAGCAACCTCAGTCCTGGATACAATTGGATACAATTCATCTTCCCATCCAATGCTCTTCCACTCTCTGATTGCATCTCTCAACACACAGCTGTCCCCTTCCCCCAGAAGCTACAATGCCATGGGGTCCAACACTCCATACAACCTGGCAGTGTTTAAATTTCATTCCCAGCCTTACGTGAAATGTAATCCTGTCACAGGGTTCTCATGGACAGGTAAGAAGTGACTTGTGGCATAAAGCATTACCAAAATGGAATGACTCGAGCAAGAGCCAACCAGCATGTGAGTCTGCTCCTCCTAGAACTTCCTGCTCAGCTAAACCACAAACAGAGCAGTTGCTAGATGCAAAAGCAGAAACAAATACCTTCCATCTCTTCTTCTTTCTGAAGATGTGTGTTGATATAATTTTGGTTATTGGAACAGTTTGGTTTTCTTCCAAGGCCAGAGCCTAATCTTTTCATGCAAGGAAGGATACCCCTGTGGCTAGAGTGAGATGGCTAGAGTGGGTAGATGGCTAGAGTGGGATTCAGAAGACCTGGATGATTTTTTGTGTGACCTTGGAGAAAACACTCAGACTGGGAGCCATAAAAGGCAGGAGCCTGGAAACCAGGACATTTTTCAGCAGTCTTTCTTTATCTCAGTTACTCACCTGAACACAGAGATTCAGTGAGATACTTATCCTATGCCTTATCTGTTAAGTAGCAAATAACATCCCATCCTCATGGCAATGCCATGTTTTTACTGGAAGCTATTTTACAGGACAATATTTACTTTAATCTGTTATAATTACACTAAGCATTACAACTACACAGGAAGTTAGTTCCAGTAACTTCCTGACAAAAAATCATATTCCTTCTTAAGAGGTGACACTGGATGACTTGCCTCTTGGTAAAGCAGGTCCAGTGTCTCTGCAGACCTGCTCCACAGGCATCCATGGTGAAGATGAATGAGGGAGTCTTTATAGAAAGAAAGAGGGAAGAGAACACATACTTTGTGGGATGGACACAGCAAGGGAGAGTGGTGAAAAGGTGTATCTTAAGTGGCAGGACAGACTTGGGTGGCTTCTGGGCAAGGGGTTTAGCAATGAGAGCTGGTAGTGGAAGAGAATGCTGGTGCTGGTCAATTGGTTAAGTACATGTCAGACTACTGTAAAACACATTACTACCTAGAGTGTGCTGGTGCAGGAAAGAGAGAACAACTTCTTAGAGGCACTAGATTTAATTCTGACTTGTACCAGCTGATATAAAACAAACACAAACAGTCAGGGATTGTTGGTTTTCTCTCTCTGTTGGTTTTCTGTTACTTAAACGAAGTGCCTTAAAATGAGTTTTTTGTTGTGATAATACAAGAGAGGAAAGAGAAAAACAACCTCAAACAATCCACTTTCTTTTCCTAAGCAGAAAATTTAGCACAGGTCTCATGGCTGGGAGACAGTTTCTAGAGGTGGCCCCAAGTAGATAAAAAGAGGCTATTTGTTACTTGATGGTAGATTAGCTGAAAAGTGATCAAAATGTAATATCAATGACAAAGAATGATGCCACATGTACTAGAATAGATACTAAAAGTACTTGATAAGCATTTTACCCTCAACAGAGTAAGCAGCAGGATATCAAGCATTTTTTATATGAAGCAAGGATTTAGAAGGAACAGACATATTTGTCAACTATTTGTACCAGGTCCCACATCTAGAAGCTGTGAGAAAAGCAACTAAATGTTCAGAAAAAACATGCTTATACATGTCCCATGTAAGTCCTTTTTCCAGAGGCTCAACCTGGCTCCTGTGCCATAAAAGATTTTAGAATCTAAACCTAAGGGAATTGGAGCTCATAAGCAAATCTAGCATCCAAAATGTCTTTTTACAGGTACAGGCACTGAACTGGGACAGAAGGAGGGAAAGACCCTTGAACACGGGGCAGAGTTATCCAGAGGCATGGCTTCAGTAATCCTGAACAAGGTGTTCCCAACCTTCACACTGCATGCAGATCCTGTGCTCTAAGGGGCCATGAGCATTTGCAAGCCCTGAATAAAAACTCTTATCAAAACAGAAGACTTTTCAGCTGCTACTAATTGTGGAACAGCAGCAGTCTTAAGTATAATATGCCTCCACAGTATTTATGCTGAGAGAGGGCAAATTAGAAGACAATATACCTACTATTATTTCAATAGAATGAGGATCACTTTTGTTTGCAAAAAAATATTAGACACAGCATTCATAATATTGCAAGAGTGGGTTACTGCACCAAAAGACAGCACTCACTAACCCAAAGGCAGCCTTTCAGCAATAGTCTGAGGAGGATAAGCACCCTTGTTCTGCAGCAGCAAGGACAGGATCAGCCACAAGTATGGATTAGAGAAGTTCCCCATTCACCTGAAGGATCCAGGGCAGTTCAGTACAGAGACCTTCCTGTGACTTGCAGCATCTTTGTAGTCATCTTGTAGGTATGAATGTACATCACAAACCAGGCTCAGCCTCCACAGATGGATTCAGTAGTTCTAGCCAGTAGCAGGCTGAATAATGTCAGCAAATGAACCTGAGCTCTGGGCCACAACTACTCTAGCATTAAACTGTTGAAATGATCCTTGGCACATCTTTGGCTCAGATCAGCTATTGCTGTCTAGAACAATTCCCAGGCACAGTTTGGGAGCTAGAACAGACCACTCGCAGAGCCACTGCCTGTGGGCACGTGGCCATTTTGTTTGGAAGAAAAGAAGATGTTAATTGCTGGGCTTCATTCTACTCTGTAGCAGCTGGCAGAAGTGCCAGAGAATGGTCCCAGGTATATTTAATGCACCAGGTATAGATGGAGCATGTATGGTTTCACTGCAACTTCTCATCAAGAGATTCTCCCAGGTCATTGGAAAGTTCCAGTGGTGCCCCAGCATGTGCTCCCTCACTAGCAGCCAAGTGTAGCACCTGCCTAAGTGCCAACAGGCCATAAAATACATCCAGGAGCACTCCCAAAGCAGCTTGAGGCACTCCAAAACCACCATCAGTGACTGCTACAGATTGGGCCACCAGCAGTGCTTTTTCAGGTGTGACAGTAAACATTTGCAAAACCAGATAAAGAACAGGCTAAAGAAAGGGGAGAGGAAGAGAAGGTGCTCGCAAATCTGGAAGCCATCAGGCCTCTTTGGGTTAGAGCTGGCACCTCCAGCAGGAATAATGTCACATGAGCAAAGGAGAATGGCACAGAGCAGCCAGGCTGTGTGTCACAGGGAGCAGTGACATGGCAAACAGGCAGCAAGGGTATCTTGCAGAGGAGACAGTAGAAACAGTGAATTATCAGCAGAGAATCATACAGGAAAAAGTGGGAATATGTGGGAAAGAGCTAAATAGGAGGTTGTGATGAACTGCTCTTAAACAACAAAACAATTTTTGGTTTTAGAACCAATACAATCCAGTGTTACTGCTTCCCCTAACAATTCCCCTAACACAGCTGCAGAGTATTTGTACAGAACAGCCAACTGAAAGGAGTCTCTTGAGCTACCTGGGCTAATTCTCTGTAGTTTTCAGAGGCCATATTGTTTACTCCCGTTCATAAACTGACTCGAAAGGTTTTCAATTCTTTATCTAGATTGGAAAATCATTGCTGAACCTCCCTGGTTAGTTGTTCTGTGCTGTCAGTTCTGTCACCTATATTTGAATAGTGTTACTGATATTTGCTCAACATCTATTTGTAGATTGCAGTCACCTCTTTCAATATTTTGCTTGGTGAAAGAAGCCTTCTCTCCTCCCCTCCTTTTCTATGGCTGCTCTACATTACATTTCTTTTCCTTGAAAATGGCTGATTCTGTAAATATGGTATTTCCATTGAATTCCCCCATGTGCATTAGCCAGTAACATCAATGTCTTCCTACCTCTGTTAGACATGGCTACCTGAGGCTCATTTGTTTATGTTTGCCTCTTTTTTCTCAGAGATACATAATTTTGCTGGCTTATCATTAGTGATGCACTAATATGCCCAGGTCCTTTGCCTCTATCATCAGTACCAGCTGTAAAGACTCAGTTTCCTCTATTTTGTCCATATTACTTGTACTTGTGCTGGAGGTAGAAGTGCCTTCCTTGCTTTTTATAGAAAGTAACCAAGTTTACCCCTCATTGAATAAATCTTGTTTTGTAGCAGGATCCCTAAAGGAAGGTTTGCATTAACTTCCATCATCTTAAAACTGTCCCGTTCATCATCATAAAAATTATTTCCATAATATAATTTCATGTTAGGTTTCTACTTTGGTTGATTAATTGCATTAGTGCTTACAGCTTTTCTCAGACTAGCTATTTTACATTTTGTTTTGTTTCAAATGCATTCGATGCACAGATCCTTACTGCGAAGAAATCCTCCAGGAACTTGATGGTATTGTTCTCTCTTACTCTCTTTTAAGAATGGGTGAACCTTCTCATCAGTTACAGCTGCATCTGAGGACTATGTACTTTCCCTCACCCTTTCTAAAATAAAAATCTTGCCATCTATGGATCCTTTTTGCATCTTGTGTTTATGTTTGTTCTCCTTCTTTCCTGATGACTGTTTCTGGTCCAAGATGTCTTGTATTGTGTTGTCATGTGCACCACAGCTACTGAGCTATACCAAATCAGCTTTATTTTGTTGAGGGGTAGTGTACTAGACTTTATCTGCTTCATTAGGTAAGAGGTAAAAGATTGATTAGGAATCACAATAAGCTAGTATGAATCCAGAGTAGTTCAACTGATTTCACTTTGAAGGACATTGCTGTAAGTAAGAACAAAATGAAGATTGTCCTTTGCTTTTTGTTTTCTTTAGTCTTTATTTCTCTCTTTGTTTCTCTTAATTCTTGATACTCCTATCCTTTGTAATTTCTGCAGAATGATTCATGTCCTCTGTTGATGTTTGATCATGCTGTGTATCTGCCTGCTGAGCATATCAATGTTTGCTTTTCTTTCAGCTTCCTCATTACAGCATGATACTTTAATACAACCCTCATTGAAAAATCATCTATTCTTTCTCACTGAAGGCTTCCCAGACATTTAAAAGTGTTTTGTTTATTTTTTGGTCTCACTCTCTACTCTTATTCTACACTACACTGTTTTTATGAGATGAATTATTAATGGTACGCCTTTCAAATACACATCAGTATGGTACCCTTCAGATTCACATTAGGCAATTTTAGCACCTGGACACTGCAAGTGATTGTTTGGGTGGAACAAAAGAGTCAGTATGTGCTCTTGTAGGCAAGTTCAGGATAGGCATTTGCAGTCACAGATCTGGAACCATATAATCAGTGTTAATGCTTGCATTTCAATCTTGCTTAAATTATTTAAATTTGTGCTTTTTCCTCAATATCCACTGGGCACTGCTGGAAGAAGCAATGTTCTGATCCCAGGCAGGCACAGCTGGTTTGGCACTGTAAGTTTACTTGAACACAAAATTAGTTATCATAGAATCATAAAATGGTTGGAAGGCATCTTAAAGATCATCTTGTTCCAACCCCCCTGCCACAGCAGAGACACCTTCACTAGATCAGGTTGCTCAGAGCCCCACCCAACCTGGCCTCGAACACTTCCAGGGATGGAGCACCCACAGTTTCTCTGGGCAACCTGTTCCAGTGCCTCACTACATCTAATCTAAATCTCTCCTCTTTTAGTTTAAGATAATTCCCCCTATCCTATCACTATCTATGCATCTAAAACATATCTCTTCCTCTTTTTTATAAGTTCCCTTTAGGTACTGGAAGGCTGCAGTGGGGTCTCCCCAGAGCCTTCTCTTGTCCAGGCTGAACAATCCCAACTCTCTCAGCCTGTCTTCATAGGAGAGGTTGCTCCATCCCTGGGATCATTTAGATCCTCTAGACCCCAGAGCTTTATGCAAGTGCTCCAAGTGGGCAGAGGGGCAGAATCACCTCCCTCCACCTGATGGCCACTCCTCTTTTGATGCAGCTCAGGATGCTGTTGGCCTTCTGGGCTGTCAGGGCACACTGCTGGCTCATGCCCAGTTATGTGCAACCCAAGAGACAAGTATGTAATTCCAACGTCTTTCTCTAGGTATGTGAGGAAGCATACAGCACACCCAAAGAATTTTCAGGAAAACAAAAAAAAAGATACCAAGAACAGCAATCAGTGATTAATTTTATCATAATCTCCATCAAGAGAAACAATAAAAAGATGATGGTGAAGTAAACTTTAGAAAGCCTAAAGGCAAGAAGATTATGAACTGTGTACATTGATCATGTAAGATGAGGAATTGTGAAGGGCTTTGACAAGAGCGACTCAAGCAGGAAATCCCACTTAGTGCAACATTTAGTCTTTGCAATGCCTGGTTGCTTGACGATATCAAATCTTATTTAGGAAATCATGTAAGACACAGACAAGTAAGGTACTAGTTGTTCAGAAACAATTTTCTGTCTATGTATAGGGTAAACCACTAGGACTACTAATTCTTATATACTTCACAGGGCATGCCGATAACTACCTGAGGGGAAAGGATTTCCCTCCACATTGCATTACTCAAAAATTAGATGCACTGGTGAAATTTACAACTTCCTCTGAAATACTTGCAGGAAACACAAAGAAAGCAGAAAGCAGGACAAGGAGTGACTCTTAACCTAGTCTGACTTAGCAATTCCAGCATGTCTACCAAAGCACAACATGTATCATTTATATATCATGTATTTTTTATACTTGATTAATTTCCCAAATTAACTTTTTATAGCTAATTCATCTAGAAAGGTACATTTGACTCAGCATCCAAGGGTAAGCATCTTTCCTTAGCGTTACTACTATGACTTTTCTAGCCTAGAAGTTGGAATTGTCAAAAATGACAGCACAGGAATCTCTGAGGCACAAACTGTATCCACTCAGTTATCTCCTGGCACCTGTCAGCTAATCATGTCTGTATGTTCTATCACATGACACCTGGCAGTTTATTCTCTTCTAAGCAGGTCACATTCAGATATGATCTTCCTGGGTACCTGGTAAGGACCTACAAATCCATTCTTTGGAGACTATTTAGATGGCATTGCCTTTAAAACAGTATGTAAGGTTACTGGGTGCTATTAAAATCTGGGCGATAATAGACAAAAAAGATAATTATAAAATTAAAATCCTGCTTGAAGAATGATGTATACTTTGAGCCTCAAATGGATTTGTATCAATTATATTTTCCATAATTATTCTTAATGCAATATCTAAGTATTGTAAAATTATATATATATTTGTATTGCTAGACTAAAAGTACAGCACCCAGATCTGGGTGAGAGCTGCTTCTAGTTAATACCTTTCTGCAAGTGCTACTAATCCTTGAGCAATATTCCATTCACCCTAACATGCAACTTAGCCTGGGTAATGGCTAGTTCTTGACACCATTCAATCCTGAGTAATCTTTATAGACACTCAGAATCTCCTCCCTCTTCAGTCCCAGTTTCTTGTCTATTGAGGGAAAAACAAGAGTCAAAACAACCTTAGACCATGCAGAGTTAATGTAGCCCCTGAAAATTCCATTTTCCTAAGAACCACTGATGCCAGACACCTGTTTCAAGGATATTGATTCTTTCTTTTTAGCACCTGAAGCTCTATGAATATGTGCAAAAGTTGTTTTTCTGGAGAAAAATCATCTTTCTGTAGATAAGAAACATTCACTTCAAGGCCAAGCTATGGGATTCCAAACCATTTGGCAGAAGTTACAGACAAACACTCCATGATCTGGGGTGAGCCAAGTGACACAGAACATTTAACTTCAAAATTCTGTCAGAAGCATGATCTGCTTAAGGAAACAGAAGGAGCTGGGCATAGCATTTTTTCATTCCTGCTGCTGGGTGCCTTCCAGTGAGATATCCCACGATATCATTGTGTCAAGGCTAATGCAGCTGTTACGAGCTTAATAAAGAAGACCTTTTTTCCCACTAGTTTTTAAGCTATTCAGTAGTCTTTCTGAAAAGACAACAGTAACAGCTGTTTATCAAAAGTAGTGCAAGACAAGGTTTATGTTTATTCAACTATTTTTTATTTCATCTCTCATCCAAACAACTGGTTTTTTATTTCATCTCTCATCCAAACAACTGTTTTTCTTTAATTCTTGAAATTAAACCAGTATTTGCTGCTTAGAGCATCACAAATATTCACTTTAGACAGTACTGACAAACTTTCACCAAGAGAAGAGGCACTAAGAAATGTGCATCTATTTTGAAAGCTGGAATATAGTAATGAAGTGTTACAGACAGTTGAACTAAAAATATGGCTTCTACTGCTTCAATTTAAGTTATTCGTTCTTTAGTTGGATGTCTTACATGAATATTGAAGTTTCCACATTTGAGCCCTTTTCCATGCACTGTCACTATGGTTATAGCTCTGCTGACAACTCGGGAGAGTTGTACAGCTTACAAAGTGTCTGACCTTGTACAGACCTGCACTGAAGCAGATCTTCACCTGACACTTGTCTCTACCTCAACAGCATCTATTCCAGGACCTGCAGCCCACCTCACACTCTGCTTGAGCACACCACCCAAGTTTTCCTTTTAAGATCTGCTGCCATGGTTAGGAGTTTCTGTATTCCTTAACAGTAGCGAAAGATGCCTGCCTAAGTAGGAATATCTTAGTTTGGCAGAATAACTTTGCTCCCACAGTTCACATCTCAAGGTCCTACCTTTGACACTTGAAGAGGTCTTTTCTGCTCTGAACCCCCTTGCAGGCGGAAGCCCCAGGGGGCACCTCCAGACAGAGTGATGAGCATTTCTTCTTCAGCTCCCATTATTTCTGTGCTTTAGATATTTTCTCTTCACAACTTCAGTACAGGCTCCAGTTCTTAACAGGCAGAATCTTCTATTCCCATATTCACAACTCACACCACCACTCTCCAGTCCCCCCAAGGCCCTCTGCTCACTTTCTCCTTTAAGTTCACACACACACAAGAGTTGAGACTGTCAAGCCCAGCCTTCACTGTTCTTCTGGACTCTCAGCTGCTGCTCTGCCTATGATTAGACATTTGATTCTGCCCTTGGTAAGGGGCCAGAGTTGTCCTACACACGTGTCATGTCAATCTCACCCTCTGTCCCCCCCCCCCCCCGCATACACGATGGATCTCTCACCGGAACGTGGCTGAAAATAGCACACCTCCTGTCTCTCCAGAGCTTTGTCTGACACTCTTAAAGCTGGAAGCATTTCAGTAAAAATTTTATTTCCACTTTGCATTCCAAATGCAAATCTTAAGAGTCACTCAGTACTCAGGATTCATTAGTATGAGTTTCAGGAAAGGACATGTCACAGGCACAAACTTGTACAAGATGAGGTGATAGCACCTGACCCAATGAATTGAACAAAACCAGCTTGAAATTAATGTGCTCTCCACTTCTATTTTCTCCATGCAGTTAGTGTTATTACACAGTAGCACTATGTGCCTGTCCCAAAAACTACAGGCAGACTAGAGATGTACTGTGCTCCCTCTGCAGTGTGCTGCTGCCTGGCATCCCCTACATCCACTATTAGACACTGGGACCAGAATAGCTGGGATTAGCTACACACATGGGATTCAAACAGTTCTCTGTAGGGCACTGCTCACACAGACTCAATGGCCAAAAGCAGCTTTGTACCCAGGTCACAGAATCATAGAATCAGAACAGTTTGGGTTGGAAGGAACTTTTAAGGATCATCTAGCCCAACCCACCTGCAGTGAGCAGCGACATTTTCAACTGTATCAGATTGCTCAGAGCCCTGTCCAATGTGACCTTGGGTGTCTCCAGGGATGGGGCATCTGCCACCTCTCTGGGCAACCTGTTACACTGCTTCACCAGCCACATGGCACAAATTTTTTTCTTCTATCTAGTCTAAATCTACCCTCTTTTCATTTAAAACCATTACCCCTTGTCTTATAACTATAAACCCTACTAAAAAGTCTGTCTCCATCTTTCTTATAAGCTTCCTTTGAGAGGCTCTCTTCAAAACCTTCTTCAGGCTGAAGAACCCCAACTCTCTCAGCCTTTCTTAGTAACAGAGGTCTTCACTGCTCTGATCATTTTCTTGGCCTTCCTCTGGACCTGCTCCAATAGGTTTATGACTTTCCTGTGCTGAGGACCCCAGAGCTGGACACAGGTCTCCAGGTGAGGTCTCACCAGAGTGGAGTAGAGTCCTTCAGTATTTTTTCTTTAGGACCAAGATCTCCTAGCCATCCCAAGCCAGGGAGTTATAGAAGAATTAAAGTCCATGTTCCCCCTTTGCTACAAGACTTAAAACATAATTTTTTGTTAAGGTCCTGAGGACAAGCTTACCCTTACCTCCTCCTTATTCTGCCATGTGCTCAGCTCTCAGTGACTAATATCCTTGTACCATAACATCCGGAGCATGTACTTTTGCTGAGATGCCACTGCTTGGTTGACTACTCCATTGCCAGTACTATAGCACCACGCATCCAGTACCATTGTATATTGCTGGTGGGCACACACCAACACAATCATAGCATCATAGGATCATCAAGGCTGGAAGAGACCTTTGAGATCATCAAGTCCAACCATCTACCCAGCACTAACCCTGTAACCACTAAACCACATCACCCAGCACCAGATCCTGATGCCTCTTAAATACCTCCAGGGGTGGAGGTGACTCCACCACATCCCTGGGCAACCTATTCCAATGCTTGATCACCTTAACAGTGAAAACGTTTCTAATATCTAATCTAAGTCTCCCCTGTCTCAGCTTTAGGCCATTTCCTCTTGTCCTCTCTGTAGCCAATGAAGAGATGAGTCCCCACCTCGCTGCAATCTCCTTTCAGGCAGTTGTGGAGCGCAATGACACCCCCCATGTGCCTCCTCTTCTCGGGACTAAACAATCCCACATCCCTCACCCATTCGTGTAAGACAAATTTTCTAGACCTTTCTCGTGCCTTGTTGCCCTTCCCCGGACACGCTCCAGCACCTCAATGTCCTTTCTGAAGTGAAGAGGCCAGTAGGGCCTACTAAAGGCAGTAACTGAGGTGTGGCCTCAGCAGTGCCCAGAAGGGAGGGACGATCAGTTCCCTGTTGTTAGCAGGGAGTGAACAACTCTTTGCACCTTGGTGCAGAACTGGCCCAGGTTGCTCCCCTGTCGCGGTCTGCCAGAGGCCGCTGATGGGACAGGCGGCCAAGGGCACCGTGGTCAGTGGTGGCCGCGGCTCAGCAGCGCTCGGCCGTGCGCTGCTTCCGCCTCAGCTGCCCGTGCGGACAGTGCTGGTCCGGGCTCAGCGAGCAGCAGCCCCGCAGCCCTTCCCGCAGCC
The DNA here is from genome assembly GCA_026261815.1 of Monarcha castaneiventris obscurior. Lineage (NCBI taxonomy): Eukaryota > Metazoa > Chordata > Aves > Passeriformes > Monarchidae > Monarcha > Monarcha castaneiventris. Next base: position 20,529,757 of record JAMPIT010000886.1, read on the forward strand.
CTTCCCGCAGCCCTTCCCGCAGCCGCCTCCCGCCCCCCTCGGGACGTCAGCGGCCGCGGCCTCCCGGCGCCTGCGCCGCATCCGGGCCCCAGCGGGCGGAGCGCGGACGTGGCAGCGGCGGGCGGGGAGCGGTGGGGCGGGAGCCGGAAGCGGGCCCGGGAGTGGCGGCGGCAGCGGTGGTGAGTGAGGCCCGAAGGGGCTCCGGGTGGCCGGGCCCACCGGCGGGGCCGTGCGGTGCCCGCTGCGGGCGGACGGGCGGGCGTACGGGCGGGCGGCACCGCACCCGGCGGCCCGGCCGCGGCCCGGACCCGAGGTGCTGCCGCCGCTGCCGCTTCCTCCTCCGCCGAGGCCCGGCGGCGCCCGGTCGGGTGACGCGCTGGGCCCGCCGTGCTGCGCGCCGCGGGCGGCTCTGCAGAGCCCCGGGGCTCCCCGGAACGCGCCCGGGCGGCAGCGTCCGCACCGCCCGCGGCCCGGCGGGTGCCGGGGGGCTGCGGGGCCGGGCCGGTTGTCGGCGGGGCCTGCTCTGCCAGTGCCTGGCTGCCCCGGGGGAGCCGTCGGTGTCCCGGTGAGGTGCGGCGACTCCCGGCGGCTGCGAGGCGGGCCGTCGGTCCCGCCCGGAGAACCGAGTGCTTCTTTTTGGCCGGGGTGCGCCGCGAGTCAAATACCCCCCTCTCCAAGCTCCCTAATCTCCTGTAATCCGCGGATCCTTCCCCTGGCGTTTGTGCTGGGCTGCTCAAGCTTTCATTCATTCGAGCTCTGTAAAGGATGGTCGTCCCTTGCGGAGATCTGGCGGCTGAGATTGGTTGGATTTGGTAGTAAAACTTACTGGTTGCCTGTCTGTGGCTTTGAAAAAAGGAAGAAGGAAAGTAAAGGAGATGGCATGGTCGAAATACAGGTGTAGTCTTGAAAAGGTGGTTATGCAAGATGGGACTCTTGCTTTCCATGTAGATAGTGCTTTAAATGTGTTTATTTTTTGTTGTTGGAGTTTGCTTTCACTCCTTCTGAGGAAACGCTTTTGATGGAGTACAGTGAAGCTTAGATTCCTTTTTTCCTTTTATTTTTTTTAAAGTGTACTGAGCTCTGAGAGAGACTTTGCGAAACTGTCCAAACTGGCCTGTAGTTGAAGTTCTTTTTAAACTCACTGGCTAATGGAAGTGCTTGTTGGAACATAAGAGAATTGCTTACGCCTATATCAGAAGTTATCCACAGGAATTAGTGTTTGTACTGTCACTGAAAATACAGATTTTTGCAGTTTGGTACTCTGTTGATTGTTAGCTGCTAATGTGATAATTCCTTAAAAATATTTCTAGGTCCATTTCTGTTACAGGATTCTGTAGTCAGCTTTACCAAATATGAGGAATGTTGGTCAGAAATAACCATCTGAGACATAACTTGCAAATTCTTTTTTGTTGTTTTATATAAGCAGCACAAAATCACATCACTGGAATGGGAGGTGACTACTGATTTTGTACTAAAGTCTTTACTGTTTATTAATATGAAGCTTTCCTGAGTAAATTTAGGGAACTCTGGCATTAACATTGTTTTTTTTTCTTTCCCCCAACCTTCTCCTAGAGTAGGTGTTCCAGTTATGGGATGGATAGAAATATATGTAGCCTAAAACTTCCAAGCTTTCCTCTTTAAAGGAGACTTATTTTCAATCACGCATATACATACACTCTGTGAAAACCTAAACATTTCTTTCCATTTTTTTGTGGAACAAGTTCCTGCTAATGGAACTACCCTTTTTGGCTTGAAGCCGTGCCCTTCAGGATTCTTTTTATTGCTGTAGACAGGCTGTGAAATGGACATCAATATAGAAAATATATAATTGCTTCTTAATATGCTGTGACACTCCAGGTTCTAATTTCATGGCTGAAAGCTGGTTTATAGCAGTGAACAGCTATTTAAAGGATTATTTATTTGATGAGTGGTTTGGTGCTTGTACCTCTTTGAATGTTTTTTCCTGCTATGGTAGGACTATGTTATCTTCCTGTAACACTTATTATCAGAAGGAGGGTCAAAAATCAAAGGAAGAATTGATGGTTGGCTAAGGAAGGGCAAGGTACAAAGAGTCACCAGCAGTGATCAACAACAAGGTCTCTTCAGAAGAGAGAAGGTGGATGTTTCTTGTTCTTTAGGTTTGGAAAGCTGTGTTAGGGATAAATGGTGAAGATAGAGCTTGTTTATATATGTTCAGCAAGATTCATTGTTAATTTAGAAAGCACTTAAAGACAGTATAAAATGGCAGTATGTGTTAGGAAAAGCTAATTCTGACCTTTTTCTGTTTCTCGCAAGTGGTGAAAATTGTGTAATGTATATTTGTGTAGAGGAAGTCAGAGCACAGAAATTGTGGATGAAAGATGGCCAGTGTTACAATGTATGTGAAGAGAACTTGTTTTTTAGTCTTATTCCATATATTCCCGTTCTTCCTTTCTTCCTTCTGGCCCCTTCTCTAAATTTGAAACTGCTAATGTAACTTTTTCTAATCAATTATGCTTATGCAAGGTTCACAGAAATTATTCCGATTACTTCACTCAGTGTGGCATATACGGCCACGTGTATGTGGAGGTAGCTAAAAAATAGATCTTTCATTGTGATTTTGTTGATGCTGTATTGTCAGTGACTTTTGCCTCCACAGGGCTGCTCTTCTGAAGCCATGCTCAGAACAATGCTCATAATAGAGCGCTTTTCAAATCTTTTCCTGGAGCTTTATTACAAGGATAGAGATGTGAATCAGTCCCACCAGGAGACTTGAGTCAACAAAGTGTAAAATGTCATTGAAGTAGAAATCTAGTGGTAATGGCAGGGGTTGGAAATAGTGGTAATTTTAAGGTTAGGTCAAGACTAAGCTGGGATTTTTTGTAGTCAGTTTTTAATCACTTCCACTCTTGTAACTTGTGTACTGTATTGTACCTTGCCCAGGATGATGAATCAGCCTAACAAAACTGGGTTTAGTGTGGCCCTTCTTTAGAAGAATATAGAAGTGATCACACCTTAGATTTACTTTGAAAACCATGTCTTATACCTTTCATGAACTGTTAAACGTTTCTGGCAGTAACTCAAAATGCATGGATGAAGAAAATGTTCCCTGTGGTGTAACAAGTTGAGAATCTGCACAGGCAGGAAGACAGAGTGCCACATACTACAACCAGATTGGAGTTGGTTCCAGTGTTGCCATTTGGGTTGATTTGGACAAATGTGTGGGAAGCATTTGTTACAATGGCCTATGGGTTTACAGATTACTTGGCAGTTTCTGACTTCTAGGACATGAGTTTCTTTTCCAGGATTTTCTATAGAAAAAAAACCCAGGAATTTTTTATATCTGAAAAGAACCAAGAGTGCTTGTGGAAGACAAAGTCAAGCTGTCAATGAAACAAAAGCAAGGACATCTGCCTTTCCGAAGAGTGTTCTTAGCTCCAGAGTCTAGGTCTTTGTAAGAGTAGCAAAACCTTGCTGCTTCCAGAACAGAAACACTAAAAGCACTGTAGGCAATATTCTAAATTGCTGGTGCTCTCCTTCTATCCCATCTTTTGGAAATAGTTTTGATTTTTGTGTTAAAGTAAATAGGCATGTTTCCTTCAGTTTCAGGATAACATAGGTGGCCATGTTGTTGTCTTGGGTTACGTGTGGGATTTTTTTGTTGTTGTGGGTTTGGGTTTTGTTTTTTTTTTTAATATCAGAAGTTGAAACAAACTAGTCTTTTCCTTCTCTGGGACCAGTAAAAAAAGGCACTAGCATCTTTCTGAAGGAAAGTAATTTTGCTGTATGTCTTTCCTTTAGAAAATGAACAAGAACTGATGAGATCAAGCTTTTCAGTTTCAAAAGGGAGTTAACAGTGAATGCAGACTATAAAAAATGATGAATATGAAGTTTTCAGTGATCTGGGAGGTTTGCTTATTGAAATGAGCTCATATGAATCACTAGTTTTTTTAAAAGCATGTCATAAAAACTTCGCTGTGGTCTGATTTGTTTGGATACTGAGGAATCTTGAAGCTATTGTAAAAATTTAGATATTCCATACCCCCCACATTATTCCTGTGTATTTTCCTCCCATCAGTTTATTACTGATCTTCACTGGTCGTCTGTCTAGTACAGCAGCTTTCTGATGTAATTGTAGCTTTGTAACTGTTTTGACCAAAACTTCACGGTCAGCTGCCTTTATACAGAGGAATAGAAAATGGCATAGAGTGACTGCTTCCTGCTTTGCAGGAAAATTGTTGTTTATGGTAGTGACCACTTGTTGTCATAGGTTTTTTTTCTGTAGCATCAGTCCTGCTTGTTTGAGTCCTGTGTATCGTAACTGCTGACTAGTAAGTAATATGTTCAACACCATGTGTCAGTATTGTTTGGCTTAGTTTTGGTAATGTTACTATGTGCAAAGGAGTATCCTCAGCATTTTTATCCAGTGAAATGGCCTGTTATCTCCATTTCTGCCTGTCTGGTATATGTATTTTTTCTGTCATTCTCCACATCTCACCCACCCTTCATGTCATAAGACAGAGCACAAAATTCTCCCCTCCTCCATATCTCTTCAAGTGACCAGGTTCTAATTTACACAGAGATGTTTTTTGAGTGCAGACAAAATGAATGTTTGATACAAATAACTTGTACTGGGGAAGAGGGAAAACGGACTCAGTCAGTGACAACTGACTTCCACCTTCTCAGAGGCAGATACTCTTGGTCCTGTCCTATGGTATTTCACACCAGTGATGAGCAAGCATGCCACAAGCCTTATGTTCAGAGCAAGTCGAGCACCAAAACAATGAAGCAGTCTGCACTTCAGCACTGGACTTGTTCTTAAGTCTCCCTCCTTGACCCTCTGCCGGTGTAGAGCAAGCATCAACGTGAGTTGTGATGAAGATGAACCTGTGCTGGCTGGCACATGGGCTAGCTAAAGGTCTGAGGTGTATCTGCCTTTCAGCTGGGACACTGAGTTAGAACCATCTTGTTTGTGTAGCTACTTTTTCCACAAAAGTGTAGGAGATTATCTCAAAACTCTTTGTCTCTGTAAGATGTGCATTAAATCAGCTCACCTCTCAGTTTTGGTATTGTGGAGAGAGCAACAAGCTGACAGATATCACCTGCTCAGGCAGGAAATACTGATATCCATGTGAGGGAGGGAAGGTTGAAAAGGGAATATTAAAAGATCATGAGGTAAGATCACTTACTGGATATACACTCACAGCAGTAAGTCAGAAGTGGTTTACAAGGGACATGCTTGAGTTCTTGTCCCATCATGCTTTAGAAAAACAGGAGAAAAATCATGGATGGAAGGTTGGTCTTCTGCCCTGTAGTAATTCCTTGTTTGAACATTAGATCTGTGCAGGGATTTCTGTAGGTCTAAAAGGAGTTACCCTGTGGAATACTGCTACTCTGCAGCTCTTCCTGGAGGAGGGACCTGTTTGCAGGAGCAGTGACTAGAAGCCAAGTTCCTCATGTGCAATCCAATAAGCAGGGGCAGGAAGAAGAGAAAGCAGCCTTCCTTTCTTGTCAGAAAGCCCTGCCTAGATGTTCAAAGATGAGAAGGTAGAGGAGTCCTCTCAAAGTGTTCTGCCTTCCCTGTACCCCCACCTTTGCAGGAAGCACTCTCTTGTTTTACTGTTTGTACAGAGCAGGAGGTGGCTGAGAGTAGGTCTGTGATTGCAGTGTGGTGACACTGATGGCCTGCCTGGGCAGGAAGAGGTTAACCTTTCAGGGAACTTGGGAAGGGAGCAGGTCCCAAAGTCCAGACTTCTTGCCCACACGGCTGCTCAGGTTAGACTGTTTTGCAGAACTAAGTCAAAGGTGGTGTGGGAAACCAGAATTTTTAGAGATTACATGTTATGACAGCAGGAGAGTAACCACGTTTAAAACCACTGCGTGCTGGTGAAAAATTCTGTCACGCTCTTGTAAGCTGTTGCAAATGACATGTTAACTTTGAAGAGCAAATTACCTTTAAATATTTCAGAGGAGATCTTTTTCTAAATAGAAGCCCTATCTTTGCCTTTATACAGCTTGGAGAATAAAAATGTAAAACTTCATTTGTTTCCTTTCATTAAAGTTTAAAATCTAATTTTGGAGTAAGTATTAATAATTTTAGTATTGACATTTGTCATGTTTACTAGCTGTAGGAGGATAAATGTAGTTTTTGTGTATTGTGCTAGCTTTCTTTTGTAAATAATTCAATCTCTCTATTGTGATATATATATTTTCCTTTTATTATATGTATGAAAGAATGTCTTCATGCGGATGATTCTTACAGAGCTGTGGTTCTTCCAGTACCTTTGCTGTACAACTGTGGTGTCAGTTGCTGAAATAATTCTTTGGCATCATATTTTTGGTAATGTGAAGAACCAACCTTAGCATTGTTTGGCATGTGCTAATCAGAGTGTAGGCAAACCATCTTGGGGCTTGTTACCTGATTGAGTTAAGCTACAGATTCCTGGTCAGGCTTTGCCTCAAGTGGTTGGTGGCTGTTGCACCTCTGTCTCCTCTGTGTTAAGATTTACTTTATATCTTTAACTCACAAGTTCATCATAGGGTTTGGAGAAAAATGCAAGGGCAACATTAGTTATTTATTTTACTTTTACTTTGCACTTTTATATAAACTGAAGTTTTTTAGTAAATTCAGTTGCCCTAAACAAGTTTCTTTAGTGTTAGTGTAGGTAGTCTTAGCTAAAGAGGATAACAGTGACGTGGAGTGTCCAAAGAAGTACAGGAGATGCAAAATATTCTTAAGAGAAACACACTAGGAGGGAATCTCCTGCCCCTAAAGTCATCTCCTTGATTCTTCGCAAATGCAAGGCACTGTGAGTTATCTGCCTGTTTGCTGTTGTGTGAATTGCCTGCTTGGTTTGGGGTCTTACAATAATATTACTGCTTTTCTTGTTATAAAGCTAGTCAGTCTCTTTATACAGTATGGGGAATTAGGAATCTGTTAAGCAAGATTTCTTGTGAAAGTTGCTAAGAAATGTCTCTCCTGTATCTGACACTCCGTTTCAGGTCTTACACTTTGGTATAACTCCTTTAGTGCTATCTTTGCCTGTGATAATTTTCCATTTTGAACATTTTTCCTAGGTGAACATTTTGCTTTTGGAATATCTTTCTTTTCTGAAATGTATGTACATAGTAAGGAATTTAAATCTTCTATTGCTAAAAAAAAATAGACTATAGCCCCCTATGCTGGTGCTGTTCTAGATTCTATCAAACACTTCAAGCAGCTGCCTTGGTGGATGGTGAAGTGTAACAAGGAAACATGATCAAGTAAACTAGCACAGAGGTGACAGCTGAACTTGTTCAGTGTTACTGAAGTGTTATGTTAAGGAATCGCTCATCAATATAATGGAATCTATTTTCTGTTGGTCTGATTCTGTGAGGTGGAAGTAGTTCGTAAGGTTTCTCAGGAGGCTTAGTAATGAGGTGCTATGGAATGGCAAATGATGGTGTTTCTATCAAAGGTGATGATCAGGAGTCTAACCAGGATGAAATGCTGACTAAGTTGATTAGAAAACATAGTTTCTGAAAATACTCTTTTAAATAACTCTTGTAAAGCATTTATGTTACTTGTAAAAGTTGCTGTGCAAGAGTAAGTTATCATTAATGTTTTAGCTTCCCAAATACCTTAGGATCTCTAACTTATTTCAAAACAGTAGGGAAGCTGACCAGTTTGGTTTTATATCTGCTAAAAGTCATTTTTTCCCCCTTTTTGCAGGTGAGATTAGTTTGGGGATGTGAATACAATGAGTGTAAACCAGCAAGCTCACACGGGGCCTCCTTACGGGCAACCTCAGCCTGGATATCAGGGATACCAGCAGCCTGCCTACGGAGCACAGTCATTGCCAGGGGTTCCTCAGTCGCAGTATGGAGCTTATAATGGGCCGATGCCAGGATATCAACAGCCAGTCCCTCCACAAGGTACTGCTCAATCAATACTTAATGATTGATAACGTGTGGATTGTGGTGTGCATGGAATTTTTGCTGTATACTTCCTATTGTAAGTCTTTTTTCTTGTGGTAGCAATTATCTTTTTTTCTCTATGTAATTTGCACAATGCTAAAAATCATGTTGTCCCATATTCTGAGGTTGTTGTGCTATTTCTTGTCCAGTTTAGTAGGGCTTACTCTTCTTTTGGTAGTTCATAAAATTGACACGTTGAGAAACAGCCTGCTTTTTTCTCTGTGTCCATGTCCCTGTGTTACTGAAGCACCTGACTGGAAGAGTCCTCCTGGTGAGGTGATGTCAAGAGGCAGCAGTTAGGGACTGTAACAGATTTATAATTGAGCCCACCTTACAGTATTATGTAGAAAGATCTGCACTCCATCCTGAAGGATTAAGACATACAACTCTAGGTAGGAAGTGTATTTGGAGCTATTTTCTCTAATGTCTTTAAATTCAATAAAAAGTTTGTAGACATGTGGCAAGCTAATGTATTCCAGAATTTCACTGATTCTGCAGGATCATATCCCTTGTTATTTTTGTGTTAAAAAAAAAAAGAAAGTAATTCAACTTTTGTTTTCCTATCTTCAAAAGAAAGGCTGACTTTAATAAAGAATTCTGTGAGTCTTGGTTTTCAAATACCTGAATTTCTTTGGGAAATCAGTAGTGACTTTAACATATGAAATGTAGAGGAGAAAATATTATTGCTTTGAATACAAGTTTGTCTGCCTTTTCAGATCACAGGGATGAATTCAGTTTTGCTGAAATTAGCACATGAACTTAAAAATATTTGTTTCGGTTTCAGATGGGTGTTCTAAGGTAATTAGGACTATGCTGGTCATGCTAATCATCTCTGTACTATTCCCCCTGCAAACACATCTTCAATCTTTTGCAATTTCTTGAATTTTAACCCAGATTCAATGAGGATAGAACAACCAAAGTGCCTCTAGTTGTCTTGAAACAAACAGAAGTGGGGGACTGAAATTTGGGTGCTGAATAATTGCACTGTTGGATTTTTGTCTAGAGTTAGTAGAGTAGTGGAGTAAAAGAGTTGAGTGTGATGTGGTAAAGAATGGGTTATTCAGTTGCTCCATCTTCCTTTTCTTTCCTTAATCCTCTTCCTCCCATGCTTTCAATAAATCTCTTCTAACAGCACTTTCTGAGAATTTTGAATTAATTTCACAAAGGGTTTGAATTCCTATAAAAGTAATGAAAATCATCTCTGAGTGGAGGAAAGGAGCCCTGCTTCCTGGGAAAACAGAGGCAGAGCTCAGCCACTGAGTACTCTCTTTGACTGCTCTCTGTAGCCATTGACTCGCTTGTGTTTTCTGTCCAATGGAAGGAATGGGGAGAAATGGTACTTGCTTTAGTGAGGGAGCTAGGGGGATTCAAGAGGAACAAAAATTACCACAGATTTGGAAAAGTTGCATCAGTGCAGCTATTTATATAAAAGAGGTTTTGGCTGTTGGCAGTGTGAAGAGTGATTAGGGTGTCAGTGAAAAGAAACTGATGAGCATCTCCTATCAGTTACTTCAAGAATTTTCAGACTTTGCAAGCCTGACAAGCACCTCTCTTTAAGGGAATTAACTTTTTTCTTCTGGATTATTTCTGGTTTGCCTTTTTAAATTTTGGAACAGTGGTTCCAAAATTAAATGTGGTTCACGACAGCTCAGTAATGACATACCTAGATACCTTGAAAACATTCATACACACTTGTGCAGATTAAAAATGCAAATTTTGTGCCAGTAATGATTGAAAGGTGGTGTGACACTGAGGGCAACAAGGTGGTCTCATTTGAACAACAAAACTCTGTCTCATGTGCTTTATTGTTATTATCAGGCAAAGGCCATCCACAGTTTGTGGGGATTTTTTTCCATCTTTTTTTCTGGCCCCATCATTCCTGGACTTAACAGACTGTATTAAGGAAATCTCAGTTGTCAGGCTGTGCATTTTGGACCTGCTGTTTAGGATTCCTATCTTTCAGAAGAAAGTAATGTAAAATTCAGAGCACTAGCACAACAGCCAGAGGTTGACCTGTCAGTGGCTGCTGAGTATGAAATCCCCGTGGAAGAGGGAGTAAAATGAACAGCACGTTACCAGAAACAGCAGACAGGTGATAGCAAAACATAGTGACCTAGTTACCCTTTCTACCACCACCTCCAATGCATTATGTTTACTGCAAGTCTTTGGGGCAAGACCTGTTGTAGCTGCATAATGTAGAGGAGAGAGAATTAATTTCAGAGGCGGGAATTTAGGAAACACTGAGGGGTAAAAGGAAAATGCCAATGTTATTCTGTAATCTCAAAATAGTTGTCTTAGGGATTTATTTTTAAAATAACAGTAAAATTGCTTGGAGGACTGAGTGGAGAAATGTTGGGAGCCAGAGTCATCCTTAGTCAGGGAGAGTTTTGCATCTGATTGATGTGACAAACCCTGACTCTAGATGGAATCATGGGAATGCTGTGGCAGTGATGATACTCTTTCTGGGGACCAGAAGTGGAGTGCTGTGGCGCTGGCTGAAAATAGTTGCTTCTTGTTATGAGAATATTGAAAGAACCAGGACAGTTTTGCACTGGTCCTTTAGTCAGTCTATTGGTTTCCTTCAGGTGAGGTCATGCAGTTGAAAGTGCAAACACAATTACCTGAATACCTTTAACAATTAGACCGTGACTGGATCATTTTACATTAGGCTTAGTTTATGAAACTGTTAACATTTGTGTTAATGTAAAGACTACATTTGTAATATGTTATGCATGGTAGAAGAGAGGGAGTGTAGCTTAAGGAGCAAGGTGGTAGATGACATGAATTTTGTGTTATTTTCTGGACTGCAGGCTGTTCTCAGCATTGGAAAGGCTGTTTCTCAGTGCTTTCTCTCAGGCTTGATTTACTGGTGTATTCTGTCTTTCCAGGTTACTTTCCTTCCTTGGGGTTTCCTTCGAAGGGCTCTCCTGTATCTCTCAACTCTGACACTTCTCTTGCACCTAATTTCATAGGTAAATGGTGTCCTTTCTGTGGGAGTGTTTGTGCTGTGTCGCTGCTTCTGTGCCAAGTTCCCCTTTTATATGGATATTTATCTCAAAGGTTGGGTACCTGATTGTTCGGGCAGAGGTGGGTGGGACATTTCCCAATCTATTTGTAGGCAGCATTCCAAAAGCATAAATAGGATATGAAGAAATAACCCTAATAGAAATCCCTTATGCATGCTGATTCATAGATAAAACTTAACTTGTGACTGATGTTTTCTGAAGTCTGATTTCAAAACCCGAATTGGCCCATTCAGGTTCTGTCAGGTATGATCTTTAGTTTAAAAGAACTCGGTCTCACACTTGAGAGGGAAAGTGAGGTTTGAAGTGATAGCATTGAAAAGAAGTGAAAAATCTCCTCAAACTACCAGGAGATTGTTACTGGAAGTTATGAGATTTGTGTAGCTTGTACTTTCATTTAAGGGAAAAAACAAGTTTTTTACTTTCTTGGCTATACTTAGAATCCAAATACATGTTTGGAATAATTATTTTTCCGAAAGCTGTGACTTGAAGAAAGAAAGGTCTTTTCATGACTAGCAATCAAAATGTAAGAATTAGAAATGCTGCAAGAAACTGTATTGTACTTTTCCTTTTTTCCAACTAGTGGTATTTTGGAAGAACTATTTTTAGTGGTGTCAATTTGTTTAGAAAATTAGGGTGTCAGAAGACCCCCAAAGCCCACCTCAGGGCTTTGAGGAAAATCATAGGCATTTCCCATTTTGCTGTCAGCTACCTCCCTTTTGAGGTCTGTAATAAGTAAGAACATCTCAAAGATGTTGGAAGGGGAACTTGAGGATTTGTCAAGAAAAATGAATATTAGGCTAATAAACCACTAGATACCTATACCTGTTCTAGTGATTTATTTTTCAGTGACTGGTTGAGCAGTCTGTGGTCGAGGTTACAGAAGTATACTTGTGATAAGAACTAGAAAAAAAATACTTCCAAAGCTTTTTCTGAAGTAAGCAATATTTGTCAAATGGTATGCCTGTTAAATTTGGGGGTGGAGGAATTTGACTTAATGTATATAAAAAAAAGTGTGTAGGATCCCTCCAGGAATTGGATTAAATATGCCTTCAAAGACAAAAGATAAGAAGGCCAAACAATTTACGCATGCTATTAAAGGAAAGAAAGTACAAAATAGATGGGAGGTATCACAAAAGAAATTCAAAAGAAATACCCTGTGAATAGTTAGAGATCAGGAAATGCTTAGCCAGAGGAACAGTAAGATGAAGGTGCTGTAACAGTAGTTTAGAAAAGACAAGATTAATGAGATGAAAGTATATAAAAATAATAAATGTCTCTAAGAGTAATTAAATCCTCTTTTAAAATGAAGAGTGGCAGGAGGTTTAGTAATAAAGAAAAAAACCCAAGAAATTACCAGTTATTCATACAAGGTCTAGTCAATTCCTTCCTTGATTTTACATCCCCAGGTTTGCTAAGAATTAGATGTAGCAACTGAGATAAAATATATGAGTTGAAACCTCATGCTTTAGGGTATAAATTATACTGTGGAATTGAGAAATGGCTCCCCTTATTTCCTGTTTTGTAGTGGTTCCTCACAAGAAGGTTTCTGAATCCCTTTGGAACTTGCCATGCAGGTCACTGTCAGAGTGACACAACAGTGTGTGTGTGGCCCTGGTCTCATGGGGCAGTTTTAGTCATCTGTACTTAATGATACCCCATACATGAAATAGGTTCCCTTGTGGTTAACAGGCATGCTCATACAGTTGTTCTAATTACCAGCATTGTTAATATAGTATTATTAAAAGAGAAGTTTATATTCTCTTTTTTGGAAGTATGCAGTTTGTCTGCTGGTATTGTATCCAACATTTTGTGGTCTGTGGAAAGAATGGTTTCTGAGGCAAATATGTTTAGGCTGTGACTGAACCAGCTCAGTCTGAAAGATGGGAAAGTATTTGTGTCTCCAACCCTGAGAGGCTGGAAAGAACAGTCTGTGGTGGCCCCCATTATGTTACATATAAATGCAGTAAATAATGTAGTTTTTGAAAACTGAATCTGGTTGCATAGCCTGCTTACCTTTGAGGTAGGGAAAACTGAGCTGTAATGAACATTAGATTCCATTGAATACTCTTCTTGGTTTAGAAAAAAATAATTGGACTTGGAGGGGAAAGGATTCAGTTCCTTACTGACAAGATAATTTTCTTTTCATCATAAAAGGTGATGTTGTCTTTTGAAGACCCTCCACAGCACTTATTTTCTGCTTGATCTGTGTGGGGATGGTAACTGGTGACCCTGACAAAAAATATTTGGGCATAAATTATTTGTTGCTCATGGAGTATTGTTACAGCAATTTTTCACTTGAATTTTTCATGGTAGTTGGTTCAAGCCCTTGTTTTTGTAATTTTTAATATTTTAATTTTTTTTCCTTATGTTTGTAGGTTCCTTAAGAGCCCCACCAACATCTGGAGCTCCCCCTCCAACCTCTGGAGCATCTCATCCTTCTGGCCACCTGGCATACAGTCAGTTTGAACATGGAGATGTGCAGAATGGGATTCCAGCCTCAGCAGCCCCGATGCAGAGGTGCAGATGAGATGAGCGAATTATAAGAAAATCCTGCCTTGGTAGACCTGTGCTAGGTCTAGACTTTTTAGATCTAAATCAAACTAAATACTTTGGGTTTTTGTGATGGATATTGACTTTGTTCATTGCCTTGTTATTGTTTTGGAGCAACATTTTGTCACAGGGGTATTTGTAAGTGAATATATCTGGAGCTGAAACACTTGTGGAAGGATTTGAACAGATGTCAATGACTGATGAAAACCTCTTCTCCTCCTAAGACATTCTTTGTGGTAGTCATTTTCCTCTAAAAAAAATCTGATTCCCATGGTCTGTCTTGTCTTAAACCAGTTGCATCTACACAACTGTAGTATTTGTTCCTTGGCAGTGTGAAATGATCTCTGGAGCACGTGGCTGTCTTTACTGAGTAATGTCTTAGTATTGATTCTGGGTCTTCTTCTGTCCCTTATGGATCCCTGAATTACTGTCATCTAAGGCTCTTCAGCATCTTTTCCAGAAAGATACTGCCATGACCTCTGTGCTGAAAGTGGCAATAGTCCTGGAGGGTTCAAATCTTTTGGGTGGCAGGGCGTTCTTATATAGCCATGCAGGCCTTATGTTGCTCTCCTTTAGACTGTGCAGCATTTCTGATTTGTTGTGATAACTGAAATGGAATTTAAAACATAGCATTTGTATTTTAAGAGCTAATAGGATTTTTTTTTTTGGTGAAAAGGATTCAGATCCATGCAGGATATGTAATTATTTTTCCAAAACTGAGCTACAGTGCTTCATGCAAATATATGAGACCCAGGTAGTATTTATGTGGTAGAACAATTTTTAAAGGTGCAGAGAATTGTAACTTCTTCTATAATGAGGAATCAGTTAAGTTTGTCATCTTCCCTCTCAGGCCACCTGCTTCTCAGCCGTTTCTGCCAGGCTCAGCACCCACGCCTGTCAGCCAGACATCTACGTTCCAGCAATATGGGCCCCCCCCAGCCAGCATGCAGCAACTCAGCAATCACATGGCAGGGATGACAATTGGCAGCACTGCAGCCTCTGCTCCTCCCCCAGCTGGACTGGGCTATGGTAAGGTTTCCTGGCTACAGAAATATGCTATTGATTTTCATTTTTGCTAGTAATTTCATAAAAGATTTTTTTCTTGTCAGTGATTCATTACCATATGGTTATGGGAATTCTCTGAGTGTTGACATCTGCCATAGTAAACAGTAGTTTTCTTGACTAATAAGGTCATAATTGGGGAAAACAGAATTGAGACTATTGTAGGGGACAGTGCTGACACTGCTGGACATGAATAACAGAGGGGGATAACAACATTGATCCTCAACTAGGTGAATCTCGAGAAGCACAAAATTGTCTACCCCTAAGTTGTCTGTTGGAGAGTCTACATGTGTTGCCACTGTTGTGCAGCAGCCCGGTCAGAAAAAAAAAAAAAAGAAAAAGGGCTTCGTAAATGTAAATCACAAAGGGCTGAAAATACTCTGAATGATTGTATGAAGGGTTCTGCTGGAAGTCAAGAAAAAGCTTACTTAAACAGTAGAAATTGAATTAACAGTACAAACTGAATTTAGATACTTTTTTCTGTGGTATTAGTTCTACAGTCTTATTGCTGTAGATTCGAGGACTTTTTAAATTGAAGACTAGAGTTTTGTCTTTATTGTGTGTAAGCTGGTCTGACTATTTAAGAATTGTTTTGCTAAAGTACTTTTTAACAAGCATCTTGTAAGACAGATTTTATAGGAAAATTGCGAGTAGGTAAGGGATGCAGATTTCCTTGGCCTTTTGGTAATGTGTTTGTCAAAAATTATTCTCAGAAAGAGTACAGAGCTGCTAGTTTCATGCTATTAAAACCACAAAGCTCAAAACCATTCTTGATCTACAGGCTCCAACTGTGTGTGGAGTTTAAGATAGAAACTTAGTTCAAGAAATCCATGGATAGACTTGTGGAGGTTCATGTTTTGCTTATTCCTGGCTTTGCCTTTTTTTTATGGCCTTGAATCCTGAAATGTATTCTGATTATGTAAAATAAGCAGCTCAGACTTTGGGAGAGAAGGCAATGAAAGAACTATCAAGTTTCGGGTCCCCTGAAGGAGTTTCAGCTCTCTGATCAATCTAGGAGGATGGTTACTTAGGATTTGTCTCTGCTAGTACTGCTAAGTTCATCTGAAGATGAGAAAGTGGTAGACTTACTCAGGTGATCTGGAGCAAATGGGTTTTTCTTGTCGTTTAATTGCCTTGAGGATAGGAGAAAATGATGTTATATCTTCTTTTTTTCTTACCAGGTCCCCCAACATCGGTTCCCCCAGTCTCAGGAAGCTTTAGTGCAACAGGATCTGGTCTCTACACACCTTACAGTGCGAGCCAAGGACCCCCTCCTACCAGTGTGTCTCAGGGCCTTCCTTTGGCACAGCCTCCGTTTCCTGGTCAGACAGTACCAACTCAGCGCCTACCTACTCAAGTTCCTGGTTTTGCCCCACCTCCCCCTTCTACAG
Organism: Monarcha castaneiventris obscurior; assembly: GCA_026261815.1. Lineage (NCBI taxonomy): Eukaryota > Metazoa > Chordata > Aves > Passeriformes > Monarchidae > Monarcha > Monarcha castaneiventris. The sequence goes on from JAMPIT010000886.1 coordinate 20,545,721, forward strand.
GGGTTGGACCTTCCTCTTACCCTCCTACCACAGGTGCTCCAAGGCCACCTGCCATGCCAGGCCCACCTCTGCCTGGGCAGACAGTTGCTGGACCACCATCATCCCAGCCAAATCATGTATCCTCACCACCACCTCCATCAACTATGGCAGGGCTGCACCCTGGGCCTCCCATGGGTGGTCTCCATGGACCACCTCCTCCCACTCATCCTCCTCAGCCAGGATACCAAATGCAGCAGAACGGTGAGTATTCCTAGTATAGGAATTTTAAGTTACGTGTTCTCTGTATGCTGCTAACTGAGAAGTAGATTTCAGGTTGTCACTTGAGGGCTCCTGGCTGCACATCAAAACTTCCATTTTATTTCCCTGTGCTTATGTCTAAGATAATATCATGTGGCATTCTGAGATATTTTATAATACAGATGTTAATAAGATTAATATAACTAAAGGAATTCTAGCTTACTTGGCCAAAAAAGCGTTTAGCATTTAGTGCCATAATACTACCAGAATTTGTGATCAAAATTTTATTATGGAATCTAATTTGACGTCTGAAACCTCACCTGTTCAAAAATAGACATCGGAAATACATCGGAAAAGCCTTATTTTATACTTTTACATTTGTGGCCACTGTGAATATGCAATGTGTATGAGAGGAGTTGTTGAACATTGAAAAAGGAGTTGCTGTGTTTTCTCCTTTCACTCGCATAACCGTATTTTTCTCCCTTGTAGAAGCTTGCACATCTTAAATGTACTTGAAAGTAAGACCAGTTAAGCTTTCTGTATTCAAACCAGTTTTGGCTGGTTTTTAATCAATAACACTTACAGATAGCTGGGGTAAAGTAATCGTGGGTAAATGTTAGGATTGAGAATCCCATCCCCCGTGCAGCTTTGCACAGCTGGACAGGTAAGTTACTTGAAAATATCTGTTCAAATTCCTATGAACTGTAAAAATACTAATGGGTTAAATCATGCTGTTACTCTGTGACTGGAACTGTCTAAAATAATATGAAATAGCTTGAGGTAGTTACAAAACAAAAGAGAAAATCACACATTAGCCTATTACTGTAATTTCAGACAAGCCAAAACTGCCCAAGGGAACTCCTTGCATATCTTTAATTTAAGGAATTAGGGATCATCCACTAGTTTATTTGGCTGTTCTGTGTGCACTTTCTGTTAGACAGTTCTGCAGGTAAATGTTTGCATGATCTTAATGTGCATTGTAATCAACAGTTACAAACTCTAAAAAAAGTTATAGTAGTGTGCTGGTTTGGGCTGAGGTAGAGCTAATAGACTAAAAACCTGTTCCCTTAAGTCTAGTTTTGAGGATTGTATCTATGAGTTTATTGGATTGTTGATAGAGATGTACCAGTCTAAGCTGAAACACTGTGATAAATACGTTTAATCATAATTAGTTGAAAAGCACATGACTTTATTTTTCTGGAGAGGTTTTTTTTATGATGGCAGGAAATGTGGGAAGTGCCAAATGAGGAAATGCTTAATATTAAGCCGCTGTTCGATTCTGATGTTCTTTTCTTGTTAAGGTTCCTTTGGACAGGTGAGGGGTCCCCAGCCAAACTATGGAGGAGCCTATCCAGGAGCACCAAATTATGGAAGTCCGCCTGGACCACCACCTCCACCAAAACGCTTGGATCCAGATTCCATTCCTAGCCCTGTAAGCTTCCTTGTTCTTACCAGTGTCAGCTCTTCCACAGTGTCTTTGCATAAAACAGAACTGACAAAGACCAAAGCTAAAAACAGGTTTCTCGTTCCAAGGAGCATCAGTCTGTTTTCCAACTTATGTTTTTCTCTTCTATCCACCTTCAGTATTTCATGATGAATAAGCCCAGAGGCAGTATTTTCTTGGTGACTAAAGAAAGGCACTGCATATGGAAATCACTGCTCTAATTCCTCAGGTCTTTTTCTGTACTGTGTTATCTTTTGAGAATCCTTGAGGGCTCTGATTAAACTTGTTTCTCCTTTTTTGGAGTCTTACATAATGACTTTCCAAGGTGAACTAATTTCAGGTTTTGAGGTGACAGTCTGTGAACTGTAGGATCCATGTTTAAAGTATGGTTTGTAGGAGGTGATTGTAGTGCTTTTTCTATAATCTGTCAAAAAGCTGATTTGTGTTTTTTTGGGTCATGAAGTCATGGTGCTACATCAGTCAAATATGGGCAGCTTCTCAAACTGGGATTGTCTTTTAGAATGGAAGTTCTGAGACTGGATGAGCAGTTGCATCTAATGGTTAGCAATGATGAGTAATATTAAGCCTCGTGGTATTATTGCCACTAGTCTACTGTGCTGTTCCTTTCACTGCTGCCGATGCTGTTTCTGTACTTCAAAACTATGAAGAGAATGTAGTCTTGAATTATATCTTAGGTCTGAACTGATGTTATTCAGAAGGTACTTCTATTTAAAAAATATACTGTATTTTTTCATAGAATATAAGTCTTTAATTGCTTGTCTGCCTCTCTTCTCTTCCACTAAATGAAATCTCAAATGGCTTGTGTCAGTTGCCTTCATGTTAGCATGTTCTTAAAGCATAAAAATCCCCAGTTTCTAACCAAAATGAGCAGGTGAGCCACTGCCTCCATTAGCAACGTGTTCAGAGCCAAGCCAAATATCCTGGCAAGACTGGTTTTGGGATCAATGTATGCTGCAGAAGCTGATGTGTCCTGTTGCATGAGCCAGTATCTAAATGTATCTAATTCCAGTGCTACAGGTTCGGGTAGAGAGAAGTAACACTGTTACTTTTTGGTTTATTATTCTCTTTTCTTTCTTTTCTTTTTTTTTCTTTTTTTTTTGGTGGCACTCTTTTTTTCTCATTAAAAAAAAACAAAAGCAACTAAACGAGCTGCCACCCCAGCAGAAACCCAGGCACAGAATAGACCCAGATGCAATTCCTAGTCCAGTAAGTGCTGTATATATGTCAATTGTAGTCTGTTTGTTGGTGACCATCTGTGCATGCCTGAAACCCAAACTTCACCTTGCTAACCCTCCATCATTAATCTTTTACCCTTTCCTTGCTGTCTTCTGCTTGCCTTATCAAAATGAGTAACATTACACCACATGAGGTTGTTAAAATCTTCTGTGATGAATGGTGAGGCAATAGAAAGCAGTGTTTCAGAAACAGATCATGAAGAATGTCTCCCCTTCACTTTGTTTGATCTTAGGATATTGCCTTCATCAGATTGCCACTGGCATTTTCAGTGTAAGCCAGCAGTATAATTGTCCGTACGATGTGTGTCTCATGTCAGCATGCGCACAGCATGAGCTGTTGTAGCCATGTTTTCTACCATGTTTTGATCAGAATTTGATTGCTGTTCTTGTTGATATACCAGTACTGGGCCAGTGCTCTGGAGTTCTAAAATTGCAGATGAACGGGAGTTTTTTTAATGTTAATTCCTGATACAAATCTTTTAGTAGTTTAGTGTGAGGCATGGGGAGCTATAAACATTCTCTCATTATCTGTGCTCATGCATAACCATTAAATTTTGAATTTGAAAATTTAATGTTTATGGTGGAGAATCTTGCCTAAAGAAACAAAAAAGCAGCTACCTTTTGGATTGGAAGAAAAAAAAGACTTTTGGCTTTCTGTTACCCTGTGTCACTTCTTCTTCATGTAGTCAACGTTCATCATTTAACAGGTACCAGTGGTGAGATCAACAACGTCAGTCAGCCTGTAGACCTTTGAACAGAACTAGATTTATTCTAGAGTAGTCATTATCTGAAGCTATAGGAGGCTCTCTGCTGGGCAGCTTGCAATCTGTAGTGAGAGGGTGGAAGTTTTGCCATGCAAACTTCTGCATTTCAGAATTTACTCTAGGCAAAGGCAGGTGTGTTTGATGGTAAAATAAGAGTAGAAGAATCGTTGCTAGCTTTAATTCTTTCATCCAGTCACCACTATGGAAATGTAGTTTTAACTGTGTACAAGTACAAATGTCTGTGGATATTTTAGTAAAGTAAAACTATTTAATACATTTCCATTATCTTAAGCAAATTTGCAGTTGTAAAGAATTTGAAATACTAAGAAATTTAAGATTTTTACAGGCTTTGAAGTTTGATTCATTGACAAGTCTATTGAAATTTCAATTTCCACATTCCCAGAATTTGAATCACAAACCCTTGAGCACCACAAAGTAATGAAGATTTCCACCTGAGCTTGCAAGCCGTATGTCTTTAGGCCAAAGTTGAAGTGGTTAGAAATAAAGGCATACTATGAAAACAGTGGGAACATAAGAAAGAAAAAGCCAGGTTACCTCTAGAACTTCAGCCTGAGGATTACAGAAGCTGCTAATTCTATTTGGCTAGAACCATACAGAGGAATACTACCAAAAATTCCTTTCTTGATCTGAGTTTGGCTTTTATGAGTTCAGATCAGACTTTGAAACACAAAATATGCTGCTACTAAGAATACTTGGGGAAAAATACTATTTGCAGCTTGTAATTTATTGTTAGTCATTAAGTACTCTTTGAAATCAAACTGAGAGGTGACTGCTTGACAAAATTTACTTGCTCTTCTTATTTTTAGCGATAGTAATGTTTGCCTCAGGTCCCCTTTTCACTGCATTAGAGATTTTTTATTTTACAGTACTTGGAAACCAAGCCTCCAAATAATAGCATGGTGTTTTCCATCACAGATTCAAGTGATTGAAGATGACAGAAATAACCGTGGGTCAGAACCATTTGTCACTGGAGTGAGAGGGCAGGTCCCACCTCTTGTTACTACGAATTTCTTGGTCAAGGATCAAGGTAAACTATTTTTCTTTTCCTAAACAAACAAACCACAAATCCCAAACAGTCAGTGACAGAACTGTGTCTTTAAAGGAAATGTGTTTTACCAACAGAGGCTTAGTTTCAGGTGCTGTGTTGATTTGATCTCAGTTCAGATTATTGTGATTGTGTAGTAGCTAGTAACCAACTTGAAGGTAAAAAATGTTTTCCAAGGCAGATACCTAGGACCAGCATTAGCAGAGATATCAGAAAGCAGCAAGTGAAGCCTCTTCTTTAGAACTTTATAAAATACACTTAAGAACTGAAATCTACTAGCAACGTCATTAGAATTGGACTGGCAACTGTATTTTTTAAAATTAAGAGGGATGTAAGTTGGTCTGACGGCTCCATAGAGAAAAGATGTTTCATCTTTTAATCTCTGACACTTTTTTTGAGTTTTAAAGTTCTGGAAAAAACTTCAGAATCTGATTCTACGATCAAGTATTTTACTCTTCAGCCAAAATTACAAAACAAAACAGTAGAAATGTTTGAGTAGAGTTTTCTGTCTATATTTTAGTCTGTGAATACAGTGAAACACAAATTCCTTTTTATAGGTTTAGGTTGACCAGGAGTCAAGTTCATTTGTTTTAAGGTCTTTTATTATCTGTAGTTAATCATGAAGAGGTATTTTATCTGGAATTCAAGTTTTCCATGGATTGAACTTGAATGTTTAGGTAAGCTCTTAGTGTCTGTGGCTTAACAACACAACTTAAGGTATTTTTGTTTCTGTTTTTGAATATTAACTTAATTCGCACTGAAATTTGTGGGTTTTTTTTATTTGTTCCCCAGGTAATGCAAGCCCCCGCTACATCAGATGCACATCTTACAATATTCCCTGCACCTCTGACATGGCCAAACAATCCCAAGTTCCCCTGGCTGCTGTCATAAAGCCGCTGGCTACTCTGCCACCAGAGGAGGTGAGAACCATGCATAGAGTTACGTGTGCTCTGTGCACGCTGGGCAGGAGAATGCTCTCAGGTGTCAACATTTAACACGTGTTTAGAAGGCATATTTAGGTAATGAAGACCAGGTAAACATTGATTCTCCAACAGGTGTGCAATAGAGATCTGTAAAACAGAAGAATGTTGTGTTCAAAACTTTTAATATTTTGACTGCCGTGATAATTTCAGCTTTTTTTGCAGTAGCTGTCAAGCACTGTGACTGAATGACCAAATTACTAGGATGGTCATAAAGGCATACCCTTCCAGCTGATCTCAGTTTCTTTCTTGGTCTAAAGTATTTAAATGGCTGCTAATCACAGGTATTAAATCTTTTCTAGAATGCCAGGTTGTGGAATTGGATGAGAATTTTTGAAACAGCACTGGTTAAGCTGTCTAACATGGATGTACATGCACAGCACTGTGTGGGATGACAGCACAACACTGAGTACTGGGCACTGCTGAGCTGCACTTGTATTTCTGCCCTTTCTCTCTGCAGCACTTATTTCCCTCTAGGTGCAGTGTGTGGCTGTTTAGCCTTTTACCCACTCATGTTTGGTTGCTGAGAACATGAAAGCTCAGAGACTTTTACAGTTTGACATTTTTTGAAGTAGTCTAAATACTCAGGATGCTGTGTAGTGTTAGCCTGCTTGGACAAGCCTGCTAACATAAAGACAAACAGGCTTGTTAAATTTGAATACATACATCTGCAGTATTCTGTGCCCTGTTAAATCTAAGTGTAGCATCTGCTGAGAAAAGCAATTTCCTCTGGTCTGTTTAAGGGTTCTTTTAAGGTTTTCCTGTTCCATTTCATTGGTGTTCCTAAACTATGGTTTGAATTTTAAAAACTAGTTTATGATGAAACTGATCTGTGGCTGAAGTTTAAAAGAAACACAATAGGAGAATGAGGTCTTACTTGGGAAACTTGGAGGCTTGTGGAGTGACACATTTTTAGCAAAACTTTACAAATAATAATTGTTTGGTCTCCTGGTGTGTTTATGCTTTGAACAAACACTTGTGCTGTCCAAAAAAGAATGGCTAGGATTGGAAGACCAGTCGGCTTCTAGTATTTGGAAGTTCTTTATGGCAAGGGCAGACTCACTGTGGAGGGGCTGCCTGTTTCCAGCACCCTTGTAGTTTGTTTGCATGTTACAGAGGGAGAGGCTTAGGAAAAAATAATTGTGTTCAAGTACAATACCAACATTGCCTGCCGGTCAGAAAACTTGAAAATTTGTTTCCTCTGAAGAGGTTGGCCTGGGCAATAGGAAATGAGAAATGCTGGCTGCAAAACCATTGTACTGTTATTAAATGATTAATGGGGTTGAATGAAAAGACATGACACATCTGTGGCATGAAGAGGAAAGTGGCTGGAGCATTTGCTCATCTTCTGATCAGTGAATATGTTGTCTCTTAAAAATGAGCATAGATTTAGGGTAACAGAGAGTTAAGACCACACACCTTTACTGGTGGAAAATTTGAAAATAAGTGGTTACATTTTTTAGCTAAGTTCTTAGTTACAAATGGTGCTTTGAAATATGAATGCAGCTTATAACTTGCATGAGTTCTGTCTCAATAATTTTGAAGTGCTTCCTGCTTGTTCGGATGTTGAGAAGTTGCCAAGCGTCTTATTCTGGTCTGGGTGCAAAAAGAACATATTATAAGTAACAGTTCAAAAATGGTGTCACTATATAACAGTTTTAAGGACTTGCTGTACAGTGGGGTCAAGACAGTAAGAGCTTGTGGTTATAATGTATTTCATGATGGAGTTCAAAAATAAGTCTTACCAGGTGGAATTTTTTACGGTAGGTAACTCTGCATTCCATGTAGTCAAGAATATAATGACTAGCTTTGCTTATGTCAAAAAACTTGCTTTTTACAAGGGGAGGAGATAAGGGTGAAGAGTCACTTTCAGTCTTTTGTGTTCACTTGGGGTATATCTGGTGGTGCATTGTGGTTATGTTCTTCAAGCAAGCTACTGGCTAGGTGGGATAGCCCATTAATGACTCTAGCCCCCAAAGTACTGCTGTGCTAGAGCTTGAATTGAAAAGCATTTACGAAATACTTGTTCAGGCTTCCCACATCCCCTGCACTCTTTCCCACAGCTGCCAAGTGCTATATCCCATGCCATGTACAGGGAGATAGAAATGACCACACAATGCAGAGCTTAAAACTTTCTCATCATGATGTGACCTTTCTTTTCATGTTTTTTTTTCTTGCTTCCACAGACCCTTCCTTATTTGGTAGACCATGGAGAATCCGGTCCTGTCCGATGTAATAGGTGCAAAGCTTACATGTGCCCTTTTATGCAGTTCATTGAAGGTGGAAGGAGGTTCCAGTGTTGTTTCTGCAGCTGTGTCACTGAGGGTAAGGTTTCTTCTGGAAATCACTCTTTGGGCTCTACTGGAAAGGTCTTGGAACAAGATGCAGGCAAATAAATCTTTATCATGTCATGATCATTTATAAGGAATACTGTGATTTAATGTGTGTCTAGTCTTGTGAGTCTTGTAAAAAGTGATTGTAGGGCATGTTCAAGTGTTCATTTCTGAAATTGTGTTCAAGTAGGTGCTTATGCATTGTAGTATTGTAGCAAATTTTTAATATGAGGTATTTGTAGTATAATGCCTGGTGGTTTGAAAGACCATTGTATTTTCGTAGGATGTTTCAGAAGTACGGGGTTTTTTAACAGACTGAGATACAGATCTAGTCTGTAACGTGTGTTAGGATTTTTTTTTTCTCACAAAGCCTTTTTCTGCCTCACAAACACTCCTTAGAGGTGAGATTGCAGTTAAATCTGCTGGAGCCGAATAAGAGTTTTCAGTACAGGCCAGTTAATATTAGTTGCTCTCCTACATTAGTACAAAACATGCTTCCTTCTAAGCAAAATCACAATGGGCTGCTCATAGCATGACATTGGTAGATTTGTTTTGAAGGCATGGAATGTAAGGTACAACAAACCTTATGAGGATGTTTTCAGTGTTCCATTTGGTAGCACTGACTGCTTTTAATGGACTGTTCTTACCACCTCAGTTATGCTGTACAACTGTTTGTACTAACCAAAATGGGGATTAGAAATGGTCAACTTTAAAAACCAATTTTGTCTGGTGATTTTCTGCCTGCATACATTCGCTGTCCTTCTCACTCAGCAGCTGTATGTACCTGTAACAACTGAGCAAAGGCAGAAAAGGGAGGAATGCTGAGAGACAGCTGATGAAAGCAATGCTGTGAAAACACAATGTAGTTGTACCTAAAACTTGAGAACAATTTTTGTTTTCTCTCCAAAAACCATCAGGCAATTGGCTTATATAGGATGTGTACTTGGAAACAAGAGTGATAGATGCTTATATATAGTCTTAATGATATCACTCTGTTTCCTTTTGAACTTTTCAAACTTTGAAAGTTTAGAATAGTTGAAATGTGGTGACTACTGTCATTCCAGGTAATCTCTTTTTATTCTCCCCTGGAGCTATACAGACAGCTATATAGAGCTATATAGACAGCTGTAGCTGCAATACACTTTGTCACCCGAGCAGTCCTGCCAGAGGAAGTGTCTGTCATGGTAGTTCTTGGGGCACAAGGAAAATACTTTGTTTCTGCAGCTGACTTTTGTAGGCAAAAATTTAGCTTAACTCGGATTTTGTTTTCTGATACCTTGTACCAACACAAAAGTACTGGGTGCTGGGCATGTGGTTATACTTCTGTTCCTTCTTCTTAATCCACTGTAAGAAGTACTGTGTCTATTCTGATAAAAAGATTATGGGAGTCTCTGCACGCGAGAGTGCCTGGAGGCTTTACTCTTGTGCAGCATGGGGAGGGAAGCAAAAACTAACTCATATAGCAAAATAAGGAGCTCCATGTTTTAGTAAGCCTGATTTGAGTCAGTAATGATGTAGCTTGTAGTTTGCCTCAAACTCTGTTTTACATAATTTGTTCCTACCTATATGGGATGGTTATATTTTTCCTTTGGACTAGATCCTTCAGAATAATCCTAAAAGTGTATTGTAGTGATGTTTCTGATATGAAATGTAAAATTAGAATGGAAAGGATATCCAAGAAAAGTACAACAATAACTATACAGTGTGCTGTCTAATGCATGAGACAAACTGGAATAAGTTTGTATTTTTTTGCTTTAATGATATTCTTAAATTGCATTAATATTTTTAGTACTTGTGTGCTAGCCCAGAGTGCTAGGGCACTTTCCTGGAGTTTTTTTTGAGACAGCTGTTGTCATGTTGACTCTCTAGTCACAGTGTTTATTATGGGCATATCACTGAGCTTAATGATTTTTCCTTTTCCAGTGCCACCTCACTACTTCCAACATTTGGATCATACTGGAAAGCGAGTAGACTTCTATGACCGACCTGAGTTATCACTGGGGTCCTACGAGTTTCTAGCAACAGTTGACTACTGCAAGGTACAGTAGAACGTGTTTATTGCTGTATTTGTTTTGCTTTTAAGTAAAAAGACTGTTTTCTTGAAAGTAAGAAAGACACGAATTGTCTGGTGCTGATTTCTAGCTGGCAGAGATAATTAGCAGCATATCCAGCCCACTTTATTGTGTAAAATAACATGCCCGTCTGTTTACTTCCAAAACTAGAGGAAGTCCTGATCACACTGAACATAATATAATTTAATAGCTGTCTCTGTAATTTTTTTTTTTCTGGAGCTATATAAGCAGCTATAGCTGTGCTTACCTTAGGAGTTCTGCAGAAGGGACTCTTGTGCAGTAGTCCTTGGCAGAAAAAGGGATTGTAGGAGAGGTTCAAGACAAGTACAATAGTAACTATGCTATGTGCCACCTGTTACCTAAGGCAGACCTTACCTATTGAACTTCAAATACAGCCAAAGTGGTTAAAAGCCCAAGAATAGTGTGGAAATGTATCTTTTCAAAGCTGTTTTGCTTTTAAATTAAAGATTTAAATAATAACTAACTTCTAAGGAATAAGGAAAATATGTGCAAGGTATTTATTAAAGCAACTTAGATCTCTGCTGAAATATTATGCTGAGAAAATAGATGTCTACATTGTGAATTTATACTGGTTGCCTTCTAATGCCTCTGTTTTACTTTGAGATAAGACAAAAAAGTCCAATTATTTTCTAACAGCATAAGAAGTTTAAATCAAACAAGATGCAATCTTCCCAGGTTTTTTGAAAGTTCTTCTGTTTTGCTTTTGTTCTGAGTGCTTGGTCTAGTATGACCTATAGACTTCAGTAAACTGTTGACTAAAACAAGTTTTTCGTTCCCAAAGAAAGCCTGATTTTTAAGAAGGAAAAAGTTGTCATCCTTGGAGAGGAAAATTTTTTAGTTTATATTGGTGAAATCACCTATCCCAAGTCTGGTCAGGTTCCACAGGCTTGAGATCTGACAGGAATCTTCCCTGTCTACTTTTCCAATCTAGCCTATCATGTAAATGGATTATTTAGTTATAGCTGTTCTTCTCTGATCAATGGTAAAGTCAGTCTAGGGCATTTAATACCAGTCCATTTCAAACATAATATGGTTACATGTCTGTTAGCTGGAAAAGGACAGGAAAATGAGCTGAGGAAACAACTGCTGCTCATGCTTACGGAGGTACATGAAAGCAACTAAGTTTTGACCAGCATGGATTTGTCTATGTTAGGGAGCTGTTATGTGAGCTGCATTACATGGCAGTAGTGTGATTTCTTCCCTCTCTTCCACAGAATAACAAGTTTCCTAGTCCACCTGCTTTCATTTTTATGATTGATGTGTCTTACAATGCTGTGAAGAGTGGCTTAGTGAGGCTAATATGTGAAGAACTAAAGTCACTCCTAGATTACCTGCCCAGGTAGGTATATTGTGAACTATTGTTGTCAATTAAAATGGGGGATACTGTTACTTTTTCTCTTTAAAAATGCTAGAAATTAAAAAATTATTTGATAATCTTGTCGAGCTTTACTTCAGAAAAAGGCCAAGCAGAACATCTTTTTTTTCACTTTATTTTCACTTCTAGGTGAAAATATATTTTACTTCTTTTCATTTTTCTCTTATTGTGTTGGGTTATGAGTAATGATTTCCCTATCTTTCTTGGGTGTGAAGGCAAGTATGTCTCTTACAGGGAAGGCAACATGGAGGAATCAGCCATTCGAGTAGGCTTTGTCACCTACAACAAAGTGTTACACTTCTATAACGTGAAGAGCTCATTGGCACAGCCACAGATGATGGTGGTCTCAGATGTGGCAGATATGTTTGTGCCACTCCTTGATGGTTTTCTGGTGAATGTGAATGAGTCCAGGACAGTTATTGCCAGGTAATAGAAATTGATTTGCAATGTGTGTAGTAAAATTTCGTTTGGTAGATTCAAATGTTGTGTGCTTAACTGTCATGTTAAAGCACTCCATGTGTTTTAACTTATTATACTCTTTGAGATTAAGCTGGCAAAGTAGGGTGGGGAAATTCCAGGGCTAAGGGTGCATTTGGCTCATAGTCCAGCTTGGCAGAAAGTATATATACAGGGATTTAGTGCAGAAGGGCATTTCTGGGGAGATAAACAAACAAAAACCAAGCCACAACAAAACACAACTAGGATGATGCAAAGTGGAAGTTGTAAGAATACTTAATCACTGTTTTAAGGCAACTGCTTAAATAACAGCACACTGAGACAGTAGGGGTGTCCAGTTTTGGTTCTATGGAGAAAATAGACTGAGTGGGATAAGAAGTTAAAATCTGAAAGGAAAGAAAGAGGTTAGTGAAGTTTTGGCAAACTATTTACCATGGTATTTGAGCTGTAATTATTCTATGGTGTGTAGCTAACTGCATTTTGGAACTAGACCTGGAATTGCATGTTATTAGGGAATTTCTAGCCTGTTTTGTAATGCATTAAACAAGCCTGAATACAAAACTGTGGATTAAACCTATTAATCTTTGAATAGTATACAAGATGCTTGGCAAACAGAGGCCAAGTGTCACTAGTATTTCCTAAGAATTTACTTACCTGTATATATTGGAATATACTAGAAGAAATACAGAACAGCTGTGGAATAGGCATCAGTTGAGACTATACAGCAAGCACTGAGGATATGGGTGAGAGAAGCCAATGAAGAACAACACAGCATTTTTGTCAGATGAGATGCCAAATACTGTAAAAGTTATGCAAATTTACAGACATGTTAGGCACTTCTGTTTAAACCACCTCACTCTTACAGATCATCAGCTACAAGTGTGTGGCTTTTCCTATTAAATGGGATCTTGAACTCCTCTTTTTTTATCTTGTTCTTTGCTAGTTTGCTGGATCAGATTCCAGAAATGTTTGCAGACACCAGAGAAACAGAAACTGTTTTTGCACCTGTGATTCAAGCAGGGCTGGAGGCGCTGAAGGTTAGTAAGTGCATTGTTTTGACAAATTGTTTTCAGCCAATTACTCTGAAGTTCATGTTCTGCTAACACACACTAATAAGACAGTTCTCAAGATTTTGTAAGCTCCTTGTGGTAGATGCACTGTATGTAGGGAGTACTTGGCTCATTTTATAAGTGCATGTACCTTCTGTTTTGTGCAGCTATCTATATGTTCTTTACCCAATTCTTTTTTAAATAATTTTTTCAAAGTGCAGGAACATGGCTTAGTCTCGGTTGTCTGACTGGGTTTTGCTTTAAACAGTTTACAGAACCTACAGGAAAAAAGAGACCCTCCAACATTAAAAAACCAAGTGCTGAAGTCTGTTAAGTCTCATGGAGGTGTTCTGTAGTTTGGTCTTTTTAATCCTGTACTCTGGTAGAATCTTAAACAAAAGGAGAGAATACAATCTGCTGAAGTTGCCTGCAACAATGTGCCAACCAAGTAAAACTTTTCCTAAAGTTCTTTCGTTCTACTACTTCATCCAGACATGATTACATGCATGGTTTAAGTCCCACTTGTGTCTACTGATCAAATTGGTTGCCTGTATAACTTCACCCCAAACTGCTGACACAGCTCTATTAGTCTGTCATGTCAGCCAGACAATCATTTTAGTTGGAAAAGACTTTTATGATATGCCCAACCTTTAACCCAGGACTGCCAAGTCCTCCATTAAACCATGCTCCTAGGTACCACAACTACACATCTTTTAAATACCTCCAGGGGTGGTGAGTCCACCACTTCCCTGGGCAGCCTCTTCCAGTGCTTGACAGCCCTTTCCATGAAGAAGTTTTTCCCAATATCTAATCTAATCTAAAACTCCCCTGGTGCAACTTGAAGCCATTTCCTCTTGTCCTGTCTCATATTACATGGGAGAAGAGGCTGACTCCCAGCTGACTACAACCTCCTTTAAGACAGTTGTAGAGAGCAAGAAGGTCTCCCCTGAGCCTTCCTTTTCTCCAGGCTGAACAACCTGAATTCCCTCACTCACTCCTCAAGCAAGAATTGTGCTCCAGACCCTTCATTAGCTTCATAGCCCTTCTGTGAACATGCTACAGCATCTCAATGCCCTCGTAGTGAAGGGCCCAAAACGTCAATGTGGAGCCTCACCAGTGCTGAGTACAGGGGGAATGATGCTCAAAAGTCTCTCTTAAACTCAGTTTTCATTACAATTTTTCAATCAAGAAATAATAAAAATTGCTAATTGACTTTTTACATACTGCATGTGTCAGAGAAAATAGCTACTAAACCTTAGCTAGTGTTGGCATAGGGCGTTGATTTAAAATTACTGGTCTGTTGAAGCTCAGCTTACAAAATTCTTTGCCGTATCAATGACTTTTTTCCACAAATTCAGTAGCTGCAAATCAGGGAAGAAGGAAGTACCACATGTTTGCCCAAAATATTTTGTATCTGGATCCTGCTTACTGTTCTGTCTCCTTGGAGAAAGTTCTTTTCTCCCTGCTGTGGAACTAGCACAAATCCAGTAGAACTCAAACTTGCTCTTCCGTGACTGACAGTAATTTGTGCTCCCTCCATTGGACACCGGTCACATAACCAAGCGACAGCCTGTGTGTCTGGTAGAGTCACCCTGACATAAAAAAGAGCGATGAGGTTGCTTGAATGTTTGTTCTTGAATCACTGCTTCCCTTACAATTTTTGTGAATGTTTCTAACCTGTGTTATTACACTCACTTTCCTTCAGGCAGCTGAGTGCGCTGGCAAGCTCTTCATTTTCCACACCTCTCTGCCCATTGCAGAGGCCCCAGGGAAGTTAAAGAACAGGGATGATAGGAAACTGATCAACACAGATAAGGAGAAGGTAATAATGATTTGCATGATTCTTACACAAGGGTGTATATTATGCTCTTTATAGAGTAAAATAACTGAAACAGTATTTTAAAAAATACAAGGATAGCACATACTGTAACTGTCCCAGCTAATACCTTTCAACATGCCACTTTTATCTTCTGTTCCCAAGCAGGGCTATGGAGACTTGACATCATAAGGACAGCTCTAGTCTGAGAACAAGAAGAGTTAGCTCTAGATTATTACACAGGGTAAAATACCAAATCTGGGTTAAAGTAAATGTGCTAGATTTACAATTAAAGCAAAATGTGTCATAATTTTCATAATAATTAACAGTTCTTCAAAGGCCGAGTCAGGGAGAATTTAGAAGATTCTAATTTCCCTAAAGAAAAAGACTTAAAATATAAAAGTGTATTGACTGGGATTATAAACTGGATCTTGCTTTCCTTTTCCTGGACAAACTTCCGATGTCATCTCTTATTTCCTTTCTTAGACTTTGTTTCAACCACAGACAAGTTTTTACAACAACTTGGCCAAGGACTGTGTGGCCCAGGGCTGCTGTGTGGATCTGTTCCTGTTTCCAAACCAGTATCTGGATGTGGCCACCCTGGGTGTGGTACCTTACCAGACGGGAGGCTCCATTTATAAATATGCGTATTTCCAGGTAGGAGTGACATTGACTCAGGCTGGTATTTGATCCAAGTAAGATTTATTGTTTAGCTAAGAGTTATTTTTTTCATAGTGGGAACCACAGTGAAGAAGTACTTCTTTGGAAGTAAATGGCTACTTGAATTTCAAGATAATCAGCAAAATGATTTGGTAGCTTTGTATCTTTATACAAACATCTTTGCTGATAACAAAACCCAACAGGAGGAGCTAGGCTGTTACCTCTTAGCTCAATATCTTATTAGCAGGCCACTGAGCCTGCTATCATGGCTGACTTTTAAAGTAAGACCACAGGAGGTAGCATCTGGTTTTAAACTACTTTACGGTTTATGAAGCAGGTCTGATTTATGGAAGTGTGAAACTTCAATTACTGCTTGCCTTCTAGGTGGAGACAGACCAGTACAGATTCCTGAATGACTTGAGAAGAGATGTCCAGAAAGAAGTGGGATTTGATGCTGTAATGAGAGTGCGCACAAGCACAGGTGGGTGTTAGCATGGATGAATCTTCATAAATTGGCCACTTCAAGCATGTCTCATGGGAAGAAAGAGATTTCCCTATAATTTAAAACATGTGGTGACTAGGCTATCCCAAAAGCTCTGCTAAAGCTTTGGAATTCTAAGACTTTTGTTGAGACTGCAAAGGTCCTGCTTAAATCTGTCAGGATAAGTTGGTGTCAGGGTCCAAAGGCTGGTTGTCTTGTTGTTCTGTTGAAAATGGTGGTTGATGTTGGGTTTTTCCCTCTTTTAGGTATTAGAGCAACTGACTTTTTTGGAGCTTTCTATATGAGCAACACAACTGATGTAGAGATGGCAGGTTTGGACTGTGATAAAACAATCACAGTGGAATTCAAGCATGATGATAAATTGAGTGAAGACAGTGGAGCACTCCTTCAGGTGAGGGGGGAGGCTTTGCAGAAGAAGTGAGTTGACAATTGAACTGAATTATTAGACACTTCTTCAAGGAATTGTTTGTTCTTTCTTTCTGCACTTTACCATACCCTTGACCTTCCAGCATACTTGTTCTGTGGGTGACCTGAACTTCAGTCCCTATTTTCTAAGACCAAGTCCCTTAATACAACTGCTAAAATTGCTGCTTGTTATCTTTCATTGACCCTGATTCTTAGCAAATGCTTTTAGCTTATTGTCCAAGGCTTTTGCATAGTTACCTTATTTATGCATCTGAGTCCTAGCTTTTAATGAAGTATATTCTAACCCTGCCCTTCTTTGTAGCAGGGCCTCATTTCTCTGTCTCCTGGCATTTTTGTCTCCTGCAGTGTGCTCTGTTGTATACAAGTTGTGCAGGACAGCGACGACTCCGCATTCACAACCTCTCCTTAAACTGCTGCACGCAGCTGGCTGACCTCTATCGGAACTGTGAGACAGACACCCTCATCAACTACTTGGCTAAGTATGGTAAGGGTAAACATGGAAACAAGAACTGCAGCTTTTAACTGCTGCTAAAATGCCTGGTTTGTCACCCAGTGACACCTGTTTATTCTTCCTGCTTCAAATGTCAGGTGGCAGTTCTGACACTTCAGTCAGTTATGGGAAAGAGCATAAAGCTGTGATGATAGTATTGCTGCTTAGGACGAGAGGTACAGATGGAGGGTGTAGGCTTATGCTTCATACAAATTATTTCCTAAATGTTTTAAATAACAGTTTGTATTGCCAGCTGTCTGAAATCATCCTTGTATTTATTTTTGGGCTGTTTTAGTTCATTCCTTAACTGTTGCAGAATTTTGCTCTAGCAGTAGGAAATGGTGGCCTTTGTTCATAGATACAGGTTAAATGTCAGACACTTTTGCACTGTACCCTATTTACCCTTTCTAGCTTGCAGTAAAAGCCTAGAAATCCCACAGATGTTGAGAGTTGTGTATGTTTATTGTTTATTTCATTCAAATGAAAGAAACGATCCAGTTTCAGGCCATTAATGAAAGATGGCTAGTCTATAAAAGGAGTTTTTATAGAACCCCATACTTTAAATTTTGATAAGTATATTTTAATTACATGGGAGATAGAGAGTTCAAGATTATGTAATAAAATGGTGTAAATGAGCTTCTTCAGGTTTTCAACAGGACTATATCGTCTCTTTCCTACAGGTTTGAAGCAGGAAAAATAAAGGCTTCCGTAAACAATAGTTGTTTAAATTTCCTTTGTGCAAGTAGTGTTGGGGTTTTGCTGTTCATGAGCAACCACTTGACAGCAGTCCATCTCTTTCCTCTCTCTATGCAGCATATCGTGGAGTCCTGAGTAGTCCAGTAAAGACTGTACGAGATGCACTGATCAACCAGTGTGCCCAGATCCTAGCCTGCTATCGAAAGAACTGTGCTAGTCCCTCTTCTGCTGGCCAGGTAAACTCCAATGCTTCCACTTGAATCCCAGGCTTGGGAATTAAAAAATGGTGACAGCTTCTTCCTACTTGTCCTGCTCAAAAAAAGTAAATTCCTTTGCTCAGCAGAAATTTGCAAAGAAGAGACTCAGGAAGTAAAACTATAGCTGAGAATGGCTTCTTGTACACCTGTCTGGAGCCCAGGGAGCAGTGTCTGCTTTAGGGATAGGTTTTATGTTTCTTTTGCAATCCATGATATAAGTGGACTATCAGCTTTCACTCTCACGGCTGTACCACACTTTGTTCTTTCATGCAAGCCTCATTTTGTCAAACATAAGCTTATTCAGCAAGACAGCTGACCAACTTCTGTCTGCTTGTGACTTTTAGCTCATCCTCCCTGAATGCATGAAGCTGCTTCCTGTGTACTTGAACTGTGTGTTGAAGAGTGACGTCCTTCAGCCTGGCCCAGAGGTCACAACGGATGACCGAGCCTACATCCGTCAGTTAGTGACATCCATGGATGTGGCTGAAACAAATGTTTTCTTTTATCCCAGGCTTTTGCCCCTGGTAAGTAATTCAGGATATTCTTAGCACTTGAGGCTTGCTGTTGTCTCATTGACTCATCTTAAGGACTGGCATTTTAATTTTAGCAAGGGAAAGTGATTTGAGAAGTATTTGGGATCTGCCATCTGTTGGGATATTTCACTTAATTTTACTCAGCATTACTTTATCTTGTGAATTTCTTGGAGGATACGTTTTTTCCTGAGCTGTAAGCATATGACTAGTGGCAAAGAAGACGCTTTTGACCCGTTCGTAGTCTTTTTAAAAAGTCCTAAAGCTTACAACTTTTTGTAGTAATTTTCATCATTGCAAGGTAACTCCATGTACTGTTCTGACTTTTCATTACCACAATTGCTGGAATAATACTAAAACCTAATTACATTCCTGCTCCAGGAGGTTATATTTGAATTTTAGAGCCTTTTCACAAAAGCCTTATATTCTCTTTTGCTGGCCAAGATTCTCTGATCTGCTTCTGTGTCACTTTGAGTAAGAAAACTAAGGAAGGTGCTATTTCAGTCACAACTATTGCAGTCTTATGAGTCCTAGAAATGAGAAAATCATTGGGGTCTGCGTAGCAGAAATTTTCAGGACTTTATAAGATGTTCTTGTTTTATAACCTTTTTTTTTACTTAAATTTCTATTTCCCTCTAAAACAGACCAAAGCAGATGTTGACAGTGATTCCTTGCCAGCAGCCATTCGGAATTCAGAGGAGCGTCTCTCCAAGGGTGACATCTACCTGCTGGAGAATGGGCTCAACATCTTTGTGTGGGTGGGAGTCAGCGTGCAGCAAGGCCTGATCCAGAATCTCTTTGGAGTGTCATCCTTCAGTCAAATCAGCAATGCCTTGGTGAGCTGGATGGCAGTGTGGGAGCTGGAGTCTGTGATAGTCACCCAGAACTTAAAACAATGAGAAAACCAGTAGAGAAAATAGTGTTACATTTTTCACAGTAGAAATGAGAGAAGCACAGATGTATGAAACTAGCAGAGAAGTTAGTAGTCCGGGCATGCTTTTGCCTAGATTTATTTGACAAGTCACATCATTAACAGTGAAAAGAACAGTTGATATCTAAATGGAATAAATAATTGACCTTTAATTCTGATATCATGTTATATTCTCTTTTAAATAGTTGAAGTCAAAGAGATTGTATGCTTCTTATGGGGGTAGATATTTCTCTACCCTTATACAATATGCCAAAACTGCTGACTTTTAACATTGCTCTACTTCCCAAGACTAATGGGAATTGTGTATCTTTTATTCCAGAGTACCCTGCCAGTCTTGGAAAACCCCTTTTCAAAGAAAGTACGATCTATTGTTGATATGCTTCAAGGGCAGAGATCCCGCTACATGAAGGTAAAAATGTTGCCCATTTACAGCTTTAAATCCCCTTCCCTCTTAGTAGAGTCAGGTGATGCCTGGTAATGCTGCAGTGCTGAACTTATTCTTCCCAATCTCATAGCAAGAGTCTGAAAATAAATTTCACTAGTTTCGGGAGTTTTGTGCTTACCAGAGTTATAAAACTTACTTTTTTTTCAGACCTATTACAATATACTACTGTATGAACCACATATATGGTATTTTCCTTCTGTTTAGAAAGGATTGAGACTTAACCCAGCTGAGTTACAGAAGTCAAAGCACATAGACCATATATGCCGTGATTGTGGTTATCTTTGGGATTTTGAGCCATTTAGCTTTTTGTTCTATTTTCCCCATGAAGGTTAATTCTAATAGCTACTCACTGTTGGTTTTGTTCTTGTTTGTTTGGTTTTTTGTAGTTGATAATTGTGAAGCAAGAAGATAAGCTGGAAATGCTGTTCAAACACTTTCTAGTGGAGGACAAGAGCCTGAGTGGGGGGGCTTCATATGTGGACTTCCTGTGTCACATGCACAAGGAGATTCGGCAGCTACTGAGCTAGAGGAGTGAGTGGTGCTAGAACTCAGCAGTGACATTTCAGTCTCCACTAATGACCTGATCAGAAGGCCCAGCGCCCTCAAAAAGGACAACATAGAAATCTGTACAATTCCATAATTTTTAATACACATTGCATAAGCAGAAATCCTTTCAACCTTTCCCAATCCCATATGAGAGATGAAATATTTTCCTGGTGAGGGCTAAAAAAAAAAGAAAGGCCTTTGATACCAGCTCTTTTATTTGCATCTAAATTGTTTCCTGTGCTTGGCAGGAGTTCACCCCCTACCCCACCCCATGCTCGCTAATCCTGTTGTAATGAATGTAGGGTTTTTTCAGTTCACTGTACATGATTCAACATTGGGTGAAAAAGCGATAACTCTTCAAAACTTCTGGTAGCTGCTGTGCATTTGTGTGGGTGCGTGTGCATGCTCCAAGTGTGAAGAGGATGCACAGGTGGGGAGAACAAGAGGCAGGTCAGGTGATGGGAGCTGGAGCAGCCAAATATTTTATGTCCCCTCTAAAGAGGGAAACATGGTCTGTCAGAGCACAGATGTATCATGTGGCTGTCTGAACCAGAAAGCCATGAAAAATGAAATGAGTGGTAAGCCAGGAGGCAGCGGGGCAAATTTCTCTCCACAATCTTTCCTGTACTATAAGTTGCTGTGCAGAACTGTAATGGAGTAATCAATAGTTAAGTGGGCAAAAATCAACAGCTTCTGAACAGCGTAGGGTAGAGATGGTACTTCCTGTTGACATGTGTGGTGACTCCTTTCCTTCTCATTGCACGGCTCTGTATTGTCCTACTCAATCCATGTTCCATGACCTCTCCTGCAGAGCTTACCTGTCTGTCAGATGGTGGTGGGAACAAAAGCTTCTTAACCTTAAGCAGAAAATACTTTTAACAAGGTGTTGGGGGGCTGTGTAGGAACTGGATGATAAGGAAGTGGCCATTTTCAACCATATTTTTGTGAATCATAGCAAACAAGCAGGAATTTGATTTATACTGATGTGAATTTGAGATTGCTTTGTACCCTGGAATACAAGGAAGGGGATACAAAACCTTAAGATTTAGACTGTACTGTAACAGGTATTGCAAGTACCTGATTTCGGTTATTGAAAGCACCTGGGCCATAGCAAAGAGTTTCGTTGCTGGATGTTTATACCCTCCCCATTCTATCTACTGATCAGCTTGCACAAAACCTTTTCTAAGCCTGTTTGTTAAACTAAAATACCTCAGACAGATTAATCCATCCACTTTGGCTGCTCTGCTGCTCCATTGCAAGGGTGGATGAGAAGACTCCTGTGAAGAGGGAGCTAGTGTAATCAAATTAGGAATTCTAAGGGCTTCGTTTATTCACTTTTGAAAGGGGGCTTGTATATTTTAGCTTGAACACTTAACAGGTGTTCTTCCAGTACCCAGGAGTTTAAGCTACCAATAGCACTAAAAGTGAAAGGAAGAATGTGGATGGATTAGAGAACATGTTATCTGGGCTTGATATTTCATAGGAAAGTCCTTGTTAAGATCAGAAAAATATCTGGCTGTGGTTTTAGTTCCATATCCTGTAGCATGTATATAAATCCATTTTTCTTCTAATGCTGCTAGTTTGTCTTCCCTCCCATCACTACAAAGAAAGGGGAATATGAAAATTGTAATGGAGAAACTCTTTCAAGATGTAGTTGACAGAACTTTCAGCGTTTTTGTATGAATGTGGCTGACTTTTTACTCCATGTACTGCCTCCAACCAAAAAATCTAGAGGATTTTTAATCAGAGGGGGAAAAAAGAACTTCCCAGGAATATAATGCGCAGCAACCACAGACTTCCACAAATACTAATTTCTAGTATTAATATTGGGGGGTGTGGGGGTGGAAATGAAATCATGAATGAACCTTTCATTTTCTTCACTTGTTTTTCCAATGCATCTTTTAATTTGTAAAGAAATAAAAATATATTAAGATGTATTTTATGTCATTGTTAGTAAATAAACACTGCTTATTTTTCCAAACCATGTATTTTGCGGGAGGGGGGAAATGGGAAGGGCTGAAGTCTAGCTCATTGATCCTTTGCAATCCAATCTTCTGCTAACCAAGTTCAGTCTTTCTTTTTTGTTGTTGTTATTCACACTGAATGATAAGAAATTCAACAAAAGTCAACAGACAAAAGGTATTGTTTAATCTCAGTGTTACTTTATTTAGATGATTGGGTTTTGACTTTTTGCCCTGTCTGAACTTCCATTTCACAAAGAAATTCCCTTTTTTGTTAACACTGCTTGAGTCATTGATTGGGTGGGTGTCTTAACACAGCTCATACTTCAGAGTTAAGGGGAGCTGGGTGAATTGGTTGGGGGGTTTTGGCAGCAGAGTTTGGGTTGTTTTGGTGGGGTTTTTTTTGCTGGGGGTGTTGCTAATTGCAAAAATAAATTCAGAGTGAACTGGCAGTGTAACTTGACTGTACCCCGTGAATATTGATGTTGTACAGTTTGCTGGTAACCGTATAACAAATCTGTATGAAAGCACAAGACAATCATTGCTAAATATCCAATAATACTAAATTTGCTGCAGAATATTTTTGAGATTGCTCTCCTATAGAATGTATATTATGTCCAGAATCTGCTATAGAACTGGTGCAATAATGTTGGGCCTTGTGGATCTTGTACATTAATTGTGTGGAGTAAATTGTGCAGGAAACTTTCTGATGCTTGTGGAAATTGCCTTGGAGAGCCCATGTATGTTACCTTCTCTTGGGGCCCAAGTGGAGGACACTGTGGTGCTGCTGGAGCAGGCCTAAGCAGTGTCTACACCTAAAAATTTTCAAAGGAAAAGAAAACTATTCCCTCTTTAACTTGTTTCTAACACAGCTGAAGAATACATCTTTTCCTTGTGTCCATACTAAGGTCCTGTATTATAACTGATAATTCATAAATATTATATTATCTCTTAAAAAGTTAATTTGAAGCTTTTAGCAATTGTGTAACTGAGCAACTGGGTGGTAGTTCTAGAACGTGTCTGTTGGATTTACATAGTGTAGCCCAAACCACATTCCTATTCACAGAATATTTTAACGCCATGGGAGTTACTCAAGGTTGGTATAGAAAAGAAGCTATCAAGGGAGCTTAAAAACCTGTAGATATTGAAAAAAACCCCAAAAACCAAATACAAGACTTCCGTTAGTAAAAGGTGTTTTCTGTTCCTTCCCTTTATGGTCTTCAGCAGGAGCTAAGCTGGGTGCTCTTCCATGTAACAGCTGCCCGCTGGCTTGGTCCGGGAGCCCTCTCTGTGCAGGTTTGTTCAGCCGCGGCGTGCTGTGCCTCCGGGGAGCAGCTCGGGTCTGTCGCTGCCAGCTGCGGTAGAGGCAGACGGGTGCAGCAGCGGTAGAGGCAGAGAGGTTACAGCCATCCTACGCTGGAGTTGGGAGGGAGCTGCCACTAGGTCACCTCGTCGAGCCGCTGCAGCAGGGCTGCGCCAGAGCAGGGCTCCGTGCCGCTGCCCCTCCGAGCCACTGGAAAGGTGCACGGACCGTACGAGGTGAGAGGGGCGGGGGAGGCGGCGCCGCTCCCGCCCGGGCCCTTCCACGCCCCGTGACGGCACGGCCGGGGGCGGGGCCCGGCGCCGCTTCCTGAGACGGTGGGGCGGGCCCGGGGCAGGGCCCGGGGCGGCGGGCCGGGCATGGGGGGCGCCGGGCGGCGGTGGGGGCCCGCGGGCCTGTGGGTGACGCTGGCGCTGGCCTGGGGCGCAGGGGCCGCGCTGGCCGCGGAGGGGCCGCAGGAGCCGTGCGGGGCGGAGGGCTGGGCGCAGGACGCCGTCCCGCCGGGCGCGGCCTTCGTCGCCGCCGCGTCGTACCGCGGGCCCGGCAACAATGACACGCGGAGCAACAAGGCGCTGCCCATCCTGCTGTGGTGGAGCGGGAGCCTCTTCCCGCACTTCCCCGGCGACACGGAGCGCATCGACTGCCGGCGCGGCTCCTGCCTCGTCACCCGCAGCCGGCGGGTGGCCCGGCACCGCCGCACCAAGGCGCTCATCTTCTACGGCACCGACTTCAGGGCGTACGAGGCGCCGCTGCCCCGCCTGCCCCACCAGACCTGGGCGCTCTTCCACGAGGAGTCCCCCATGAACAACTACGTGCTCTCGCACTCGCCCGGCATCCGGCTCTTCAACTACACGGCCACCTTCCGCCGGGAGTCCGACTACCCGCTGACGCTGCAGTGGCTGCCCGGCCCCGGGTACCTGCGGGCCCCGGCCGTGCCCCTGGCCGAGAAGGACGCGTGGCGGCGGAAGGGCTACGGCCCGGTGCTGTACATGCAGTCCCACTGCGATGTGCCCTCGGACAGGGACCGCTACGTGCGGGAGCTCATGAAGTACATCCAGGTAGGTGCGCCGAGTGCACGGGGAAGCTGTGGCGTAGTGCTGTTGTCGGAGCTGGGAACACCCGGCTGCCCCCCTCTGCCGCCTCGTTTTAATGGGGTTTGTTTGTCCTTGTTTTTAGCCAAGACACGAATCATAACGGGATGCATGCTGACTGCGAGCTGGACAGAAAAACTAGTTGTATTCCTTCCCAAAGCGTGATCTAGACTACACCGCATGTCAGTAGGTAGGCCTGATGCAGATGTTAGTTATGGAGTTGGCCAGACTCGGGATCAGTCACAAGCGGGGCAAAGCCTGAATAAGCTCGGTCTTGTGCAAGAAGTTGCTGAAATCTCTGGACTTTGAAGTTAGCATACAGGAAGGCTGTCCATTTACAAGCCTCACTCCTATTTGAAAGTACAGGAGTGCAGTTAAGCTAAGGCAGGTTGCTCCGTTTTGAGAATCTGCTCCTTACCTGTGTTGTGGTAGGACCGTGTTGTTTCTATCATGGCTTGTACTGCTGTGGTACAGCTGATGGCGAGTAGCTTCATAAAGTAAAATAATGTAGTTTCTTCCAAACAGGAAAAAAGCATACTGCGTTTTTTCTCTTTAAAAAAGTTTGAAGGATATTAGATTGATTTTTTTAAAACTCTGCCTTTAGACTTTGCCAGAAACGTGTTTTTCTAGTGGTTTCTGTTATTTCTATTGGTCACGATTCAGTTACTGTGCAAGGTCATCATGTACTGAGTAGTGAAGCAAAGACAAAAGAATTTTTTTTAAATGACTGTATTGTCAAAGTACGATGCAGGTTCCAGTTTAAGCATATTGTCTTGCATTTTTAGACAGTATTCTTTTAGCTCTGTGCATCAGTTTTCCTCAGTCTAACAAATGGAAAAATTTTGTCAGCCTGCTGAGACTGGCTGGAACTATGTCCAATAACTATTTGGAAAAGTACTGAGTCTCTGTTAAGTAGAAAGAGAATGTTTAAACTGACATAGAGAATGCTGTTCCTTACTTGTCAATTTCTGATTTATCCAGAAGTAAATACATTTTTGGGTGGCATCTGTGTGCTCCCCTGACCCCTCAGTCTGTAGTGTGGCTAATGTTGCTTTTGAAACTTAGCTCTTGGTTTCCTCTAAACCTGGTAGGACTGGAACTCAAGGAATAGTCACAAGGGAAAGAACTTGGAGTGAAAGTGAAGCTCAATTAAGGTAGCTACAAACTGATCCAAATTAGGAATTTTACAAGAACTACTAGGTCTGAAAACAAGTTCCAGGGGCACAAATCACTTTGTAAAGATGCTGTTTGTTATTTTAGGTTGACTCCTATGGGAAATGCCTGCATAACCGTGAGCTCCCCAGTGAGCGACTGAGAGACACTTCTACAGCCACTACAGAAGATTCTGAATTTATGACTTTCATTGCCAGGTACAAGTTTCATCTGGCCTTGGAGAATGCCATATGTGATGACTACATGACAGAGAAGCTGTGGCGTCCCATGCACTTGGGTGCTGTCCCAGTGTACCGAGGCTCCCCAGCTGTGCGAGACTGGATGCCAAACAACCTCTCCATCATTCTTATAGATGATTTTGACAGCCCCCAGGAGCTGGCAAAGTATCTTGATTTCCTGGACAAGAATGGAGAGGAATATTTGAAGTATCTAGAGTACAAAAACGTTGATGGAATCAAAAACCAGTTCTTGCTAGAGAGCTTGGAGAAGCGGGAGTGGGGTGTGAATGACATGACGCTGCCCAATTACCTGAATGGCTTCGAGTGTTTCATCTGTGACAAGGAGAACATGCGGGTCAAAGAGGAGCAGGAACACAAAAAGTCTCGTGGGAAAATTCCAGCTCCCAGACCTCATATAGCTCAGTTCAAGCATATGGGATGTCCTATGCCAACCCCTGGGTTTGGAAGTGTTGAAGACCTCTCTGAGGGAGACAGGTAATGTGCCAATATTATGCTTTTTGAAGGGAAAAAAGCTTCAAATAACAGGAGCTGTGTTAGTAATACTTTGTACTTAAGGAGCTCTTGTTACATCTCCAGTTACATTTTATATTACGTCTTGTGGGTGGTGTAGGAGTTCTGCTAATACTGACCTGAGTACTCAGCTGAGGTTGAACAAGAGGCTTGGACAGTGGTGTTAGCAGTTCAAAGAGGAGTTTGAGGCACTCACAATATTCTGTTAAACTGCTCTGTGACCTCAGGCAATGTGGTTATCCTCTCTCTATCTTAGCCTCTTTGCTTGGGGGAAGGTTGTTTTTCAGTACAGTGATGGTAAAGCACTTGGCAGCCCTGAGGCAAAAGCAGCTCTGTACCCCCTTACGAAGTACTGCGTTAAGAATGGGGTTGCCAATGTTCACTGCAGGCCTGGTTGACTCCTGTAGGCTTCAGAGCAGAAATTAGGCTCGCCCAGAATACAAGACTTAACGCTGTTTTGTGTGACAAAACTATGGCCAATGTTCAAGTATGCCAGTCTGCTTATTTAGGAGAGGGACTGTGCAGGACAGACTAGACTGAGTAGCTTCTTGTGCCTTGTTTTCTGTTGGTTGACTGATTTACTGGAGGTTTTTTATAGTAATGCCTTTTCTCAGTCTCAGTAGCAAAATGTTTTTTTTCCTTGTAGTGTGCTACACAGCACCCTACTCTGTAGAACTATTCCTACTTTTCCATAGGTTTTCTCTTGTTTGAGCATCAGGTGGCAGTAGAGAAGTACCTGTGAAGGCCAGTGCCACTTGCAGGCTCAGGTGTTTCCATCATTCTTCACAGGGGTCATCAGCAGGGAGTTTTAAACAGCTGGTCTGTAATTCAAGCTACAGTTTCATCCCATGCAAGTTTCCATGTCTCACTGTTACTCTCCCCATTTGTAGGCATGTGTCTGGAAAAATTGTTCCAGGGAAGCTTTTATATTCACTGCTATTGACTCTATAAAGATATGTGCCCATAGCTTCCACGGCATGATCATGGGCATCTCCTGTGAAATACAGTGGTTTCTATCTGATAAGCATCTAAGCTTTAACAATTTTTATTTGCAAAATGGAACGATTACTTCCAATTCTAAGTGGTGTGACAATAGCATAAAATTGCCATCAAAGCGTTAGCTAAACATGCCCGTATTTTGTCTGAGTTTGACAGTAATGTTATTTAACAGTGTGATCAATTTAGATGATTGCCTACTGAGCCAGTCAATGGAGTGTTTTATTACTTTAGAAAACATTATTGTGGAAAAATGATGCCAATCTAGTGGGGATACATGTGATAGGCTATATGCAACATGCAAGGTCTGACTATGAACACACACTGGGACTTGTGGTTCTGGAGCCTTCTGAACTCAGAGGACAACAAAGGAGTTTATTTTAGAGCATATACCCAATTACAGAAAGGTTACACTACACATTTGCATGCTCTGTAACCCTTATTCCCAGATGTAATTTGTTTTTAGGGTTAATAGATGTGCTGAATTGATGGAATGCTGTGGCAATCAGAATGTCTCTGTGTAGTACCTTTAGCTGTATGTGTGGAGATGTGGTTTCTAAATCCTTATGCTTGCAGCCTCACTTGAATTTGGACTGCTGGATTTCACACCCAAGTGATCTTAAGGAAAAGGGCTGTAGAACAAGCAGTTGTAGGTGTCAGATTATGGTCAGTCACGACAGTCTGTTGAATTCTTAGCTGCTTTGTACAGAAAACAGTGAGTTGTAGTGCTGCTGCTGAGTATAATACCTGTTTAGGAGAAACCAGAATCTCTAGTTATTCTCAAACTCCCATCTTTGTAAGAGAAATTTGGTTTGTTTCATTGATAAGCGTTCATTTTCTAAAAGTAGGATGTTTGAGACTGTAACTATAAGAACAGTAAGTGACAATTTCCTTCCAGTTACTGTAAGTTTTCATCTGTGGTGGCATAGGAAAAGAGAAACCTGTGTGCCTTTGATAAAGGAATTGTGAAACCATCATGGTTTTCCTGGTTCCATTTTATGTTGATGTCACAGTTTAGTTTTGATGAGAAAAAACATTAACAGTGTATCAGATTTTCCAATTGTACACTGTAGGATGGCCCTTGCAGTAGAATCCCATAATCATCCACGATTAAAGATAGTTCTGTATCTCGTGGTAATAGTGTTTCAGGTGTCTGTAGTTGGTAGTTTCTGGTGATTTGTACACTCCTGTTCATCCTGGGATCCTGATATTTCCCAATTTACAGAATTAGAGTGAAATTATTTTCTTAAAGAAGATCAACAGCAATTTAAAATTACTTTCAATAAAGTCTTCACTTGGATATTGGAATTCCTTTCGGTGTTGTTTCCATAGAGTTCATCTGGAAAATGTTTTCTTCTGTTCCCTGCTGCCACTTAGTCTTGGGTCTAGTACTTCATGCAAGTAGACTCATTTTCCAAACATGTGCCCTTATTCAGTGCTGTGAAAAGCAAGGAGCTCATGTTGGCAGTCCTTGAACGAAGGTTAATGAATTTAGCTGGTAGGCAATGTCACTCACAGTGCATCCAAGTGGTGCATTTTCCAAAGGAACCTTTTGGCAGATACTTATTTCTTAAAGCAGAAGTAAGCCTCTGTCTGTGATCCTTCACATTGGAATCTGTGTTAAAAGCTTTGTTTTGAGGTCTGTGTTGGTGTGCTCTGCAGAAATGAGCCATCACAGGTGATGCTGTTGACCACAGAAGCTGATGCCATCGTGTCCAAGCTGTTTGCTGCTCCACAAGGACAGGCACTGGGATGTGTTGTGCATTTCTTTCAGCCTTCTGGAGTGGAGGGTGAGATCTGCTTCCAGGCAGTGCAGTCACACTGGATTCAGTGTATGGTGTACAGAGGGAAGGCAGGAGCCACTGTACTTAATTCTCTGATTTGGAGGGAGAAGAAGCAAAAAATTCTGTATATAAGTTAACAAGTATTGGGTAATTCATGTGGATAAATTACAAAGAGCAACATGTTTGGTCCTTTTTTCCAAAATTTGTGACTTGTTTCTGGGTAGCAGAAATAATGGAGAATAGATAAATAATTGGCATACCTTAATATAACACAAGTGAGAGAAATAGTCCTGTGATCATGAACTGGAAGAGAATTGCTGAAATTTGCAGCAATACAGTCTGTACTATGAAAAGTTTGAGACTATGCACTGAAGAAGAGACAGCCCATACTCGACCATGTAGTCTGGAGATAGAGAATAGAATCTGTGGTGAGGAATATAATGATGTTTGTCTCTGTCATGTTTAATCTGAGTTTGTAATTCTTAAAATGGATTATCTGAAAAAAAAATTGATTTTTAGGCTGTCACATGCATACTGGCCAGGGAAAGCTACTCTCAGTACGACGACTCTGTGATAGATTTTATTTTAATAGAAGTTTTTATTCCCTACAATTAGTAATTTAGTCTCTGTGGTTAACATTACAGTATGTGCTTATATTTCTAGAATGTTATAAACCTAACAGTGAGCTTACATTTGCTGTAGAGAATGTTCAAAGCAAGTTTCTTTAAATGACTTGGAGCACAGTGGCACAGTAACAACATACTTTGTTATGACTGTCTCTGGGCCTATTTTCCTCTTAAGGGAAAGAAAAATATGGTTTCAGTACTATTACAGCTGCAGACTAATTTGGTTTTTGTAATTGTTTGTGATGGTGTCTGTTCTTTTGTTTCAGTTGGAAAGAAATGTGGCTGCAGGATTATTGGCAAAGCCTTGATCAGGGTGAGGCCCTCACTGCTATGATTCATCGCAATGAGTCTCATCAGGGAAGATTTTGGGACTACATGCATGAGATTTTTCTCAAGAGGACACGGCAACACTGACCCATCTTTGTAAGAGCTTGATTTGAAAATTGCTTTGAAAGTTGAGACTCTGAATTCTTACCTCACTTCAAATGTTTGCCTTGAAAAAAACAAAACCAAAAAACCTCTCACAGAGACAATCTTTTCTGGTGCATGAAGTGAGTAGGTTTCTGTTATGATTGGATTTCAGCAGTGGAAATATTAGCAACTGCTTTGATTTGAGTTTCAGCTCTGTGGTGTGAAGCCACTCCTGACTTGCAGGCGTCAACATGTGGGGGCAAAAGAGGAATTTACTCTCCTTTTGCATTTGCTATACTTATATTGTGTCTTACATGACTTCAGGCTCTTGCTCAAGTGCCCTAAGTTATTTCAGGGATTTTTTAAGTCTTCAAAATATTCATTGTTTTTTAAAGTATTTTATCAGTCACATATTCTCTTCATTAAGATGTACTTTTAGCTGCTATTAACAAATGGCTTTTCCAGTGAAGGAATTACAAAAGACACATCTGTGAAGAGCAGTCGTGCCTTATGAAATTGCTGCAATAAAGTCTCTTCTCCCCAAGTAACATGTCTCAGATAATCCTCCTTTTCAAGGTAACTGAATATGTATGGGCAGGTCACTTTACTCACTGCCTAATTTTCCTCTTTTGTTGACTTAGCAAATGATATGTACAATGGGGTGGGAAAACAAATTATTTAAGTTGCAACTTTCAAGGAAGTATTTCACACCAGAAAGTGTATTACCTGGTATTTTGTAGAACAAAATAAAATTCATATGTTTTGGTTAAGTTTCCATCAAACCTGAAATCTGTAATCTTGACTTACTGTTATCTCGTTAATGCTAGCAATTCAGAGACCTTGAATTTTTTCCTTTTGAGTATGTGCAGCTTTCTGAAAAGACAAATACATTTTAACTATGGTGCCTTTCCAGTGGTCTCTGCAGTTTGGATGAAAGTCTTGGAGTCTTTGTATGCTGAAATGGGTGATCAGAACCTGGTGCACTGAGATGGTTTTGTGTGTCTGTGACCAGAGTTCCTGAGTACAACCTGTGGGTAGATTTTCCTTGCCGTGCAGCCTGTATCGCTTACAGGTATAAACAAACTCCCGTGTTCCCTGCCGTAGCGGGTGTCTGCCGCCGGGGGCCGCCTCAGGAGCACGGCTGCTGCGTCGGAGGCGTCAGCGACCTGCCCGCACACACCCATGTCTAGCCAAGGCTGCCCATGTCGGGGCTGCGCTGGCCCAAAGCACAGGCACGACGCCCTGAGGGGCGAGATGTTGTAGCTCCCCAGTCCCAAGAGGAAAGGAGGCGGGAAAGGATCTCCGTTTGAGCTCTACAGCTTTATTGCTCCAGAGGAGTCGGACAGAGAACCGAGAGAGAGGCTTCCGCAAGCCGTTTTATATGGGGGGCAAACAGGGAGGCGTGAGGGGAATTATCCAATGGGGAAACAGCTCAGCAGTAACAGACAGTAAGAACAGCTAATAATTTGAGAATAAGCGAGGGGATACCAACAAGTGTCCAATGAGGACACAATTTGTGGAGAACTTTCTAGCTTGGGGGGTGCGGTTTAGACTGCAGTCTCGCCCACAGACGTTCCCCTCAGACTGAGTCACGGGCCCATTGGAGGGCTAGAGGCTGATGGGTGTTGGACTGCCAGAGCCCACCAAAGGGCTGGGCCACCGCAGCAGGTGTCTGTCTGAAATAATTGTTCTTGCCGTGCAGTGGAGGGAAACTAATTAATTTTGTGTCACAGGTGTAAAAGCACAGGCAAATATGGCCACACTGCAGTGATGTCTCTAATGGTATAATGCTATTTTCTTTCTTCATTTCCTCTCCTCCTTCAGAAGTTAACTACTGACTAAAGAGCCAGAGTTGATCTATGCTTAAGACAGATTGTTGGTAATGAAAGCCTGCAGTCTGTTGTGTAATTTGACTTTGTAAGGCAGTTTATGCATTGCTATGGGAAGTCTGATGTCTGTCAGTAAAAGTTAGGAACAGCAGTGAATCTACATTCTCTCCCTAATTAAATCACTGTCCCTTGCTTAGTGCTGCATAGATCACTTAATATCTTTTTCTTTCCCCTCAAATTCCCCTTCATAACGTTACAGATATGGTATTATAGGTGTGATACCAGTGTAGATAACAATCATTTCAATGTCTGCCTCTCAGGTGACAACAATATTGCCATGTTAAAATCAGGACACCATGACAGCAAAGACTTCAGACCCATGACTATCACTGGATTTTTATAAATGTAGAAAATGCATACACTATACATTGTTCTTAACTAATTATTTTTAGGAGAAAAATGTTTTTTAATCTCTCTTCTCTAACAAGAGTAACAAGTGGTTCTTCAGGTAAAATGCATTTATCAGTTTAAGTTCCTTTTTTTCAGTTATTCAGGAGACATTAATACCTAAGAGAATATATCTGAGTTAATTGTTAAACTGGATTACTCAAACCAGATTAAAATTGCAGATACGTGTATTCAGGATTGAAGAGGCCACAATGTACTTGGGAAGTAAATTAAGATAAAACAAAGTAAGGATGCTTTAGTTCTGAATATTGACTTCTACTGAACAAGTTAATGATATTTAAGTAAATTGTTTGAATTAATGCCTTCAGTTACTTCATTTCATGTTTCTCTATGGAAAATAATTCAGTCTTCTTTAACTGCATTGTCTTAATCAGCTATATCTCAAAACACTTTCCTATTCAAGTGTTTGGTGGAATAGCCAGGAGGAGAAATTGTGATCTTGCTTTTTGTACTAAACATAAAAAATAAGAACCAGGTATTAACACATGCTGCTTTTATTATTTCATTCTGTCATTTAAGTAGATTTTCCAGAAGTGCAGCATTTATAATAATTTCCAGGTCTTTATTGTAATTTATCTGCTGTTGCCAAAATTAGACACGCTACATTTAATGTATTGTCTTTACAGGAGTAACAGGAGAAAGTACCAATATAAGCATGTGCATCAGCACCTGCTTAGTGCTTGATGAGTGATGTCCAGAGCCCCATTTTGTCTTCCTGCTCAGCAACATGAGTATGTTTCTCAGCTAACAATAGCATTGAGGATATGGTGGTACAAGCTGAAGAGTAGCTAGCAAAGTAGGTAAAAACTTCTTCCTTGGGGCCCTTATTGTTCATTTACTAATTCACAGCCGAGTATTCCTTCACCACTATATACCTTCTGTACTCAGTATATTACAATCAAGAGCCAGCAAGGTTATTTTGTTAGTCCTGCAGGGTTTGTTTGCTTTGCTCTGTGTCTGTACTACAGAAGGCTGTTGCTTTCAGCTTGATGACTGTTGCCAAGCAGGAGTATTTCTGATTGTCATCTATCTTCTTAATGTGGGTATGAAAGTGGTACAGATCTGAAAGGAACTTTATTACAGATATTCTATGGGTTTTGTCTGTTTTTCCAAGTACAACTTTCAGTTTGTAGTTGAGTCACAAGTCATTTCATAGCTTTCTCTTCTGAGTTTTTAGTGTCTTCCTAGGTTTAACTATTTTTTACAGTCTTAGAGGTGGTGAACTTCTCAAAAGATGATGAGTATTAGCTACCACTCTTAGCTGTGAAGCTCACCCAAGCTTTGTTTTGTATCTGCAGTGGTTTTTTTCCTGTAGTAATAGATCATACTAGCTTTATCACCTCCTCTATGTCACAATACTTCCATGATTTATAAACCGTGTATCTGTTGCCTCCATTAATATAGTAAATTTATTTCACTTTTTATGTGTGGTATGCAAGATTAAAGGCTGGAATATTTATCCAGTTCATAGTAAGAATACCTTGTGTAGGTGCCAGGCAAACTCTGCAGGGACAGGAGAGGTGGGAATCCTCCCCAGCTGGGTAGAGTTGTGGTTGCAGTTATGTTCAAGGCTGCTGACTGACCTTCACAGCATCTACTGCTCTGCACAGCAAGGACTGCTCTGCACAGCAAGGACTGCAAAATGTTGAGTAAAGGTGGTTCTACCACCATGGCTTGGTTTTCATTCTCTCCTGTTGCTTGGAGGAGACAGGAGGAGAAGCTGGGTCTCATACCCTTGAAGAGTTCGCAATTAATTTACTTAATAATGTGTTTGAAAGGATTGCTATATAGTGCCAACAAGTACTGCCAGTCTTAGCCAAAGTGAATTCAATTTACCCTCCTAGTTGTCTTTCTACTAATGCAAGTGTGTGAATGCAGACAAGGAGGAAGGTCACTGCAGCATTATTATTTTGGAAAAAGGTTCCAATTTCTGTTCTTGGCTGCTAACTGGATTTCTCACTTCATTGCTTTAAATCCAAACCGGCTAGATGGTTTGGCTGAATGTCATCACTGATATTGTGACTACTGGAATAGTGATACTCAGACTAAACGTGATAGATTCAACATTCATCTCGGTCATGTTCTTACAGTGCAGGCACCCATATTCATAAAAACTGAGACCAATCAGGAATTAATCAAAGATACCAAATATTGAAGATGATTACCTGTGTAAACGCTTTGGCAGGATTCTGCAGACTAGGGTGAGTGGTTTCACTGCTTGTCATGCATTGTGCCTGTTTACTGTCTGACTAGAGGGAGGCTTTCAGAGCTGTCAGGATAGCTTTATTCACTGGCATTAATGTTCTAAAAATAAATATCTTCTCATTACTGCTCACATGAAACACCAGTAGATTCTATTGATGCTGTGTCTCAGAATTGACTTGACAAGCTAGGATAAGTTTGTGCCCTCTGAGACGTGAGAGAGGAGAAACAAATGTCTGACGGAAGGTTAAAAATCTAGCAGTCCAATGCATTGCACTGATTGGACAAGCCACAGTTCTCATTCTTCTGTGATACCAAGTGCTGTGTATTTTTTCAGTAAGAAGCCAGTTATTTTGTTTACTGAACTAGTAGTCTTGTGTTTCTGTCCTTGAGCAAGGACTGCAATTAGTAGGAAGCATATAACCTCACTGAAGGATATTGATTTGATACCTAACATTGATGATTTCTAGAACTTGAAAGGTGTTCAAAAAGAGTTGCCTTTTCTTATTTCAGTCACTGTAATGGTTTTCATGCTGAAAGATCTCTGTGTCCTGTCTGGTAAGTAGAATGAGAACCAAGCAACAGTGGTTTAGAGGAAAAGGAGAATGAGCTGCTTTCTTTGGAAATGATCTGCAAAGTGCAGCAGCAGCTGGAGAATCACAGCAGAAATGCCCCTCTTGCACTTTGACAGAGGGTAGTTTTAAGTGGTGTGGAAGAACAACTCTTAAAGGACTCTTAAAGGATAAACTGAATTGGAACTCAGCCATCAAGGATGTCAGAGTTTTAACAGGCGTTGCTGTGTTAGACAAGCAGCCATCTGCCTGGCTTACTGTCCTGCCATACACACTCTTCAGCCATAGTCCCAAGTGAGCCACTCCCTTAATCATTAGTTGTCATCTATCTGGTTGTATTTAATTAAGGTTATTGATGGATCTCCAGGCACCTTCTGGGAAGTTGTATCAATTGGAAACATACAGGGTGGCAGGTTCCTTCATTCTGCCCGGAGACCTCTGCTGACAGGGTGAAATTAATCAGAGACAAAATCCTTTTAGTGATATGACCAAGTGAGCCAAAGCCTGCGTCAGGCTTTAACAAACTGTACTTCTCTTTATGGTTCATTGTGTCAGAGCTGGCAGTGAGAGATAGATGGCCCTGCAGAGGGATTAGGAAGGATGGAGAGGAATGGAGCTGCAGGATTTGTTCCAGAGCTCTGACACCACTAGCATCTTAATTTGTGTGCTGTTAAATACATTCTTTACTGCAGAAAATGCCCGTTTAATGTGCAAGTGTCTCACCTAGAGATGGTTCTGGGGATCTTGGAATGGATCAGAGCAGATGATGATACTTTGTGGCATCTCTGAGCCAATAAGGAGGCACAGGTAATTTGCAGTGGAAATGGGATGAATTTCCTAGATCCTGGGAATTAGGGCTTAGGGATGGCAGGTCAGAACTACTCAGGTAGACAGAAAAATGCAGGGCAGCTGATCTGATCAAGATAACACAGAATAAGGGCTGGGTTGGAGTTGGGATGGGGTGTGACGTTGTGAGTCCATGAATACATTGTGCTAATGAGAGCATTAAGTGCTAATACTGTCCAAACACAATGGCTCAGCAGGCAGAAGTTAAGTCTGAACCACCTGGAATCCTAGCAAACTGGTTAGTTTCACTACCAAAGTTAAAGTGCTTTAAATTTAAGGCATCTCCAATTCAATTGGTTTAAGGAGGTCAGGGTGAGGGAGATGAGAATAAATTATAGTAGGTGAGAGCATTATGAACTGGTATGAGAAGAACTGGTGTATTCAGGATACATTTCCATAAAAATACTGGAATTTACCTGAAAGCTGGATCCAGGCAGTTCAAAAAGGCATGGATATCAACTCTATTCTTTTTTCCCGATAGAACTGGTTTCTTAGCCTCATCCCCTAACTGATTTTTAGGCAGGATCTGGACGTTTTACATAGCTACACCAGAAAGTGAAGAATACATGGTGTGATTTCTCACCTCTTAAAGAGGTATTCAAGATAAGTCTCCTTTTAAGGGTGTATTTTATCACAGCATTGTTAGCCTTGTATTTAATTGTGGCATAGCATTTACTGTAGCATCATATCTGGCCCTTATTCAGTTGTGATATATATTCTTTTCAAATCTAATATTAATAGCTGAAGCTCTGTGGTTCATTTTGGTTTTGACCAGCTGAAACGCAAGCTAAGATTCAGCTTTAAATGTGTTGATGCAAGAAAAAAAGTTGTAAATGCTAATTAGTGAAAGTTAAAGTTTTACATGGTCTTTATAGTTGTATATTCAGGATTCACAGTGAAACATCTGTGTGGTTCAGTGTTGAGGGAATTTGGTTTCTGACTGTCCCAATAAAGTCAGCATTTCTGTTCCATCCATTGGTGACTTGGTGCTATCAGCTGAGAAAAAACAGGATGTGGAGAGACTTGGTTATTGAGTAACACACCCCTTTTGTAGTTCTGCGTTCTCCCTTAAAATTTATGTGTAATATTAAAAAATAATGTTTAGTAATAAATCAGGGTCCTGCTTCAGACATGTCTGCATGGTGTGTACAGACACCATCATGTACTTTATTCTGTCTGCTTGGGAATTGCTTAGGCTGATGCTCCAATACCGGACTGAATGCCAAAAATAAAGTTCTAATGCAGACAGCAGTAACTTACAGGAAGCTATTACAATTCTCCTTGTGTAGTTTGACTTTCTATTTCTCAGCCTCCCCTCCTCCCCCAACTCATTTTTCTTGGAATTAATTAAATGAGAGAGCAGCTTTTGAAGGTGAAAGGACTTGAACGTGCTGCCACCATTAGCTAATGTAATTTGGGAAAAGGAGGCTGGTTTCCAGGGAGTGCAGTTCAGATTCTCGTACGTCTTAGTACTTTTGTCTTTCCTTGTTACTGTTTCTGTGCCAATCTAGTTCGGCACTACAGGAGGCAAATGCAGCAGGGGAAGGTGGGTAGCTAGAAGTAGGGTGGGAAGTAAGGGTAGCTAGAAGAGGCAAAACCAAGAGGAGCTGAACCTCACATAAACTGGAATACTGAAATGTGTTTCACATCCCTGTCTTGGGTTTGCAAAGTCTCCATTGCTTGGAGTTGCACAGTGCAAGCCCTCTGGCCTAATTTGAAGATGTCAGCCTGTTTTCTTTCTTTTCTACTCAAAGCTCAAAGGACAGTTTTTGTTTCCTGTCTTTTTGGAAAAAATGGAAATGGAGAAACATCCTGCTTACCAAAATGTTTCAGAACGTCCAGAAAAAGTGTTTGAATTTGTACCTTAAAAGATGAAAATTTACTCCTAGAAGAGAGCTTAAAGAAATCTTTTGTTTACTTGAAAACTTCTTCTGATACTCTTTAATTTGAACTCTTAAGTATATACTATTTTAAAAATAACACAAAAATAATTATAAAATTGGATATACCAGGATTTATTGTCAGCAGATGCAGTAAATTCTAGTAACCATATTGAGAATTTTGCTGTATAAGCCTGGTGATGATTAGCTCAAGTTAACGGAATTTCTAAAGTCTCATTAACTTCCTCGACTAGGCAAAGGGGAGTGCTTTGGGTTTTATGTCTAGGAGGTTGAATATATTTTAATCCAAATCAGTGTCCGATAAAATTTTTTTAAAAATTGCAAAGAAAAGCATCTTTGATTTGGCCTTCTTTATATGGTCAGAGAACTTCAGCTGTTCCTGATATAGTGGTAAAATGGCTTATTCAGGAACTGCTCCACGGCAAGGATCTGAGTGCTTTGTGTCCCCAGTGTTTGGCGTCTTAACTCCTCAGTTTTCTGCATCTACCTTGTCTTGCTGTGCAAGAGACCTGTTTGTATCCCAGCCTTTGGAATGTTCCTGTGCCTTCTGTATTGCCTGCCTTTTTCAGCTGGGGACATGAGCACCTGCCAGATGAGTTGAGGACTTCCAGGACCTAGGGAAGAAACTTCTGGGAACTAGAGTTTTTTTCCACCACGGAGTATGAGGCTGTGGCAACGATGCTATCATTTTGAAAGCAGCAGTTTCAGTATCTGCTTGGAAGGAACCGTAGGAACAATGCAGGGGAGATCCAGTTGTAATGTAATGAGAGAAATGAGGGGCTGAGAGCTAAATGATACGAGTTTGAAGCACCAAGAAGAGTTTCCATACAGTTGCAGAACAACTTGATAAGAGACGAGTGAGAGGGACCTCATCCATGTCTATAGTATCTGAGGGGAGAGCATCAAAAGGATGGAGGGATGCAGGCTCTTCTCTGTGGTGCTGGGCAATAGGACAAGAGGCAACGGGCAGAAGCTGATGCACAGGAGTTCCACCTGAACATGAGGAACAACTTCAACGTGCAGGTGGCCGAGCACTGGAACAGCCCAGAGAGGCTGTGGCGTCTCCCTCGCTGGACGTAGTCCAGAACTATCTGGATGCAATCCTGTGCAATCCCACTGTGGTCTTTTCCAACCTCGCCCATTCTGTGATTCCTTTAATTCCATCTGAATTACTTGGAACAGTCATGATTTCTTGTGCTGTGGCTGAAGTGCGCTTGCCCCTTGGCTGGTTGGTGTTGCCGCAGGAGGAGTTTCTGGCGGTGATTTCTGGGCGGTGATTGCTGGTTCCGCGCAGGGCGGAAGCTGTGCGCAGTCACTCAGTGCCCAGGCCTATCCATGGGCTATCCCTGCCCGATGGGCGGGAGGGGGCGGAGCGGGCGGCTCCCGGCGCCAGGGCCATGGCGGCGCCCGCTTACCCCGCCTGGGTGACGCGCTGGGTGTCCGGGCAGTGGCGGAACAAGAAGCGGCCCCCGGCGCTGCGCCCGCCCCGGCCGCTGGCGCTGGCCGACAAGGTGGCGAACCGCCGGGAGCAGCCCACAGGTGAGCGCCCGGCCGCGGGGAGCGGGGCCGAGGGGAAGGCCGGGCCCGGGAGCTGAGCCGCCGCTGTGCCCCGGGAAGGGCCGCGCTGCTGGCGGGGCTCGGCCGTGCCTTGGGCTCCGCAGGGCCGCAGAGGGGAGGGGCCGGCCTGGGCCAGCGAATTCGCGCCCGGGTTCTGTGGGAAGGATCGCTTTCTCACACTGCAGCCCTAAGTTCGCGTCGTGTGTGAGTCGGGCACGCTGCGTCTTAGCATATCCTTTACCTTAAAAATTCAATCAGGTGCTGCAGCTGGTTGCTTTCTGTTAGCAACAACTTCTCTGCCCAAAGCAAAGCTGGGATCTTTACTTTCGCATTTTCTCACCTGCCTCTACCCCATCTTTGGAGCTTTATGCACTGTGGACGCTGTTAACATGAATTCCCAAACACCTGAGATTTCTGGTTGTGTCTTTCCCTTCTAGAGGCAACGTGCATTACAGAGATGTCGGTAATGATGGCCTGCTGGAAACAGAATGAATTCAACGATGCACCTTGTGCCAAGGAGATCCAGATGTTCTATGACTGCGTGGCAAAGGCAGAAGTAATTAAGGCCCCTTTTATGTTCTTACAGGCTAGTAGTAGGGAAGGAGGAAGCCTCCAGTCATTCTTTGTGTGCCAGCAAGAATAATGTTCTCTAAACAATTTGATTGTGACCCATTTGAGCAACTAAGAGCAATTAAGCTGGTGAAGGATCTAGAGAGTTCTGCAAGGATGGGCTGAGGGAGCTGGGGTTGTTTGTTCTGGAGGAGAAGAGGCTCAGGGGAGACCTTACTGCTCTTTACAACTACCTGGAAGGACCAGGTAGCCGGGTGGAGGTCAGTCTCTTCTCCCAGGCAGCTGGTGATGGGATAAGAGGACATGGCCTCAAGCTGTGCCAGGGGAGGTTCAGGCTGGACATCAGGAAGAACTTTTTCACTGAAAGGGTGTTGAAGCATTGGAACAGGCTGGCCTGGGAGATGGTGGAGTCACCATCCCTGGTGGTGTTAAGAAAATGACTGGACGTGTCATTTAGTGCCATGGTCTAGTTGGCAAGGTGGCAATTGGTCAAAGGTTGGACTCAATGATCTTGGAGGTCTTTTCCAACCTGTTTCTGACTTTGAAGGCTAGACATTTTTGAAAAATAAATTTGATACTGTTTGGAAATCAGAGGTTTCTGATTATGTATTATATATTAACATAATAATACTATATTATAAGCTTGAAATAAAATAATTTTCAAAGTAGACTAAAGGTATGTATATGTACTAAACTTGTCCTTAAACTGGTTTCAAGTTTCCATTTTCTTTCAGTAACAGTGTCATAATTTAAAAAGTTATTTACTGTTGCTGTTTGACAGCATAAGTGAAAAATGATCCAGAGTTTATTTGGTAGATGACAAAGAATCAAACAAAAATCAAAGAATAACAAAAGGTAAAGAATCTGGGTTGTTACCAGAAGTTTATTTCATCGCTCACTAAGAATATGGGAGGTTATAATCTTTGCAAGATGTCAGTCATTAATTGCACTATTTGAAGGCCATCAGCTTGTGATTATTGAGCCAAGTGCTATGGTAAGTGTTCCTTAAAGAAATAGCATTTTTCTGAAAGAAACATCCCCATACAGTTAGTAGTAGTTTCTGGGAACGAGCATCAACTCTGCAAATAATTGGAGGTAAATATTTTGAGGGTTTTTTTTCTCTTTCAGAAAGAGCGCAAGAATCAAAATGAGGACACCCTGTCATCCAGGGGAAACTTGCCTTCAAGCAAAGTGAACAAGCTCTTGAGGAGGTTTCCTCAGATTACACGTTATGTATAATGTACTTTATGAAAGGGACTGTGGACAAGCAATTAACGTTGGGGTCTTTGTCAAAAAAGAGGAAAGTCAACTTGAATGATTGTTTGATGTCAAGTGGTTTGTGGATCTTGACCCTGCTTTTGATTCCAGAGCAAAAACCACCCATCCTGAGTATCAGCTGATTTTGTTAGTGAGACTCTTGGGTCTTGC
Organism: Monarcha castaneiventris obscurior; assembly: GCA_026261815.1. NCBI lineage: Eukaryota > Metazoa > Chordata > Aves > Passeriformes > Monarchidae > Monarcha > Monarcha castaneiventris. The sequence continues at coordinate 20,587,558 of JAMPIT010000886.1, forward strand.
AATGTTAGGATTTCTGCAGTGTGTTGTTCAACTAGTCTACCTGGGTCATCACTGTTAAATAAAACCTTCTAGGCAAACATGTTAATGCATTTCCTAACAGGGTTGACTTCCTCACATCCAAGCTTCTTGCCCAGCTGGAGCTGCTATCAAAAAGTTTTCAAGCTCGAACACTGAACCAACTTAAAACTGATAATAATCTCATGGCTCATACTCTTACATGTGTATATACACAATTTGGTGCCTCTTGAAACTTTTAAAATCCCCACTGCTGTAAAGAAAGGCTGTAGAATTTAGAAAAAATCTCCAGCAAAATACCTTGTTAATACATTGTCAGGGTTTTGACACTGGCTAAGTGCCAGGCACCCACAAAAAACTGTCCACTTATTTTCCTCTGCTATAGCTGAGGAGGGGGAATTGAAAACTTCATGAGTTGAGATAAGGATTAGGGGAAAAACACTTTAAGGCAAAACAGGTTTAAAACTTAAACAGTATAAAGAAAATTTATTAACAGAATTAAAAGTAAAAAGGGTGATGAGAACTAAAATAAACCTTTAAAACACCTTTGCTTCCCAGTCCTGCCCTCTTTCCACCAAGCACCCAAGGAGACAAAACATGGGGTGGTTTTGGTCAGTCTTTCACTTCTTAAAAACCTTTTTTCAGTACACTTGGAAAAGAGTTTCTTTCTTCTGCTGTGCTGTGGGATCCTTTCCACAGGAGATAGTTCTCTGTGAACTTTTCCAGTGTGGTTTCAACTTCATGTGTAGCAGTCCTGCCCAAACCTGCTATAACTTGAGTTCCTCCCACGGGCCAAGCAGTCTTTCCACAATTGCCCAGCGTGGGTCATTTTAGTTCATGAGGTTTAGTGTTTTAAGGATGAGCTGTTCTAGTTTGGAAGCAAGGGTCCTCTCTCTGTTCGAGTTCCTTACTAGATTACAGCTTTTCAGCATCCCCTCGCTCCAGCATGGACACTTTCTCACAGGCTGCAAGTGGATCTCTGCATCCCCCCATGCACTTACAAATTACAGGGAAACAGTTTGTTGTACCATAGTCCTCACCACGGCTTGTAGAAAAAATTGTAGCTCTGACACCCAGAGCACCTCCTCCCTCTCCTTTTCACTGACCTCGGTGCCACTGTGTTGGTTCTCCTCACGTGTCCTCACTTTTCCCTTTTCTCTCACTCGGGAGAAAGTTGGTGTCTGTAGGTTCATTTGTTCTCAAGTTCCATCAGTTGAGAGGTTCTCAGAGAGCTTCGCTGCGCTGAAAAGGTTGATTTCACCTTGCCTCCATATTGGGAATTGTTCGCAGTGTTTTTGTCGCTGCACCGGTCCCAGCCTCAGGAGGGTCCCAGCCTCGGAAGGGGCCCAGGCACATGGCCCCCAGCGGCCCCCCCGCTGCAATGGGCCCTGGTGGCCAGCTCACCACCCTTCAGGAGAAGAAAAGAGAGCTTCCTCTGGTTTTTCCTTTCTTAAATATGTCCTCAGAGGTGTTACCAACTTGTCTAATTGGGCTAGTAACCTGCCCATTGTCAGAGCCTTCAGCGATTGGCTCTGTGCCCAACATAGAAGTTTCTTGCAGCTTTCCTCCCACCCCACCAAAAACCAGGCTGTGTTAAACCAACACATACATTATACATTGGTAAGTATCAAATATAACTTTAACATAGAAGTTTGTGATTTAGGCCCTTTGATTTGCAGGTGGGACAGGTATGGTGCCACATGAGTTTGATTATTTTGTCTGAACTGTAATAGAGCAAGACCAGTGTTTGACTTGGGTAACTCATAATCTACAACAAAATGTTTCATTTTTTTTTGGTAAAAGAACTAAACAGGGGGAGAGAAAGTTCAAGCATGGACTGATAATTGAAATAATATAATTAATTTTTAGTTTTGATGGGGGGGGGGGGGGTGGCAGTTTCCACTACAGTACCACAAAACTACAGGCAGGTTCCTGGGACCAGTACCTGATTGGTGAGAAAAACGCAGTGTCTCAGAGAACTGTTACAACCACTTATATCAGTAATTCTTTTGGGTGTGTAGAAAAAGCAGAGTAATGGGGGAGTCAGGTACACACATACTGTGTGATTACCCACAGGTGGCTGTAGAGTTTGCTGGAGCTGAGTCCTGGAGCAGCAGGCTGGTATCTGTTCATCACAAACAATTTGGTCAGGTGAATGCTTTCGAGTTACTGAAGCAATTTTCATTTAACTGTTACTTACAGTGGCTCATTAGGGGATTATCCACAGGGTAGCTTGTTCTTTTGTTGCTATTATGGCATAATTGAGTCTTTCAGAGGACTTGGGGTCAGTAAGAACACAATATCCCCATCTGAGTTTGGGAAAACATGTTGGTTCTATGACATTTTGCATTTTCTGTCCAGAAGACACTGAAAAGTAATGCTACTTGCTGTTCCTTTGTTTCTGGAAGATACTTGCCAGATTGGGAGTGAGGAACTGATTCACCTCTGTTGATGATTTTTCTTTGTATTAAAACTTGGAATACAAGCATAGTTTTGCATCTCTTAAGATAGCACCTGTGCTGAAGGTACCAAATTCTAGTGTCTGTGAAGAGCAGTCTTACATAAGAAGCTGTAATAGAGACACTTAATACCTTTTTCTATTTTTACTTTTGAAATTTTGTACAGCTCCCACTAATCTGAACAGCTATTTTTGGATTATACTGCTTCATGGTAAGCATCACAAATGCAGTTGTTTGGGTTTTTGTCTAACCTTTTACATGTCTACTATAAGCTTGAAATTACTATGCTAAGGTTTTCCAATCCTTTTATTTATTGAGAGGAAGGAAACAATGCTTTACAGGTGCACCCAGGTTTTACAGTGCATCCTTTAAAAGTACTTGAGCAATTCTTTTGCTTATTTAGCTGTAACCAAAAACCCTCCAGTTACTGATTGTCCTTGGCAGTTTCAGCTGCTGCCCATTTTCCTGTATCTCACTGTTAAGCTTATAGGGGTGTCTAAATGCATTCTGTGATATGCTCCCATTGAGGATTACTCCATTAATAGTTCATGTGCGTCCCCACAGGGAGCAGCACTGTTCTTTCTCAGTTGGGCTTTGTGATACTGTTGCTGGGGAGTAAAGAAAACTCAGTTCTGGTGTTGAGCACACTGGTTAAGAACACTGCTGCAGAGACCTGTATGTGATTGCGTGGTGGGGAAAGAATTAAACAAAAGCTGACTAGCTGTTCTACCCTCCTAAGTCGGATTTACAGGATTTAAGCAAATCTGCTGGAATTCCTTGATCTTATTCCTGTACCTTATAGCCTGACTATTATACTAGCTGTGGGTATGATTGCAATTGCTGTTAACTACTCCTTTTACGCTTTCACTGTGGAGGTAGCATTAATATTTCATCTGGTCTTGATGAATAGTCATCCTGCCAGTTCAGGAGAAAAAGGTTTAATTCTAGAGAGCCAGGAGCATTTTAGAAGATGGCATTTCTTGTTCAGAAGGGTCAATACAGAATAATCTGGCAAAATCAAGGCAGACTCTGTAGAGAATCATAGATGTACTGTAATAGAACTATGCATATATCAGGGTGAGAAGGTGACTAATGTTAAAAAGTGGATTTAGATACTTACAACTACTTTAAATTTGCCCATACAGGAAAGTTCAGTTTTAAATTATCTGTAGATACAATACTGGTCTAAACTACCGTAGTTATATTGGTATAATTCCCTTTTGGTCTTCCTCTCCACCTTGGAGAGTAGTCATGAGAAGCTTTTGAGAATCTTGAGATCCACCTCTCTCAAGAAATGTCATTACATGTGCCAAAAAACCAGGGTAGTCTTGGTGAGAAGGAAATAGTTCCAGAAGAGAACCTACCACAGAGGAGACAACTGCAAAACCCACTGTATCTTCCCTGTTGGTCATTCTTCCAAAAAGTCAATACAGGTTTGGACTTCTATTGCTTTTGGTGTACTGGTCTGTGTTTCCTTTAAAATTACTTTATCTATTAAATCACTTTATTTAGGAAAACTTTGCCTTGAGAGGGAGGCAACTCAGAAGATAAAGTAAGAGAAATCCAGTGCAGGCTTCTGCTAGAGGTGTTAAACCCTGTGTGTCAGAGGCCTAAACAATGAGTGTCTCATGGGATGGAATTCTGAATGAGCATCAACAACCTCTAGTAAGGAGCTGATTTCTCTGAATGCTAACAGAATTTGTGTTCCTGATTCCAGTATATCCTTTCCTTGTGTGTTCACTGGAGTAAGTGATTCTAAATTCTGACACAGTCCCACATTTTTACTTTGTTTTGCTCCTTTGTGCTAGTGCTGCCTGAGTGTTACAGTGTGATGTAGCATCTATTTCCATCCTCTGTTGCCCTGATCATCTGCCTCCCTCACTATGAGGATATAGGAGATTTGCTCCTAATTAACTGAGTGTAATTCTTGGCCAAATCCACTACAGAAACAGCTCCTTTCTACCACTTAGCGACGTCTGTAAAAGATCCAGCATGTAGTTGCCTTTGATGAGTGACTGAGGATGAGGCAACACAAAATCGTCACGTCAAGTGAGTGATGGGCAAAAGTGAAGGGAAAAAAAAGAGGCTTTTTGTCAAGCCAGTAGATTTTTAGCAGCCTGTTCCTTGTTTTTATGCTGAAGGTGTCTTTGGAAGTGCTACTCAGCAGACTTGGCCAGAAGTGAGCTCATTTCTTAAGGTGACCTTCATGTTTCATGCTGTAGAACACCATGAGTTAATCCCTCCAAAATCAGAATAGACGTATAGGAAATGCCCATTAAACTGAGCTGGGAAGCAGCACAAGGAACATGTGAAAAAAAACATTTCCAAGATTGAACAGTTTCAAATGAACTGATTGCCTTCTTAGCTTTAATAGTGTTTAAAGCTTGTAGCCTTGAACCGTAATTCATATGAAGGAGCAGCAAGCTGAAAACACTAAAATCCCCCATGGGATGGGATTGTTCATGGTAATACAATAATGATTAACCCTCTGGAAAGCATCCTAGCCAATTGAGGGAGAATATAGCCCAAGGTCAAGGAGACACTTGATGGCAAAGTTCTCTGGTGGCAGTACCCATGATGGCAAGATACAGGGCTGAAAATTGGGAATGCACACTGGAGAGGGCTGTGCCACCTGTGGGTTTTCCGGGGGAGATCTGGAAGCTGCTTAACATGAAGTTTTCTGGGTCCCATTTACCTGGGTTCAAATGTGAGGAGAGCTGACCTCGGGAAGCTGCAAGCTGCTAATCGAGGAGGCAGCGGTGGGGGGGATAAAGTCCAGATTCCTTCCAAGAAGTCTAATCTCTGGCAAATGTGCACGCACACGCCGTTGCCTTTCCCAGTTGTTGCCGGGGGCTTTGCGATAGGACACAGCCCCAGCTCCTTGTGCTGCAGCCTCCGTGCCTTGGGAAGAGGAGGAAGAGGCAGCTGCGAGGAGGAGGCATTGCAGGACAGGAGAGGAGCGGGCGGCTGGCCCCGCCGCTGGGCAGGAGGGGCGGGGAGGCGGAGGCTGGCACCGGGAGCAGCGCGTACCTGGAGCACGGGGAGGCTGTGGAGAGGAGGGGACGGCGGCGTGGGGAGCGCCCCACCGCCTGTGCTCGCCTCCGCCCGTCTTCGCGTGTGCTAGAGGAATTCGGGGGCATGTGCTGCTCCCTTATTTTTCTCCCCTCTTCTTCCCCTTTCTGAAGAGAAGAATCAAGTAGAAGAGATGGGGAGAGGAACTGGAAAGTGAAATCCTAAGATGCTGCTGGGAGCTTTGATCCCTTTCCTCACATCCCTTTCCCTGCATAGAAATGGAAAAGGCACCCTGCTCCCCCCGGTGCGGAGCAGCTAGCCTGGGAAAGCAGAGCCTGGCAGCTGAACGAGAATGTGATGCTTGAAGAACCTTCTGCTCACTTTGTACATGAGGGATGGAAATCTCCAAAATACTCGGGCTCCTAGTAGAGCTCTCAAGTCTGCTGTCCTCTCTCAGATATGTGGAGGTAAGAAAAGGTTATTTTTCTATCTGCTTGCAAGAAGTAACATGGCTCTTTTAATATCCCCACTGTAAGTGGATCTTGTTATTACTTGAATATGTTTTTTAGAGCATTTAGGCAGCTGTGGTCTCTGGGAAGGACTGGGGACCAGGGGAGAGATCACTCTGCATATGAAATTCAGAAAAAGAAAAACCAGGAAAGCAGGATGCACAAGGGCTTGCAGATGCTTTGGCTTGGGTTTGCAGTGTTTCTCAGGCACTGCAGTGACCCTGGCCAGAGAGATCCTTTGTTTCTGTTCTTTGCTGATTGTCTCTCTTGCTGTTGTGGACAGATGATTTATAGCTGCACGGACCTGGGGCAATGCCTGCAGCACAGGCTGTTTGCACTGAATTTAACTGGTGATGATGGTCAGAGTTGGGGTATTTTGGAAGCTGCTACAGAAACTGGCAGCAACTAATCTTTCATTAGAAGGCAAGCTTATTACTTGGACTGCAGTACTTTTGTATATGGTCCAGTTCCAAGAAGAGTGAGTCCAGCCTCTCATATATATCCTGTTATTAATCTGACCCATCCCTCTATCACCAGCAGGTTTATGTGTGTTTGCAGGTGTACACTAAAAGCTAGGGGTTGAGGGACCTGGATAGTGGTGCAGTCACAAAAGTACAGCTTAGCTCACTTTCTACTCTCTGCAAAGAGCTTTGAGATCTTTGGGTAAGTTCTTCAGCATTGTTGGTCCAGAAACCATTATGTGGACTTGCAACAGCCTGATACATGTAGATAGATGGATTTTTGGCTGAAAAGGGTTTATCTGTGCATCCCTTTGTGCGTACACACCTGAGATCTGATCTGCTACTTCTGAACCATGTCAGGAATTCATCTTCCATATGCAATATCCCATTCTGACTTCTGGAAGGTAAAGCTGGAGCTTGGCCATGGTTGTCAGCACCTGCTGGACCATATTCATAAGCTTGATTTGAAAATTATATCTGACATGAGTAGGTGTTGTTCTTGTCAGGTTTCTGTGGGAATTATCTCTGCTTATTCCAGAAGTGGATTTGGTTTAGTTCCAAATTTAACTTTTCCCCTTTTCCAGGGAGAGGTGAAGCTGAGAGAGGCAAAATTACTGCATTTTGAAGAAAACCACAACCATTACTAATAGCTAGTATTCTTTAGCTGCACATCTCTGTTCTGTGAATTACAACCCTTTGTTCATGTAAAAGTATTAGAAATGTTCATTAAAAATGTTTAGAAAGTAATTAAACTACAAGGAGCTAGCAGAAGCATGTACATTTTCTTCTTTTCACTCTGGGTCTGTGAAGATCTTGCACTTGCTTGCACACTATGTAATGGTGTTGAGTGGAGATCTCTATCTCTCAGTCTCTAGTCAAGTTACAACCACAAAAAACACTGCCTATAAGAGGAAATGCAGTTTTGGGGCCAGACAGGACGCTAGAATTCTGAGGACTTTGTTTCGTATTTTTTGGTTTTAGCTATTTAACCCCATTTGGATGATAATACTATAAGCCAGATCATATTTTCAAGTATTAAAAACAAAATCCTCAAAAAGCCTTGTTGGATTTTCTTCCTTGGATGTTTCCCACTTTATACATGGATGTTTATTACCATTTTAACAGGTATTCTGGGGGCATCATCCTGTCACTCATGTAGATAAAACTCTGCTGCTGTGGCTAGAGACGACTTGCCCTGTAAACAGAGAGAGAATGAGTAATTATTATTTTTCTTATTGATAATAATGATTTTCTTCTAGATTTTCTTTCCATAGGCATCTTACTCAGACTTCCAAGTCTGTTGGAAAAAAACAAGCAGAATCCTGTAATTTAGTGCTTATATCAAGGGTAAATCTCTGCAGGCCAGTAATTATTCATTTTGCTGTTAGTGGACAGAGCTATGGTTGTATTTGAAGACCAGGGGAGACCAGGGAAGAGGCTGGTTACTGAGGTGTGTTTGCCTAAAGCTGAGCTGCTTTTAGGACATGCCCATGTTTATTTCATTGGATAATCATCTCTCTGCTTTTGCTCTGTTTCTTTTCCCAGGCTTTCCTGGGATCCAAGCCCAGTGAAAACCATTTGCAGAGCGCAGGTAAAGTTATTATTTCAGTCATTGGGCAGATTCTTTCCTGCAGTGGTGATCTGCGACCACAGGCATGATGAACCACTGCTACTTGGCCTTCTTCCTTTCTTTCCATCACTTCTTCAATCTTTTCTCTTGCCCCACTGTCTGTTTATCACCGTCACCAACATGGCCAGACTATTTCTGTTTCATGTTGAATGCTCCTGCAGCTCCCTGCTCCTCCCACATGTTCTTTTCCTTTAATCTCTTTCTCTGCTTTGGTCTTTTTTGCTTGCTTACCTTTCCTCTGCTCCTATAACTACTGAATTCTCATATACCCCCTCTGAGGGTCCCAGTTGATGCCAAACATATGGTTTGTTTTCCAGACACTGACTGGCAACCGCTTCTCATTTTTGTACCTTGCATTTAACCTTCAGCTGTCACTTATCCCCTCTGCACTTGGCAGTGGCTGGAAGGCAAAAGACATGAAGCAAAGTTTCTTTGTACCCTTGCTCTTTGCCCCATGTGCAGAAGGGTTTTCTGAAAGTGTTGGCTTCTTTGTTTACTCAGTGAATAGAGCTATAAATGTTGTCCCTTTGTCAGTCTACTCAGTCCATTTTATGGACTCTGAAAAGCTCACAGAACCTGGGGTTATTTTCCCGCTTTGTTATTTCAGGGTCATGAATGGAGAGTTGTCTTCTTTTGTTAAGGACCATAATAAATTAATTATTGGGTATTTTTACACTGGATATTTCACATGGGCACTGAAACATTGGCACCTGCACTTCCACCAAAATAAATTCCCTTTCCCTTCCAACACATTGGCCAAATTCAGATAAGCCAGGTGATCTGCTGATGTGTATAGGGTACATACATACAATGAACTACAGTGTCATTTCACACCTTCCTGCTTTGTACAGTGCTGCTCCACAGTGAGTACATGTATTGCATGTACAGTAATGGGAACCAGTTCCAATTGTCATGTTTGGGCCCTAAGTTCACACTTTTCAAAGGTCTGTCTGGGCGATTCATTGCTTCAGATCAATTTGTGGTTTAGATAGTGAGAATTATGAACATTCTTGGAGCAGCACCTGGAAGAGTGATAGAGTTGGAATCAAGCAAGCAGCAGTTGAGACTGCAGACAGGGGGTGTTTCACATAACCAGCTGGTGTCTTCCATGTTGTCTGAGCTTCAATGCGTGATGCCCTAAGTGATGCTAACACTCCCTTCCTGTGCCCAGCGCCCAGCGTGTGTGCTGTGGGACCTCTTGGCTATTACAATGGCTCACTGGCTGTCACCGAGTCCGGGGCAGAGTGCCTCAACTGGGCAGAGTTCCCTGATTATGTTCAGCAGTACCCAGACCGTGGCCTGGGGGACCACAACTACTGCAGGAACCCAGACGGGGGAACGACGCCCTGGTGCTTCTACCGGCTTGTGTCAGGGGCCATCGGCTGGGCCAACTGTGACTGCAACCAAGGTAATGGCTGTGCTGCACAGTGGCAGGTGGGACACCCTCTGAAAGAAGCACAGTACAAGGACTGTTCCGAATTGTTGAAATAATTAGTACTAGAGGCCAGCCTGTGTGGGAGAAGAACGTCTGTATATAGTAGGGGGTGGATTTAAGCTGCTGTAGCTGTAATGCCTTGTATAGATGTTTTATTCTCATACAAGGAGACGTCTTTTTTTTCTACTGCTAACTTGTGCCACTTTGAAAACAGTTTTAGTTATGTGGAAAACAACCCACTTCTGCTCCTTTAGGGTCTGTATCAGAGCATTCCTCATGTAAGTGTAGCAGTTCAAATATAACAAGAAAAAATCTTCTGTGGCAAGGCAGGTCATAGGCTTGTGTTAAACTTCCTCAGTGCTGGCACAAGGACTGCTGCTTATTTTGAGGCAAGCAAGGAGCTGAGGTCTCCCAATGCACTGGCTGCTGTGCAGCATTCTTGAAAATGTCCTGTTTGCTGACCTTCCCTGCTTTTCCTGCATTTTGCAGAACAGTTGAAGCGCCAGTTTAATAAATGAATTGACAGTCTTTTCCCTTGCCAGTGGATGTGCTTTCAAAGATGGCTTCATTAAAGGGAAGGGTATAAGTGCAGTGGTGCTGTGTGCCTGCACTGAGGTACTGCAGACAGGAGTGTCCTTCTGCAAGTACATAACTGAGCAAGGAGATGTGCTTTCTAAGCAGTGGTAGATATTTTTGGTGGGGTGGGAATTGAAAGGGCTAAACACTGGCACTTGCTTTTCTTAGAGAAATTAAAGAAGATTCATCTGCTGTTTCTGAACGTCTCATTGTAGCAACAGAGTCATGCAGGTGAAATGGTTGATGGAAATAGATCAGTGGAGTGTCAGGAGTAATTAGACAGCCTGCCATTTTCATACACCCTTTCAAGATAGCATGTAAAATAGTCCCCAGAGGGAGAATCCCGGAGCTGTGGCAGAAGCCAAATTTCCTGCTGGTGTTACCATGGATTTGAAAAGAGCGTAACACCAGCCATCCTCCCAAGCAGCCATTGTTGGGACTGGGAAGGTGCCACATCCCACACTCCTTCATGCACATCACTTTAGTGCCAGCACAGGCAAAACAGGGATGGAAGAAGCCAAGTACAGTTCAGCTCTTTAGACTTGCTGGTTTAAAACTTCCATCAGCAGATAGCAGCTGGTTTTTGTTTGGTATTTTTTTTCTCTTTTGGAAGGTGCTGTGCGGCTGGCTGAAGACAGTAGTGTGGAGCTGTACTTCAATGGACTCTGGGGTACCATCTGTGCTGACCACTGGACTGACTGGGATGCCAGTGTTGTCTGCAGGCAGCTAGGCCTCAGGTGGGAACCTCAGTCTGGTTGTGAGAGTTACATGCTTATGTGGCTTTTGAAAGAGCAGCCTCTGTGGTTACAGTTCCTCTGGCACAGTGTGTTGGCTGGTGGAAAGGAGTTTGTTTTGTGGGCTAATTTCCCACTTACCAGGGTCCTTTTGTACTGTTTTCTTTCTGTGGCTACATCCAACCCAATTAGCATTTGCAAGAATTTTTTTAAAGAATAGTTTCTGCTTCATGCTCCAGGCTGTGAAAAGTGAGCTGTGAGATCACATTCCCTTTTTATGATCATCAGCTGGAGTTACTTAAGTGATCTAACAGAAGTTTTAGGAGTACGAACCTTCTTTGGGTATCTGGGACTTGGATATTCACACTTCCAAATAGCAAGGAGATAAGGTCCATAGAGAAGGAAGAAGGTGATTCAGATAGTTTAGTGTTTGAGTCTGTTAATGGGTTTGTTCATTGCTCTCAAACGAGGGTGCAATTTCTGACTATACCAACTCCTTTGCAGTAGGCAGGCACACAAATGGGTTAGGAAGTGCTCTGTGCTTGCTTGTGCTTTCCCATTAGACTGTAAATGGTCACCCCTTTATGCACTTCCAATCAACTGGGCACACTGGGATGTGAAATGTCACGACTGGAGAGTCACAACAACTGAGGGAACTTGTAAGTCAAGCTGGTTGTGACATTCATTGCTCTGTTGCATCCTCTGTACCAGTGAGATCGGCACAGCTGGGAAGAAGAGTCATCCTGGACCATGGCCTGTTCCCCTGCACCTGCAGTCAGCAAACTGCCATGGAGATGAGGAAGCCCTGCTGCAATGTGCTTATCAGGAAGCTGTGTCAGAAACTTGTAACCAGGGGAGTGCTGTGGTAACTTGTGTTCCTCCAGAAGGTAAATCTCCAGGGAAAGTTTGCTCCCTGCATCTTCCATCACTGTTGCTGATAAGATGTAAAATGTGAAGCTGTGGAGAAAAAATAATTGGAAAATGTTCTTCTTTCACCTGCTATGCAGGTGACTTTCTTCCTTCCATTGGAAAAATGTCTATCTCTTCCCAATCCCAAATAGGTATACATCTCAATCACCGAAAAGTGACTGATGCTTATGGCCACATCCCCTTTTTATCAAGCCAGGTTTTTGTCTGCAGGCAGCAAACTCCTGGTCATCACAGCAGCCAATTAAAGAGCTGTACTCTGGACCAGCAGTACCTCACTCTGGGGGCTGCAGTCATGGGTGCTTATGGTGGGTCTAGAGGGGAGGATGTGGTAAGAGAGCATCCCAAGAGCTCCTCTGGCTAGAGAATGGTTCTACACCCTGAACTGCTGGATGTGCTTTGTCTCTGTGTTGTTCTGGTGTGCTCTCTTTCCCTTTCTTGAAGCACAGGTGTAGGTGCCCCACTGCGTATAGTTGGGGGGAAGGAGAGCTTTGAAGGGCGAGTGGAGGTTTACCACGATGGCAAGTGGGGAACCATCTGTGACGACCAGTGGGATGACCGGGATGCTGAAGTAGTCTGCAGACAGCTGGGACTCAGGTAATTTCCCTGCTGTATGTCATGCAATAGTAATAGAAGTAGGCAGAATGAAGAACATGAGAACATGTCCCTTCACCATATTACCAGCCCTTCCTATAGGAGATGTACAGAAACCCTGGGAAACATACTTCTGGACTAATCATCCTATGAAGGGATTTTGTATCCCATTCCTGTCAATTTTATGGGTTTGTTCTGTGTAAAAAATAATTGGTACATTCCTGTCTAAGGATTGTGTTTACCCCTGTTCATTATTTTTGCATACATGTCCTAATGCAAATCTTGTTGGCCTCAGCGACAACTTGTCATGGTGATTTCCATATGTGAACTGCAGTTGCTTACTTGGTTAAGTTTAAACACCTCCAGTTTCACTGGCTGCCCTTATCCTCTTCAGACAGGAATGCAAGTGAGAACACCTCATTCTCCTGTGTGCCATTCAGCGCTTAACATGGGAGCTGTTCTATACTGAACATTCTTGGAAATCACATCAGTACAGGATTATTTGAAATAGGTTATTCAAATCTTAGATCCCTCAATCTTTGGGAATTTTGCCTGTTATGAGATTTTAACTGAGACTGATGTTAGGTCATTGTCTGCAGAAGTCCCCATGTGTCTGAACTGTTCATGTTGTAGTAACGTTTTTGTTATTTGTTGGAAGGGCTTATTACAAACTTTCCAATAACATATTTCAATTAACAGTTGGCAAAAATATAGATGATCTATGGAAGGACAGTGACCCAGTATAGGAGAGTCCCTGTGCAAGGCAGAATCTGAGGACATAAGACTGTGGCCTTTCTTACTGAGCATACATGTCTGTAATGTTTACAGTGGGACCCCAAAAGCCTTGTCATGGGCTCACTATGGGCAGGGATCTGGCCCAATCCTGCTGGATGAAGTGCAGTGCTCAGGGAATGAACTCTCCCTTGATCAGTGCAAGAAGAGCGACTGGGGACAGCAAAACTGTGACCACATTGAAGACGCTGGGGTCTCCTGTGACCCTTTCACAGGTACAGAAGTACCGCTCTGCCAGTCAGATGCTGTTGGTCTTACCCTCACATTACTTGGCTTGCTCAGAGCCAACCCTCTGGTTCAGGATCCTGCACAGCTTCCATGCATGGCTCCCACAAGGGCTGCCAGATGTGGAGGCAGAGAGCAAGGGAATGGATCAGAGGCAGACTTGATGGTGTTCCCGTGGTTTTGCTTAGGTGGTGTGGAAAGGCTGAAGTGAATCCTCCCATGACAGATGGGCATTTTTGGAAGCAATGAACATTTGTTTCCTGAGTAGCCACAGACATCTGTGTCTTTTGTTTCTTTCATTCATGGGTGGTACAGAGACCTAGCAATGGTGCACAGGCTGTTGCTTTTCTCCCCTGCTGAGTGCTGCCCTTTCCTTCTCCCACCCCTTGCAGAGGGCACTGTCCGGCTGGCCGGTGGCCGCAGCCCTGGCGAAGGCAGAGTGGAAGTTTATTACAATGGAGACTGGGGCACAGTGTGCGATGATGGCTGGACAGACCTCGGTGCCCAGGTGGTCTGCAGGCAGCTGGGCTTCAGGTAGGACTCAGAGTGTGTGTAGTGTCTGTGCTTCCTAATTTCAAGGATTAGATTCCGTCACCCTTCACTGGAATAGGCCGGACCTTAGTCCTTCAATGCTGTCTTTGTTAGAAGGCTTATTACCATTATACAACTTATTAAGGAAAGATTAATAGGTATCCACGTCCTTTCCAAGGGTCAAAAATAAATCTATTATCTCTGGCCTCAGCCTGTTTCGAAAGCAGATAACAGGCTTAATACAATCCTCATGAACCCCTCAGCAGTCAAAAAGTTCTCTTTAACGCTCCTTAAATTTGCAGGTGTCCCCTCTGCTCTGTCAGTGAAAGGGTATCACCTATCTGCTCCATCACTTATATGTATCACCTGCTTCAGTAGTTGAACAAAGACCATCAGGGCAAAAATAGAGTAGTAATAGGGATTTTCAGCCCATTGCTGAGCTGTCATCCCTTCAGGCAGGAGTTTGGGAAAGATTTAAAATCAGGATACTGTAGCTTTTGAGCTAGTAAAGTGGGGTTTTGTGGATTTTTTAAAATATGATTAATGTCTCCTTCTAAAGCTTCAACTTTATAGAACAAAAAAAGACTAAGGTAAAGTCTTCCCTTTGAGTTCAGCTACACACTGGTATCTCTTTTAGTGCCTAAAAGTTTGTAACTTTCTGCAGTTCAATTCCAGGTAGCTGCTTCCTATAAAAAGAAGTAGAATTACTCAAATGTTGACATTTTTGATGCCTCCTCTGCCAGTCCCTCCCCAGACTGATGTATGTGGTGCCATATCTGCCAAGCAGCTTCTGCTGGCCCTCTGTGCCTTTGAATGTGGCTTTGCCTAGACACTAGAAAATGGACTGGTCTGAGCAGACCTCCCTGAATACTGAAGCTGGTGAGATGTGAAGGCACTCAATTGCCATCCTGTGTGTCCACTGAGTGGTTTAGGTCAGGAGGCCACCAGTACCATAGTTAAGCAGGGGAGTTTCTCTTTGGATATGAGCTTGGGTCCCTATGTGGCATTTGGAATTTTAATGTTACTTTCTGTTTCCTTCCTCTAGTGGTCCTGCTGTCCTGGCCTCTGAAGGGGATTATGCTGCTGGCCAAGGCTTCATCTTACTGGATGATGTGGCATGTGTGGGGACAGAGCTGTCCCTCCTGGACTGTCCCCACAGCAACTGGGGGCAGCACGACTGCTCCCATGCTGAGGATCTGGGAGTCCGCTGTTCCCCAGAAAGCAACACAGTCATGGATGGCAGTCTGGGTAACTCACCTTGCTCTTGCCCTGAACAATGGGGAAGTTTCACCTTCTGGTCTGTTCCCTTGGAAGCTCTGGCAGATGTGGGAGTTTTCCCTGTGCTGTTTCAACAAGGGGTTTGCTTTTTGAGGAGGAATGAGCCCTGGCTGAATTGGGGCACAGCCACAAATCTGTAGCTCCACCAGACCTGCTATCAGATCAGCAGATAAATGGAAACTGGAGAGAGTTGTATTGGCAGTCTCTGAAACAAACCTGAGGGGCTGAGGGACAGTGGCTGCCTTAGTGTGCCATTGCTCAAAGGAACCCTTTAACTAGACATTTTAGGAAACTGGTGTGGTTACATTAGTGCCACACCTTGCCAAGACAAGAGGACTTCACATGCGGGAGGTTGTTGTTTGCACTCCCTTGTGTGGATGGCACACTTCTAATTAAAATGTGAAAGTATTTCATATTAGCATAACTTACTCATTTATATAATACCTGATACTCTCCCCTTTCCTTACTACTGGAGACTTTCCACTTTGTCAGACATTTGTTACTGAAATAGTTGGCATCCAACATTTTTGTTTTTCCTGGATGTAGAACTCTTCTCTTGCTTAGAATCATGTAATACTTTTATAACTCAATGGATTTTTTTCCCAGGCATGTTTAAGCTTGTCTAACTCTTGGCTCAGGAGTTAATAACTTTCTTTCTGTTCTTGTTCTCCTCTTTACTCAGCTTTCAGAGTATGATCCACTGATGATTTCCAGTATGTATTAAATAAATTAATATGTATGTAGTCTTCTGATTCAGCACAGAGGTAAAATGTCTCATACAGACACACTTTTTTCTTTTTTTTTCTTTTTTCTTTTTTTTTTTTTGCTTGTTTTAAGCTTACTGATATCTGGGATTCATCTTTTTGTATAGAACCCAAGTTTTGGACAACTGACCCCTCTGGTGTTTTTGCTTGCAGCAGCACATGTGTTTTCTCCTTCAGGGCCTCCCATGCGGCTGGTGGATGGAGAAAGCACCAAGGAGGGCCGGGTTGAGGTGCTGCTGAATGGGCAGTGGGGCAGTGTCTGTGATGATGACTGGACAGACAGAGACGCCGCAGTGGTTTGCAGGCAACTGGGATTCAGGTAAGAGCTGTGGTATGGGCATCTTCCAGATAGAAACAGCTCCCAGGGGAGCACTTCTGGACTTGTTTCTGGGGGCTTAGTTTTGGTTTTGGCAACCCCACATACGCTTGAGGGAGTAGGTTGCTCTTCTCACTGTACTACTGTCTGTGTGTGGAGTGACACGTAAATATTATTTCTCTTAAAATGCGCTGGTGCCTCAGGTTCACTTGCCTCCTGCTCACTGCAGATTAGCCACCCTCTCTCTAATTGCAGTGGTACAGCAAAAGCCAGGGCAATGGCTTATTTTGGTGAAGGCCATGGGCCCATCCATCTGGACAACGTAGAATGCAGTGGCATGGAGCAGACCCTGGAGCAATGTGCCAGGCCTGACACCAGGATTCGCAGCTGCTGGCACAGTGAGGATGCTGGGGTGATCTGTGACTATATGGAAGAGAAGGTCCAAGATATCAGAACAGGTGACATGCCCATTTCTTTTATGCAGGAATCTGGAGCTCTAGTTGTAGGATCTCTGCATGCTTTTGTGGTTTCTCCCTGTCATTCTTGTCTTTGGCTGAAACTTTGCCTGCAAAATAAGCATGTCCTGTCCTGCACCTCCTATTTTTTTCTTGTTTTCATTGTAGCTTCTTAGCAGCACAGAGTGTTCCAGATTGGGGTAAGGAGCTCCACCCTTGTCAGGCCTTTGAGCCTGCAGAACTTCCCCACAGCCAAGTCACTATACTCTTCCTTAGAACAGCAACCTAAGCAAGCTTTGGGGTTTAGAGTACTGAGGAAGTATAGGTATAGGTCCCATTCCTGGCATAAGACTATAGAGACTGCAGGTAAGCACCTCCAGGGAAATTAAAGAAACCTATGGGATCAAATCTTCTGTGAATTCCATATGCACAACACAGCACAGTCGATTACCTTGAGAATTAATGCCCTCAGAGAAGGTGAATGGTTTTTGGCTCTGTGACAGCAATGCTGATGCATAAGGTGAAGGTCCCTACCCAACTGCTCTAACTTTGCTGTGCAGGTCCAGAGTCTGGTGTGTGTGGGATGCGCCTGCTTCACCATCGCAAGAAAAGGATCATAGGTGGAAACAAGTCTCTGAGGTACTACCCTGTAATTGCTGAGAGAGCCAGACTGGTTCCAGCTTTCCATTGGGCTCTGGAAATAGCCTGGCAGATGCTGACTACATGAGCACATTTTCACTGGTGATTTTTGAACTTGGACAGTGTGCTATCTAGGGAAGAATGCAAGCCAGCTGAGCCCAGATGGGACAGAGTGGATGGGAAACGAGGAAGATGGTTCCCATGTGTGTGACACCTCTTATTCCTCTGTTTCTTCTTCAGAGGCAGTTGGCCATGGCAGGCCTCACTGCGGCTGAAGGGTTTTCGTCGAGATACTCGTCTGCTGTGTGGAGCAACGCTGATCAGCAGCTGCTGGGTGGTGACTGCAGCCCACTGCTTCAAAAGGTATGTTTGGGAGTGGGGAGCCCCAAGGGATACTCAGTGATGAACAAGATAACCTCATACAAGTTTATCCTCCCAGTCCAGTGGAACCACATGAGCAGTTTCTAAACCAAGACCTTCAGGTTATGATGTGTGTGATCTTGGAGTGCTTATGCGGATGACTCAATATGGACTTGCTTTTTCCTTCACTGCTTACACCTGGCCTCTTAACTCTGAGGCTGTACAGATTAAAGGGAACCAGCATTTTGCCATTCTTAAGTGCTTTAAGGAACTGTGAACTGTGAAGGTCAGTTCACAAGCTTGTTGCAACTGTAGTAATCATTTTTATAGGAAAAAAGTCCTGTGCATGGTAGATACTTATTTAGGATACCAAATCTGCAACAGCTGGTGTGATCATATCTGCTAAAGAGGTCCCACAGTCCTGCAGCTGGCACTGTTTTATCACTGTGGTGTGAGGAGGTGGTTCAGTCTCATTGCAACTGAGACTTGTGTGAGTCTGCTTCCCTCTTAGTAGGAATATCAAGATCTGGAATCTGTTTCTCTCCAGGTTTGGTGTTGATGTGCGGCGCTACCTGCTGCGGGTGGGCGATTACCACACAGGCGTGAAGGATGAGTTTGAGAGGGAGCTGCCCGTGGAGCGGATTGTCCTCCACAGGAACTACTGGGCTGGCAGCAATGATAATGACATAGCCCTGGTCCGGATGCGGGGCAGAGAAGGGCACTGTCTCTCCTTCAATCACCACGTTCTGCCCGTCTGCCTGCCCGACAGGAGAGAGAGGTCTGACATCAACAGGCAAGCCTGCATCATCTCCGGCTGGGGAGACACAGGTGAGTCGTGGGCCTTTGAGGGGCAAGAGGAGTGAGGAAGTCTGGCTTCAGAAGCCTATATGGGCCATTAATTTATGTCAACTCAAGGCTATGTTTTCACTGCTCCCATTGTCTGTGCCAGCTCATGGTGCTAAGGAATGGGGAGATGAGGTGGGTTTTGTGCTATTGTGTTTTCTTCTGATTTTGAGGCTTATTGAGTCAGCTCAATATTGGTGAAAGCTTTGGTTTCCATAGCATCCCTCTGAGACAGTGGCAAAGACAAATGCTGCCATCTGGCCACAGTCCTCTCTTTCTTCCCATTGCTACATGTTTGCCCCCAGCAGACTCCTAAGGGAGCAGCCTGTGCAGAGCCACTATAACCAAGCCCATGGGAGGCCCCCATGTTTCCATGACTTCCTGCCTTCTTCATGATACTGTCAAAGTCAAGTGAGAGCTTAGAGGTGGAAAGAGCCCTCTGAGAGAGAAATCTCCCTCAGACTACCTTGCTTGACCTCCCTGTGTATTCTGCAAAGCCAGATGGGCTCTGAGTCTGGTTTCTGCTCTGGGTTCAAGACAGCCTGGACCTGTCCTCTTTGAGCACATTGCTGTGAAGTTTCCTAGGTAAAAGGGAGCAGGGAAGCCTTTCTGGGGCTGCTATGACTGGAGAAAAGCCATATATTTATAAAGACTTCCTGCCAAAATCCCCAGGAGCTCTTGTGTTGATTTTGGACTTGCCCATCCTTCTCAGCTGTTTCCCTAGCTATTACCCCAGCTGTTTAACTGCAAGTACATATTTGCCTTTGGAGTCAGTTGTGCCAGTTGCACGTGTCACTTCAGGATGTTTGGGGTGGATCAAGGAGCAACTTAGCCATGTAACTACCTTAAGCTGTACTGGAGCTTAGTGGCTAGAATCCTTCCCACGCACCAAAACCAGCTTTCTCAATGAGGAGCACTCACCTACTACCTTGTGAACTTACATAAATCTTGGGCACAGAAAGGTCATACTCTAATATAGCACATTAGCCTTATGTTCTGAGCAACCCTGGGGTAATAAAGAGATTTGATCAAATAGACACAAGTCTAGCCAAAGATGAAGTAAACTCCCTTTGAATAATATTTGAATGCCTCTGAAACATCTTCTAAAACTTCTCTGAAGATTGAGCACTTAACAGATACTACTGCATTTATGCTCTTGAGAATGTCCTTGCATTACTGAGGAGGAAATGGAGGTTTGGAGAGGTGAAATAAATTGAACAAGGTTCAAGTTACTTGTTGACAGAACCAGGAGTAAGACTCATCCTTTGATCTAACCTTTTTCTACAACTACCTTCCCCACATCTTTGATCTTACAGCTCTTTTTTTGTGGTCTGGTTTGGCATCACTGTTTTCTGAAGTTCTTGTGGTTCAGAGATGCTGAGCACAGCCTATTTCTGTGCTGCAGATTTGACATGAAACGTGTAAGTGTCTGTTTTTGTAGGGAGCACTGCTGCACCAGGTTGCTACTGTTGTCTGTACTTGAATGAGTCTAGCTGGTCTGTTTTGTTCCAGGAAAGTCCTATTCGAGAACCCTGCTGCAGGGGGTGGTGCCCCTTCTCCCACGGGAAGACTGTGAGGCCCGTTATGGGCGGAAGTTCACCAACCGCATGATTTGTGCTGGGAACCTCTCTGAAGACAAACGGGTGGACAGCTGTCAGGGTGACAGTGGAGGGCCACTCATGTGTCAGAGACCAAATGGACGCTGGATCATTCTGGGCATCACTTCCTGGGGGTATGGCTGTGGGCGGAAGGATTCACCCGGTGTGTACACAAAGGTCAGCAAATTCGTACCCTGGATCAAGAAAGTGACCAAGCTAAAATGAAAATGACTGAACTCTAGGAATTTCAGCATATGGTCCTTTTGCCCTGCAGCAGCAGAAGGCTGAGGCTTCTGGTCTGTGACTGATGGAGATTTGTTATTGGACACTGGCAAAAGACTTTAATGTAGAACTGGAAGGAAAAGAGTTACAACTGATTCTTTAAAGTCTTTGGTTTTGCTTTAGTCTGTAATCTGTAAGCAGAGAAAGCAGGTGCACAGTGGTAACACTGATAAGTATGCATTGTTCTAAATATCTGAATCCTGTAATGCAATCAAATTTATTCCTTTGCCCTTGGACACAGAAATGGTAGAAGTAGAGAGATGCCTACTGCTGCAAATCTATTCCTGGTTGTATGTTTGGACAGCTGAAACATGCTGCAAGGAGAGGTGAGATGCTTGGAATATAGCCCCAGGTGCTGGCATAGTGGAAATCTTCAGGTATTTTTTTCATAACAGCTCTCTTCAATTCCAGGAATCAGAAGATTTGACCTGAGTTGAGGAACAGGCCAACAGTTTGGTTTTTTAGCTTCCCTGTTATATCTCTAGGGGGAACCTTTTCTCTTCTGAATAGTAGGTCTGCTTCCATATGATCCCTTTCAAGTGTCTGCCTGTACTGAGAGATGCTTGTCCCTCCTGCTGTAAACCTCTGTCATTCATTTCCAGATGCCAGATCCTATGGTTTCATTGCTGCTTTTTTGCTATAGTAGTTTGTGTGTGTGGTTGGGCTTTTTTTGTTTCCTGAAAATAACATCTTCTAGAATAAGTTGTTGGTGTGAGCGGCAGTAGCTTTCTTGCCCTCATGATTACTAACAAGAACTTAAAAATGTGACCTCAAGTGGCTGAATAGACATGTTATTTTCCTTTAAATCCAAATGTAATGTTAATCTCAAACATTCAGGTGTTGAATCATGATTTAATAGCACTGTGGTGACTTCCTATTGGCCCTTTATTCATCATAGTTATTAGCTGTCCTTTGTTTGTGCTGCTAGTCTTTAATATCTCTGTGTTCACAGTTTTCCATGAAACATGGAATTACTCCTGGGGTATAAATACACCTCAAGCAAATTACTCACTCCTTGTGAAAAACAGTAAGTGTGCTGCAAAGCAGCTTCCTGCTTTCCTGAAGTGTGTCCTATTCTTGAAACCTCTGGGCTATGCCTCCTTTTTTATCTTCTTTGCACTGTTTCTCTTTTCATTCCTCTCAGTGAGAGTAAACTGGCTTAACTTGAGGGTATGCAAGTCATCAAGCTGTAGTTCTCAGCCTGAACAGATATAATGCTGAGAGAAAGCAAGGGTTATTGAATACTACAATTTCTTTCTTCTGTCTCATCCAAACAAATGAACAGAGTTCCCTCTTATGCCTTAAGCACTTTTTAAAGTTAATTTATTATTCTTGAGTAGGTAAAAAGATATAAGTAGACAGAAGGGCTAAGTGCCTTAATGGTTGTGCAGTGCAGCTTCTTCTCACTGTGTGCAGATAAGGCAGAGAGAAGAAAGGTCTGTGCAGGAGCACGAGCAAAAAGCTTTGATGTATAACCAAGGGCTTGAATGTGGAGCATTAATACAGGATGGAACACATGGAACTTGTGCCAGATGTGCATGTTTTGGGTAGGCAGTAACTGGGTCAGGCAGAGTCTGGAAAGTCTGCACTCAGGGCATTGAAGTGTTCAGTATTACCAATGCAAGAACAGAAGGCAGAGCACAAGTGTGTGGATTAGCAATGTCATATTACAGGGCATGTGGTGACAGAGTCCTAGAAATTGCCTTGGGTTCAAGAAGTAGTGATTGCCCAAAGGTTTAATTTGTTTTCTATAAAATAGCTTAATGTAAAGGTGCTGACTTGACTAGGTGGCTGATTTTTGTGTGTGAAGGCTAAACTAAACAGTTTCACTTACCCTTTCCAGGTATTAGAGGATAGCTGGGCTACCAGTGTTGCAATGGACTGTTTTAAAATCCTGCTTGCAAACTTTATTTTAACAAAGAATTGTCAGCATCTTTAAAACATGCAGTGTCAGGACTCCTGCAAACTGGGCTTTCAGACAAACCTGATCTATTTGTGCCTGTTCTCGAGGTGCTGAATGTCTTCAGTGCAGCTTTGTGCTGATAACCCTGTTTAAAATGCCAGACTTGACCCCTTGGCAGCACTGTGCTTGGCTCCACACTGGCTGTGTTGTCCTATGGCTGCTGGCAGAGTCTCTAAAATGCAAGCTGCAGACTACTCCTTATCTCCCAGGAATTAAAATGCCAAGAGGACCGAGGGCAATTGTGTCACAGACCTCTCATCTTGTGGGGGATTAAATGCCAAGTTCTACACTGGCAGGAGCAGTACCTGTCTGGGAAACATGGAGGGATTTGGCTTTTACCTTCAGCCTCCCCTGAGCCAGCATGTTACAGCAGCTCAAATGCTGTGCCTTGGGTGCTGTCACATCTCTGGTTTAACCTGGTTTGATCTTTCAGTTTTACCTGTAACCCCAACAGGCATAGGGACACCCAAAGGATGACACTGTGAGGTTATTTCCCTAAGCTTACTTAGCAGGTGACCATTCAGGACTTAGCTTAAATTACCATGTAACACAAGTGAGATGCAGGCCTGGCATTGTCTTCTGAAATTCCTATGTTCTAGTTAAAAATATTTCTTTCTCTTAGATCTTGTCACTATGAAAGCTGTGAGAATTCTTGTAATTAACACTCTGCAAGTCCTGCACGAGCCAGGAGGGAAGGAAGTATCCAATGTCCTTTGCCTGCTTTTATACCTTACTGGTGCTGTAGGCAAGCCTGTCAATACTTTCCTGCATTGACCTGGCCTGTTGCTCTTCACTGTTTAACCTGGGACTGTGGCCCAAACCAAACTCATGTGCTTTGCCACTGAGGCTTACTGGAACTGCCTGGTTGGATGAGCAACACTCAGTCACCCTAGAACTGTATTTTGTAATGTTGGACAGCAGCAGATGTTTCAAAAGATAATATGTGTGAGTAGTACTGAACAAGTTTTAACATTTACTTTTGGAGAATTTTGTTCTTGCCCATTTAAATTAATTACTTGCATTACTATTATCATCATTAAAAATGGATGTACAAATACTTGGTCCTCTAGGTGTTGTACAAACACTGTGCACTATCCTTTTTTCTTTTTTTTTCCCTAAAGTATAAGAGTTTATATCTCTAATGTAACCAGCCTTCATCTTCCATATAAACGTTTCAATTTTTTTGTTTTAGTCCAACTAAGCTCTCAATCTCAGTATTTTCTGGAAATGAAAACCATTATAATTTTATTCTCCATAGCACATAATTTCTTTTTATGATTCCTGAATTAATTGCCTTTTGTTTTCATTGAGTACCATCTGTCCTTGTGTTCTCAGCCACAAGAGGAAATAAGGGGCCTGGCTTTATATTCTCTGTTATGCATTATTCTAGAGATAGTTCCTATTCTAAGACTGTGGCTTCTCTGTCTCTCTTCAACCCAAACTGTCTAGGTGTCTGATAACATGCTGACTATCTCTCTGTGTCTTCTCTTTCTGATAGATCTTTAAACTTTGGTAGACAACTGAATGCAATTTTCCAGGGGAGGCTGTGTTCCCTGCAGATTATTTGACTACAGTTTTCTATAGTAGGCAATTCTGTAAGTGATTTCAGTGCTGTACGCTGGAGCTAGTTTTAAACTTGCCAGTGTGGTCTTGGTGGCAGCCTTGCTACAGGGGGATGAAAACCCACCGAGGTTAGTTCCCCCTGTGTCTCAGGTAGGTGCAGCAGTCCCACTGAGCTCACAGCAATTGCTGTAGGTCTGTCTGGGAGCTCTGGGCAGGGAGCACCTGGAGAGCCGAGCAGAGCTTTGCCTGTGCTGCCACATGTGGAGGGCTGAGACAATCCACCTTCACAGCATTAGTCCATTGGATAAGACTAATGCATGGGCATTGCTTCCAGGAGCTGAGAGCTCAGTCAGTGTTGCCAGTGGCTGTGCTGTGCCAGGTAGATGCTCTGAGAGAACTTTCCATAGCAGAGTGGCCCAACATGGCTGTGTGAGAAAGGGAACATCCCTGTGACTGGCTAGAAGAATTCACAGCAGTAGAAATGTGGCTATGGTAAGGATCTAAGGAGCAGCTCCTAGTGCTGCAGGTATCCCTCTTTGAGAGAATGCCCCAGTGCTCCAAAGGCTGCCCCTCTACTGGGGTCTTCCTGACCTGCAGTGGTACTATCTTGAACCTGTCCACACTTTGGCCAGCTGAAGCTGGATTAAAGATTTATCACTTTCTTGTGGCTGAACACTGTTCTGATGATTTCTATGAATTATGTTCTAGGCTATAATTAATCAGGCAGCTGTTAATTAACCTGGACAGGATGTCGATCATCTTTATAATCCCTGCAAACTTGTAGCAGAAAAGAACAGATCCGTTTCTTAAAGGTATTAGTGGAAGCACTGGTAAGGAACCAGGAAAGTGGGTACTTGCTATGTCAGGGGTAACAGAGGTAGGTCTGCCTTTTGTCTGTCTTCTTTTTTTTCCCAAGCCTATATCCTGAAGTCTCTTCACCCCAAAAGAGCTGCAGTGATCCATCGACCACTTGAAGACAGACTTTGATGTGTATATTCAGCAATTAGATGAAAGCTTTTGAGAGATGAACTACACTGTGGTTATTAACACTACCTGGATACACTCACTGGGAGTAGCTTGCAGCTAGAGGGAACAGAATCACCTCTGGTGGTAACCAAGTTGGAACTGCTCCTTGCAGAGCAAGGCACTGTGAGCTGGAACAATGCACATCTCCTGGGCTGCATTTTTACTTGTTTGGAAAAATACTTAATTTTCCGCATCAAAAACTTGTTTGTGTAGTAGCCCACCCAAGTCCTATTAAAATCCTTTTCTACTAAGGGCTGAGTACCTCTGAAATCAGTCAAGTGCCAAAGCTGTCATGTCCCCTGGATCAACACCAATGGCTCACAAGGTATGTTAATAAATGGATTATACTGTGACTGTGTGGGGCTCTGTCTTATTTTTAATAAAGGAATCTGTTCCAAGGGCAGATTTTAGGATTTTTTTCAGCACTGAGTTAAGTTAATTCTCTATTAATGTTATTTTTAGAGAACCTTCAACATGCTAAAGCATGTCGCCAAGTTAGCATCATGTTAACTACATTACAATGAAAGGCAACAGTTCTTCAAATGCCACACTTTTTGCCATTTGGAACAAGTAAAGAGCAGGTCAGCTCATTGCATTTAAAAGTTAACAGGCTTTAATACATCAGCTTTCTAATTTGTTGTTAAAGGTGATCTTTCTATACAAATTTGTTCAGCATTACTTAGTCTCCTTTTAGTCTATGATTCATGTGTCATCACTCTTATGAGTCAAAGCCAGCCTCTGGAAAAGTGGAAGTGGGATAAGAGAAATGCAGTTTGAATGAGCCATTGATTCAAGAACACTTTATACTCCACCCATGCCACCCCACTGTTGAAACTTGAATTTCTGTAAGAAAAGTCTGTCTTGAAACATAGTCCAGCTCCTTGCAAGGTCTGCACTGACTTTTCCAAGTCTTTAGGGTTAAACTGGAGCTGATGCCTCCAGACTCCAAGAATTACAGTGTGTAAGTTTTTGCATGTACTGACTCCAGCCTGCTGTTGGGAACTGACATGCACTCACTGAAGAAAGAACTGCTTGTGGTTAACAGTTTCCTCACTTCATGTCGGCCTTTGGGGTTTTCTACACCTACCTGCATTTCCCTTGCTGCTTGTGCAAAACTGGGAAGTGGAGTTCAGGCATTTTATCTGGCCTTCCCTGGGTCAGCAGGCACCGTTTCATCCCATCAGTTCTGCAGTGCTCTTCTGTAATCACTGCCTGGAAAAGAAACAGTTGAAGCTGTGGTTAATGTTACAAGTCTGTCAAATATTGTTTTGTATGAAAGCACTTGATTACTACCTTTTTGTGGTGAAAAGGCTTGGGAGGAGTGTATGGCATGAGCTTACTTGTTTCAGATTGCCTGCTGTAAGATAGCTTTGGATTTTGAAACTGAAATATGAATGAGGAGAAAAAACTGAGCTTTCTTCATGTGGTTTTCTAACTAGGATAGCTACCATATTCATTGGGAGAGAGGAGGAAGGGCATTCAGGTATCACCACTGACATTAAAAAAATTCTTACTTGGGTACAATTTCCTCTTTCTAGTGGAGGAAGACAGGACACTGCTCAAATTGCCTTGGTTTGCTGGGCTGGGTCACATGCTACTCTTAAAACTGGCCTGTCTAGAAGGGATTCAAGCATTGGTAGGAGGTTTCTATGGAATTCTGTTCATGTGCAAAAGTGAAAAGAGGAAGCAGAGCCAGCAAAATGGATCTTTAAGTATGTGGATGGTCCACCTGGAGTAATTTATGTTTAGAAAAACCTTTGGATTTAAGATGTGCTGATGGAGGACAGGCATAGGACAGACAAATTGGTGAGACCCCAGTGCACCACTTGATCTTCTCCTCCCTGCTTTTCAAATCCCACACATTCTGCCAGAAATAAAAGGCAGTGTTCTCTTTGCAGATTTTCAAAACTAGTCTGTCACCTGAAAGGAAGAACCAACTTCCTTGGCTCAGCTTTACTGATAAGAAGCTGTGAAACTCTGTGTCGCTCTGTCAGCTGAGCAAAAGGCCTTGTTTCTCCTATCCCTTTGTACCTGCAGAGGCCCTCATGCATGCATCAGGGCAGCTGCAGCTCTAAGGGCTGGGCTGGGAACAGGTGGAACTCAGGGCTGGGCTCATGTTCAGTTGCTGTCCAACAGAAGAAACAAGTTGGCAAGAATTAAAATGTCAGCAAGTTAATCCTGTCGGGAAGTGTTTGCTGAGGATGTTTTGATTGCCAGCCCCTGGCAGCACTGGGGCTCAGGAGCCAGCAGCAGGGAGCTGCCAGGGGTTTCCATGAGGAGAGGGGGTGCAGCAGCGTTGCTGCCCTGTTTGCCCACGTGCCAGCCTGGACAGCACACCCTCGTCCCTGCAGAGACTGGGAGTGGGGGAGATTCACCGTGGCAATGGAAGTGGACAACTCCGCTGAAACCACTGCAAAAATTTATTCTCTTCTTACTTTCTTCTTTGGAAACAGGACAAAATCACTTCAAACAACAACAGAACCCTTTGCTTTGCAATTTAACTAATCTGCTCTGCTTAAACCAGAGCTGTATGAAAAGAAGAAAACGTGCTTCTAAAGGTTAGTTCCTTACTCTTTTCCCCCCTCCCCACTTGCATGTACAGGCTTGCTGGAGGTAAAGCAGGGTTATAACCTCTGATTGTGGGATTCTAGAACCAGTAACCAAACATACCAGAGGAAAGCTACTTTGCTTCAGGTTTACCATTTTCCTACCTCTTGCAAGACTAAGAAGCAGATTCTGCTATTTAGCACAATTATGCTGAAGTCTCAACAGAAACCCTTTTAACTCCCCACATGTTTAAGCCACAGCTAGGTAAGACTTGGGAAATCTTTATTTTCCTGCAAGGCTTGTGTTCACAGTTACATGGGTTTAACAATTTGGTTAAACTGATGCAACTTCATGGTTGACACTTAAGGGTGATGCATCTATTTGATTCTATTCGAATCAGATGCCTCTGTTTAGATGAGTCAGGAGTGTCCAACACACTTGGTCTGGTGTGTCCACACACAAGATTCCTGAATAAATAAGCAAAGAGCGTGCCACTACTCACTAAACTCCTACTATGATTACATTTAACCATCCTAAATAAATACAGTTTGCTAGATTTAATGCTAAATGTGATGATAGAATTACACAAATCTGATTACCTTCCCCCAAGAATACATGTGAAATATCTTGGGAAATGCATTAAAGTTTTGGATAGTGAGTTTTATAGGATCTTGTCACAGCATTTTGCAGGAATATGGCTGAAAATGAAGATCTAACTAAAAAAGCTGGTAGCCTTTGAGGCAGTGCACAAAACCACTGTCAGTACCTGCTAAGGGCTGGTCACCTGCCTGGAGAAGATAAATGAAAATAGAAGCAACTGATTTAATCTGGGAATCCCTAAATCTCGTAAAGGAGGATCCTGTTGAAAGAGCTTGTCTCCTGAATACACCAGGGATATGAGATCTGCAGGTGAAATAGGTGAACACTCGTTACCAATAAGCATTCATGTAACTTTAAGTCTTGACTGGTTTGTTTTACAGAGCACTCTGCAATAAATCCTACTTGCTCAAGTCAGTAGGTCCAGGGAATTTTTTTTTCCCCCCTCACTTATTGCAGAAAAAGAAAAGTGACTGAGGTGTTATCTCTGTATCTAGCAGTCCAGGTAATTTTCAGTCATCATGAAATGCATAGTATCTTTGTTAGTGTCTCCTCTTTCTTACACAAGAGGCCAGTTAAACGTATGTAACTGGAACAGCACTGACCCTTACCCACACTCAGCACAAAACTTGTCAAGGTGTGTTTTCTTAAATGAAGCATTGCTGCGTGGTTGTAGCAACCACACTATTTGTAAGAGAGAACCTTATATTGGATTGACAGTTTAATTGATGATTGAACTTCCCATTGGGATCTGATGAGAGGTAGCACGAATGCAATTTTTAAAATAAAACCCTTCATATCCCTAACTCCATGGTTAGATTATTTTTCTAGGGAAAGGCTGTGGAGAATGCATACCATTTTACTGTCCATAATATGGTACACTGTTGTTCTTGCATTTAGAATCACCTTTTCTTAGCAATCTTTTATCCCTACATTTAAGTACTAATGTACCTGTTATTTATATTTTGAAAGACTTTTTGCTAAGAAGCAGCTGCAGTGCAAATTTTGCTATGGCCAGTTTCATCTGAAGCAGGTTCCATAGCACGGGGAAAGCTTCTGCTCCTGAAGATGTGAGAAGCATGTAAATACAGCAGAGCATTACTTCAGTTAGCCAGGATTGCATACGTTGCAGAGCTGTGTATGTTGGCCTTGACATGAACAACTGGGCTTCCTATATTCCCTAACAGTTATCCTTTACTTACTAGCTTATTGTACCCTCAAAAACAAATACAGAAGCCTGTCTTCTGCAGAAAAGGTGTGTGAAGGGTCAGCAGCACTCGTTATTTTTAATTACCATTTTTGATTTCTAAAATTGTAGATTGCTAGAGAAGGAATGTCACATTTAGCAATTTTCCTTGATTATTTTTTGGTGAACTAAAAATAAGCCAAGGAACCTATGTTTTGCCTGCATCAAAAAAGGCTTCTTGGAGTACTTAGGAAGCTTTCAAGTGTATAACATTGCTAGTTAGGGTAATGCACTCTCTAGACAAACTGAGTTACCAACTGCTGAGTTTACGTAAATGATGTATCTGACCTGCTCTCTAGACAAAGGAGAAAGATAATATACTGCTTTCACCATCTTTTCACATTACCTGAGGAAACATCCAAACGTGATATTGACTGAGAAAAAAGAGAACTTGCCGTGTAACAGTTGTTTTCTTTCCCCTCTGCAAAATGGAGAACATTTCAGCTCCCTTTAGCTTGGTGCTTTTATCTGTGAAAGTTTAGTGCACATTAGACTCTGCCAGACTGTCAGCTTTGGTAATGGCAGAAGAAAGTGTGAAAAAACCCCAAAAAACAAATGCTCCCGCAGGTTAGTGTGAAAGGAAGAGGAAAATACACTTGTATCCTGTGAAATACAAAATGCCAGACAACATATGCTCAGTAATCCTTGCAGGCAATATTATCTGTAAATGCCATCCTAGCTTTCTGAAGAGTAGCAGTTATGTTCATACAGGAGGTCTTAGCCATAACTGTTGTCTCCTGCTGTATAACAATAATTGTAACAGCTGTTGCAGAGTGTTCCCCTACTGACTCTATTTTCCATGTATGTATGTGTGTACCAGTCACTTAGCTCACAAATGGTGAATTCAGTTTTGAATAAGGCTTTAATCAGGCATACATTCATATTCCTTAAGATCCCAGAGGCAGAACCTTGGACAACATCAGTTCAAAGTCTTCTGTGGAAAGGATTAGTCAAAGATTGGAAAATGCTTGATCCAAATGGGGGAAATTTAACTTGTGATTCCTCAGGACAGCTGTTTTCAGCTTCCTAGTATGCATTGTCTGGAAAAGCTCCATGCATCTTGCACAGCCATTCACCTAGTAGGAAGATAGAGCAAGGAGCAATGAGCTGTGTGCTGTCCCTTCTTTTGTGCTAAAGCAGTTCTTTGCTCCATCTGTTGTACAGGCCTAGTGTTTTGAACTAAATAATGGTGGCTGGTTGTTATGTCTGTGGAGATGTTTAATATGTTATTAATTATTATTAGTTATTAATTAAGTGATCAGTATAGCATGAAACAGTGATCATCTAGGAGGAGCAGGAACTTTTGGCAGTTTGCCATAATGCCATAGTTCCAGAGCACAAGAAACTATTATTCTGCACA
Source organism: Monarcha castaneiventris obscurior (assembly GCA_026261815.1). NCBI lineage: Eukaryota > Metazoa > Chordata > Aves > Passeriformes > Monarchidae > Monarcha > Monarcha castaneiventris. Next base: position 20,618,295 of record JAMPIT010000886.1, read on the forward strand.
TCCAATATATTACTTAGACACAAAGCCGTATGTGTGCTTTACAGAATTTGCCTTTGCTTGTCATTTCTGAGTGCATTATTGCATGCAAAGAGACAATCAAATCTTTGTTGAGTCAGAATGGAGCTGAACAGCTGGGTCCCACTGCACTAGCAGTGAAAATCTCTAGAGTGCTGTATTTTGTTATTGAGTCTGTATTAGATTCAAGCCGTAGCAAGGATGTGTTTTACTTTCCATGCAATCAGAAGTAAAAACCAGGCCGGATGTGACTTGTAGAGCAGCACATGACTCACCAGTGAAAAGCAGACACTTCTGGGGCGCAGTGCAGACTCTCATGGATTTTTAGTCCCCAGTGAGACCTTAAGACAGGAAACAAATGTAACTGTTGCAATTCTGCTTTAGGGTATGTGTGTGCACTCATATGTGTCTCTCTCATATGGAATGCTGCATTCTGAAAATTGTCTACAGTGGAGGCAGAGGAATTCTGAACAGCAACTTCCTTTTTCTGAAATAAAAGAGAAAGAAAACAAAAGTACATCCCTGTAAGCAAGAAAACATCTTACTGGCAACCTTGTAGTTTCTGCAGGATTTCTTACTGAATTTCTTTCTTCCTAGCAGAACACTGCTGAAATTGTCAGATATTATTTTTCACAGTCCCTAGTTTTTGTCTGTTGGAAGATCCACAAGGGAAAATATATGCCTGTCTCATGCAATAAGCTGGCTGGAAAAAAAATGGATGAGTGTTTATGGACTTGTGTGCCTTTCCAAGCCATGAGGACAAGAAGTGAAGCACTCACACCTGCACTCCCTCATGTTGGTCAAGGCAACAACACACCCAGGCCTGGTCTGCACAAGCCACAAGACACATTTTTACAGTGTCTTGAAATGCACTTTAAGATAAAAGTGCAAATGTGCACTCTGCTTTGCTTGCCTCGTTATTTTCATCACCTCTTCCATGCTTTCAGCCTGTGATGTTTAAGAAAGGGAAAGCAAGATTTCTTTGGAAATCTCCGTAACTTGTGGTATCCCAAACCTGGAAGAAGGAGGGATGGGAGTGAGGATTGTTACAATTGAATGGAATCAAACATAATGTACTGAAACCCCTTATCATTCTAATCTTCCTCCTCTCCTCTGCCCTTTCCTGATGTAATGTGTATTCTCTACTGGATTTAGGTAAAGTCTAACAGTGCTGTGTTGCATATAATGTTGTCAAAAGATATTGGTGAGCAGCACCAGCCTTATGGCATCACTGTGTTCCCCTGACCATTTCTGTAATTTCAAGTGCCACAACATCTGAGTCAGGGTGCTGAATTTCACCTAATACCTCTTCACTCCTCAGACACAACACATTTAATTTTTTTTTTGTTTTTTATAATTTCCTTTTTCCCATCAAAATACTCTCCAAAATTTCAGCTGTATTTTTTCATTCTTTGAGATTCCTACAATCTTCTAAATACCTTTTTCCTCACAAGGGAAACACCTTTCCTAAGGTGAAATCCTTCTTTAACTCAACACTGCACAAAGTACTGCAATGCCTTTGTGTATCTTTGCTTTCTCACATGGCAGAGGTTCTCTGCAATGCCCTTGGCTCAGAGTGCTATTGATGTAACCCAGCAAAGCTCCCACTATCAGGCAGGTGTGTCTCTCTCCCGAATTACTGCTGGTGTGGAGCACTGACAGGTTATTTGGCATTACAGATGTGACCGGGGCAGGCATCAGCACAGGACAACTTTTGTGTGGGATGAGGCAGCACACGAGGCAGAACCTGGCACGCTGTGCTGCAGCACATTGCCTCGTAGCTGCTCCCCCGGGGTCCTGCCTCCCTGCCCAGTGCACCTGGGGGATGGCTGCCTTGGTAGCACTGAAGGATCTGACATTTGGACACGTAACCACAGCTCTTACAGCTGATGGATGCTGCAGTAATGCATCTTCGTGTTTGAAATCTTAAACGGGGAAGCATTGCCTTTGTAAGGACAAACCATGTAGGAAGCTTCCTTTAAGATCCAAGGTGCATTGCTTAGGATCCTCTATGAGCACTCATCAATTAATATAATTTTTTTGGATGAAGGACTATCGTGTGATGAGGGAGACAGTGAGTGTTCCCAGATGCATTTCAGTTTCTCTCAGCTCTACATTTACCATTTCTTAGTACGTCATTCTTTTTTCCCTGGCTTCTCCCCCACCCTGTCATTTGCTTTTCCTCTCTTACAAACACGGGGAGGGAGGTGTAGGTCCAGCTGTTCGGCTGATATGTACTCAGCTTAAAGAGAGAACTTACTCTTTGGTATTTTGCCACTCAACTCTCACAATGAAGCAATGAGCTAGATTTCCAAATAGAATTACAGGAGAAAAAAAACCCCAAAAAACCAACAACCTCACCTCTGCTGCTTTTAGAGTGGGCAGGATAGGAAGACCTAACCTATGGAATTCCTCATGGAGCTGGCACTGAGTTATTTCCTCAGTTTGAACTTAGGGGCTGTTCAGAGCGGAGCAGCCCCTCAGACCCCTCCTTCCCTTCGGCCCCTGCCGAGAGAGCGAGGGAATGTCTCGGCCGGAGGAAAGCGCTCCCTGCACCTCAACAGCACTTATTCGAGCCACGGCCCCCTCACTTCACTTCCTTTTCCCCCTCGATCTCCTTTCCTGCTGTTTGTTTTCCTTCTAATAGAAAACGTTACTGAGAACTCAAATATTCCTTTCATCTCCAATCAGATGATCGCAGCTGAGTGATTTGTACCTCATGCAACTCATCTCCGGCGCGTTCCGGGATAACCACCCCCCGTATTTTAGCACAGGCAGCGCTGTCCCGCTGCCTCTGGCGGGCGCAGAAGGCAGGGTTTATTTTCCCTGGAGCCGCGGGTGCGGAGCGGGGCTCGGGCCCCTCCCGGGCTCCGCTCCCGCGCTGCCGCAGCCCGCCCGGCGTGCCCCGCGCCGGAAGCCGGAAGCGCGGCGGCGGAAGCGGCGCTCAGCTGGCGGGGGGTGTCGCAGGTGAAGCTGGGAAGCGCGGAGCCATCTTGGTGCCCGCGCCGGGCAGGGACGGGACCCGCCGGGGCCGCGAACCGCCGGGGCCGCGCCGGGCTCGGGGGCGTCCAGCGGGGCCCGCCGGCCATGGGCTCATAGCGACACCGCGGGGCCACCGCGACCGGAGCGGCGACGGGCTGCCCCCGCCCTGCCCGCCTGACCAGCGCCGGGCGCTCCCCGCCGGCCGCCGCCCGCGCCCCCGTGAGGCCGGAGCCGCCGCCTACCCGCGCCGCTGCCGGTGCCGGTGCCCGTGACGAGCAGCCGGGAGATCGCGCCGCCCCTCCGCCGGCCCTCCGGCCCCACCGGGCCGTTTCTAAGCCCCCGCGAGCGGCAGGGAAGTTGTTCCCCCCCAGCCCCCGCCGGTGCCCCTGCCCGCCCTCCCCTCGGTTCCTGCGGCGGGAGTGAGACAAGCACAACCTCAGGGAGACCCGGCCCTGCGCACAGACACCGGCGCTCCCCCCGCGGGAGCCCCGGAGGAGGAAGCCGGCCCCTTCCCTCGTCCTGCAGCGCCGGGAGCCTTCGGACCCTCCGTGTGCCCGGCAGGCACCTGTCCCGCCTGGAGGCAGCCCTCATGGACTAACCGGCCCCTCCGCCTCAAGTACATTCTGTGGACATAAGCATTTTTTAACTTTTTAAATAACTTTCTTTTCCCCCCATGGAATTTTTAAGAGCTGCCCCTTAGTTATTTCCTGCTTCTCCCACCTCAGGCAGCGCTTTGTTTTTTCCTGGTACTGTAGAATGGGGATCAAATCAAAACGGAGATTTTAAGTATTGCAAGAGCCCTCAAGTCCATTCGCCTGTTAAAAGTGAGCAGTGCTGTTCCTGTCTTTCTTCTTTTCCCCCACGTCGCCTGTCGGATGTGATGGAACTCATGTTCGCAGAGTGGGAGGACGGGGAGAGGTTTTCATTTGAAGACTCCGATCGCTTTGAAGAAGACTCTCTTTGTTCCTTCATCTCTGAGGCAGAGAGCCTTTGCCAGAACTGGAGAGGATGGAGGAAGCAATCGGCTGGACCCAATTCCCCCACAGTCAAAATGAAAGGTGAGGTCACCCGCTTTCATTGGGATGCTCTTTGGATTCGTGGAAGTTGTGGGGCAAGGGGGATGGTAGGTGAGGAGATCTGCAGAAGGAAAGTCAGAGCAGCAGGGAGAATTCCTATGTAGGATTCATTGTCGGGATAATATCTGACCAAAGATTGAAAGTGTAAGTTCACCGGCGTTCTTAAGACAAAGCTGTCTTTCAGGTGAGTTTTCACCTACATGCACTCGTGGTATTGTGGTGCTGCTCTTCTGAGTAGATTTTGTGGGATTGCTCTTGGAAATCTGAAATGTTTTCTATAAACAAACTGCAGACTTGGCTGGGAATAATTGCACAGGTTCCCACATGGTGTGATTGAAGTACACTGAGGTTTCACAGAGGTTTTTGTAACTTCTATAAAGCTACTCATGTAAAGTCATGTAAGCCATCATTGTATAGAGCAGTCCATTTTCCTTGTCTGATTCTTAGCATTTCTCGTTTTTCTAGTAAATTAGCTCTTTCTTTTGCAGTAGGGTAGCAAGAGGGCCTTAACACTGTCACAAAGAAGTCGGCTAACAAGTGTGCTTGCTTTAAGATTTGTTTTATTTCCTTTCTGCTGATAGTAATTTATATTTGTAATTACCATATAGTTATTAGCTCTTTGGTTGATTTTTTTTTTTTTCTTTTTAACAAAACTTGATATTCTGCTGGATTGTGACCCTGGAATTCAGGTGATATTTGCACTAAGCAGAGCCAGATACACAGTTAACAGAAATTACACAAGCTCTTTCTACTTTTCCTTTTATCTCCTGTTTCTTCAGGCCAGTGTCAGTACTTTTCCTGTTATTGCTGATCTTTGTAATCATCACCTGCCTTATTGCTGTCTCTCTATCTGGAACTGCAAAACTTTATTCTTTTCTGAATATTTGCCTTACTTGATCAGAGAATGCAATTTATATTGAATTGAGTTGGAATCTGGCCATGTTGTGCTATGGACAAATGTTCAGTTTTCACTGGTTTAGTACCAGAAAGTACACTTTGCATTAACCATAGGCTTTTCAAAGCAGATTAAGTTTTAAATTCTGCTATTGTAAAGAAGGGGAACTGTGTTGGCATTTTAAAAGCTGTGAATCCTGAGTTGTACAAATAAGCATTGTGCATAGGGTAAAGCATGTGTATATATATATGTGTGTGTGTGTGTGTATATATATATATATAGTGTTTTGCTTTAAGTCTTGTTGCACATGTTAGCTTGCTGGAAAGGAGTTGGAGTTTTAAAAACATACTGGTGGGGAAATAAAGGCATCTCTAGTTTGGCAGAGGTGTATGGGATTGGTTTGGGTATGGCTCTGCAAGTCAGACTGATATTTGCAAAGGTGATTGGTTTATTTTCAATTTTGAGGTGCTTTTAGCCACCTTTTCTCCACCGGTTCAGTGTATGAGTGCATGTTCTTCTGGGTCTTGACCTAGTTCCTTGAGCTCTCCTGACCGAATTAAATCAAGCAGCAGTTGCTCTCTCTGCTGTCATCCACTTGTTGCATTAAAAGGAAAAGATACTTCAGTAGATTATGTGTATTTGCAATCTTCAGGCTCTTTTCTGATGTGTAAAACAGAGCTAACATATCACAACAATAGCTAACATTTCTGTGATAATTGTAATTATTTACACCATAGTGACATGCTGCTGTTCTGGGTTCTGCAGACTTGCTTAGGCAAGGCTTTTATTGCTTGGACTTGGTTCATATATTTCAGGCTTTATCTGCAGAGACATCTAATTCCTTTGTGTGAGAGTCTTACTTTAACAGGAGGGACATTTTGAAGGGATAGTGTTGCCTCCTTTAAGGCCCTTGCTGGCAATTCCCAGGCTCTGGTCAGAGTTATTTTGGGAAGAATGTGGTTTTGTTTGGCCTAAATAATTATTTATTCACATTATGAAATCACATGTGATACTACCAATATGGAACACTTGCAGGTACTTTACTGTACACAGTGTGTTGCCAGTAAGTCTGGTCTGACATGAGATCTGTCATTGTCTGTAATCTCCTTGGATTTCAGAACTCTCTCTACCAATTTTATTATTTTAATACCCCTTCTTGACAGTGTTTTTGAGTCAGAAAACACAGTTTGTATTCAGAACTTGCTGGGTCCTGAGGTTGTAGCCTTGAGTGAGTCATTTCAAATGTGATAATTCAAAATTGAGCTGTGTGTTTTTATTTCCACAGTTTGCCATTTTACTGTGTCCTGTTGCCTGTGCAAACAAAAAATGAGGTTAGACACTGTTAAATGCTAAGAGAAAACAAGAGGTACTATATTCTGTTAGTCTTTCTCCAGTTTGGAGCTCAGTCTGTGTTTTGGTGTGGAATTAGTCAGACAAGTTATGTAATAGAAAGGATTTCTAGCTTTTTCAATTGTTTTCAATTTGTCCTTCTAAGTGTCTAATTCTTCATTAATTGGTTCAAAGAGAATCCCCCTGAGACTGATGGAAGTGCTGTTCTCTGGCTCTTAAACAAGCAAACTACCTGCACACACACCAGTTATGGCTTTCTTAATTTTTGCAAGTTTTTATTTTCTTCTTAGGTATTTTTAATATTACTGTCATGCTTATTGGAAATTTATCAATAAGGCTTGGGGCAGCTTGTTGCAAATACACAGAGTACTCACTGCAGAGGGTTGCCAAAAAGATGAGTTAGTTTGTCAATCACCCCATTGGTTTGCTAGAAAAATGATGGAAGAGGGAGAGAAATGTTTGAGTTTCTCTAATATAATCCTTGGAACTGATTTCTTGATACAATCAGGTCATCAGAAAAATAGAATTGTAATTGCTTGATTTTTCCCTCTTTTAATTTCTGTTATGGTAAAGTCTTCTTATAGTCTTCCTATATTACACTCTAGAAAGGAATTTTCTCCTGAAACGTAGAATTGCTAATGTGAAGAAGGAATGCATTGTGTCCACTTCAGAGATGCCCTTAGATTTTGAAACTACTCTCCACTGAGTCACCTGCGCTGAAATCCTGGAGGAAACTTGTCAGTTTTGGGAGTACTGGGAGTCCTGTCATGGTTTGGAATGTTTGTTTTAGGAATGCCTTGTTCTTATGTTAGACTGCCTTGATTGCTTGCTTTACTCGTGTTTTTAATTTTGAGTGGTGTAATGCTTCTAACTGGTATCTGGCCATTCATTACCTGTATACATCATTGATTAGAGGCTTTCAGTGCACAAGCAGAGGACTCTGCTCTGAAGTTAAGGTGAATGGATGTTTTGAAATACAATGTCCTTGCAGTGTGTTCAGAGCTAACTGGTTCTTAGAGTTGGTTTATAACTCCAACTCTTTTTCTTACATACGAAATTACAGTCCACCAATTTGTTACCCATCTACTAACGAATGCACCCACTTGCCTTTTCTCCACTTTTCTGGATGGCCTTTTCTTTCCCAGGAACCATTATGATCCTCTCATGCCCTTCTTGCTTTTTAAAGCAGTTGTATTTTACATTGGTAACTGAAGTAAGTGTAGTCTCTCTGCAAACGTTTTCTCATCTGTTACCTGCACATAAGTATTTTTGTGATAGAACGGTAAGAATAAATGTTCAAGTAAATTCATTATCTCTTCAAAGCCACTGTGGCTTTGTTTCTTCCTGAAAGCTTCTAAGCTCTTTCCCACCTTTTGTGCTTTGTTTCACAGTTTCTGAAGCATAAATATTTACCAAACACATAAGAAGCTGCCATTAATACTGTAGGATTGTTAAGTAATGCCTTCACAATATATTTATTCATTTTATATTTATTTATTCACAGTGGATTTGGTTGGAAGTGTGCTGATGAGTTGTGTTGAATCTGTTTTCAATAGGTAGCTAGTGAGCAAACTTGACTTTTTTTCTTTCCTTTACTGTAAGCTTGAACTATTGTATACTATATTGCAAATATATATACTATATAGCAAATATATACTATATAGCAAGTACAGCAAATATACTCAGACCTGACTCAGAATTGATGCAGGTAGTGCTCTCTTAGAAAATATTCTTATTATCCAGCCCTGGACAATTTTTGTTCTTTCAAACTTAGGAGCACCCACAATGTGAAGTTTTGGGCACAGTGCCTCAAAAGTATGAGCTGTATAGAGAAAATCATTGGCAGAGAATATACAGAGCCTGAGGCGAAGATATGATCAGTTTAGAGATCAAAGCCTGAGCATTGTCTGTGCTGGTAAAATGACAGTGACTGATTGTCATTAATTTATACAGGAAAAGAATAAATGGCTTAGAGAGCACTGCTTCTTCCTCAGGAATGCCAGTAACAAAGAAATTAAAGTTAACCCTTGTTCAAGCAATAACTTCAGGAAATAGCAGGAGGAATATTTAGTCTCTTTCAAATTCATACTGTGCTCTTCAGACTCTTGGTCTGTTCAGAGAAGAATGCTGGTGTCATCTCAGAGTGTGTCCACTCTTTGAGCCTAGTGAAGCTGGAAATGGAGACTGTAGCTTGCTGCTGTTTTGTTACCGGCCATTACTGTGTATTACAACTGATTTTTTTCTTTTCCTACTTTATTTGTGCCTCTGCTATTAAGAGGAAGATTATGTAGTAAACTCACACTTCTGGGAGGTACAGGTGTAATATGTCTTGCTTGTTGTGTTTTCTAATTTAATACACAACACATGACAAATCTGTTCTAGCTCAAATATATCTGTTATAGTATATCCAACTTCATTAGTAAAATGCCAAAATAGTAACTGTTGAGCAAAGGTGTTATATGGCTCCCTAGTGAGTTTCTTTATAGAAGCAACAGAATTCTAAAGCTATAAATGTGGATGAGAAGTTACAAATGGTTGTGAAATAAGCAGAGATCAGCTGTCCAAAGAGTAAAGGTAACGTGAAAGTTACGGCTTAGCTGCTAGCAGAAGATAGGTTTCTCTGTATGTTCTGACCCTAGTAAATGAATTTCACCTGGTTTTGTACTCTAATCCATAGCTGGTGATGATGTTGATTTGCTATGGAGCGGAAGCAGAACTTCAGGTTGAGGAAGGGACTTACTGCCTTGTAATAAATATGAGGTATAAAGGGGACATGGGTTCAGTGTTGCTGAAGACACCACAGAGAAGCTCCATAGACAGTGGTTTGTCAAGACTGATGGGCATGATTAAGTGCACAGTTTCAGACCTGGGATGCAGATTTCAGAAGCTGTCTATAAGTCTTTCCTAAACAAAAAGGTGGTTTCACAATGCATTAATACCTCTGTCTTTTGGAAGAAGGACAAACTGAGAATGATTCTCACATATTTATCTCTTCATTTGCATTTTCCTGTGCCTTTCTGAGATAACCGAATGTGTGTATCCCTCTCTTCATAAATGAGCACTGAAGAAACCACATAAAGTGGCTATCAGGAAAAGATAACTTCTTGACTACCGAGATTTTAATTTGCCACTCCAGTTTTATCTCTCCTATGGTTTTTTGGCCTTTTCCTTTAGTTAAGTTTCTTTTCCCCTCCCAAAAAGTCTTTCACATTCTTTGCCTGTTTTAATGTCTTGCCTTTCTATGCGGAAATGTTTCATTTTCTTTTGTCTCATCTTTCTACTCATCTTTCTTCCTGGCTTCCATGGATTTTTCTTTTTGTGTTTATTTTCTCTTTCTGTTCACCTTGCAGAGATCCCTGTGTTGCTGAATGACCAGAGATCACAGAGGCTCTGTCTGCAGTTCAGGCTTACTGAAACTACGGGGGGTATTCTTTTCCATGGCATGATTGCCTCTGGGGGAGCAAGGATAAGGGTTCAGATTTGATCCTAGGCTCTGAATTGTGCTCTGCCTTTGTTTCTTATCCCTTTCTTTATATCCCCATCTCCCTGTTAGGGATTTTTTTTCCCTGAGTTGCTGAGTTCACAAAGTGATGGGAAGTTTCAAGAAGCCAGGTAGGCTTGTTCAATAGGTGGAGGTGTCCTCCTGGCTTCATGAATTGTGCTGGGCTCTTGTACAATCTGTGCTCCTCTTGCTCTGGTTTGGTGTTGCTTCTCGTCATGGTGAAGTGATCTGTATGTTTGAAGACCCACCAGTTAAGTGTGATTTAATATGCAAGTCTACAATTTTGGAGTTCCAGTTCAGTTTGAGGAACAGCAACCAATCCATAGCATAACCTAAACACAGAAAAATAGCACCTTTTGTACAGTCTATATTTCTTTAGTGAGAAAGGAAGAAATGAGAAGTCAAACTTAGGAAAGTCTGTCTAGAGGCATTAGATACCCAACGTAAAAATCACTCAGCATGAGTTGTGGGAGTAAAACTCACACGTTGACTTGTGGCCAGGCCTCTTTTTTCCCCTCTCGGAAGTCAATCTCTGTTTTGCAGTCTTTTAAACAAACACACGAAACCCTCTTCTCTTCCTTCCCCAGCAATACCTGTGAGGGAACAGAAATGGACATCAGTGGGAACAGAAATGGACATCAGTGATTTGAAGTGTCTCTTATGCCAGTTATAAACTGGGAGCAGAGAGCATCTCCTCTTAAATATTCTGTGTCCTAGGTAATATACAGTACTTTGTTGCAGAGGAAAAAAAGGAATGTACCATTTCAAAAGATGTTTACATACTTTAATGAACTTCTGGAGTAAATATTTGTCTATTTAGAATATCGATAATTGATTTGCAAGCTTTTGTTTGTTTTTATATAAGAAACCTTAACGAAAGTCAAAACGTATTTATTCTTTAGTTCTTAAAGTTGAATAAGGTCTTTAAAATTTCATTGCTCCTTTTTAGACCAACAACTTAATGTATCAGCTATCTAAATGTAAGACTCTAAAGTAGTTAAAAGACTAATATAAAATAGTGTCACGGCTATAAGTTATTTTTCAATTTTATTTTAATGTACTTTATCTGTATTAAGCAGTTTCCTCCCTCCTTCTGTTTTGTAACATCCTTCTAAACCCTCCAAATGTAAAATTCAAAGCACTTATGTGTCAGCTAGCTAAAATACTACATTTAGAATTTTTTTAAACATTAAACAGCAGTGGTACATAATGAACAAAATACTTGAAATACTGATTCTAATTTCAAAATACTGTATCACACATTTCTAAATTGCCTTCCCTGAAGCTGTGTAGTCTCAAGCACTAAGTGTGAGATTACCAATCTGACGAGTCTCATTCTTCTCATAGTTTGTGTGCTCTTTGATGCATCTTTTCTTCTTTGTTTCTTCTTTATTTCTGGCAATGCTGTGGGTAGTTGTATAGCATTTTTAACAGAAAGGACTGAAAGTGATATCTTTGAGCACATTTCTTCATGTGCTTTAAACATTATCTTCAAGACTTGTGGAAACTTTACTGTTTTGATTATTTTTAGTTCATCTATATTTGCCTCCATACAGCTGGAAACATACTGTCTTTGAAAAGAGTGAAACAAAGGAGCTCTGTTGGGTTAATTAATTCATTGTTTAATTAATCTATTAATTACAGTCTTCTGGAATTGCATATTTTGAGAAAAGTGATGCTGTACCTGGTTTTAATAAAAAATTCCTTCTATGATGAATCACCATTAGTGTTTCTAGATTGCTGGAACAAAAAAAAAAAATTAAGAAAAATGAAGGTGTCAGTATTTACCAGTATCAGTTAGGCAAAAGCTGAACATGTTTAATCTGGAAAATGCTGTGTGTTGATTTTTCTGTATTTACCTAAATCTCTGCTGGTGTGAGAAAAAAAATTGGAAGTTAAGGCATTCTCTTTCTGTAGGAGGAAACCTGAAAAGATTGCAGGAGTAGTGTCTTTAATTGAAATCTTAGCATTCTCATTCAGCTGCTGCAAGCAGGGGCACCTGAGTGTTACTTCTTGATGTCTAAATGATTTTTTTTGCCTTTCTTTTGCCTGCTAGGTTTATCTTGTGGCTGTGAGACATATAGTAGGTCTTTCAAGCTTCTTTTTCTGGGATAAAAATTGGCATGTAAAAGAAATGGAAAGGATAAATTGATAAGATGGAATGAGGAAGAAGAATATCTGTGCTCAGAAGAAATCCTGCCCCTTTGTGGGAGAAAAGCTGGATGCTGGAAGGGAGAATATAGTTGAGAGAATGAACAAGAGGAACCTCAGAGACCAAAAACAATGTAAAAAAAGAAGTCCGCCTTTTTTTACAAAAATATAAATAGGTAGCATGATAGAAGAAATATTACCCAGAATTTGTCTGCAGCAGTGAGTCTTTACAGGGAGGCATCCAGGGGTACGTTTTTCTCCCAAGTTAGGATATTTACATGGTGACTTATTGCAGCAGTGGGCAGGTGAACACCTGGGCCACTGATTCTGGCTTCTTCCTCTGTTCAGAGATGAAAAATTTAAGCAGATGGTCATCACTCTTTGCTATCCAGAAATACTGGTAAACATGAATAATTCATTGATGGAGACCTGAACATGGAAACACCAATATTTTAAAATGCAATTAATATTGTTCCTACCCCCCAACCTCCCTGCAGATAAACTATTGGAAAAAGTTAATTGTAGCTGTAGAGATCTTTCAGATCTCTAAAGATGCTGCTTTGAGCATGTCTCCCCAGTCAGAACGAAAGAAAAAGTGAGTCAGCCTTAAAATAAAAGTAGTCAAGATACCATCTAGACTCTTTCTTAGAGATATTAATTAAAATAATGCCTATGTGCATTAGAGCCATTTTTGATGACATCTTGTCAATGTGTGTGACAAAATGAGATTCTTTGTTGAAGTACAGAGAAGTTTCTGAACCTGTGAATATTGGGTATTTTATGCCCTTATGGAACTGTCCATGTCTTCTTTCAGGTTTACTGTTCTCTGTATATGCTTGTATTTGCCTGGTATTGTGTATCACCAATTGTGATTCTTGAGACTTACTCTTTAGTATTTTTATTTTCTTTTTAATATCTCTATACTGGTATTCTTATGTGGTAAAATCACATCTGTCTCATCCTTTGGAGAGTGTACCAACATGAAGTCTTGTTAATCCATGTTAGAGGCTAATTAAATAGCTTGATGATGGCTTGAATTCCCAAATTCCATGCTTTTAGGAAATGATTGCTGATCTAAAAATACTTGGTAAGGGTTTGACATTTAAGCTTCATGGTACTCCTGCAGGTAGTATGTAATTAATAGGTGTACAAATGAAATTACTGTTTTTTCTGAGAAGCTAATTCATTTGTGAAGTCTATAGGGCATAATTTAGTAATTCTCCTGAGCTCTTTACAGTTCCTGTTGCATATTGCATGTAGTTCCATTTTTTACCTCATATTTAGGTCAGTGAATGCTGAGATGGGAGGGAAAAAGAAACACAGCTGGTAAATTTGTTTACCAGAGCTCCAGGTGAAAATATTTGTAACTTAGGCCTTTTATGCATGTCTTGAAGAGAAGGTGTAGTTGTATTTGACCCAGAATGTCTAAAAGTTTCATTGACTACTTGCTTGCATTTAAAGCAGTAGTGCATGGGGCCAGCTAAGCTGCTTATCCTTCTCAAGGACAGGGAGTTAGTTTTGCCTGTCCAGTAATGAATAGGAGCTGTGTTCTGTGGACATTTTCAGATGATGATTGACTTTGCTTCAGTCTTGTGATGTTGGAGAAATCTCGGGAGATATTATTCATTTGCCTATTCAAATTCATGCAATACACTGCAGTTAATCAGTGCTTCACAGTTTTCCAGGGATGCTTTTGGTCTTATTTTTGTGCACTGAAAATAATAAACATGCTTGTAACTAAGCCCTCCTCTGTAAACGTTCTGCAGATGCCTGCTTGCTTCATATGTGCCTTTGTACCCAGTTTTGTTTCGCCCATTTTGTTCTCCCTACAGGTGATGTGAGGAAAATGGAGTTTATTTCTTGTTAGAAGAGGGACTTCCTTCAGCTGTAGGTTATTAACGAATGATCAGATGGACGCTTTACCATGAGGAAGAGAAAATGTAATTACTGGGGGTTGAGAGCTTAGGCAGGCTAGGTACTGCCACCTTTGGAAGTTTGTGGTTGGTAGTGGGGTTCAGGTTGACTGGGGACTGCTCTGCTGCACCTGTGGTGGGAGAACCTGGAATTGAAGGATATTGCTGACTGCCCATTGCTTCCATAAAGCCATAGGCCTGCCGTTAGATTTGGGGAGATTTTTACAAAACCTAAGGAGAGAGAAAGGAGTCAGGTAAGATTTTATTAAAAAGCATTTAGATATCTAACTTCTTTTGACCTGCATTTATGAAATAGATATTTAAACCTCTAATGGTTTCCAGTTGGTGATATTAAGAGGTGATACCTTCTTTTAGTTCCTGATAGACGTTTAATTTTTTTTTTAACTGTAGAGGTGAGAATGCCTCATCCTTTATCTATTCTTTTCAGATAATAAATTTTCCATCAGTCCGCCAAAAATTGGCCTCATGTCATGCTGATACATTCAGTAAATGCAGCTCTTCAGTGTTTTCCAGTGCTTTTGTTTGGAGGCCAAGTAATACTGTTCTGGGATTTATTTAGCCACATGAAAAAAACTGGCTAGTGATTAATTTTGCATGTTATACTTAAGGATGGTTACTAATGGTAGAGAGCAGCACAAGAAATAGTAGAGTTGCATGATGTTTTGTATGACTTCCTTTTATATCTGAAAACATATCAATACTTCTTGATAGAGATTGATTCTCAGCTGTGGTGAAGTCAGACTTTTGATTTATATTTGTGTTCCATCATCTGTATTCAGAAAAATATCTGGTCCCTGTTAGTCTTTGTAGCTTTTTTTTTTTGTCATAGGCCACTGGAGATAATTTTGAATTCCAAGCTTTTAAAACACCTTGTGTGGGGCAGGAGTGGGAATAACTGGTAATACTTTGCATTACCTGGTACTACAACTGCCTTGCATTCAGCAGGCAGGAGCTGTTTGATGTCTGTGCTCTGAATGCACAATCCTGGTTGTGCGAATGCTTTCTGCACGGGGTGAGAGAGCAAGGAGTAACAGTGCAGGGGAAATGACTTGCCTGAAGCTAATCTGCTTCATCAGCTGTAGAGTTATTTTGAATGCAAGCTGCCCAATTTGTCATGAAACCTTGGCCAGCACTGGCATGAACGCAGTGTTTTGTAGCACTGTCTGTCTTGCTTTACAAAAATCTGCTGTTTATTTTAGGATTTCTAACAGCTGTCGGTTGCTTGCCCAGGCTGCTCTTTTTATGAAATGAATTTATTTTTTTTAGGGAAAGAAATTGAAAGGTTTGAATTAAGAATTTTCTCGTCTGGATTTCCAGAGGAGGTTGTCAAGTTGTGAATGCTGCATTACCTGATTAATGCTGATATTACAGTTTTGGGGTCTCAGTCATGTTAGAGGAGGTGAGGGTTGAAAAAAAAGCCATAGAATATTCCAGTTTCATTAACACAGCCTTGTGCAGACTTTCACAGTTATTGCATAGGATTAGCAATAGATTTAAGTGGAAAAAACTCCTTTCTGGTCTAGATTTGAGTTGTGTTTGAAGAGGTCCTTATATTTTCTTGGAGCAGATGTTTTCTGTGGGTGCATTGTACACATGTGCAACAAGATCTTGAACCATTAGGCAATATAGGTGAGTAGGATCTTAGGACTTCAAGGCAGTGATGGAGGAATGTGCTGGTGTTTCTGTCCTGAAGTCATGAAACCAAATAATGTATTTTTCCCCTCCCTCATCAAACATACTCTCTGTTACCAAATGTAACTTGTAGCTTTTTACGTTTTCCTTGAACTGTAGTTCTTAAGATGTTTTCAAAGTGGTTTTCTTTGTAGAGATCTGCTTTCTAATATAGTATGAATGTTGTAGCTATGATGCTTTAAGGACATAAGAAAGAGAGCTTTTGTAAGAGAAGAAGGGAAATCTGTTCTTCAGCCAGCTGGCCTTCAGAGTGCAGAAAAAGTTTTCAGATGTGCACGTCTTTAAATTCTTAATGTGCTAAAAATCTTGGACCTTAAACACACATCTTGCATCATCTGAGTTTTACTTCTCTGGTCAGTTATTGCTTATCATTATAAAACCACTCTAGTTTTCTTTTTTTAGAGCTTCTTTTGTCTCATGAAGTGTTATGAAAGTGTTTGGAGTTGGTATGACAATGGAACGCTTAAAGATGTAACTTAAAAAATAATAAGATGAAATAGTTTACGCAGTCTAATATTGAAACAGCAGGAGTTGTGCTGAGTGTGGGATTCTTTCTTTGTTAGGTGCTCAGGTTCATTAGCAAAAGCTGTTTTCAGGTGCAGTCTCTGATTGATGTTAGCACAGTGGTGATGCCGTTTCTCCACAGGTGAGCAAAGTTAAGTCAGTTGGTTTTCAGTTGTGGGGTTTTTTTAGCTCTGTATGCATCCAGAGAGTGAATGTAGAAAACCATCATGAAATGGGATTGTCAGAAAATGTGCAAAGGGAGCTGCAAGCCTTAACAGGTTTAAAATTACTGACACTTGAAAAAACCCCCCACCCACTCACCCCTTCTAAATCTGCAGTCAGTTGTATTCTGCAATTCTGCAGGGTTTGTGTGCAAATAAAATACAAGAATTGTTTTTCTGATATTTTAATGTATATTAAGGCCTGCCTCATAGAAGGAACTAATTATAGCTTCCTAAACTATCTTATTCTTGGAGGAGGTCATGATGCCAGGAGATATGCATATGCCATCAGCCAAATAATACACTTCTCTTATTTTGAAGGGAAATCAAAATCCAGCAACCAAAAGGTAATTTGAACCGTGAAATACTTAGACTTACACATATGAGCTGTTTGTGATGTAGTGTTAAGCAGTTTTCAGAAATTGAAATCAGATAAAATTTGCCATGGCTTTTGCTGCAGGTGGCATAGACTTTGTGGGTGAATTGGACACCCTCCTGTGATAAAATGACCCTTTTTGCATTTTGTTAAGAAAAAAGTGCCATTCTTAAAATGATGTGATGGCTCAAATGGAATTTGTGTAGTAATAGTTGCTGCAATTTGTCAGTTAAGTGTGAAGTTTTCAACTCTGGACTGTAATCTGCCCATCTGGGATCTGTATTTTTAATGGTTTGTGGCTATGAATCTCATCAGTCTTATCCAGTAAACACTAATGAAAAAATTATGTTGCTTATTCATCTTTTCAACTGCTTTGTACATAAAAATGTCATTGTGTGGCTTAGGGCTGATGCAGGCCTCCCCCGAATTCTTTTTGCTTTCAATGTGGTCTTATATCTCTGCATTTGCAACTCACTGACATAATTTTCAGTGTCATTTCCCTGCTGCAAAATGTTTATGTGATCAGATAGAGTTGCATAACTCTCGCTGAGGAAATAAGAGATATAAGAACGTCTTGTAAACACAGATCCCATTAGGGTTTTAGTACTGTTAGTAAGCTTACAGGGGTAGTAGCAATGGAGAAGATAAAAGCAAATAAGAGAAGGAGATTTGTTCCTAAATTTTAAAAAAACCCCAAATTTTAATTGAGGGTTCTGCACTATTTACAGGCAGTAAGAAGGGTAATGTGCAAATTTAATGAGTGAATTGCACGGACAGAAAAATAAAACCAAATAATCCTGATAGGTGTTTTGTTGTTGGTGGGTTTTTTTGTGAACAAATTAATATACCTGTGATTCAAACTGAATCTTACTTTGTTCTCTGGAGCATTTTGCTAATTTGTTGGTCAGTTAGTTCTCTCTAGGAATATGTTTTTGGTTATTTTAAAAAGTGTGTATATGTGTGCATGTATATAAATACTTTCATTCCTCCATGATGAGAATATCATCCTGCCATACAAGCCTCTTGGAGAAAACTGTATTTTTAGAGTTTTTCCTGTGGCTAATTTCCTGAAATACTGGAGGGTTGCATTACAATGTCCTGTCCTTGCTGGTTTTGCTAGATCATTTGTTTAGTTGAGATTGCTTGTCATGAGTATGTGAGTATTTTAAAAGTACAGAAACATCCAGGGAAAACAAAACCAAGAGAGCCATCGGGTCAGAACATTCCCTCTAGTCTGTGTTCTGAACAAACTTGATTAACAGTAAATCAGCAGCATTTGTAGCATCCTCTCTCCATCACTTGATCCCTATTCTTGTCTAACCCTCTTGATCTGTCACCGTGTGTGAAAAACTCACACAGATGAATACCACCAAAGGCTATTGTTCTCCATTTGTTGTTGCAGCTGGCTTTGTGAATGCTGGAGTGTTTTGCAGGGAATTGGTTTGGAGTGGATAATATCTGAGAAAACAAATAGCTGAAACTTTATTATAACTTGGTACAACAAGTATTTCAGTGTAAAGGAGTTGCTTATTTTCTTAAGATTGATGCTGTTCAAATAATTGGGGAATCAGGAACCTGTAACTTCACAATAGTTTCCTTAACCTGTAGAAGAAAGACTTCTGCTTTTTAGCAATACTGTGGTTTGCTTGGTTTTTTTTACAAGGAACATTGTGGGTTTTTCCCTTTGTATAAAATGGCATGGAATTATTAATCTAAAACGGGAACTGAAGACAGCTGATTGAAGACAGCTGTCAGTATTTGAATATTGCATCGTGTCTTCTGGTTTTCAGATGCTGCACTCTGCATGTGGTCAGGCTAGATTATGACTGGGTGCAGATGCAGCTCCCTGTGTCCATTCAGTTTCCAGGTTCTGATGTAGGAGGGTCGTGGTTCAGCTTCAGGGTTTCCACCCCTCGGCTTGCCTGTCGGTTTCGTTCCCTTGCGTGGTATTTGGGGCAAGAAAGTGGTGCCTGTTCTTGGTGTCTGCTCAGTTCTTGTGTCTGCTGGACTGCCATAAGAACACCTAGCAGCTCCAGCTGAGCTGAAGCAGTCTGTGATGTGTGCATGTGTTCACTTGAACACCACTGAGACCAGCTGTGTGATTTGAAGAGATTGTCTGCAGCTGAGAGATTGGTGATCTTTTGGAGGGCAGTTAATCCCTAATTGTAAGTACCTGAATACAGGCCTGAAAGAGGGCATCTTGAGTGAGGCTCTTCTTTAATCTAATGTGCGTTGTTGGATGGTCTGCTCTCAGCATATCTGTCACTAATCTTTCTTTTGCTGTATGATGGAGCTTCAGAGCTGCTCCAGCAGTTCGTCTGTGAACCTTTACAATGGAAGTTTCTCATGCTGTTCAGTTTAGTTGCACTCTTTTATTCCAAATCCTCTCTGCCCTAACATTGACCCATTTTGGTATGGATGTTTAAAGGTAAATACTTCAATAGTTTTAAGTGTTTGTGTGTTACCTCTCGTTCTTTTGTATGTTTAAATTTATGTTAGCTATTTCAGTTGTGTTTTTATGTTAAGTATTTAGTTTTTTTCTAGAGCTCGGTGGTTGTGGTCCAGTACTTCATCTCTTCCAAGTCTTACAGGCACAGAATAGCTGAGAAATCTCTTCCACTTAGGTGGAGAACTTTCCCTTTACCTTTTTGAAAGCATAGCTATCCTGTTTTTGACTGGACCACGAAGCTTAAATTTAATTGTACTTAGTCTGATTTACTCCCAAGATTGTAATCCCAAGACTGTTCAAAGATGCTCTTAATATTCCATCATCTCTATGTATTATATTCTGTTATTATATTATAGATGGGCTCTGTTTTTCATAATGTTGCCTGAAATTTGGGAAATTGTATAGTAAGTATTCACTAGTCATCTCACAAGTCAGTGCTTGAAAGCTGCAGAGCAGCAAGCAGACACAAGTGTGTTTGGTGACCCTGACTGTGTATGAAGGCCGCAGGGTTATTGGTTCAACGCTTCTGATGGTCCCTTTTCGTTGACTTTGTAGGGCTGGGACTTACCTGAGCAGTTAGTGTGATAGAAAACAAACTGATGGTGGTGTATCTATGACCCATTGAATCAGTTCTACTCTTAATTAACACCTCTTTGAATAGGGAACTAAAATTCATGTGCCTTGTGGATGGAACTTTGCATGAGAAATACTTTTAAAGGAAGAGAAAGTATCTTGTTGTTCCGTAGTAAAAAAGGCAGGATAGTCCTCATAAAAGCTGCATGTTCTGTGTGGCAGTAAGTAGATGAGGAGTGATTTATTCAGAATGGTTTAGATATGCTCGATCTTGCATTTTAGGTAGGAGATAGAGATAAGACCACTTCTCAAAATCCCTTCTGGACCTGGGTTTTCTTAGTCATTTAACCTGTGAGAATTGTTTCAGGTTGTGTATGCTTTACTTGTGACTATTCTCCCAAGACTTGAAATGTGCTTTTTGTTCTGCTTGGGTCATCATGTCTGGGTCCCAAGAGCAAATAGTGATTCTTGCTAGTTTTGCTCCACAATTTAAAATTATCTTCTCCCTTGGATAGTTTTATCTCAAGAATTTGTCAACTTTGACTTTACTGCTGTATAATTTTTTAAAAATTAAATTTGCAGTCTTCCTTCCTATACCTGTCTTTGCTTTCTGAGCAGAAACTGTGGTGCTTTCTCTGTTACTTTTTTAGCAGACTTCCTTTTTTCTTCCTTGCAAAAAATATTTATTATAGAACCTGAGAGTACCTTTTGTCTGTTCTGTTGATAATACCTCTTGATACAAGTGGGTATGAAACTACGTACAGGTAGGTATAAATCCACTAACCCAGGATTTGTGTATCCAGAAAGAAACCTTTTGAATAGATTTCTCTTTGTTTAGGACCCAGATGAGAGTATTTGAAGTCTAGTTTAAACACCGAAGTAGGACTGTCCAGCTCAGTTTTCAGAAGGTCTAATGGGAAAAGACCCTCTAATGTTCTGAGTCATATTGCAGGTAAGATTGTCTCACCTTGGCTACATGGGCAACTACCCCCTTGAAACTTAGGGCAGTTTAGCTTCTTAATTTTAGCATTTACATGTGTGCCAAGGTAGCTATTGTTGAATTCACTCACCCTTGAAGTATGATTGACAAATTACTTTCTACTATTTTTCCCATGTCTCTTTTTCCTTATAGAAAATTTGGAATTTTAGAATTATGCATGATTTTATAAGTAAGATTGTTGTTTTTTCCCCCCGCACCAGGTTGTACTTTATTTCACCTTATTCTGAAGATGTTTCAGCTGTGAGCTCTGAGATATGCCAGATAATTGGCCACCTGTCTTCTGCTGATTACTACTAAGGCAGTACAGCTGATGAATCAGTTAATGGGTTCAGTGCAAAGTCAGCCTGTTACCTTACTTCACTGTGTACCGTTGTTGAAATCAAGCTGGCTGACTTGTGCTGGAGCAGATGAGGAGCTCTCACGTTGTAGCATTTCTAATCTAACCTTCATAGCCAGCACCAGATCCTTGTAAAAAGGAATACCATCCAGACTGCAGGCTTGCAGCTCTCAAAAAAATGTACATGTGTTTGACTCAGTACTGAAGAATTTTTTGAGCCTTTTACCTTGTAGAGGTTGTTTAGGTGTTACCTCTTTTCTAGTACTGTGTAATGAGATAACTGAATAGAGTATCTCTATAGAAGAAATGCATTTTAAACCATGAGAAATACTTCTCCTTTCATTGCTCAGAGTAATTTCAAGTATGAGAGTGGTTCAATTTGGACTTACTGTGGTATCTACTACTAATGCAGCAGCGGGAATGATACTCATTTGACTATGTTGCACTAATTGAAAACAGTACATTTTTTTAGGGAGTAATTAAAAGTAGTGTATTAGTGACTCGATAAAAACTTTACACCTGTTCTGGTTGCCAGAAGTGTAAATGAAATTACTTTTCTGCTAAAAGCTTGTTTATCTGCTAGCTATAGAGAAAGGGACACATTCTTTTCCCTGTGTTGTTAATTTTGTAATCTGATTCTCTCACATTTGTGAATGGGATTATAGCACTGTAAAGCAGACTGGATCTATAACAGAATAGAAGTCACTGGTGATGGAGAAACAACTCTGATAGTAAAAGACTGACTCTGGGAGAAGGGAATAGTGGCTAATGAATCTAATTTCACTGCAGCAAAAAAATCATAAATGTGGATGTTTGAGAACTGGGTTTTTTCCCATATTTATGTAATCCTTTCATTTGTCAGGTCTGCTCAGTACTGGGGGAGATGTTGGCTGCTTTGCTGTGTGCATGCACTTTGAAAGCCCTCTCCTAATCCTGTCTTTCCCAGCTGCTGGGACTGGAGGGTGTCTCTAGGCAGAGGGTGAGAAAGTGCTTACTGACATCAGGGCTTAAGTTTTCCTTTGATATGCTGCCTGGGGGCCGGTGGGGAGGGAAAGCTGAGGGCCAGATTGATTTGCATCCTGGCTTCCAGTGGTGTTTTAGAGGCTGGTGAGGGAGGCGGAGAGACATAACATCGAATATCTGAAACGGAATTAATTAGGGGGTTGGCAACAGGGTTTGGAAGATGGGGGAGCCAAGGCTGCTGCAGCAATGGGTCAGGAGGTGATCTCAGTAAAGCAGGGATGTACTTGCAGATAAGACAAGTCTGGCATTTTGTATGAAGTATAATCTAGGTCAGAGCAAAGCAGAAACATAAGGGTTCTATAGCCTTAGGTATAGATAGATGTTAAGAAATCTTCATCTGCAGTTAAAAATATAGGAGTTAGTGGAGTTAGTTTGGTAGAAAGGTGATGGTTAGATGTATTTATATAAGGCTCTTAATGCCTTCAGTTAAGATCCTCATGAGCTCAGTGTAGTCAGCACTGCACTGACACATGAATTCCCAGTTGCTTATCTATAAAGAACTTGAAATATAAAGACAGATATCATATGAAAGGTGATGGTGAAGGGAATAAACCAACAAATACTTAATGAAATTAAAACCTTGTAAATAGCTGAATACTGAGTGTTGTCAAAAAAAGTCAACACTAAGGTTCCTGGATAACCATTCCATTGCTACTTGTGCATATATGTTGTAATAGTTCTTCGTGTAAACTACTGAAATTCACAGGATGTTGTTGCCACATCATAAATGTGTGAAAAATACTTGGTTACCTTAAGTCTTGCTAAGTTTGAGTCTGCTAGGCTGATCCAGCTCTTTTGGCCAAGGACTGGTTTTTTAGGGATGTGTGCCCATGCCCTGAGGGGCTGAAAACAAACATGGAGTTGAGAGACAACTCTTCAGAAGATTTCTGTGCTGACTTTTACTGTCCATCAAAAATGGTCTTGCATGTGGTGAGAGAGAGTGGAAGAGCTCCCTGCTTTGACCTCCTTAGCTTCTCACAAGTTTTGTTCTTTGAATGGCTAATTGTGTTTTGTTTCTTGTCTTGCTAGATGGGCTGGTGATCCCATTGGTGGAACTCTCTGCAAAACAGGTTGCATTTCACATTCCATTCGAGGTGGTGGAGAAAGTTTATCCTCCAGTGCCTGAGCAGCTGCAACTTCGAATCGCCTTCTGGAGTTTTCCAGAAAATGAGGAAGATATCAGGTAATAAATAGTATTTCTCTTTCACTGATGCTTAAGAAGAGTTTCTGTTCATTTGAGGAGAATCATTGTCCTTTTTATGTCCTGTATATTTGGTGCTTCTGTGGCTCTCACATGCCTTTTGTAGTAATACACAGTACAGTACTGTGTGATATGCTATGATACGGGGTTTTATTCTAGGATGAGCTGCCTTGCGTATGTGCCAGGAAAACCATGTAGACATCTAGGTTCTGTGTGTAAAGCATAGCAAAATAAATGCACCCTTTAATTTGCCTAACAGTAGACTAGCTTGTAGAGTTTTGTCCTTGTGTTAGTCTTATGAAATCATCTTTCCATTTTGAACCTGGTGCTGGAGTCAGAGCCTTAACGGGGTCAGAAATTGCCAAGGGGGGGATAGCTCAGTGAGCAGTGCAAGCCTTTTGTTGATGTAAATAGGAGAACCAGAATTTGCCAAATAGATCAGTGATCAGAGTTGATGTAGTCAGATGACTGTATTTCTTATGTTTCCACATTAACTATGTGACTACACAGTCAAAGATTTTCTGCTTTTAGATCTATTTCTAAGCTTTGCTGAAGCTTTTATATTATAGGAGGTTTACCCATGTGGGTGTGCATTCAGGATTTTGTTGTAAAGTAGTGATACTACACTCTTTTAGAAAGAATCTTGCTGGAAGTTCTTAGATGTGTTTGTCTAAGGTTCAGGTATCAGATGGGGGAGGTAATGTCAGAAGTGCTGATGTAAGATCACCTGTTAGTGAATAGAGCAAGCCAGCTGGTTGTATATGCTCATTATTCTGATGAACACAGATGTACAAAAGCCTCACGAGAGCATGCAGATAATTAGTCTAGGAGGAGTTTTTACTGTGGCGTGCTGGCATTAGACCTTGAACTGTACTGTATATAAAGGCTTAATTTCTGACTATGAATGAATTTGTATTTCAGAGCCTTAGGTTGAAACTCTAAAAATGCCAGTGGCTATACACAAACCCAGTTAGCAAGACACTAATGATTTTTGTGGTTAAATTGTAATGTCGAAAGGGTGGGAGAGACCTGGACTTCATATTGAAGATAGTAAGGATTTTTCAAAAGCAAAGAGGATAATCCTGTGAAGTTTCTCAAAAGCAGACTGATCCTGACCTGTTCTGGTTGTCTCTTGCAGGTTGTACTCGTGCTTGGCGAATGGCAGTGCAGATGAGTTCCAGCGAGGGGAGCAGCTCTTCCGGGTGAGGGCTGTCAAAGACCCTCTCCAGATAGGTAAGAGCAGTGCAGCTCCACGTCTCTAGATACTTCAGAGTCCCAAAACCATATCTGCAGTGGGGCAGCAGTGCTATGACCATGTCTCAAAACAAGCTTTCTGGCATCCTAGCTGAAACTCCCTGCCAAGTGTATTCTTTGTAATGTCTTGAGCTAAATGCTGTGTTTTATTTTGGCCTCAATCAGCTCAGCTGTGAAATGGACTGAAAGGTCAGAAATGTTCTGATCCTTAAGCTGTCCTAGCATTTTGCAAAAAACTGTA
The DNA here is from genome assembly GCA_026261815.1 of Monarcha castaneiventris obscurior. Taxonomy (NCBI): domain Eukaryota; kingdom Metazoa; phylum Chordata; class Aves; order Passeriformes; family Monarchidae; genus Monarcha; species Monarcha castaneiventris. The sequence continues at coordinate 20,643,071 of JAMPIT010000886.1, forward strand.
TAGGATACATTTGGGTTTGGAAGATGGGGTCTTTATAATAACTAAATTCCTCATTGCTGAAGAGAACTTTACTTTCTAATTGTCTGATCAAATGAATGCCTTGCCTAAAGTGCCTGTGTGGCACAGAGGAGGTTTGCCAGTTTTATTCTTGTAGCAAAAGAGTTGTATTAATAGTACAGTTATTCATGTAGTATTTTGGCAGACAGAAATCCTTCTTGTTGGACAGTGGGTTTTATAGCTTCTCCTACTGTCTTGGTCTTTTTATGCTTTTTGGCTATAGAAACTAATCTTATCTATACGAAGAATTGGACTCTGGATTTTTCATTAAATCCTTTGAAGCGAAGAAGAATATTGAGATAGCTTTTTCAGTGACAGCTGTTTGACCAGAAGGCATTATGTGAAACAAATAATAGTGTGTCAAGGTGGGCTGTGTCAATCCCATGCGGATTTTTTTTCTGCAAGTGTAAGCTTCAGAATCAGAATATTATTTGGCATGTGGGAACTGAGCCTGGTTGTAATAAGAAAAATGATAATATAAAAAACTGTATAATGTTAAGGAGGAAATTTAGGAAATTTCCTATATTTTCTTGTGATGAGGGGTAGAGACTTACGTGGTCTTGTTTAGTTACTAGAACCAGTAATACTTAACTCTCAGTGATGAGTGAAATGAATAAATTTAGGTAAAGAGCCCTGACAAAGGGAATAAAAGGGCCATGCACTATGAAGGTTTGGGGAGAACAAAAAGAAAAGGAGATAGCCTTTGAGATATGCAAACTGCAAGAGGCTGATGAGCTGCTGTCTGATAATAGGGTAAAGCTTCTGAAGGATCCTACTTAGTCCAGTATCTATTGTAATAGCAATAGCAGGCATTCTTGGGAATGGAAGTAAGGTGATTCCTCATACATAAGTCAGATTGAGTTAAAACTACCTTGCATAGTGTCAGTGTGTTGTCAGTGAGACCAGATAGTAATTTTGGAATGTCAACATTGATTTGGAAATTTTGCTAAATAGGATTAAACTGACTTTTGAGGGCATTCATAATCTCCCAAAGCCATGACTGAAATGCTGAGAGAGGCCTCTAAGGAATCTGGTAAACTTCAAGAAGCCAAATGTTTGAGAGAGAGAAAATGAGTTAAAAAGCAGCTTGCTGAAATTCAGTAATTCCTGGGACTTGTACAGTGGAAAAGGGCAAAATATTTAATAGACAGTAAAAGACTCTGGTCAGCACTTGTTTCAGTAATACATGGAAAAGGCAAGAAAGTGTAAAGCAATGTACATGAACAAAGGCTGGGAGTAGTAGTGCAAAACCTTCATTTGGGGGAGGAGAAGAGTAGGGAAAAAGAGGAGGTGGTGAGAAGTTAACTTCTCAAGTACACATAGAAGCAGCTGTGATTCTTGAGGAAGGATTATGTGTGTGGAAGGGAAGGAAGAAACTTTGTTTAAATAGTAAGGTTGCCTTGTCCTTAGAGGAACTGTATCTAATGGTGGGATTTTTTTTTTTTTCCTTGAATAGCATCAGAAGCTGGGCAGCACAGGTGGGGTGAATGTATTTTCAGTTGTCTACTCCAAATGATTTTAAGGTGTATAGTTGCACTGTTGAGTTTCATGCACTGACACATGGGAGAAGAAACACAGGAAATGAAGCAGCCCTTGAGCAGGGAATCCTGGAGGTCTTCTCCAGCCTCAGAGATTCTACGATTCTTTGATTTTTCCTGGTAAAAGAAACCATTAATTATAATCCAGATTTCTTTCCTCATATAGTTTCCTGTGCCATCCTGCAAACAATTGTTCAGTACAGCAAGATTAGTGTTGCAAAAGAATTAACTGGGCAGTGCTGCTTGAATTAGCATTGTCAGTGTCAGACATGTTTGTCAAGCTACAGGTTGATTTGAAGCTTGTGATATGTCATGTTAAACTCCTTAAATTTTGACTCTTTTTATATGTGTTCTTCCCTCATTACATTATCAGTTAATTGTCTTCATATACAAAGAAGAATGTTGTGGTAGGAGCTTGGTAAGAGCTTATAGCTGGGATCTTCTCTAATACCTTTGTATACTTCTTTTTTGCAGCGAAACAGAATTGCTGCAATTCCAACTTGTGAAATGCCTAATTTGCTGATGTGAAAACCAGAGCATTACTCTGAGATGCTTTTTGTATAACAGAAGGACTAGCTGAACTGTTTGGGTTGTATTATCCAAATGTGAAACATAAATTAGAACTGTATCTGGTAATAAGCAGTGCAGTAATTTTGTGTGAATGCCTTCTTTTGTTTTTATTCTGTTCCAATTGCTAAAATGGCTGAAGAATTTGGGTGGCATTATGTGTACTAATGAAAATAATCACATCAGGGAGAGGATTTGAATTGTGGTGAACAGGAGAAATAGAAAGGTTAAGCAAGGTAAGAGCAAATTTGTGTTGGTATGGGGATTGTATTTTGAGGAGGAAATGATGCCCAATATTTTAAATGGAATTAATTTAGTAGGTCACATGCACTCCTGAACACCATAATTTTTACAATCTCACAATGTCATAATAAAGACTTAGTAGTGTGGATTTATAATCTACTTCCTTGCCCTCATGATGGAGAAACTATCACCTGTCCCAAGCCATGTTTTTTCACTTAAGGTAGGCTGTTGGACTGAAGTTTGGTTATGACTTTGATGCCCTTGGTGCTTTCTGTGCTTCATTAAAACTGAATTCCAGATGAGCAGAAAGGTTCTGAGGCTGATACTCATTCCTGCAGAGGATGACTAGCTGCTGATAGGCACCTTAAAGACAGGTAGAAGATTCATGCTCCTGGTGGCCTTACCCTGATCATACGTGTCCCTCTGGATGAGCAATGTCTCCAGAGGGACATATACAGAGGAAGCTGCATTATGAGTACAACTCATATGCACTGTACGTGAGTTTGCGTGAAGCTAAGCCATCTTCAAGTCCTTTGTCATAATTTATGATCACTGATTAATGGGGCTGGATTCATTCAAGTGTTATTTCTGAAATTTCTCCTTTCCATTGGTTTTAGTCTAAGCAAGAGGGGTTCTTTTGTCTTCTGAGTTCATGATTTGTAAAAAAGGAATATTAACAAAATGCTGGGAGGTGCATAATTTAATTTATGACAAATGGGTAGTTTCTGAAGCCACAAAGTGAAAGTAAGTGTTCAGGTTGAAGTGTGGCTGTGAAATTGTGAAAATTGATTGACTTGGAAATAATTCTGAACAAGTCACCTAGCCTGTTCTGCACTGTTGCCAGAGTTAGCACAGAAGTTATGCCTAAAATGTGTATATATATCTAGTCTAACTTTGACCCTGTGAACAAAACCTGACACTTTGCAGGGATGACTTTATCCACTTTTGCTTTTCTCTGTTAAATAATAAGAGAAACCAATTAATGTATTAAAAGCTGCTATTTTGGAGTCTCTTGTAACATATTATGCTTCTCTGCTAATATTCAGGCATAGTTGGTTGGGAAGAAAAAGGTGCTGGAGATTCGAGATCCATGTCCATCCTTACATGGATACTGTCGCCCGACATACTGTTTCAGTGTTTAAATGGCATATACCTGTATTTCTGTGCTGGCTGAACCTTTTTCCCAAATACCCAAAGAGTAACTTTGGACTTTTGAATTTGCCCAGGTTTCCACCTGAGTGCCACCGTGGTGCCCCCGCAGATGGTGCCCCCCAAGGGCGCGTACAACGTGGCGGTGATGTTCGACCGGTGCCGGATCACGTCGTGCAGCTGCACCTGCGGCGCCGGGGCCAAGTGGTGCGCTCACGTCGTGGCGCTCTGCCTCTTCCGCATCCACAATGTAGGCTCCAGCACAGCTCTGCTCTCCCCAGCTCTCTCCTCACTGCAGCTCTGTGCAGTGCACACTCTAGGAAATGGTTCTTGGCACTCCTTTTGGTTACAGGTTGTGCAAACGTGCGCTCGCAAAGTCAGTCTGCCGGCTGAATTGTCTGCAGACTGTCCTTTGGTAATGTGCAGATTGCTAAGGGTAGATACCGAGTGCTTTTTGGCCCCTTCCTGTTTCTCATTCGAATGCTAAAATCACTCATCATTTCTTCATCTCTGAAAAGAGTGAAAGGTCACCAATAGTTAGTCTTTTAATAAAAGTCTTTGCAAGTACAGGATTTGAAAACTCACTGTTTCTGTTGTTTGGTCAGAGTGCAGAAAGAAAGTAATTTTGATCAGTGTTGGCCTTTATGCTTACCAGTTCATTTTAACACTTACTGGGGCAGATAAATGTCATTTTGACTTGAGGGTTTCAAGCAGTTTATGTTTTATTTGACTGCTTTTATTCTATGTGGCCTTCTATAGAGCAAAAAGTAGGCATTTTATATCCTGACCAACTTCGGTTGAAAATGTGTGGAATCAAGAGGAAATATACCAGTTGAGGGTTTGGTCTTGCATACAGTTTAATTCCTCTGCTTTGGGAAGCTGAGAAACACAAAGGATTAAGTTTTGATGATTGAAGGAAACAAGATTTTCTGCTGTCACAGAATGTTTTGCAGCTAGCATGCTTATGATCAACTCCAGATTGTTAAATAAGTGCTAATAACCTGCTGAAGCTTGTTAGTATTTCACAATGGACAAGTGTAATTGGCTTAAATACATACTCTTGTGAAATAATCAGAATATTGGTCTACTTTCTGTACTTGGGACTGGAGACTTGGCCAAAAAGCGGGTTCTGCTTTGAATTCTTAGTTTGAGTTTTAAAAGGTGGATATGGAGAGTGAGGCTAGAAAACAAATTGTCCTGTATATTATTTACACTCAGGAAGTTTGGACACTGTGTAAGATAAAAATCATTGTTTTGCCTCCAATCCTTTCTCCACTTGAAAAGTGATAGTGAAAGAATTTTTCTGTTTGTATAAAATGACTTCTGACACTAGCAAGTTACAAGCCAAGTTGTATTGTTCTGTGTAGACAAGACAATATCTGAAGTATCTTTATTATCAAACTGCTCTTGATTGTGTACTGGTTAAATTTTAAGTAGGACATTTTTGTTATGTAGGGTGAAAAAGGTTAAGAAGCTAGTGGTGACTTTTTATAATCTAGTTTGTTATAAGATGTGGAAAGAGATTTTAAGACTGAATTAAGAAACTCTAATGAGATAAATGAGATGATTGTGATTCTGTGAAACAGAGCTGGTTGGTTTGCCAGAAGCTTAAGGGATAATGTCCTATTTTAGAGGTTTGTTTGTGAAATCTGTGCCAGTATTTGTGCAATTTCTAGCAACAACAGATCTTAAGCACAGCTGTTAAAGCAGTTTCCTTGAAAAAAACTTAAAACCAGTTTTTATAAAGCCTAGACAGCTTATTTACATCTTATCTGCAACACACTATGTAATTTCAGGGAAAAAAAAATTGGCCATCAAGACCAAGCATGATATACATCAGCATAGCAAGTGTTTGTGACACTTCATCCATTTGGTGGACACAGCTTCCTTCATTAATGGCAGTTTGTCTCTCCTTTTCTTTCTTCAGGCATCTGCAGTGTGCTTACGAGCACCTGTTTCTGAGTCTTTGTCTCGGTTACAAAGAGACCAGTTGCAAAAATTTGCTCAGTACCTAATCAGTGAACTTCCACAACAGGTAAGTGGGGACCATCATCGGACTAATGACTTGTTAAATTCAGTTATCTTTATTCTGGGTCAATTTATATGATGCCTTTTGTTGCAAGATAACCAGTTATTGCTATTCAGTTGTGAGCTGCTGGGAAGGCATTCAGTTCTTGCTCTTTTCAGGTTTGCTGTTCTATTATTCAACAATTGTCTATTGCCAAGTAAAAGATTAGAAGTTTCTTAAAAGGAGAAAGAAGAGTGGTGGCTATTCATACCAGCATGAATATAGGCTGAGCTCATGAAAGGTCAAACACAGTAAATAAGTGCATGATTGTTGAAAACTTAGGTCAACCCAGATCAGCTTGTTTCTTTTTTGTGTGTTTGGTTAGCTAAAGTGGAGAGAACTACCCAGGTAAAGTATTGTATGTGCCTTAAGTGGGTACTTGCTAATGCACCTAACTGGTAACCTTTGGACTTGCCCCGGTGTTGCGCCTTGGGGATTCATAAGAACCATTTAAAGTAATAGATGTGACATTTTTTAGTCAGAAGCAAAGTCCGCTCTCTTATTCCTTAAATATCTGTGTTGTTCAAGGTCAGGTCATTTATATCATCTGCCTAAAGTGTTTGCACAAAATACATAAGAACACCCAAGTGATTGTGAAATGACTGCTTTAAAAATATAAGGGCTTGGCAACTCTTTTATTCTGGTTTGACTAAAGGAGATTAAGAAAAACTGACCTGCATGGGTATCTGTCACATTTCAGCAGTGCATTCGTAATGCACTCCTCTTAAGTAGGAGTTAGATTACTGGCAGCATGTGCCTAAAATTCATACTGTGGTGGTGTGCTTGGGACACTGAGATATTTTATTGCTAAAATGTCCTCTAAATTTCCTACAGAAATACTAATCCTCTTATGAGAGGAAATAGAGGAATGCTATAATATGAAAGTGATATAGAAATACTGCTTTTTTGTTGCTGAGAGGTGAGCACCAGTAGTGTATGCTTCTTGCTGCATTACATAACAGGCAAAGCTTTTTTCTCTCCTCAGACTGAGCTTTATGGCACAGTCTGGTGCTTAGTAGGGGAGGGCTTTGAAAGGCTAGTAGTGGTGGTAGTTGTTTCCTGAATGGCATGTGGGTTGTTTGCTTTTAGATATTCTGTCTGCTCCTTTCTGCAAGGTTTATTTCTCCTTTGGTCACGTGTACCAGCTGTGCACCAGGAACATCTGGATTAATTCATTATTACTATTTTGATAGATAATCTGATGATTGCTGCCCAACAGAAAAGTTCAGGGTTTATTGGGAGATATGTCTTAACCTATGTTGTGTCATTTCTTTGAAATGGGCAAGTCACATGCCAAACTCATTCAACAGTCTTATTCCTGGTCTTGAAGATTTCTGGGTGGAGATAGATACTCTAATTCCTTGGGACCCCATATTTTAACTGCATGATGTAGAATTACAGCAGGCTGTATGCATGATTCTATTTTATCCGTATTTCCAGTTTGTGAATGACATGGTACAGTAATATAATGCTGGATTGCTTTCAAGTGTAAGGGCATGATGGTCTATAGGAATGCAGTTAGATGTTTTTCAGAAACTCTGTAGAAAGTGTTTTCTATATTTATGAAAATGATGGAAAAGCAGCTGGAATTCATTACCTAGTTCTTTGCCCAAGAGCTGTTTCCCAAAATGAAGCCAGTACTCCTATTCCAATTAAACATGAATATCTTAGGAAAAAAAGCCTGAAGGAGAGTCACTGCAGGTGCCTGGTACTTTACTTCAACCTTAAGGTGTGACACTGCTGAGACCTGTGAATTTTCTTAAAATATGTAGTAGTGGAAAAAAGGTACAAAATAGCTTAATGCTGAATTTGTTTCTTCAGGTGATTGAAATGCAAAACATCCTTTTGAATAATTTTTTTCTTTCATCTGTTTGAGATGTATCTGTATTATTTGCAAATATAGGTGTCCTGAATGTGCCTTGCTTTACAGTAAGAGTGATCTTTTACCTCAGCTGTTGTACAGAGAGAGGTGGAGGATATCAGATATTCTGTTGCAAGTCATTTAAATCCTCATTATGTGGATTAACAATTTGCCTGTTCTGTGCGTACTAAAGGCTAAATGGATCCACACTTTCAGCCCAGACTTAGTTTGGGGAAAAAACTCTTTCTGCTGTGCATTTTTCTTTCAAAAATAGCATGTTAAGAGTATATCTACGTAGGATTTTACAATTGAGTGTGAACCTTCTCTGCTTATGCTCTGAGCTGGTCCAGAAGCTATGATTAGTTTAGTTCTGAAATCACATTCATTTACTACTGAATCCCTTTGCTAACTGGATGGTAAATAAATTAAAGTCTGCCCCCAAAATTATGTGTTGATGTATTTTATAGTTTGCTGCCCTTCTCTCATTTGCTTGGGTTTTAGAGAAATGATTTAGGAACAAGAAGTAAAGGTCTTTCAAAGTGCAGGAAAATGGTGACCTTGATAGCAGTGACTTCCCTAACTCTCAAAATTAGTTGCAGTATAACTGTCTGTGGGCTCCTAGTTCTCAAGAAATGAGAAGGGAGCTAATAAACTGTGATGCTTTTGTTTACATCTTAGGGTGTGACTGCAGAAAGTGAGCCGTGCGTGGGCTGTGAGAGAGGTGTGACATCTTGTGGCCATTGTGTGATCTTTAGCACCCTCTGTCGTCCTTTTGAAAGCGTAGTTCTGTGTATTCCATACTCCTGAAATTACCAGAGCGCTTCAGTCACGATCTTTTGCTGGGTATAGCAGGATAAGAAATATTGTGTATATTGAAAGTTTGCTTCATGTTTTCAGATTCTTCCAACAGCTCAGCGTTTGCTGGATGAGTTATTATCTTCTCAGTCTACTGCCATCAACACAGTGTGTGGAGCCCCAGGTAATTTTAATGTATCTTATTTCAGTAATTTGTATCACAGATAGGAAGAGGTTGTATTTCCGTAGCTTCAGATTTCCGAACTGGTTCGTTAACCTGTAGCATGGATTGCAGATAGAAATCAAGGAAAAGGGATGAGTCTCAGCACTTAGGTGTGTATGTGGCACAACAGGCACCTCAGAGTGCTTGCAGAGGAAGAGAGTATGAGGCACTTTCTAACAAAGTGTTTTTCTTTTTAATTTGGTATTAAATATAGACTCCTGGAAATGTTGATTGAAGGGAACCTCTCCCAAGTTCCTGCTTAAAACAGGACTGTTGGCAACACTCGACTGGGTTAGCTGTGACTTGGGGTAGCTTACCTAAGTGTTGGTTACCAAAGATGTTGGAGCATTTTAACTGGTACAAGCTTGTGCCTCCTATTTTAATACTGCATTACCCTTCTGGTCAAGAAGAAGCTGCTAATTTAGTGTTGTCAATGTTGAAGGTAATGTTATGGTAGCGTTTTTAGATAATTCTGAATAGCGTGTTCAATAATGGGTGAAATAACTTGGATAGCACTGCCTGTGTACTCCCTATTAACTCTGTGGTTGGGCACGTAGAGTAAGGTATCTTCAAAGCTTGCAGTCTGTAAATGTGTTTTACTTTTGTAAGATCCCACTGCTGGACCCTCTGCATCAGATCAAAGCACCTGGTACTTAGATGAATCTACTCTCAGTGACAATATAAAGAAAACCCTTCATAAATTCTGTGGACCCTCTCCTGTTGTTTTCAGGTAAACTGTTTCCCATTGAAGGGAAAATGTGATGTTCGTGTGATCCGTAAATTCATTCACCATATAGCCTGTATGCCTTGGACTGAAGGATGCTCAGTTTCATTGTCACTCTTCTGGACTGTATTTTTGCATAGGTTGTCCAGTGTTACTTCAGTGGAGCAGACTATATTTGTACAATATTTTGTTCGTGTGGTGTTCTTGAGCTCATTATGCATCCTGTCTGTTAGGTTACTCATGTCTGTGCCATTGAAGGGCAAATGTATTTCTGGATGTAGACTGTACTCAGGATTTCGTATGACTGTGCTTGATTTAATTTTTTCTCATCCTTACTCTTCTGCTTTATGTACAGTGATGTGAACTCAATGTATCTGTCTTCCACTGAGCCACCAGCTGCTGCTGAGTGGGCTTGTCTTCTGCGTCCCCTGCGAGGGAGAGAACCCGAAGGAATCTGGAACTTGCTTTCCATTGTGCGGGAGATGTTTAAGAGGCGGGATAGCAATGCAGCTCCTTTGCTGGAGATTCTGACTGACCAGTGTCTCAACTATGAGCAGGTATCTCTTTGCTTGGAGTGGGGGGATGTTCTGGGGAACCAGGCAGAGCCTGGAACTGGTGCTTTGTGTCTATACAGTCCATGGCTGAATACAATTATTTTAATAGCCTATGTGTGTTACCGGCATGTGCTTCTTCACACTAAAAGGATGTTAGAGTTTGCTCTTGTTCTTACATAGTGATGTCCTGGTAACACTATGTTCCCCAAATGCCTCAGTTCTTCTAACATGTTTGTGTACAGTCTTGATTTCTTTTGTTCAGCATACTTGATTTGATTTCTTCCCACTCAAGATGATTTATTTTACTGTTGTTTTGTTTCTGTTTTTTTTAAACAAAGCACATCACGAGCTGTCATTTTGATAAAAACTAAATATATATATTGTGTGGTAGAATCTCAGATTCTTTTATCTTTATGGAAGATACCTTTTGGTGGATTGAAGTAGTACTTTTTTATTTTGTTAAAATAATATTAGAAAAAAATTAGAAAAGAAGGTTTCCTTTGACTTCAGTCTGTAATACAAATTGTGGTGTAAGTTTCCTTATTGCTCCATCCCATACCTCGACTTTGAGCTGGGGAAAGGAAACGCTTCATTTATCACATTTGTTCACTTTTTCTCTCCAAGTATGAAGGCCTCTCAGAAGTGAATGTCCTGTGAGTGTTTTGTTCTTTGGGCCTGTGCCTTCTAACCAGAGAAATTTTGAGAGGCCCTTAGTTCTCACAAACTAATACTGTTTTAATGGTCATAATTATTTTGGAGTCAAATGAAAAGCTGGTATTAACTACAGATCCTGTTTCCTTGGAATTGTGAGATGAAGTGAGAGCAGGGGATGAGATGCTGGCCATAACACAGCTCCACTGACCTTTTTGTTCTGCAGATAACCGGCTGGTGGTACAGTGTGCGAACATCTGCATCACACAGCAGCGCTAGTGGGCACACAGGACGCAGCAATGGCCAGTCAGAAGTAGCTGCTCATGCTTGTGCAAGCATGTGTGATGAGATGGTGGTTCTTTGGAGGCTGGCTGTCCTCGACCCAACTATTAGTCCACAGAGGTGAGCTGCAGAATCAGTTCCTGTCTCTCTTTAATTCCTGTGGTACTCAACACACTAAACACAAGATCTCTTGTGTTTGTATCATTACCTCATTACCTGTTCAACCATTAGTCCTTCTGGACTATGTAAGATTCAAAGTACTGTAATTACTTTAATTGCTGTTGCTGCTTACATTTAGCAACATCAGCTAGTGTGACTAATTTGTTTTCTGAGAGTCCTTTCTTACATATGGGTGTAATTCTGCATTTTAGTGTCCCAGTGGAGAACATTTCTTTGAATGATAGCACCAGCTACCAATTAATTTGAAAGGTTTCTATATTTAACCATTCAGCACTTTAATGGAATTCTGTTTAGCCCAGTAATTCACTATTGTGTATTTCAAGATGAACCAGTTCTTACTTTTTGTGCTCTTAAGGAGTGTGTTCTCTGCAGTGTATTGGTAAATATTGTCATCAGTGTATGATTTTCAGTCAGTGTTTTCAATTGTCTGAGAAAAAACTGTGTTGCTTCTGCAGATTTCTAAACCATATTGTGTGTTGGTAAGTCACTGGCATCTTTATTTAGCACCATCTTTATTTAGCAGCAGTTGAGTAGCAGAGGAGGTACTGAGAGCTCCTGTTGAGATACTGTGGTTGACATCATAATAGTTTGTTTTGTACATCTTGTCTACAAAGTGTGGTGTGTAAAATGTATTGGGTAAGTTTAATGTGCTATAAATTCTCAGAAGTTTCTCAGAACAAATGAAAACAGGATGGTATTTTCAGAACAACTACACATTAACAGGATTTGCTTTCTCTGAATTGTTGTGTAACATTAATAAAATGCCCTATGTAAGGTACATCAGGGACCCTAAAATGGATGCAGTTTCTGTCTTGTACAGTTTATAATATGAAGTAGCTAAATATAGGAGTTGAAGACAAAAACTGTTCGAAACTGGGAATCAGGCTTAAAATAAACACAAACATCAATCAAATCACATAGAAAAAGCATAAAATATTTTGGCCATTAATAACGTATGAAGTTGTGCTATGTATATTCACATTTGAGTTATTTGATGCAGTTCAAATTTGCTCAGATCTCCTACTTGAGCTAGTGAATAATTGAAATGCTCCTGCTTGATTACCTATTCTCTTGGTGATTGAATAGTCTCCAAGGACCCTCTTCTACTCATGCTTCCATTCTTTACAGTGAATCATAAGGAGACTTCACAGACTCTCACCCTTATGTTACCTTTCCTGAGTAGTTCCTGCTCCTTTTTTCCTTCTGAAAATCTTCTCCTTGATTAAGCCCTACCAGTCTGCTTCCTTGTTAATTAATTTCTTGAGTGGACAAATATAAGTAGTCCATTTTGTTTAGTCCCTTTTGTCCTAATATCCTTTGCACCTAAATTGGGTCACCTCAATTTTTATTTTGTTTTCTTGTTCTTTTACTTTTGATAGGAAATCTGGTAGGATTGAAGTGTTGGGATTGTACATCAGATATCTGAAATGTGTGGCAGAAACAGGATGGCAGCTGATTGAGACATATGGTGCAATTTCTAGAAACGTCTTTTTCTCTTGAATTAGATCACCATTTAGATTATTTTGCTCCTGTGCCTAGGCCCTATGTGAGATTTGGAGCTGGGAAATGCAGAACTGTTTTGTTCTTCCCATAGTAATATGGGGGCATGGGACTAATTGTGTAATAAAAGTCTATATGGCCCTACCAGCTTGCTGCTTCTTCAAAGTTATTTGAATATCAGTTGTTGCTGTCCCTATGGTTTCCAACAGTTTATTCTCCTGAGGACAGCCTGCTAAAGCTTAAATTAAATTGCTGGCCTCTATATAGGCGCATTAGGGTAAAGAGGTAAGTACCTGGGAGGCACTTAAGTGGTCCTGTCATTGTGCTTCCCAGGGTAGGCTATTTAGCTTGTACTTGTGAATGTCTTAACTGGAGTTATTCACAGGGCTGTTTCACAGCTGCTGCAAACTGTTTTATGAGTGTTTTCAGGGGCAGTTCCCCATGGTACTCACTGGTCTGAGACTGCTGAGACTCAAATCACTAACACCTTATTTAGGGCAGATAAGCAAACAGGGCAGACAGTGTTTTATTTTAAACCTCTGGGTTGTATTGTGCTTTCATGTTGATGGTGTTCACATTTTGTTTCTGTGTCATGAACCTGTCTAGAACTTAGCTGTTAATATACCTGGGTTTTTTTCAGCCCGTCTTCTTACTAATGCTGTTTATACTTAATTCAGCAGATGATGTTGCTGGCCAAAGGAAGGCAGTGTCCTGTGGGTTAAGTAGAAATTCGTTGCAGGTGCTTTTTTTGTCTGCTTCCTAACCTGTCCTCTCTCTTCTCTTAGGCGCAGGGATCTTTGCTCACAGCTCAGACAGTGGCAGCTGAAAGTCATAGATAACGTTAAGAGGGGGCAGCACAAGAAATCACTGGAGAAGCTCTTCCAAGGTTTCAAGCCAGCTGTAGAAGCCTGTTACTTCAACTGGGAGGAAGCTTATCCCATTCCTGGGATTACATACAGCAGCACTGACAAGAAGAACTCGTTCTGTTGGGTGAAGGCCATCCAGCAGAGGAGCTGCCGGTTGCAGTGTGTAGAAAGTGCCTGTGAGGCAGGCAGACCCCATGGCCAGGAGCCCGGGGGCCCGTGCCTGCAGCCCGGGGACAGGCTGCGGCCCTCTCCCCAGGAGCCAGCGGTGCGTCCCAAAGAACTCACTGGGAAGCGCAAAGTTGTCTCTGAAACGCCCCAGAGGGTTCTGAGACGGCTCTCGGCAGAAGGGGATAAAGCTGTGTACAAGACTGCAGTGGGCAAAGCAAAGCTGCCAGTGAGCAAAGGCCTGACCAGCAAACACAGTGGGAAACGCCGTATGAGCAGTGAGGACAGCTCTCTGGAGCCAGACTTGGCAGAGATGAGCCTGGATGACAGCAGCTTGGCACTGGGGGCAGAAGCCAGCAACACCTTTAGTTTTACAGAAAGTCCACTGAGCAGGAGCTACAGGGATGCCTTTGAGGAGGATGGTGGGGTGTACTTCTCTGAGGGACCTGAGCCCACTGTCAGGAGCAGCTCCATGGTCAAGAAATCCCCCAAGGATCCTGTGGGGGAGATGGGTAGTGGTGATGATGACCTGCCTTCTGCGGATGAGAACTCCGGTGGTGTGAGTCTAAAGCCAGAAGAAGTGGGAGAGAATGGTGCAGCAGGGGGAGGAGATGATGGAGAAGAGGAAGATGATTACCAGGTGTACTATCTGAATCCACAAGAGGTAGCCAAGGAAGATGATGACAAAGCTGAAGGGGGAATTGAAGAGGAGCAGGATGTATTTGCTGGTATAAAGCCTCTGGAACAGGAGAACCGGATGGAGGTGAGCTGAATCTGGTTCAAAACGCTGTTTTGCAGTTTTATGTGTTGTGTAAATTACTGCTCACCGCTCTCATAGCTGTCACACTCAACCTAGGATGTTGTTAAATCAAGTGCTTAATTATAATGTTGTGATAACCAATTGTATCATGAGGTACCTACAAGCCTAATGCACTGGTAGCATATGTCTGTTTCCCACAAGCTTGATTCCCTATTTTTGTGCTAACTGCAAGTGTGTCCCAGTTTTAGTTAATCCCATCTCTCGCTCCAGGATTTACAAACATAGACAAAGCAGTGTGTGCTTTTCACCTGGTCTCACCCTTGGAAATGACAAAAATTATCTGAAACTAAAAATAAGTATGACTGAGACATGCTCAGCAAGAAAAATTTAAATCCAACCATTTAAGCAGAAGTTCTTTGGAAAGGAGAGGCAATCCAAGTAAACTGTGTCTCGTTCCTGTAATAACCCCAAAATGTGTTTAGGGCTTGCATCTCTGTAAGTGAGCAGCCCAATTGGTGATGCATGAAAACAGTGGTAGTTTGGGGTTTAGGTTTTTTTGAGCTATTCTCTGATCTCTTACTGCACTTGGAGAGATGATGGGGCTTAATCACATAAGAAAAGGCTTTTTAGGGGAGTGCTTCAGAAGAGTGGTGGTGGAGGTCTAGGCAAGGAGGACTCTGAGAATACCTGCTGCTGAAGTTAGTCGTGTGTCATGTTTGCAGAGTCTTTGTGACAGGTGGTTTGAGCAGGCTGGCTTCAGGCTGGGGCAGTGTGGTTTGAATATGACCATCTGTTCCTTCTTGCAGATCCTGTTTGCCTGTGCAGAGGCCCTGTATGCTCATGGGTACAGTAGTGAGGCTTGCCGCTTGACTGTAGAGCTTGCCAGGGACCTGCTGGCCAACCCTCCAGATCTCAAAGTGGAGCAGCCACCAACTAAGGTACAGAGATGACAGAAACCATCAGTAGTTTTGATTTTAGTGCAGCTCTGTGCAGGTGACCCTGTTTCTTGTGATTCTCTCCAAAACCTTAGTCTCCAATTTCATAGTGTACATCACTGGAAATGTTAGTAGTTTTGCTGTTTCAGGATAAGAGGGTTGGACAAGAAAGAAATAAGCATAAACTTCTGGAAACTCACCTGTAATGACATTAAGCAGTGTTTATTGTATGGAAGGGTTCCTTTGGAAGGGACAGGTGTGCAACATCTGCCTGCACAGCACTGGTCCTATAGTGGACATGTGTCTTGTCCACAGGCCAGCTCTTCCACTGTGTTGTGCTGGGGTGACATAGGGGAAGCAATGATGTTCAGTGGTAACCACTGAAATTTGAGATTCCTCCACAAAAGGAAAAAAATCGAAATGTATTTTATTCTTTCTCCTGTGTATAACTATTGCAAGGGATTAGAAGACAAGCATAGAGTCATTTAGGATGTTTAGGAAAGTGTCCTGTGACTAATTCCTCCTCAAACAGGGCAAAAAGAACAAGGTATCAACCAGCAAGCAGACGTGGATGGCAACCAACACTTTGTCTAAAGCTGCTTTCTTGCTGACTGTGTTGAGTGAGCGGCTGGAGTACCACAACCTGGCCTTCCGAATAGGAATGTTTGCTCTGGAGCTGCAGAGACCACCCGCTTCTACCAAGGCTCTGGAGGTATGAAATAGCTCAAAAAGACAGTATCCATAAACAACATTGCTCTGTTGGAATGTGTTTGCTCACATGGTTTAAATTTCAACACCTGAAGTTTGGTTATGCTTTTTTATGTTAAAATGGATTGCAGTGGAACTAAATTAATTGAGTGCACATCCCATTAGCACATGTTGATCTGCCAGAAAAATGATTAGAAATATCAGCTGTTGTTACCTTCATTGATAGGAAGCTCAGACCTGATGGACCAAAAGGTCTTTGATTTCACATGAAGCTATAGGCCTGAAAATACTTAGATGAGTACAAAATCTTTTATGAATGTATTTTTTTGATTAGAACAGCCTACTTCTTATCTTAAATATGTTTTCAGTTTGCTTCGCTAATCTGGGGAAAATAAAATCATTTGTAAATATCCATATTTGTCCATATTTGTATTGGTGAAATGGTTTGAAAGTTATTCCTTAGGGCAAATTGGTGTGATTATTACGTGTTTGAAAATTGTTGCTTTTGCTGATACCTCATTCATTGGCAAGGAAGCAGATGCACTGTGCAAGCATATTATTTTGGACACACCTTGATTACTATTAGGATTCCTATTCTGAAGAAGAAGTGTCCAGTGAAGGTCTTGTCTGTGTGATTTACAGCCACCTTGCTTTTTCGCTGCAGGGTTGTTCAGTCCCTCAGAGTGTGTATTGTTGCTACATATCCACCAACTACAATTATTACGCTAATTATCTGTACTTTTTGTGGTCTGATTAGAAGATTGTGAGATTGGCAGTCACTTGCTACGTAAAAGAAAACTATTGCTTTCACATGTTGAGAATGGAGAGGATACAGGCACAGAGTGGTGAAATGTCTTCATCCTGATGGCATGTGTGCTTCCATGCTGTGCCCGTTCTTCTGCTAATCAGTGTCTCTGGTGTCTCAAATGGGTGTATCACTTACCATAGCATCCTTTCTTCCTACAATTACAAGTAACCACCTTTTCCACTGGCCTATCCAGTCAGATACTTCTGCTGATGTTCTTACGAGAGCTCATGCATTTTTTCTGTATGCAGCTGAAGAGTGATGATTTGAGTAAGAAATTTTGTGTATAAATATGAAGCAAGACTGTTCTTAGATTTGTAAACCTGTTTTCATTGTGGAGAGAATGGCAAAGGTGGCTAGGCTGGTAAGAGTTGCTATAATTAAATAAACCAAAAAAACTACTGCTGTACTTTATGTAAAGGGGAAAATGGTCTGCTCCCCACAGGGGACTGTGCTGTTGACAGCTTTTTCTTCTGTTTCCTTGTGGTTACTACCAGGTGAAGCTGGCTTATCAGGAATCTGAGATTGCAGCCCTCTTGAAGAAGATTCCCTTGGGCACCAATGAGATGAACACTATTCGAGGAAGAGCTGAAGAACTACGAGAGGGGACGTTGTGTGATTACCGTCCTGTCCTGCCTCTGATGTTGGCAAGCTTTATATTTGATGTCCTGTGCACTCCAGGTACTGACTGCATTGGCCTGAGTGTGTGCAGGGCATATTCTGAGATGCCAGGTCTTGAGGGATTTTCAAAGTGAAACTGTCTTCTGTATGAGAACAACCAAAGTTTTATTCCTCATGTGCTGTTGCTTGCACTTGCCTCTATGTTGCTTTAAACGTATTTTGTTCCCCAGTGGAGCTGTTTCTCCTTCTGCCAACATTTGAAAACAACTACACACTTAACACATTTCAGCACTCTGTGTGTGTTTGTAAAATAAATTACTGACTTTTCTGGTTTTGTGCTGGTTATATTCAGAGGAAGCTAATAGAAATCTAGAATTTAAAAAGAACACAGCAACCTGGGATTAGAAGATTGACTTGGCAATATACCTGCCTGGTTTGGAGCCTTCTGGGGTTAGAGAGACAAATGGAAAAAAAAAAACGCACAAGGTGCTGTGGTCTTGAAACTGATATGAGGCTAAGAACAGACCCACAGGAAGCTCTGCAAATTCAGAAAGCTCTCAGAAATGTCTTTTGCTTTGAAGCCTTAGCTTTGAAAGCTGAACACTAATTTTGTTGTCTTCTTTCAGTGGTTTCTCCTACAGGATCTAGACCCCCAAGCCGTAATTGGAATAATGAAATGCCTGGAGATGAAGAGCTTGGTTTCGAGGCAGCTGTTGCTGCTCTTGGTAAGAATCTTTTACAAGTCTGCCTTCATCCATTTTCTGCATCCTTTCCCATTTTGAATGGTGACAGTTAATAGTTCATTCCAATTTGATGCAGAAATGGAAGTGTTTGCACAGTTTGACAGAACCAGATGCAGCATTCTACATTGCCAGGGTTGAGGCATCTTTGCAAAGCTGTAAAAAAACGAAAGGAGAATATGGGACGAGAACTCAGTGTTTAAGTAGTAACATGAATTTTAGCTTTCTGCTTGCTCTTTTGTCATAAAATATGTATTGACTGGACTTCAGTGGAGATGGACAGTTTCAGAGAACAAAAGACAATCATTTCAGAAGAGACTAGACAATGGTGGTGAAAGACTAGCAGAAGTACTCTCAAGCTTTATCATGTAATTCAGGATCTTAGCATAATACTGAATTCTTGTCTCATTTGCTTCAGCAACAAAGCAGTGATTATATACATGTTATGATGATGATACTGTATGCCTGTTTTAAGGCAGTATACAAAAAGGAATAAAATGGATTAGACAAGGCCTGTTCTCTCTTGCCTCATCTCTGAAAGGAAGATGATGAGTTTTTTATGGTATTGGAATGCTGGCTTGTAGCATCTGCAGAAACCAAAAGAGTTTTGATTCAAGATAGAGTTTTAGGCTTGCCTGGACTCTTCCTGTGGCCTTTTAGTATCTGGTTGTTCTGACAGTTGTAGCAAACTTAGGATTCTAGGGACAGACAGCAGCTTCTGTTTATTCATGGCCTATTTCTGCAGTTAACAGAAAAATAGGGGGAAAAAATCTTATTTTGCCTGTAACAGTGAGGCAAATAAAACAGTCTGAGGTCTAGATAGTGCTCAGGATGCAGTGTAGTCCCATGGGCTCACTTGTCTCTTCATCCTCTCTTTCATGGGCTGCAGGCATGAAAACAACTGTCAGTGAAGCAGAACATCCTCTGTTGTGTGAAGGCACACGAAGGGAGAAAGGGGATTTGGCACTAGTCCTGATGATCACTTACAAGGATGATCAGTCTAAGCTGAAGAAGGTGAGTTTCTCTTTGAAAGGGGTGAGGGAGATGGAAGGCAAACCATGTTTGGGTTTTGATGGATTTGATAGTTTTGCCAGTGAGTATAAGTTGCTGTGTCACATGCTGATATTTTACAAGCTATATTGTGGTATTTATATTCATCCACTGATGCAAAACCTGATTGTGCAGCGTGCATTGCCCTGGGAGAGGCACTCTTTCCATAGGTTTCTCAAGATCCAGTCAGGAGATGTGTTGTCACTGCTTTTATTGCTTTTGTTTACCTGCTAAGACAGGTTCTTTCCTAAGGGTTTTCAGTGTGCAGCCTGTGTGTGGTCTGGGGATTGCATATGTTTTGTGCAGGGATATTGGCTTGCAGAACAGTGTACCTAGCAAAGCCTCTGTTTCTTAACCTCTCACCTCTTTGATATATTAGTTCAGTACACCTGTGTCTTAATTTCCTATGCAAGAGAGAGAGTAAAACCCTGCCTCTCCACCCCAAAGGAAGAAAAAAAATACTGAAAACTGCTGAAGCTTCAGAAAGGGTTTTATTAATCTTTTATATTCCAAAATCTTCCTACACAGCAAGTACATTATTAGTGCCTTTTTGTCTCCTGAAAGAGAAGCATTTTTGCTATACTGTTCTCCAGGGAATAACAGGGACACTGTGATATCAATCATCTGCACATAAATGGTCCATCAGGCTTGTGGTGTTGATTAAATATGGAAAACAAACAGTAGAAGTGGACAAACCCTTGTGTGGTGATGCATTGCTCCCCACTTCCATAGTAAATTAAGACAAGAAAATGTTAGTGTAGGCCAGTATAAGGCAGTTTTTCTAGTGGCTTTGCCAGTTTCTCGGTAATGTGTGAAAGGATTTTCTGAACGGTGAGCATGGAATTTTTGTAACTTAAACAACAACATCTGGCAAAACTAAATTTAGAATCCTCCATTCTGTCCTTGATATACCAGAATTACTTCTTTTTTGTGAGTTTTGGGTGCTTTTCAAGTAAAGCCAGTGCCTGTTTCAAGTGAAAATGAGTTGTTACTGAGTCTTTTTTTCCTCAAGTAATGCAGACCACATGGCTCTTAAGTGTGTATTGCACTACTCTTTAGTGCAGGAAGATGATGCCTATTTTCTAGAGAATAAGCATTTTCTTTTTTTCCCCAGCAAATGAAATTTGTTGTCCACCAGGAAGTTTATTTGGTATTTTCCCTCTTTCTCTTAGTGTAATGCCTGGTTTCTTACCCTTCTGCTGAGTGCCTTTTTTTCCCCCCTTGTTGTTAAAGATTTTAGACAAACTCCTGGACAGAGAGAGTCAAACTCACAAACCACAGACGCTGAGTTCCTTCTACTCATCCAGCAAGCCTACAGTTGCAAATCAAAAATCTCCTTCCAAACATGCTGCCCAGTCTGCTGCAGCTGTCCAGCAGCTTCCAGGGACTTCTGTCACTCAGCAAGCTGCTGTAAGCACTGCAGTCCAGAGCAGTCCCGAGAACTTTGTGGAGAAGAGTGCACAGGGTAAGAAGTGCTTTGTACCAGCTATGTAGTTGCAGCCTGTTTTCCAGATCTTGACTTAAATGTTCTTGGCCTAGTGTCAGATGATGTGCTTAATAACTGAAAGAAAACTGAGATAATCCTGCTCATAAATACCATTCATTTTATAAAAATCCTCTATCTTTTGATATTTATATCTTCTAAATGGCCATGTCTGGTTTTAGAGATACAGAAACAAGATGATGTTTACCTTGTCACTGTCCTGTTTATGCAGAGAGCTCTCAGAGGTCTCCCTGTGAGCCAGCTGCAGAGGCCACTGTTTTGAAACAAGAGGGAAAAGTCCCCAGTCGTCTGGCCCTTGGAAGCCGAGGTGGATACAATGGGAGATGCTGGGGTTCACCTGTCAGGCAGAAGAAGAAACACACAGGTGGGAATGGACTAGCTCATACAGTATCTAGTGCTCTGTTAGGCAGTCTGCTGGGGTTTACCCCTTGTTCACACAAGGAAGCCTGAGAGGAGCTTTTTACAAGGACATGTAGTGATATGACAAAGGATAACAGCTTTAAACTGAAAGAGGAGAGATTTAGATTAGATGTTAGGAAGAAGTTCTTTATTGTGAGGGTTGTGAGGCTCTGAACAGGTTGCACAGAGAAAGTGGTGGATGCCCCATCCCTGGGAGTGTTGAAGACCAGGTTGGATGGGGTTTGGAGCAACCTGTTCTATGACGCTCTGATTTTGTCAGCCTTTCCTGTACAACAGAAGCAGCTGAATGTCTCTGAGATGTTTGATGTGGGCAAATAAGATTTGCTCCATAAATTTCCTGCCCCTTTCTGTATGGCAAGTTACCATGCCTTTCTTGCACCAGTTACGTTCTGTATGATGGATTAGATACCCGGAGCTGAATGATTGCTGACACTGGAAGTGCAGCGCTGTGCTCCTGGATCCAGAAACAAGTTCAGAGAATCTGCTGCCTCTCTGCACTTCTCTTGGGAAGGGTATAAGTTAGAGGCAGAGGATGTGAAGGTTGTGCAGCATATATCTAAAGGGTTTTCTTCTTATTTGTATAATCTGTGGAACTTGACTTTGTATGTACATTTGCTTCTTGTTATACTCTGCCACAAAGCTTGGTAGGTGGAGTGAGGGGCTGTGATGGTGTCAAGGAGAAAAAAGATACCTTGTTCTTGGACTCTTCTGCATTTTAATCCAAGAACTACAAAATGACACTGAGGTCTGTGGCCAGATTGATTTGATTTAATTTCTCTTACTTTACAATGAATGCGTGTCAGCCCTAAGGCAGTCACAGACACAACTGATCTTAGTTGGTACTGCAGGTAATATGGTTAGGAGTTTATCTACTTGCATTACATTTACAGCCCTGGTGATGTTTCTGTGTTGGTTCTGGTGTTGTAGGCATGGCTAGTATTGACAGCAGTGCTCCTGAAACCACCTCTGACAGTTCTCCAACGCTCAGTCGGCGTCCCCTACGTGGGGGCTGGGCAACAACATCCTGGGGCAGAGGACAGGACAGTGACAGCATCAGCAGTTCTTCAAGTGATTCACTGGGATCTTCCTCTTCCAGTGGCAGTAGGAGAGCCAGTGGGGGAGCCCGTGCAAAGACTGTGGAAGTTGGCAGGTAATGAGTAATACCAATACAGAGAGGCAACCTCTAGGCCTGATGTTGGGGACTTGTCATGTGTGCATCAGGAAACACTTTATGGGGAAAATTTGCCTCTGGACCCTAAAGACAGGAGCTCCGGCTGGCAAAGTTGGGGTACTTGTTGTCTGAAAGATTCCTCTGGCTTTCTTCTAGGTATAAAGGGAGGCGGCTGGAGAGCCATGCTCCTCATGTCCCAAACCAGCCCTCAGAGGCAGCTGCTCACTTCTACTTTGAATTGGCCAAGACAGTCCTTATCAAAGCAGGTGGAAACAGCAGTACCTCTATCTTCACCCACCCTTCCTCCAGTGGTGGGCACCAGGGACCACACCGCAACCTTCACCTCTGCGCCTTTGAGATTGGGCTGTACGCACTAGGGCTGCACAACTTCGTGTCTCCCAACTGGCTCTCTCGAACTTACTCCTCCCACGTCTCCTGGATCACAGGTTACAGCAAAACTTTATTGGGATACTTACTTCTGGGCAGGAAAGGCGGTAGGGAGGCAAGCTTGTTCTTGAAAATGGTGATGCTGATGTGCTGTAGGAGCCATGTAAGCAGCTCACATAGCTGCAGTAGTTGCTGATCAGCAGTGATTTACACAGTGGTGCTTACTTTGGCCTGGAGAGTTCTTGTGACCTCTTCCTTTTTGTTTATACTGCAGCATGCTTCAGTCTAAAAAGCCCACTTCTCATACAGAGACTGGTCTTTACCTCTCCTTCAGAGGTATGCTGAAGAGACAGGAATTTGTCAAGTCTGAACATGCTCTTTTGGCTGTGTTCAGTTTTCACTTTCCTCCTCCTGATTGCACCCATACCTGCTACCTATCCATATGGCTTCTAGAGGCCTAAAAAACACACCTTTGAAAATTCATGTTTTCCTGACATGATGAAATAGACAGTCCAGACTGGTTTGCAGGTACTAAAATCAGCTATAGCAAGTACTTTTTGCTATTTCCAATGCATTTTAGCTTAACTTAGGTAATGGTGTCCTCACTCACTGCTTGCTCATTGAGGGCTCGTTGGTCCTGTGTTTTGGGAGGAAGTACCTAAATTTGATGCAAACCCTAAGGGAAGCAACTGGGCTCTGTCACTGCTCCTGAAGGAAGCGAAGAGTGCACCTGCTGTTGAGAGAAAGGTGACTGTAACTGTGCTGGGCATACAGTGGTGTGAGAGTCTCTCTCACTTTTCCTCTTAGGGCAGGCCATGGAGATTGGTAGCGCAGCCTTGAACATCTTGGTGGAGTGTTGGGATGGACATCTAACTCCTCCAGAGGTGGCGTCATTGGCAGACAGAGCTTCGCGGGCCAGAGACTCCAACATGGTGCGGGCAGCTGCTGAACTGGCGCTCAGCTGCCTGCCTCATGCCCATGCCCTGAACCCAAACGAGATCCAGAGAGCTCTGGTGCAGTGCAAGGAACAGGTGAGCATCACGTGGCAGTTGCTAGTGGAGGCTGATTGCTAGCATCAAGGATGTGCTGCTGTTACCCATGGGGTTGGCTCCTTTGCTACTGCACCGCCTTAATCCCGGTTCTCTGGATTTCTTATGTTTCATGAATAACACTGATTATTCTGCTGCATAGGATCTGGCTGATCCCCATTGCTAGTCATTTTAGAGTGCCTTATACTTTTCCCCTCTTGTAGTTTTTCCTTCTTGTGTTTCTTGTTTTACATTCTTAACTTTTGTTTCGCTGCTCCCAGGACAACCTGATGCTGGAAAAGGCCTGCATGGCAGTAGAAGAGGCAGCCAAAGGAGGTGGTGTATACCCAGAAGTCCTGTTTGAAGTAGCTCATCAGTGGTACTGGCTTTATGAACAGACTGTTGGTGGGACCCCAGCCCAGAGAGAAGGTGCCACAGGCTGCAGCGCCGGCGGCGCACGGGCCGCGTCCGAGGCAGCGCGTGGCTTGGCAGACAGCCGGGTGACCTCAGAGCCCACCACGGTGACAGTGGCAGCCGCAGTAACTGCTGCAGCAACCGTCATGCCAGTGATCTCAGTGGGGTCCACCATGTACCAGCAGCACACGGTGGCGGGGCCGGCAATGGCACACACACACACGCAGGGTCTGCACCCTTACACCACCCTTCAGACTCACATCCCCTGTAACCCCCAGTATATCGGACACACTATCCAGCACATGCCGCGCCCAGCTGTCTTCCCGGTCCCTGGCTCGGCCTATCCACAGGTGAGTTTTGGCTGTGCCTTGTTCCTTTACTGTGACCTTGTGTGGCTGCTTCTGGGGGCAGTATGTTGGATTGGGGAGAGTATGGGCCTCAGACCTGTCATGACTTGAGATCCAACTTCTGCTCTCACTTGCCAGTTGATGCATTTACTTTGGCCCTCCAGCTCAGCATTTGCACAATAAGGAGCCTTCTGTGGCTGCATTTAAAGTCTCAAGAGAATATAAAATAGAATACATCAGTAGTTTTTAATTTCTGTTGCTCTAAAGTTTCTCAGAAGGCACTGAACAGAAAGCATGTCTTCTTGAGAGCTTGCAGTCTAAATAGAGACTACAGTGGGAAAACCAAATAAAGGTTATTTTAGCCTTTGCCTATTTTCGAAGGACTTGGAATGGTTTTCTGCAAACTGACTAGATTTTTAAAAGGAGGAAGAACAAGCAGATGTAATGCTCTTGTGGTGCAAGGTTCTTCCTTCTCTTGTAAGACTGGACTTTTCAACCTCTGGGGCGTGTGTGGGGACACGATGCTTTGAAATACTTCTAAACGGTCAGGCAAAGTAGACATTACTAGACCTTGTTCTGTACCTTGTGTTGTAGGGTGTCCATCCAGCATTCATAGGGGCGCAGTACCCTTACTCAGTAACCACACCGTCACTGGCAGCTACAGCAGTGTCCTTCCCTGGCGTGCCCGTCCCCTCCATGACGCAGATCGCGGTGCATCCCTATCCCAGTGAGACGGGACTGTCGCTGTCTTCCAACGTAGCGCGTGAGTTACAGCTCTGGGCTCAGTAGCAGAGCTTTCTTTACTGTGTCTCTTAGCTGTTCCCCAGTGAGGGCCTGTTCCTTATTGATTACAGCTGGAATGAGGGCTCTTGCACTGAAAAGTTCTGGCCAAATGCACGCCATTCTAAAGGTGTGCATGCTCAGAGGTACTGGCGTTTCCAAGGGGGCCTGATACAGCTAGGAGAGATAAACATTTCATTTAGCTAAATTTCCAGTCTGATATTATTTAGGCCCCAAGACTAAAGCATGCTTGGAGCCCTCCTGGCCTATCTGACTTCTAACCTGTAAAAGCTTTATTCCCACTCTCCTTTGGGCAAAGTGAGCGTAGATGATCTTGAGCAGACTCATGTGATTCCTTTGGGTCAGATGAACAGAGTGCAGGAAGCAGGTAGACTTCTGCTACAGAAGGATTACTAAATGTCTTTCCCTGCCTGAAAGGATTGGAAGGCAGCCAGTGCCCAAACTGTGGAACTTGCACAGAGACAACGGATGTTTTGTCAAAGTCATGTCACCGGCATTTGGAATGGTTGCTCTTGTGTTGTGCTGGGGCTCGAGTGGCGGTGAAAACCCATCAAGTAGTGTGTGGCACTGGGACAACAGATGTTGACTGATTTGGGGATGTGCTCTCATTGCCATGGAGTTTTGCTCCAGTGGGTGATGCTTGACCCCAATCTCTGTTAACCCCTCATTGGAGAGGCTGTAATATTTGCCTGTTTTTACAGTGTTTTGCAACTCACCATGTGCTGGAAGACTGGTATGTGCAAAAATACTTGAGAGTTGTGTTGGCCTTCTTCATATTCAGAGTATCAGGCGAATGTTTTCAGTTATTTTTTATCCTGTATTTTGATGCTAAAAAGCCACCACAAAGCAAAGAGAACAGTCCTGAAGGCCTTAGGGTCTGACAGCTGCCAGCCTTAGTCGTAGTCTGATGCTGTGACTTTTCATTGTGAGAAACCATTTCTGTACTCCTCCAAAGAGTTATGAGTCTTTCAGAAGTGCTAATTCATCCTAGAACACTTAAAATGCTGAAAGGAGAAAACAACCCCACCCTTTCCGGTTGCCATTGTTTATGGCTTCCATAAACTTGTTTTCGGTTCCTGCAGTACTGTTTCACTGTTCCTGAATTACATAATCATGTGGTGATGCCTGAGCTCTGGCAATAATTTAGCTCGTTCTTATGGGTCATTCTCCTTGGCCAGACTTCAAATGCAGTATGAATTTTGCCCCACTTTGCGGGTTGTTTGGCACCTTGTGTCTCCTTGGTTGAGGAGGTCAGACAGATCTTTCCTGGGAGACACACTGTTCTCAGGTATTCAACTGTTCAGTAGCAAACAAGGAAGGAAAAAGAAAAGGAGCTTAGAGCATTGCTCAAGCTGGTGTAGTAGCACCACAGAGAAGCCATGAAACAAGGGTAACAATGTGCACACACCTAATGGCATTTCTGCTCTGGAGTTCTCAAGCAAACCTTGCTTTTTACTTTTTGTACCTTTTTTGAGAGGGACGGATAAATTTGAGTCTGTTGTCAGAGTGCAGCTTAGTGACTCAGTGTTAACTGCTGTTGGTACAAGTTTAGGTGGTACAGTGCAATGGATTTTGCTCATACTAGTTAAGTGTCTGAAGGTGACAACTTCTCAAGTCTCCTTGCTGATTTTACATGCTGCCAGTGTATGCAGTGACTGTTCTTTCCAAGGATGGATTGTAGGTCAGCCTCCAGGAACAGTCTTCCTGAATGGAGTGATAGCTGTTGTACAGCTCAAGTGGAAGAACCTTGCCTTGTTGGACTTGATCTTTGAGTGACTTAATACTGTTCCTGCTCAGTAATTTTCCTAGCTGTTTCTCATCAGGTGTAGACATACATGTGATTGTTTCCCTGGCTGAGAAATCAGAACCAAACATTTTATTTAGTAATAGCAAAGGCCTTTGAATCAACACATACATGTGAACTACAGATTTTGTGCATGTTCACGAGATACTGCAGAAAAGATGGACACACATGTAACTGACCCCATCAGGCCCAGCTTGCAAACAAAATAGAGCTATTCCTGGCCCATTGTATTTCAGTTGTAAGCCTGTGGGTTTTGGTTGCTGTATTGTTCTGTTTAGGGGAATATAACCCTACACTGGCAGGGGGCAGTTAGGTGAAGGAGATAATGTCCCAAGTAAACCTTCTTTTAGGCTGGTGCTGGGTCCTAATGCTGCTGTTTTGCTCTCTTCAGTAGGCAGTGTCCATGCAGGATCAACGTTCCCAGCGATTCAGGGTGCTTCCTTGACAACTCTGTCCTCACAGCCCAACTCCCTTGTTACAGGGGGTTTTCCTGCCGAGGATGAGCAGCACAGTCAGCCTGTGAGCCCCCAGGGTCTGCACTACCTCCACTCTGCATACCGAGTTGGTAAGGATGGCCAAATGGGTTTCTGTAGCCCCCTTGAGAGGGATTCAGGACAAGGCTGCAGGTTTTCACTGTCATTTGGCAGTTTTGTACTGCACCTGTTGGGGGTGAATGCACCTGAGGGACATGGGAAAAACAAGTGGTTTTTGGACAATCTTACGATGTTTTTAGACTCCACAATATGTGGAGTCTAAAGCATTGTAAGATTGAACAATTGCTTTTCAGGACCATCAGAGCAGAAAAGCAAGCTAGGTGGGTTAGAGCTGGGAAGAGTCTTGCCTTTCAGCAGATGTACATAAAGGAGTCTGCAGAGGGCTCCAAGGATGCGACTGTGCAAATTGTGACTATATGATAAAATGGTATTTGGCTCCTGCTGCTCATGGATGGCGAAGGCACACCTCTAGTGTAATACCAGCTGAGTCTTCAGAGGCACAAAGGGAAGTGCCCTGTGCCTCTCCAGTTAATTTGTTGAAGACAGCTGCAGAGGGAACTTACATTTAGTGAAGAGTGGGTATGTAATTAGCATTCCTTTCCCAGTCATACTGGTTATGAGGAAATAAGAGTCTCTGCCTGAATTGCCATTGGCACGAGGATATCAGCTGTAGGGTTTGTGATTAAGCTTAGATTGCAGTAAGCTACTGTAGTAGTAAGTAGTAAGTGACTTGTACATACTCGTGGTCTAATCCAGTGGATACTCAGTGTAGGAGAAGGAAGCCTCTAAAATAAGCAAAGGAAGAGAAACAGCAAGAAAATGGAAGGAAAGCTTGACTTCTTTTGTTGAAAGCTACAGTAGAAAGTACTTGTTAGCTAGAAAGGGGTGCAGATTCATGCAGGTGTCATTTAAAATATCACAGTGGTACATGGCAAGCCATGAAGGGTGTTTAATAGCCTGAGTAAGAGAGAGGCAAAGGCAGGGAATATGGTCTGGAAGATCAAGAAGTGGCACATGTTGGTATTTGAATACCCTTTAAATGGGTGGATTTGTCTGAAGAACTGTAATGGCATACGTGAAATGTTTGCAGATTGGCAATACTGCAGCTCAGTGTTGGCCTGTTGTCTTTGCAGCAGAGGAACTTGGTTTGGGGTAGCTTCTCTGTTGCAAAATTTAGATCAAAAGCTTTGCTTTCAGGATGCCTCTTGTAGTGCAGCCTTTGGGGCTCTCTGCTTGGCGCTGCCTGGGTGCTTGAGTGTCTTTGCAGCTCTGGTGAGGGGTGATGGCTGTGCAGGTTTCCCAGCCTGGAGCAGCAGATCCAGATGTTCTTGCAGATGGTTCCTGTGCTGGTAGGCTCCAAGACTGGCCTTTATTTCCTTCTGGACTCTTTGCAGCTGTGGAATTTTCTGTAGGCCGGTCAGGTTGTGTTGCAGTGAGTGAAATGCTAGGCTAAGCCTTACTGGGCAGGAGTGCTGCTTGACTGTGGCTGCCCCTTTCTCACAGGGATGCTGGCTCTGGAGATGCTTGGCCGAAGAGCTCACAACGACCATCCCAACAACTTCTCCCGCAGCCCGCCCTACACTGAGGATGTAAAATGGCTCCTTGGGTTAGCTGCAAAGTTAGGTAAGGCTCAGAGCAGTACTTAACAGAGATCCACTTGCTGGGATTTGGGCCATGACGGGAAAAAGCTCTTGAAAGAGTGAAACTTAAAAGATTGGGTGAGCCTGATACCAATCCCATTCCTGAGAGTGTTTCAGAAGATCCCTACTGCTCTTTCATCCACTCATTTGTCTGATTTTTGGGTTCTGTAGGCATGCTGTTGAATTTTGAGGCACTGGATGAAGTACATTAAATTGGACAGGGTTCAGAGCTTGTATCTCTTCCATTCTATAATATCTTTTCTATTTCCACTATATTGTAGGTATTCCTTTTTCTTATGTATATTTATACCTTCTGTGAAGACCTTTTATAGCAATAGATGCTCAAACCACCTATGTTTTGGGGAGCTGTTTGTTTTTACCTCCATTTTTCTCTTGGATCTTTTTTGTCGGATCATTTTTTAAATTCTTCCATAAGCAGTAAGAACTAAAAAGCCCTTTACAGACAGCCTGTTTAGTGGCATAGCTTCTGCTGCTCCTGCTGTCAGAGCTCCACTGTAGGAAGTGGTGTGGGGAAGCTTGACTTATGTCTACAGCCTCCTTTTAAAGCTGTGCTGAGTGCTGAGGTATCTGGGTGCTTCCTTGATGGGCAGTCAGGAAACAATGGAGAAGGTACACTGTTATCCATGTCTCTCTAGTTACCTTGCCATGTTAGCTTTCTTTCACATCCCCTTTAAAGAAAGGTGAATTTAGGAACACCAGTGACTGATGTGGTACCTTGGTTTCTCCTCAGACCTGACAGATACACCAGAATGTTCTCTGTTCCCATGAGTTTGCTAGACTGTCTCCCCCAAGCCTTCTGCAGGATGCAGTGCATTGAGAAGAAGGTGCTCCAGATCCAGGTCCTTGCTGTGAGGTGTGATTTCTTGTGTGTCTGTTACCTTAACACCGTTGTTCTGACTTCTTCCTGTGCAGGTGTAAACTACGTGCATCAGTTTTGCGTTGGTGCAGCCAAGGGGGTGCTGAGCCCTTTTGTGCTCCAGGAGATCATCATGGAAGCTCTGCAGAGGCTCAACCCTGCCCATGTGCACAACCACCTGCGCACCCCAGCCTTCCACCAGCTGGTGCAGCGGTGTCAGCAGGCCTATATGCAGGTAAAGTGTGCCTTATCTTCCTGCCTGTCAGAGCTGCCAGGCCATTGCCTGCCTTGCAGGTGCTGCCTGTGTCTGCATGTACAGAGGGGAAGGAGCCTTGGGCACTGGGAGCTGAAGTGGTCTGTTTCCTGCTGCATCCCTCTCCCTCAGCAGGGACTGTAGTGGATATCACCTGCCTCTGTGGAGGCTGCATGCAAAGGAGCTTACAGTACTGCTTCTGCCAAGGCCTTCCACCTCCTGTGCTCTTCCACAGAGGCTGGGGTGGTTTTGTGTCTTTCTCACTCCAAATGCTACCTGTACCTTTTAACTCCTAAACTTTTTCTTTGCTATGTTTTTAAGCCCCCTGTCCACCCCTGTCCCTAGCCCATCTTCTTTTCTTGCCTTGTTAGTAGCCTGTTTTCCCCTCATCACTAAGCCCTGGCATGGCTGCCTGGTGTGCCAGTGCTGACACCAACAGTAGAAATGACTTGGTCAGCTACCAGTACAGATGTCCCAGGCTTTAATGAAACCAGGACAAGTAAGTTTCAGTGAGCCAGCTGGAATATCAAAGCTGCCTGTTCCTTAAAACAGTGCAATCTGGACACCTCACATATACCTGCTTCTCCTGAATAAATGACCTAAAGGTGATTCTGTAGCCATATTGTCCAGATTGGATTAGCTGTCCTATCACCCTAGGTGGTATTTTTGAGACATGACAGCTTCTTCATTTGACCTCAAAAGCTGAACGCACAGGTTTGGGGCCTTATTTGAGAAGCTGATAGAAGTGACAGCCTAGAGATATTTTGTAGCAACATAGTGTAAACTTTACTTGGCCCATGGCCCTTAGCAAAGGAGATCTGCAGTGACCAGGCTGGGTGTAACCTGCAGAATGAAAGGTTGTGAGGGTTGGATGCTGGTGGGGTAGAATGTTACTTGGCCCTCTAGTGCTGGACAGCCCAATTCAGTGCTCATGACAGAGAGGGTACTTGCTGATGCTATGTGCTGCATTTTGGTGCTCTGAGGGAGCACTGCCCTTGGCTGTGCTGGGGTGTAGGATACAGCACTGCTGCTTTTGAGATACTCTTCTCTGTCAGAGCCATGAGTCTTGGGACTGCTGGTGGGTAACAGCATCATGTGACCTATATTGCCCTGGGAGCTCAGTCCTCTTCTGAGTTTCACCAGCAGGAGCGTGGTGAGCAAATGCCTTAAGGCTCTTTCCCTGTTCCCATCCAGTACATCCATCATCGGCTGATCCACCTCACTCCAGCTGACTACGATGACTTTGTGAATGCCATCCGCAGCGCCAGAAGCGCCTTCTGCCTGACTCCCATGGGCATGATGCAGTTCAATGATATTCTCCAGAACCTAAAGCGCAGCAAGCAGACAAAGGAGCTGTGGCAAAGGGTCTCACTGGAAATGACCACCTTCTCACCATGACATCGGGTGGAGCTCCACGGACACACAACTCTTTGCCCAACATAGTTGTAGTTCCATTTACACCATCCTTCCTTCTGGTGTCTTTTTTATTTTAGTTTTAACTTGTTGGAAACCACTGATCTGATGTATTTATACCATGACATTCCTCTCCAGCACTGTTGCGTGTTGGCGCTCTGCTTTGCTCGCTCTTCCTCCTCCTTCTCAGTGGGCTGCAGGCTTCAGAAGCATCAGGAAACGAGAAGGAAGTTGAGCTGGCTGCCCTGTGGTGTAGTCACTGCTTTTTTCCCTGAGCCCCGGGAGGCTGTCCTGCGAGCAGTTTGCAGTGTGATTACGCACGTGTTAGAGGGGTTGGGGATTCTGTCTTAAATATTTATTTTTGGCATTTATAAATATGTAAACTTTTTTTTTTTATGGGCTTCTCTTACTCCACACACCATCTCCTGTCGGGAGTGGCTGGAACTGCTGTGCACAGTGAGTGCTCCCTCCATCCCTTTCAGCAACTCCTGGTGAGAGAAGCTGAGACTGGAGTAGCAGGGCCAGGGCCACCTCTGCAGCTTTCTGCAGCAGCTGAGGGCAGAGGCTGGAGCTTGGGCAGTCAGTCCTTGACTGCACTGAGCTACCTGGAGACTGCCAGAAGTGCTTGAGCTCTTTCTCAGGAGTGTCCCTCACTGGGCACTGCTGGCTCATAGAATGTTTTGATCCTGGTTGTTACAAGTTGTACAATCCTGTTTCTTTTGGCTGGGATATTACTCTCCTGTAATCAGTTTCTTATCCCTTGTCTCTTCTCGTTTCCTGATTAAACACTCGTTTTCTTAGACTGACTCTTTTTCTCTCTGCTATGATGTTGGCAGTCTGAAGGAGCTGGCCAGCTGTGTGTCAGTGGGAGCTCCTGTGAGCCCTGCTAGGTGGCTGTCGTGCTTTGGGGAGCAGTAATCCAGCACAGGCTGGGGCCTGAAGGTTTCTTGCCTGGTACTGCTCTGAGAATGACGTGCCCCTGCAGAGGCTGAGGTACGTGTTTGATGGGAGTTGGGAGAGTTGGTGGTAAGCCTGGCATGTTCTGCCTCCAGTTCTGTCAGTCACTGGGTTCCTTTTCTAGTCTTGAGACTGTGTGATAATGCAGAGCCTTGCATTTTCCAGGTATTGTGCAGAACAGCACCAGCTCCCATGTATTTAGAGAGATATTTGGTGGACTATGAAAAATATCCAGTAGGGACAGCATTGCAGAAAATTAGGTTTAGATAGCTGAAGTGTATAAGCACATAAATTTCAGGGCTTTTAAAAGTGGAAGTTATATGACTCATGGACGTTAAGAATACAGTTTCTCAGTAGTAATGAATTTGCTTCTGACTTGGGTTTAGCCGAAGAGTTTTAGTTTCTGCAAGTTAGAAATATGTGCTTGTTTGATACTTTATTTTTTAAGAATATCACTGAAAATAACTCATAGGCACATGGCAAAACAGATGAACAGGCTCTTTTGGTTTGTCCTTGTGTACTGCACAGGCCAGAGAGTATGACTGAGGTTCCTCTACTGCTGATTGTGCAACAGTAGCTATTTAAAGATCTCCTTATAGCTCCCTTGTATTCCTCTGTAAGTTGTCTAGTTATGTGTTAACTAGAAAGGCAGATGGTTGTAATAATGGGTTAAGTTCTGGGGTTTTTAAACTAAAGTCCATGTTGATTATGAGCTGCCTGTTATTGGGCAAAACTTCTGGATTTGACTGGAGAGCACAGCCTGATGATGTGTGGAAAGTTTGGGTTCCTGGAACACTTTCTGTGCTCTGGTTCTTGCATGTTCAGAACTGTGAAAGGAACTTAGAGAAAAATGAGTTGTCTAATAAAGTCTAATCTTTTCCTTTCTAATGCTATAGGAGAAAATCTGCGGAAGAGAAGGGAGCATGTTTTGGAAGGAAAGAAGCAGAAGGGAAATGGGTAAAAGAGCTGAATGTTAAGTATCAGGAGCAGAAGTGGCTTATAGCATTAAGGGTTTGGATTGAATAGGGAAATGAAATGTCAGAGCCTCATCTGTGATATCGATTAGAAAAATACACTTGGACCCTGAGCAGGCAAGTTTTCAGGCCACTGTGTCTGTTAATTTGTTGTTCCTGAGCCACATCCCATGAAATGTATCTGACCAAGGACAGAAGAAAGTGAGGAAGGAGATGATGATGGTTTTTCTTGCCACGTGGCTGTGGGGTTATTGAGGTATTTTTCTTATATAAGAGATAAAAGCCCTGATGGCCCCAGAAGCATTAATCTCTTGTTAGAACAATTATTACCCACTGCAGTGTTGTTTGGTCACTATTCCAGGAGTGGGAAAAATATATGGGCTTTAGAAATTCTGAAAAGACATTTCAGCAGAAGACCTGTAAAAGAGGTTGGCAGGCAACTCAAATTTTCTTTGACTTTCAGTTGATCCATGTGTTTTTTCACTTGGAGTAAAGGTTCTCCAGGACCTTCCCAGCAACACATGAAGTGTCTCCCTTTCTGGACATGTTCACCTATTACCATCTTTCTTGCCTGTGAAAATTTTCTTTTGGAGGCACTTTCCAGGAATCTGAGCTAACAGAACAGTATTTGCCTTTGGATTTCAGTGTCTTTACAGCCCATGAACAAGGTGAGTTGGAGCTGTCCTGTAATGAAGTGATGTACCTGGCAACAGCTATGCCTGGAATTAGTTGAAAAGCCTGCTTCTGTCTAGTTTTGTTAACAGTCCTTACTATTTATTTGGAATTTGTATTTTGGTTTTTGTAGAGTCCATTCAGAATTAGCCTTTTGGAGAGTTGTTGAAACTTAAGTTTTAAATTTTTTGCTTGGGTTTGGTTTTTATCAAGCCTGGAACTGGTATTTTGGAGCAGAATACAGCTTTTACTTTCCCACTTTATTTAGCACCAGCTTGGCTACTGCTACACAGTGCTGGAGTGCTCTGAACAGCCTTGCAAACCCCAGTCAGTGGAAATGGAGTAAGCACTGAAGTACCCATGAAGTTCTTCACCACCTCTTGGTCAAAGTTGTCAGCTGTAACAACATGGCATAAATTTAAATTAGTTTTCTGTAAGAGGTGGGAAGGTTGTAGTTTTCTTACCTAGATGTTAAGAGATGGGCAGGATATAAAAATGAGTTTCCCGGATGTAACTGGGAAGAGAATGTGCCAAAAGAGAAAAGCGTTCTCACAGTCTGCTACCACTGACTTTTTTTTTTTTTTAAACTAAGGTGCAGAAAATAAAAGGGCAAGTTCTCAGCATTTGCTCACCATAACTGCTGTATGACTTTGCTTTTAAGCCTGTTAAGCCATAGACCAAATAGCTCTCAACTACAGTTATTTAAAATATTTTGTGTTTTTCTGTGCCTGAATTTAAGTGCAATTGACATGATTATGGTGAAGGCAGGGTCCTGCGTGGGTTTTTTTTTAAACTGCCTCCCTCTCACTATCCCCTTGCCCCCAGAATAACTCAAATGTGGTTTTTGAACTCATTTCTACTTCTGTTTCCATTTTAAGGGTATTTGCAGTTGGGGCGGGGTGGTGGAGGCACCTCTCCCAAAGCAGCATTACTCTGTGGAAGATAGAAGTGCAGCTTGGGGCTGTTCTGGGCAAGGGTTTTCATTTGAGCTGAGGCCTGGTGAGTGCTTTTCCTGAGGGCACCGTGCAGAGGAACTGTGTGTGCTGCTGTTACTGAATAATGTTTCTGCTTCTTGTAAAGACTGACTGTGCTCTGTAAACAAGTGACTTTTTATCTTGTGGGCATTGTCTGCTCACCGTTACAGCATTCACAACTACTTAGTGCAGTCCAGGCTGCACTGCACAATTCCTTTGTTGCCATGAAGGGGATGTGAGTCAGGAGGGGAAAGGGGTGGAAATGCACTCCATCTGGTACCTACCTGGTATATGTACATATTGTAAACAGGGACTGGCTCCCTGACCTAAGTCCTGAAAAGCACCTTTTCCAGTGACCTGAGGGGTTATGACCCAGCCTGATTTATGATCGTGTTACCATAAGTGACATAACCATGAGCTGGACTCTGCCTGCTGGGATGGTATCCACCACTATGGACCTGCTGGTTTACAAGCATTTTGGGGAGACTCGAGAGCTGAAGATGACAAAGGTGAGAAATGAAGTCTCGGAGGAAACTCACTTTTTAAAGCTAAAAAGAAATTATTTCTTTCTACATAGAATAGTGGAGATCAGTGTCAGGAATACATTTTGTAGCAACACCAGCCTGCAAAGTGTTTTCAGAGGTGAATATTACTTGGTTTGTTGTGGTTTTTTAACTCCCACAAGCCTTTAAGAAAAAAGAAAAAAACTAAACTTAACTGTAGGTAAAGCCCTGATAAATGGAGGAGGTACCAGTGTTCCATCTTTGTTCTGCTGTGTGACGGGGGAGGGTTTCCTGGCTTGAGGCAGCCTGAAAACACTTGGATGTGTTGGCTGCTTGGTGTCTTGGGTGCAGTTGCACCATGGCAGCCAGGCATCCCTCAGGATTCAGTGAGGGGGCTGAGCAGATTTGTTTGAATCATTTGGCATGTTCTGACCTGTTTATTACTGCTTTACTGGCCATGTTACTACTGATACAGAAAAATGATCAGCAGGAAATCAAGGGATTTTCTTTCCAACTGAGTGTAAGGCCTGAAAAACAACAGGATGAGGTTGATCAAGTGGCTTGTCAGATTCCTGTGGTCATTCTGACTTCTAGGAGGTGCAGGCTTCTGTCAGGAATATTCGTCTTTGCAGTGCTATCATCAGATGCCAATTGCAATTTTCAGTGATCAGATTTTTGTGTAGAATTGATACATGCTGCCACCTACAGAGGAATTCTCCAGTTCCCTTAGAAAGGTCTTCACCCTATAGTTAAGACTCACCAGTGTTCCCTTAATGTTGTACAGAATAGAAAGAAGCAGCAGACAACTTTAAAGTATCTTCCTGATTGAATTCCTGAGGTGGTGTGCAAGCACAAGGTCCAGAGAGTTTCCTAGTGCTGTTTTGCCAATGCTCACCTTTCATGCACCTGACTATTAGAATCACACAGCCCTCCAGTCCCTGGGTCAAATGTCTCTTTTTGAATGGGTCAGTTGCATCAGACTAAAGAAGTATTTTTTAATACAATATCAAAAAAACTGTTCAGGTACTGTTTTGTGCTTATCATTTTCCTTGTTTTAGAAGTGAACTGCTTACCATGAACTTCTGCTACTATGGATGTGTGAGGAGCTGGAATGTTTCAGTGCCTAATGGGGGCAGTAGGTAGTAACCATTGTCTCTCACTAAAAGAGAAGGGGGTTGTTGGCTTTTTGGTATCACAAAGCATGAACTTCTCTTAGGAAGCAGTGTTGGATTCCACAGCTTTGAAGAGATGTCTGGGAAGAGGGTAGCTTCTGCATCCATGTGCTATCAGCAAGAGGTAGCAGATCTGAAAAGAGCTCTTCATCAGGTAAGGAGATCCTGCATTTGGAGCTGACCACAGCAGGTGCTCTGTTTGTCATTAGCATAAGCAGTAAGAACTAGCACAGTACAAAAATTAAGCAACTAGGGGAGGGAAGGAATAAATAATGGGACTACACAGTTGCCCTTTGCAGCCTTGAGTGACAAGACTATTACGAGTAAAGTAACACTGATACTTAGTGAGCCCTTCCCAGCATTTACTCCTCATACAGTGTTTATTTTTAATGTTTAAATCTGTGTATCTTCTCAAAGATGTACCATAGTCTGAGGTAAAGCGTGAAGCCATTGTGTGACAACCTGTAATGAATGAAGAGCAGGGAAACATTTAAGGGAGCAGCACAGTCATTAGTCCTGGAATTCTCCACCTCCTGTGGCAGCATGTGGAAATAGCTGCCCTGCTGCTGCCAGGGTTACTTGTGAAGTGTCTGGTGAAGGCAGAGCTGTAGGACTGCTTTACAATGCTCTCACAACCCTGACTATTCAAACAATGTTTTCCTTCCAGTTTACTGTAAGAGCTGCTGCACCAGGCACACCTGGACAGGAGGGACAGAGCCAAGCTCTGCTGTGGCAGGCACAGCAGCTGGGAACCACTGCAGTGGCCAGGGATGGCCCCAAAGTTACCACTACTGCAAACCAGTAAGAATGAGTGAACTGCAGCCTGCAAGCCCTAGCACACTGCTTCTGTGGTGCTTCAAATGTGAGTTAAACACCACTGCTGCCCTCCCAGATACCAGCTCTAAGGCCTGCAGGAGGTTTTTCAGTTTTTCTTACCCTTGTACCAGCTTAGGGTCCATGACACCATTCCAAATCATCACAAAGAAGAAAAATAAGTAGTACATTTATTGAATCTCCACTTACTACTACTACTAGCCTTTATTCAGACACATGTGCTCAGCTTCGAGAGCCAAGAATTTCTTCATTATCATTCAATGTGAATGATGCTATACATGAATCAAGTGCAGGAAGTTGGGCTTTTCTCTCTAACAGGAATGAGAGAGGGGTTTCTAGTCTTTCCATCTGTTTTTTGGCTGCACAAAATAACCCTTTCCAAGGGCACATGAAATAAAATACTATATTGCATACTATATACATTTACATACAACGGTAAATGCACCATTCATTCAGAAATACACAATACCTAAGGCTCAATGGAAAAGCTCAGTTGAAGCAACTTCTCTCTGGCTAGGAGAGAAGTGGCTCATGACAGTTGTGGAAGTTTCCATAACCTGTGTTCATGTGGATCCTGCCCCTCTGCAGCAATCTCCAAGGGCCACCTGTGCCTGGGAAGGAGGGGATGGCCCATGCCATTTCAGAAGCCCATGGCTCAAAGGAAAATATATACAACCATGATGGTGGATTTCCTCTGAGAGTAATTATGCAGCAACTGCAGGAGGAGGCAAAGTACCTTAGTGTACTTAGCTGACCACCTGCAGAAGCCCCTTTTGGGCATAGGAAACCACTTCTGGTGCAAAGCCTTCCCTTTATAGCTGAACAATACT
Organism: Monarcha castaneiventris obscurior; assembly: GCA_026261815.1. Classification (NCBI taxonomy): domain Eukaryota; kingdom Metazoa; phylum Chordata; class Aves; order Passeriformes; family Monarchidae; genus Monarcha; species Monarcha castaneiventris. The sequence continues at coordinate 20,681,582 of JAMPIT010000886.1, forward strand.
TACTTTAAACTGTTTTTTGCTTTTCTCCTTGGACTGTTGGACTGCAAGAAGATTAAAACAGTGCTAGCAAGTGAACTGCGTGGTAGGGGCACTGGAGCTGTTGGAAAGGGATTTTTTTTAAGCTGATCAGACATGAGGAACTGAATTGTCTGCTTCCAGCTGTATCATCAGCCTTATTTTACAATACCTGAGCTTTGCCTCCTCCCATTGCTGTGCTGCACTCACACACCCCCCAAGTGCTCTACAGGGACATTACTGCTCCTTGGTTATCTTTTGACATTTCTGAAGTCCCTGCAGAGAAATACTTGCCACGTTGCCACATGTGGCAACCTTTTCTCTAAGATAACAAAGCAATTCATTGACCAGAGTCACCAGACCCTGTATCACACCCAGAACAGTGCAGATAAGGAGAGACAACGTTACCTGTCTTCTCCCTGTCCCCGCAGGTGCAGTCCCCACCATCCCCACGCAGCGGCACTGTAAGCAATGGGCACGGGCAGGAACAAGGTCTTCCTGGACCTCACTTGCCAAACAGACTACGGATAAAAGCTGGGCTTCACTGCACTAGATTCCCCTTTTATTAGGCTGCTGCTCTTTTCTCAGCAGTGGGCTCAATTGATTCCTCTCTTCAGCCTTTCATTCTGGGCTCAGAGGGGTAACACATCAACTCCAGCTCATGCCTGTTTCATAAACTGAGAAAAGTAATTTAAAAATACACTAAGTGTTAACTCTGCTCTCTCCCCTGCTCAAAGTAGGGCAGGCATTCCAAATCCTTCCTGGAAGTAGAAGTCGAATTGTAGAAGCACACCATTAATACTCAAGACTGTGACTTGCACTCTATGCCCCAGGGCAGTGTCAGGGGCAGCAGCCCTTTCCAAGGGTGGGGCAAGGCTCCACATGCACATTCTCTGCTCCTGCTCATTTGTCCAGTTGTTTTGGCTTGACAAGAGATGGCATCATAGCACACATTGGAGCACCACACGTCCCAGTGGCACTGGGGGCAAGGGAGTCCCTCTCAGCTCCAGCTGGAGTTTTGCAGTTCCTCTCGGAGCCAGGTTGGAAGGGGCTGCCCAAGTCTGTTCATCAGCTTGGATAATTCAATGTTGTGCTCCCGGTAGAAGTCTCTCAGAAAGAGCCGTGACTGTGTGGAAAAAACAAACCACATGAGCATGAAGGAAGATGTTACCCTCAACACATGTTCCACAGGTCATCTAGGACAGATGGTGAGAAAATCCACGTGGGTTTGCTGGGATGTTTTTACATCTCTTGCTGCCAACAGATTTGAGACAGCTACTCACCAAGGAATCCATATCAGGGTATTTCCTTCCTTTACTCTTTCCTAGGCATTTAGTCTTTCCTCCATCTAGCAGCTGGCACCAAAATCCTTTTGCTTCATCAAATCTGAAAAGGATATTTGTCTTTAAAAGATACAGCCACACACCCAATTAGCAACAGCAGAAATTAAGCAACACCATAGTTAATTTATTTTGTGGTATTGGTTCCTTGGTTTTTTTTTAGCACTGGACTACTTTGACAAGAAACTCATTACAAACATGACTGTTTCAGCTTTACGCAAATTTCAGAGGTAACATGGTGTTACACTATTTGTCTGTCCAGCTGGGGGGAAAGATACTAATCAATTTTTACTGTATGTAAATTCTTTTAAATCTCGCTAGAGTTGAGTATTAGAGAATCCCCTGACCGTTTTATGAAAGAGTCAAGTGTTTATTTTCTTGCTAAAACACAGGCATAAGGCAATGCTAGGAACCACGTCTGGATCTGACCTGGCCAAAGGTGAGCTTGAGATCTGAGCAAGTCCCCCTACAAATCTGGGGCAAGCTGACCAATCCCATCTGTTTTCTGACCCTGGCTGAGGGGTACCAGCCAGTACCACTACTGTAGACATTCCAGTCCCCAGCAGCAGACGTGCTGCAGCAAATAAAGCTTTCAAGTAACCTGACATTTCTTTAAATCTGTTCTCCCCTGGGGAGCCATGTGCCACCCCTTTAGAAACAGCTGTAGGAAGAGAACTGAATTAGTTGTCCTCTCTTTACTGTGAAAGGAAAGGGCAATTGTTCTACGCCTACATGCAGGCATCCCCACCCACCATCCTCAGCTGGCATAGGCTGTGACAGCAGAGAAGATGTGAAAACAGGTTTCAGCTGCAAAGAACAATATTCAGCATCTCCAGCCAGCTTGCAGAGTTTCCACTGAACACTGGTATGGCCACAGTTCACTTTCAACAGCATTTAATCTATTCAGATAACTGTATGTGCAGTCATGTCTGAGTAACATCCCTTAACTGTAGCAGTGAGGTGGTGCCTCTGCTAATGCTCCCTCAGACAGCTCTGGGCACCTGTCAAATCCACACTGTCTCTAATAACAGGCTCTTTACCTCAAAACTGTGCAGTGTGGCCCTAATCTCCATCTGGGTGAAGATAGGAGCAGCTTGTCACACGTTTTTTATCATACCTCCTCTACTTTTTGTCAGATACAGGTATAACATAAAGCATAAGGAGTGCTAATAATTCCAGCACCTTTTCTGAAACACTACCAAATGGAAAAAACATCATAGTTACTGCTGTGAGCAACTTCATGCTTCTCCATGACAGTGGTAAAACCTTGTCCTTCCCCTATAATTTCTGGAGCCACTAAGCTGTGATTCCAGTCTCCACAAAGCATCTCATGCTATCTGAACCTAATTTTAGGTTTAGGCATAACTCTGAAACATTGGCAGGTGTGGGGTCAGAGACAAGATGTATTCTTTTAATCAAGGGCTGAGAAAGAATCCTCCCAGGACTGATTTATTTCCCTACCTGAGGGCCTGGGTGTAGTTGAAGAGTGGCGTAACTCCCAGGAACTTCTGGATGTTGTCCATTACAGAGGCAGGGTTGTGTCTCAGCTCCTGCCCATCCACAATGAGAAGCTGAAAGGAGAACAGCTGCCTTAGCCTCTGCCATCTTGTGCTGACTGACACCTGTGAGCTTCCTGCATCTCCAGCTGCCCCTGGCCTGTGAGTACAGGCAGCCAAAGTCTCTGTTCTACACCACCACAGTGGGGGGATGTGGCCCATTTGTCACCACAGGTAGAGAAGTTATGATATGGGCCACAAGTACCATAAAACAATAAATCATGACAAGCTTTGCTTCATAAAGTTGTCTTTGGCCAAACGCCCTGTAACAAAGCACTAAGGCCCAGCAGCAGCATGTACAGGTTGTCTCTGGAAACTGTTTGTTTTTTGATGTCAGCAGCCATTTTGCTAAGTATTCTTCTGTAACCTGTGATTATTCTCCTGTTACATGTCTCATAGACAGTGAACAACTTTGTGCTAATAAATTACCTATTCCAAAGAACAGAATGGAGCAATAGTCACATGAACTGAAGACTGGCCTGCAGTAAAAACAAGGATGGTGTGTGTGTGGCTCCATCATTCCTCACAGCAGTAACCTCCAGGAATAGTAAGGCAATGAGATACAAGCCTAAGAATGCTTTACCATCTCTCTTTTAGTCTTGGCAGATCTGTCACGTACAGTTCAGGCTCTGCTGCTTTGGCAGAGAATAAGAGACTAAATGGACATTATAAACCTCTGCTGGATTACAGACTGACAATAACTCTGGCAGCAGAAAGAACTTGAAAAAGCATATCCTGACTCTCAGTAATCACACCCACATATATATACACATATATAGGTAGATACAGCTATCTGTCTAGATAAATAGATACCTAAATATCTATCTTAGACAGTTTAGAAACTTCTTGGGAATTTAGAGACCGAAATAGTCTACACTGTCTATTAATTTGCCTTTTTGCAAATTTATATACAGAACACAGAATCCTGACATCTCTGCAGTGAACCTTCCCTTCACCAGACAGCTAATGGCTTCACAACATGGGGACTAACGAGGCAGAGTTCACAAGCCTCTCTTTAAAGCAACAAAACCACAGCAAGTGGCTGAAGACCTTCTGGGCCTGAAGAGGGTCCCTGGACTGCAGACTGCCAAGATGAAAGGAAGGGAGTGCTAACACTGCTGTGTTCTTGCTGAAATTCCCAGTACTGTGGAGCTCTCTAGGAGATCACAGCATCCTCCTGCACTCATTTCCTTTTACAAATACAATAAAGTGCAAAATTGGCGTATTCAAGCCTGATTTCTTGACCACTCGTAACAGGAGAAAGCAAGTAGTGGCTTTTGTTCCAAAAGACAAGAAAGAAGGCGAAACTAAAATTATGGGTGGAGCGCGTGCACATGAATCAGTTTGTTCCCCTCTCCTCTACACTAAACCTGTAAGGGGCTCCACAAGCACCTCTAGTGACTGATCTCCTACCTGGCCAGAGGGATAGTACGTCAGCCAGCGCTCCAGGTGAGTGGAATACCAGCCAGGGAACAGGCATCGGCTCTGCAGGTTGCGCAGCTCCTGAGGGGCCTGGGATTTCGCAGAGATCACTTGGTAGAAGGTGTAATTGAGCGCCACAGGGTCATTGTGAGCACGCTGGTGCTGAAAAACACAAGCTGAATTCAGGAGCAGGAACACGATTTCACCTTACACCTCTCTGTGCAGACCCCACCGACTCAGCACAGCCACCCACCAATGCCTCTGTATGTGAATCTGTCCACACCCTGCAGGCAACCTGTCTCCTCTAGGGAAGCACACCCACAGCTTTCTGCCTCAGCCCACTGAAATTTCTCTGTGGCCCTCATCCCAGCGCAGCACAGGGAAGTTACCTGATACCACGAATAGGCTCGGTCAGCAGGGTTGATCAGAACAGTGATGATTTTGGCTCGAGGCAGCAGGGCTGCACCACGTTTTGGTACCACCTCTGTGTCAAAGTAATTGGCACTCTTCTCAAACATGAAGTCTGTGCTGGCATTGGAGGGGATGGGAAAGAATTCCATGTACCTGCCGAACAGACGGGATGCTGGTGAGTGGCATGGCCCAACAAGAAAAGGCAGAGCCCCATGATTCCCTTACTCCTCTTCAACAGACACAGCTGCACCTCCCCAGCAATGCAGGGAATGGGCAAAGGAGTACATATCTGGCAGAGGCGTGACTCCAAAAGGGGTGGTGGCACATGACAAAAAGTTGGGAAATGATACAAAGGTATGAAAGTATTTTGCTGAGAGTGTGTTCCCCAAGTCCCTGGGCAGTGGAAGGAAAAACCTGAAGGTGAAGTCCCAGTTGCAGCCTTTAGCAGGAAGGACTTTTATTCCAAGAGTAAAGTCAGAATCATCTGCCTGCCTTGTCACCAACCACTTGTTTAAACCTGTCTAAATCATTTGTCTCTGTACCTCAATCCATAGTTGAGGTGCAGAGTAGAGAGCTCTGCCCTGCCTCACAGGAGCTTGTCACATTAGTAACATTGAAACTGTAGGATACTTGAGTAACAGGGCAAGAGGGTAGGGGGGCTGGGGACTGTGAAGCACTGGAAGAGTGGTCTCTGCTCAAATCTAAGCTGTGCAACAAATGCAAATTCCATGTTAAATGTGAAGGTTCTCCATTTCCATGTGATGCTACACTCAAATCAATCTGGATGACTTTTCTAGGGGATGCACATAAAAGCCTTCACTTTCTAACCTGTCAGCTAGTGCAACTGCTCTGTAGTGCTTGACTCCTGTGAGCTTTGCTCAAGTACTAACCACCTTCCAGTATCTTTTTAACAGTCTAAATGATTAGAGAAGTCAATCTCCACAACTCATGGGCAAAGAAATCCCACAGCAGAATGCCTTAGTGCCACACAGCCATCCCTCAGATGCACAAGGGAGGGCAGTGCCACTGTCAACCAAAGCTACTGCTTTGAGTAAGAAACACCTTTAAACTTTCTCTGCCTGGAAACATAGTGGCATATGTAGTGCCGTGGTGACACTAGAATTTCCCTGCCAGGCGCAAACTTCTAAAGCTAAAGACCAAGGTATGCATATGGACACAGAGCCACCACTGTGTTCCTTGTGTGGACTCCAAAGTGTCAAGGCCTGAGAACAATGGTAGGGAAGTTGTCCCCTCCAGTATTATGTTTTAACTCTGAAACCATGAAGAACTTTGTAATGAGGACACTGCTGTCTGTTTTGCATGTCAAAGTAAAAGTAATTTAATGACAGCAGTGCATTCAACAAAGATTGGCTGAATTTTTAAAGCTAAATCATGCTATGACTCTCCTGGAGAATAGTCAGTAAAATGAGAAACTACCTGTGCTGCTCCTGGGACTACACAGTTGGGTTACCAGGAAAACAGCATGCACTGAGAAATAGCAAGGAAAATAGCTGTTCAGAAACAACAAAGCTGCTAAGGGGGATGAGGGGAACATACAGAGAGACTCTGGAGAAGAAATCATAAGTGCACCTTACCACAGAAGAACACATGTCAGGTTTCTTACCAATCGATTCCTTTGTGATAGTTGGGGCCATTAAAAAACTGGATCTCCTCAAAGGTGGATGGACTTGGGAAGTTACTGGTGACAGCTGGGTGCATGGTCAAGAAGAAGTGCACAGCTGTTGTGCCTGCAACGGGAACCAGTTAATGGGACCTGGGTCATACATAAGGCTTTGAATGAAAGGTTTTACCTACGCTGCAAGAAACAGTTCCTGGATGGGCACGCTCCTCTGTTGTGTGGCTGAGCAACCCCTTAACTCATGCAGGTTACAACAGCAGTGACACCAAGCACTGCTCAGTCAGGTTCAATCCACATTTCAACTCATGCAGCTGATTTGAATTGCCTCCTCAGCATGACAGCTGCCACCCAGGTCAGCTACTCCCATGCCAGTGGCAAAGCCACACTGTCACATGGCAGAACCCAAACCTGCCAAATGAGAGGTGCCCGAGGCAGGAGACGTGCTAGGGACAACATTCGTGTCCTTGGATGAGAACTCAGCCAGAGATACCTTGGCCTACCTTTGCCGTAGATGTTTCCCCTTCATCCCACCAAACCTGACCATGCTGCTCAGGACACGGCTGTGGGCCTCCAGCAGGACACAGAATCAGCCAAGGGAAGGCTTTTCTTACTGAGCCACCTGTAACCAGCCTGGGTCATGATACAGGAGGGCTCCTGCTGCACACACACCAACAGAGCTTCCCAGTGACACAGCCAGAGGCAGAAGCTTGCCTGGGACAAGCTTTGTTCCAAGGCCAGGATCACCATTTGCTGTGCTGGTTGGTGCTGCTGTTACATGGCACTGCACAGAAAGCCAAGGCTTGAAGACCTGGCCTTAGCTGAAGAGATTTTGCTCGCTTCAGCCTAGAAGGGACTCATCAGTAGAGCATACATAGCTGTGTCACTGCCAACCACAATGCCACAGCAGTTAAAAGGTGGTGACAGAGATCAGACAAAGGAGCTTCTCTCCCTCCCACTGAAAGTGACATGGAGCATGCAGTGGGTACACAGATGTGCAGCAACAAAAGCACTAGGGGATATTCAGTGTAACCTTTGCTAAGTGTGTTTGCTTAGTCCTGCTGACAGCTTATATTTGTGACACACTAAGGTCACAGGTTCTCTGAGCTTACATGGAAAGCCAAAACAGATAGGGCAAGCCAAGCACAGTGCCAGGGGGAAAAAGTACTGACAGACTTGCCAGATTTAGGTTAGAACATATCTGAGATTGTCTGAAATGTCCTCTGTGGCCATTTGGCAGCTTGCACAAAGGGCAGCCATACAGATCTGCAGCACAGACCTTTCCAGCTCTCCTCTCTGCAAGAGTGAAATGAAAGCTGCAATCTATATAGAAATAATGACATTACCAGTTTTCTGAGGTCCCACGATGAGGAACTTGGGGAGTCGATCACATGTTTTCTCTTTGGACCAGATATCCTTGTGCCTTTTATCATCACAGGGGTTCTGTAGCACAAGTGATGAGATTAAGCATTACCACAGAAGGTAATGGCAAGGGAAGGAAAAGCTGGAAGGACCAGTCCTCTCGGGAAAATGCTATTAGCATATGAAGAACACTTCAGAGCCACACTGCTCTCTGCCAGGCATCGAGAAGTGTTAAATAAAAACACTGGGGACCATTTTCAAAAGCTCCAGTGACACGAGAGCCAAAGTCCCTCTGAGAGTGTTAACCACAGGCCTTGCCCTATGTAGCCATAGTGGGCTGGGCCACTGTGATAGCACAGCTCAGCATCTGTGAACTTCTGGCAGACAGACAACTCTATCACCTTCAGTTAATTTCATCTGCTCATTACCATGCAGAGAGCTGCTGCACTGGGATAAAATGGAATAAGCGTGTTTTTATTTAATGAACATGAATTCTGCAGTGTGAAATTACTTTGAGATTAATCACATTAACATGCCTGCAAGCTCCTCCAGCACCAAACAGGGCTCTTGCTTGCACACTTTACATTTCACAGCAGCTTGCTCTAATACAAGCCCTTTAATGACCCAAACGCCTACAAGCTGGCCACTGGTCACATATGACAGTCATCCCTATCCCTAAGCCCACACTGTGACTGTGTCCTACTGCTCCTACTCCCCTATCCCTTCCACCTTGCCATTTGCCATGGGCAGCCTGAAGCCACAAAGGTTAAACCTAAAAGCTTTATGCTCTACCCCTCTGGATCAGCAGCCTTGCCACACTTTAAATGTGGGATACACCTCTTAGAAAATCACTAGGAGTGGTTAAAGCTGCCTTCTCACCTGCCACAAGGGATTCTTCTCCTGTGGGAAGATTTCAAAGTACTTTTTTGCAAGCTGGACTGGAGGCAATGTTTGCAGGCGAAGGTTGGTCCAGCACTGCACAAACTTGACCAGGCTCTCAAAAGTGTACAGTCCCAGACGGTCATTCCCATAGTTGGACAGGTGGGTCATGAAGATGCTGATCTGAAAATAAGAAAGACAAACTAAAGTAAATCAGGTAACAGAACTGTTACCTCCTAGCTTGATTCCATGGTCAGCAAGAGGCTGTTCACAACTCAAAGTGCCATGGCTGTCTTGGCTGACAAATGTCCATCTGCCAGGAAACAGCTCTTGTGAGACAGGAATAACTCAGGAGAGGAGGGTCACAGACCCCTCAGTAATCCCTGGGAACGGTGCAGGGCCATGATAACTGAACCCTGGATGTGAGTTCAGAGCAGTTTAAAAATCCCATTCAAGTGGCTCTAGGACATTTAGGTGAACAAGATTTACTAAGTAACTCACTACTAGTCAAAAACCTTGCAAAGCCTCTTTCACAGGAAAACAGGAGCTTCCCTTCCTCTCCTCGAGGCACAACCAGGGCAACCTCTCGAGCTGCAGAGTCTGCTACAGCAGGGGGGCAGGCCAGGGAGGGGGCACCACGCTGCAGGCCAGGCCACATGGCACAGGGACAGTTGTCACAGGAGTTCTTTCTGGGCCCACAGCCTGTCAGCTTTCATTCTCTTCAGAGCTGACATCTCAAATGTAAAGGAGGAGCAACTGGCAAGTCCCAGTTTAAAATATAAACAGGTGTATCTGGGGATCTGATCAGGGACTGCAAAGAGACACTGCACTAGGATATTGCCCTAGAAACAGACACCAGCTGGTAAGTTTTAGCCTTCAAGAACCTTCAGCACAGGCATCCCCTGCAAAATCTCCTGCTAAGCTTTAACATCCGTGGGCAAAGTGGCACTCAACAGCTGTGGCAGCCGCCCCAGCACTGCAGTGCTCAGGAGGCTGAGTGCTATTCTGTCTTGCCAAGCCATCTCTACTCTCAAGGAGATACATTTTCCTCCTGACAGTTTTTCAGTATTTTAACTTTTGGAAAAGAGTGCGAAGGACTGTTGTCAGCTTGACTCTAGTGTGTGGTTTTGATATGTCCCATTGAATTCAGCATCCCAGTACCCATAACACAACAGCAATTTGCCAGACATAAACCACACCATGGCTAGAAGTTAGAAAAACAAGCAGAACACTGAGGCCAGTGGAGGAATGGCTGATTTAGCACTCTTTTCCCAGTGTCTGCAAGCGCAGGGAGGGAAAATTACCTCAGTCACAGCAGGGGCACTCATTGCTGTACAGTCCTGCGTTCAATTTTGGTGACACCAGGTAAGGTCAGGAGGCAATGACAGGCTTCCCTGGCAGGGGGCAGGAATGGCTTTCCCACTCACAGCAGGAGAAGAGCAAAATGGGGAAGCAGGGGACAGATGGGCTTGGGATGAAGACATTTGCTGGCACTGAGGAAGTCTGAATTCAGTTTTCTGCCCGGTGTCACCATGGACTTGTTTCGGCAAGAGAAGGGGTACTGATAGATAGTAGCTCCCTGTGCCTGAGCCATCCCCAAGACAGTGTGACAAGTTTAAGTCTGTCTGTAAGGTGCTCAGCACCCAGCACCTTTGGGTAGGCAAGAGAAAACACTGGTGGGACTCTGGGACACATGGAAAGTAAGTGGAGTTCGAGATCTATCACGTTTGTCTGCCTGTGAGTTTGTCACTTCTGGTTCCCTACTGAGCTGACAGAGAGGCCCTGCCAGACAGGCTCTGGCACCTACTCTTCAAAGAGCAGCGTGTGCTCGGTGCTGTTGTGTAAGAAGGATGTGCTAAATACAACACAGAGCAGAGGACAGAAAGATCAGTGTAACTGCAAGGCGTGATGGGAAAAGGATGCATCTCATGTTGTATTTTGCCCCTTTCTGGGACACATCAGAAAGGTTCTCTGATACCAAAGTGTGACTCATCCCTTTGAGTTGCTAGTGAAATACATGCAGGAAAAATGTGCTGCATGAAGAGTCTGGCTCACTGGCACAAATCGAGGAGGACAAAGGTCACCATGTGGGACCCCTTCAAGACTTCCAGAATAAAAAAAAAGCCTGCATGTGCTCCAGGTTAGCAGCTGTGTCTCAAGACTGACTACATTTGGTAAAATAGTTCACACAGGTAATGCTGCCACCTGAAAAGAGCCCCAAGCAACTGGATTTGGAAGAAGAAAAGACAAACCCAGTGAATGAGCCATTTCCCTGTACTTGTGAGTGTGCAGTCAGGCCTGTAACACGTGCACTGTTTAACAAGGCCTGGCAGCTTGCTCTGTCCCATCACAGCTACTGCTGCCAGAACAGCTCCAAGCACCGTTTCTGACATAAGCTACACTCAAGGGCCATCTCTCCCTCCCTCCCATCCACACCCACTGACCCTGCAGACTGACTTGGAAGTAACACCTTCCTCCTTTCCCCTCCCTCTACTGTTAGTGTGCCATGATTTCCCTTCCTTCACACTGAGGAAAGATGAGAGCAAAGGTCCCAGAGCGCCCAGAACACAGAAACAGAAGGGTATGAGCACCCTTGCAAGATGTATCAAGCAACTGTGGGCACAGCAGTAACTGGCCTGTGCAGTGTGAGCAGAAGTGTTTGTGAGAAGCAATCAGCCTGTGCTCAGGATCAACAGCTATTCTGACATCAGACCTTGTTCACCAGTCAGAAGATCAAACATCTTCTGTTTGCACCATGGAGTTAATCATACACACACAGCCTTGGAGACTCCTCCATGTCACTTAAAGGGAGCTGGAAGCACCAAAAAGGACTGAAAGAGCCTAGTCCAAGTCTGCTACGGATCACTGCTGGGGCTGCAGAGCTGGCCAGCTTTCTATCAGGCCCCTGAGATGGCTCTATCAGCAAGGGGAGGAATGCAAGGTCTGACTCACTGTGCAAACACAAGAGGAGCTTAGAGCACAGCACTCTGCTCTGACAGAGAGAAATGCTGCACTGCCAAAAGGAAGCAGAAGTGTAAACATGGGAAGCATCTGAAGGTGCCTGAAAGAGTTTTAAGTCACCATGAAGAACCAACAATAAATCTGGCAAATAAGCTCATCCTGTACCAGAACACAATTTTCCCAAATATTTTTGGATCACAGATTACTGCCAGCTGCTTTGACCATCACATTTTATCAGCAAATTTTAACAGGTAGTTCTAGACACTATGTTTCTATAATTCTTTGGCCCAGCCTCCTAGACCAGTAAAAATCTCTGGATTACAGCCTAGCAACTGGTTTTCCAAGAGAAACCCACAGCCTTTACTTTCACAGAGGCTGTTTCTGCATGCTTTAAGGTCTGACAATTACAAAGTGGGGAAAGGTGCAATTCACCCAGCCATGGGCCACGGCCAGCATGTCACCCTGGCTGGTTTCTGTCTGCTCAGTGCTGCACCTCTCTACACACTCAATACTGATGCTCCCTTGGCAGCGTGTAAAGCAAAGCACCATCAACCAGCACGTATTTCCTTGGCCCTCTATTTCACATCTCCTCAGCAACACGCTGGAGACACCCACACTGTCACGGGGGTGACAATCTCCAGCAAGAGCTAGTCCTTTCTCCTATCAGGCACATAAGCTGGGACAGCGGTGCACAAATTCCCCTTTCAGGTGAACTTACTGGGTTCAGAAGCACCGTCAGGAAGAGTTCACCACCACGAATGCTCTTGTCCAACTCCTTTGAGCCACCAGGATATTCATTATAGAAGATAGTGTGAGTAAAAAGACCACAGGTCTGTCGAGGGAGAACCTGGCAGTATCGGAAAAAGGCAAAGTGAGACAAGAGGCAGATGCAGCAGAATCTGTATGAGAATGAGTCAAAGCAGCATTTTATGGCTCAATATAAAGAGTTAAGGGGTGTAAGTGACATAGGTTCAGAGGACTCTTGCTATTCCTCCTAACCACTTAACTCATCACACTGCAAACAAGCCACTGGGATTTCAATTTAGTCTTGATGGGCTTGGTTTTGCTCTCCATTCAGTACTGACCCCTGAATTGTTCTGAGAAACACAGAACTGGCTTTAGCCAAGTTTTTTCTTTACCTCACTTAATGATTTTGGAAAAATGGTGATATTAAGATTAATGTCTCTGATGCAGGTCATGAGAAGACCGTTCCCTGGGCAGAAAAGTGGGCTCTGCTGTGCTTACCATGATTCCATTATGGATGAATCCACGCCGGTACCGGGCAGGCCGGAGGTGTGGGTATTCCTCTGTGCTCGTTACTTGGATGCTCCAAACAGATTTCCATGCCTCATAGAGTTGTGTGTGGACAGGATAAACTCCAGAATGATGTGGGGCTACAGCATAGCCCAAGTCTGTGGGAATCCCATGCTCCTGGAAGCAGAAAACACAACTTCATAATTTGGTATTTAACTAATAATCCTAATAAGGATCATATTTAGCAACAGCATCCAAGTTGGAGTAAGATGACAGAGGAACATGAAAACTCTCTGGACTGGGAAACCTGAAATAGCACTTGTACTTCTTGTTTTATGCATCTGTAGAAATATAAGGGCAATTCTGTAGCAACAAGGACATTCAGCACTGGTAACAGCTGCTGTAAGAATGGTCATGTAGCTTGCAGGTGTGACAGATCAGATTAATTCAGAACCCTCAGGTCACATACCCTGGTTACTACAAACTAATCAATCCTGTTAAGTGACACATCTTACTCCCACAATGCCTAGATGTGAGTCACCAGAGAAGGAAAACAAAATTTCCTTAACTGATATAGAGGAAAGGAAGATGACTGGAATCTGGATTGTCTCTAGCAATTCAAAGAAAAGCAGACATAGAGCAAGAGACTATTGAGGGTGAAGATATGGGGCCTGGAGCTATATTAAAATAACAGGAAATTTCTGAATTTCTTGGGTTTTAATTCCACTATGTGGTTCTGGTAACAATATCAATGATGACAGCTCTGCCCTGGTGGTGCACGATAAAACCAGAGCCCCTAAATGAAGCAATAACCTTCTCTGACTGTTAGCCTGTCTTATGTTAAATATGTATAATTGTGTTCTGTGCTTTGTCTCTCTTTGCAAAAGACTGCACTGTTATTTAACCAGGAAAAGGAGGAGCCTAAATTGTTCCTATAATGCTGTGACCGTGCTCTACATTGAAGACCATCCCTAATCTATGTGTGTCACAGGAACACAAGACAGCAGCCTGCTATTCCCAAGGGGATTACCATCAAAAGAACCAAACTAGAGGTGAAGAGGACATTTCTTTTCAGGGAAACATGTACGCTGTATTCAACTCTGAGCTGTAAGAACCAAACATACATTGTTCCATCAATGCAGGATGTTCAAGGCTTCCCCCTCCTCTGCCAAAACCCAGGGAATTTCCTCTGTGCTTCCTAGATAAGTAACTTCCTACAGCATTGTCTGGAAGGCCCGAAGAAGGGCTGTTAGCAGACAGAGCATTTTATACTTATAGTACTGACCAGGTGACTTCCTTACAGAGCCACCCTGAATAAGGATGGAAAAGGAAATGCTTTCTCACAGCCAGAGTTTGTAAATTAATTGCATTTGGATGGTAATGCTACAAGTTCACACCTCAGGAAACAAGAGCCTTGGGATTTGCACCCTGGAATGTAGCAGAGCTGCCTGGGGCCATGCAGGTGCTGGGAAACGTTTCCCATCGCAGGGGCAGGCATGTGAATAGCTTTTCTTGCCTCAAGACCGCAGGAGCCACGCATCAATTTGAACTTCCAGACCTGCCTTGCTTAAATGCAGCTGAATTACTAGACTAGTATTTGGGTTCAGTGGGGTCCAAACAGCTATTCCAGAAGAAAAAACGTTTAAGGATTAGCACTGTAAAGTAAATAAACTGCAATGCTCCTTACCACAGCAAACTGCTTGTTGAGCTTCATCTGCTCAGCCAACACAGTGACATTGTGGAAAAGATGAGGCTGCATGTGACTCCACATGTGAGGGAACCACCAGAACTCCTTCCTGTGCTTGAGCAGCATGTCATCCCCTTCATCTTCCTCATCTGTACCTACAGAAAGCAGAAAAGAAGTGCAAATTCAAAAGGCAGAAGAGGGGCTCAGTGTTTAAAAGCAGCAGCTCATCCCCTGCAATGCTGTTCCAGCAGAGTCACGCTCTAATGCATTACACACCACCCACACCGAGGGGGCGGCTCCGTGCAGGTGCTGGGACAAAGGGCTCCAGGGCCTTACCTGTGTGGTAGAATTTCCCTGAGAAGCCCAGGTTGAAGGTGAAATTTGGGACTAAAGTTCTCAGCTTATTCTGGGTGCTCAGTAAAGCCTGTTTGAAGAAAAGGAAAAAGAAATGTTCATATTTTTTCTTCTGTAACATGTCTCTGTGCTGTACTGGTGCCCAGTGAAGTCTAAAGAGGTATCAAAGGAAATGGGGCTTAGGCACGGTTTCCGTGGGAGTGGAGGAGAGCAGATAAGTGCTCCTTATACAGTCTTTACTTGAAGTAGCTCTGCTGTACTAAATGATGCCCCTTTAAAACTACAGTCAGATCATGCTCTCTACTTCAATGTGAAAGATCCAGAGTGTCTGTGCTAAGGCAAAGGAACAATAAATCTCACTTGAAAGCAGCAGATTATTTACACTTTACAGGTTCAACCCCAATGCTCCCTTCCTCTCCCATGCCGGCTGGGACTTTGCTAATGAACCTCTGCCCTTTTTCAGTTTATGTGCTAATGAAAAGGAGGATGGGACAGCCCATGGTACACAGATGAAGAAAAATAAGTCAATAATATCACGAACAGTAACTAAGTGATTCAAAGGGAGGGGCTTTTATTTGGAGAGGAAAGGTGGATTCTCAGAACTACCCATACAACAATCCAACAACAGCAGAGAGGTATCCCTGACTCTGTGTTCCCTTGAAAGTGCCAAAATTTTGTAGCAGAAAAAGTTTCCTGGATTCTGGGAAGAAAATCTGGGAAAGCCAACATTCACAATCCTCACATCTCTTACAGGTTCTCTTGTGCTCACCTGTGATTGCTTTAAAAGTAACTGCTTTAACCAAAAGGAAGGTGCCTTGTGCCATGAACATCAGGGTCCAGTAGTGTACAGAGTAAGACAGCACACAGCCTTGACAGAAAAAAAACCAAACCAAAAAACAAATCCCAGAGGCTCAGTGTGTCACAGACAAGTAGGACACAAATTAATTCTAGTCAAATTTCTTCTGCTGGAAAACAATAAAAAGAGAGGAGATGAACGCTCTGCTGCTACCTGCGTGCTTCAGGGAAATGCCACTGGTGCATCTCCCTGTGGGAGAACTCTTAATCAAACAGGGGCTGGCAGGAGGGCTGTTGGCAAGTGACAGACACGGTCCTTGTCTGGGCTATTTAGATTTTAATAGCTTTTCTCAGAAAGCAATGGATCAGTGGCTACACCAAGGTGAAGGTGATGACCCCTCAACAGCAGACTTTGGCTGGATGCAATCACACAGGAAACATGGAATATAACTCTGGGGAAAGCACACAGACCTATCACACTGTGTAGGGACGATGAACAGATCTTCCTGCATCCGCTGCCCTTCCACAGCCCCAAGGAGCCTGAAACAGCACTGCAGGGTGCCTTCATATGGCTCACACTCCATAGGAACTGTTTGGGTGGCACCACTCCCTCAGTGGTGCAAGTGCACTCACAAAAAGCAGACTCTCATTCCGTGGACCTCTTATGGGTAACCTGACAAATCACTGCTGTCACTGATACATCAAACCAGTGTTAACCAAACACTGGTCCTCACATAATTTTAGAAATTACTTCCACAGTTCACTTCAATCACCCATTCACTGCAAACATACACTGAGCAGTTTTACACCCAAGGCAGGCAGTCCACGACCACAGCAAGGTGGGAAGACCAGACAGATTACATGTGCAGTGCTGCAAGACACTCTCAATGCTCTCTGTGAGGGAACCAAGCTTTCAGACTTCTCCCTGCAGACACACTAAATTGCCTGTTCCTCATGCCCACATCCACACAACAGTGACATCAAATGCAGCCTGGGACAAATTTCAAAGATTTTAGCTTTTCCATAGCCACTTGCCTACCGCATCTTTACCTCAGTCCCCAGCCAAGAACAGTAATTTGATAAATGTAAGGCATGTGACATCTCCAGAACCTATCACACATATAGGCAGTGCTTTTAAAAAGTGACATGCCAGCAACACGGATGGCTGAAGCCTCCTTTGCAGCACAAGATCCAGAAGAGGCAATGAGAGGTCAAGCTCCCTTTATGCAGCCCAGCAAGACACAGGCACTCACCCCACACATCAGGGAGCACAGACTAAGAGCTGTGCACCTCTCCTCGGAGAGGCACCTGTCTGTCCAGATGATGCTTTACAAGATCACTCCAAATTTGGGAACCAGCACCCTGAACACATCACTCAGTAACTCAGACAGGAAAGTGCCACTTTCTTTCCCTTCTCCAGAGCTGTCCCAAGCCTCACCACTTCCCTCTGCTGCCCTGAAAGGCACATCCAGTTCCCCAAGCCTGGGTAGGAAAGTGGTAGGAGGAAAGACAGTGGTTAAGAGGCTTAGCATTCCTCCGCACAGAAAGAGATTTAAAGCCTGGCTGGGGTTACCATGACGACACATCTGTCTGATAATAAATCCCAAAAAGCTCTGCTCCAGCAGGCTGCAATCCTTTTGTGTCCGGGGAGGGACCAGGGAGGAACTGCGGGGGCCCCAGAAATTCAGAGACTGTGGAGCCCTGTGGAGTCCTGCTTTCCTGGCAGGTTTACTGCTAATCGTGTGCCATCCCTCTGCTGATGCTGGGCCTGTGTCACAGGCACGTCTGTAAGGTGGCACAGCATAGGTTTGAAGAAATGTCTTTCCCCTAAACAGGACAAAGGAGACTAAGGTGCCAATATCTGGACATTTGTTCCAACACATCATGCATTCCCCATTCCCTGGTTCCACACTGGTGCCAAGAGGTCTGTGAGCTGTAGTAAGTTGCAACAATGCAGGTGTGGGACCGGGCTGGGAGATGGCACTTGTCTCTGCACTGTGTTTCTCCTTCATAAAGTAGGATGAATATGATAGTACTAATCATACCTAACAGGTGATTCAAGTGGCATTTCATTTATATCCATAATGTGCTCAGAGACTCTTAAACAAAAGGCAATCAAGAAATGTGGAGCAGGCAACTCATTAAGAGAGAAAACAGACAGCCAGATGTGAACAGATCTTCATATGCATATTTAAGAAGTTCAGTTGCTCACATGGTATGAGAGAGGGCTAGCATTTTAGCTATTCCCCACCTCTGAAGAGCAGACTTTCTTCCCCTAACAAACTGCCCCTCAATCCATCCAAGCATCTCTTTTTATTTTTTTTATCTGTTTTTGTATTTTGTTATCTTTTATTTCAAAAAGCCTTCCAAGATATGAGCCTGCCCACCAAGCAGCCAGAAAAGCCCCTGCCCCAGCTAAGCTCCCTGCTAGAAGCCCTTCAAGGCTCACTCCAGCAAGGCACAGATGGGGTCTCCAAAGAGATTCCCAGCACTGGCCACAGGAATTCTTAAGCCACATCAAGGCCAAACCTGCTTCATGCTTGTCACGGTCTATCAGAGAACGTCCACTGCAATGCACAACCTGTATTTTTGGAGACCTTTAGTACTTAACTGGGGCAGCCAGGCTGCAGGCCCAAGTGACAGAAAACTACATTCCAATGAACATTTCTGGACACAATGGAAAAAATATCTAAGCTTCACTCTGATGTTTGACGCCCATCACTTTTAAAAAGGCTATTTAATAATCTCAAATTATCAGAAATATTTACTTCTAAGCAAATGTTAGGGAAAAAAGTTGAAAATTGTACCTTTTGTTGCAAATATGTTAAAAATCTCTATCACCTCACTGACAGATCTGCAAAGATTTACTCAACCGTCACTACAAAGCTCTTGATGTCATTCAGGGGAAATAAAAACTCTCCTCATTCTAGGAGTGAGGAAAAAATCAGGGAAAGCCACAGCACTCTGACTGTATTGGGAGCTTCCTTAGGACCTAATCCTTTTCTAAGATAACAGTGTCCTTGGCATTGGAATAATACAGGGCTAAATCTTCATGCAACTCTGCTTTTTAAGCTATGAAATTTTTAACTTCCAGAAGTGTTTGCAGAGAATTTAGCTGTTCCACACAAACCCTAAATGTTATCTATCTCAGGCCCCTCTAACAAGAGGCAAAAGAAAAGGGGGAAGTAAGGCTGAGAGTCAGATGCTGGGAGAAGAGAAAAACATGACTAAGAAAAAAGTACATGGAAAAATGAAGAGAAACAGATGATAAGAAAGGGAGGAAGAAAGCTGAGTGCTTTTACAGCCTCTTCTCAATGCTCATGCAAACCATACTAGGAACATGTGGCAGAAACACATTCTTGGCAGATACTGCCCCTGTGGGCCCCGGGCAGTGCGTTCTTGAGAGGAGTTCCTGCAGTTTTCTTACCACCCAGCAGTAGCACTGGCAGAGCTCTAAACAACCCTGGCCAAAAAGAAAGCTCTCATGGTACTGATATTTCTACCTGCCTGCAATCTTAGAATCAGGGAGTTAGGAACTGCTGAGTACTTTAATTGCAGGTAAGATCATCCTCTACAATTTAAAAAGGCAAGAGCTGGCTGACAGCCACCCTCAGTAGGTTCTCTCTTCTGCACCCTCACCATTCTTAATCCAAAATGAAATTACTGTCCTTGATTTTCACTTAGCTTGCTCTCAGACACACTAGCAGTGATTGCTCACTATTTATGCCCTTGTAGAGATTACCAGCAAAAGAGGAAAAAACTCATCTACTAAATCTTCTTTCCTCATACCTAAAGATGACCAGAAAGGATCACAAAAGCCAGATCCTTTTGCATTAGAAATTGCTTGTCTTTGTTGGCCAGTTCCATGGAGGTTTGGTAAATTCCAAGGATTATGATTTTAGAAGAGACTGAATGTGGAATAAATTGAGAAGAGAAGGGATTCTCTGAGATTTTGTTTTGTTAATTATGTGCAGCTCAAATCTCTGGTAAATTGTACAAAGGAAAAACATTTTCTTTGTGCAACTTCCAACTGTTCCACTTCCATTGAGGACTGCAAGCTCCTGCTGCAGCCCTTCAGCAGAAACAGGAACTCAAGGGTTATCATCTTTGAAGTAAAAGCAAGCACAATTCCTTTTTTTCTTGTTAAAGAAGAAAGCTATTCAGCTCTCCTTTAAGCATCACAAATAAAAACATTTATCTTGTGTAAGACGTACCATGGGCATACATTTGATCAAATTATATTCAGCGCTTTCTTTAAATAGTCATTTTGTCTGGGAAGGTCTCTGAACATGGACCTGCATATGGCAAACAGGCTCACTGGGACAGCAGAGTCAATTTTATACCTTCACACAACATCCAGTCTTCAAACCACTACCCTGACCACTGTAATATAAGCTTTGAGATAAGGAGCCGTGTGTTGAGATAACAGCCCTGAAACAGAGCTTTCATATAAAAGGCCAAAGAAAATGCCAGCTGTTCTGTTACTGTTATATCCCCTCCTCTCCCCACGGTGAGAGACTATCAACAAATCCATGTAGTTATTTCTCGCTTTTAAAAAATAAAAATTCATTAACCTCGCGTGGCTCTGCAATCAGAGAGCTTCTTTTAAATGGATAAATCTGGGTTTTATCTGCTTTGCCTGAGATTCTCTGCTTACTGATCACAGATTATTCCTCCATTTCACCCTGTTAAAACCCAAACAAAGCATCTTTTGGAATAATCTTGTCTGGGTTTGTTTTTAACATCACTAGAGCAGCCTTTGTTCCCAAGAGCTTTGGCCACCTATCCTGCCTTCCCACAAGGGTCTGTAACCTGCACAAACACTACAGAGGTGAGAATCTCTGCTGGTTTGGACTAGTGGGTGTAGGGCCTGCTTAGAACAAGATTGTGATCCTTCACCAAAAAAAGAAATTTAAAAAAAAAAACTTTCAGCACTTCAAAACACAGGGACACTAAAGTGAAATGAAGAAAAATTTAGCATTTTCCTTAAGTAAGTATTACATACAACTGCTCCATCTTCCTACACCTGTACACTAAGAAGCACTTCTTCTATGCCTGTTTGCTTAGAATGTAATGGTCAAAGTGGCTCTAAGGAATTATTAAAGAATGAAGCAAGCAAAACAGTGGCATGCAGTTAAGAGTTCCTTCAGGCACGCAGCCTCAAGTGATCTGAAAAGATAAAGCTAGCTCCAAACAGAATGCTGGGTTTTCCTTTCCCCCAGACTAAACTTGGAATCAGAAACAAAACACAGAACCTTGAAGTCCTAAAACCTTGGAGATAAACTAAGACATATCCTGCATGGATACATAAAACATGTAGGAAAGGTGGTTAAGACTCCTCAGGAGGTGGAAGAGGGCTCTTGGGGACATGTAACAGGTGAGGTTCAGGTAAGGGGCCAAACCTGCACAGCAGTATTCTGTCTTACACCTTTGCCTCAAATACTTTGTGCCTTGGATGTAAGCTTAAAGGGTGCTTCACCTTGAAGCTGTTTTGGAAACATGCTAAAGCAGTTGCTGTCACAGGCTTACCATCATCATGGGTGCTGCCATCCAGGACTCACCTGAAGGCAAGTGCTGAATGGGAATCCAGAGTATTTACCTGTGAACAACCTCAGCACACCGGAGAAACAGGCAGTGCACCTGCCTTAATGGCTACAAACCAGAACGATGGAGAAGATACATAGGGAAGGCCTTGGCTCCATGAAGCATCACATGCACGTGCATCACAGACTTAACAGAACACCTTATCATGTACTTTCAAGGGCACAGAGAATCAGGAACAGTACTTAAATTTGTTATCTTCTGCCTACTTATTTTTATCTTTGCCTGTCTCAGTTCCCTCTCCTCCACAAAATCTGTCTCTTACCCATAACCTTTCCTAATAGGTCACTGTAATATTCCAGGAACTGCCAAGGAAAGCAAACCACAAAGATGGCATCTCTCTTTCCCAATCGTGAGGCCACAGAGATGGTTCTCATGAAGGCTTGGTTTGGCCACGTTGCTCTGGTGAATTTTTTTATATTGCCTGCCCAGGAATGAGGATTGCTGGTAGCAGACATGACAGGGGTGCAAAGGGTAAGAGAAAACCCCTCCTTTCCCAATTTAGTTGTGTGCTGAAAAGCTAGATGGCTACAATGGAGACTGGATCAGTTGGCATGGACTGGCCTACAGTTTTGCAAAATAATATATGCAGTTTATACATGTCAACAATAATAATAAATACATTCTTCTGTTCTATTCTAACACAACTTGTCTTTTCCTTTTGAACAGCAGAGTTTACAGCTACAAATAGGCTGGCATAGGAAACCTGCATATACTCGTTCCCTGCATTAAAGAGGAGACAGAATAGACTGCCACAGGCATCTTCCTCTTAAACTGAGAGAGGCCAGCTCCTAAAGTGCTCCATTTAAAGCTGCAGAACTGTTGAGAGCATCACACATGGTGCCTCAGCATCTCTGCAGGCTCATTCTTGTATAAGATAAGTACGACTGCAGCAATCAATACTTTCCCTCAAATTAAATGCCACCTTGACTTTCCTGGTATACCACACACCTAGAAATCCATCCAGAACCGCTGGAGGTAGCTACTCTAGGATTTTACCTCTACATCAGATACTTTCATGCGAGTGCCCTCTTTTCCCACAAATATATCATCGATGTCAACAAGGATGTAGCGATCAAGTGTGAGACACAGGCGTTTGCCAGTCAAGTAGGCAATGGCATCCACGAAAATGAGTTTGTGCAGCCAAAAATTGAGGTTATTGCCGAAGAGAACCCGCTGGATCCCATCATGCAGACCCAGGTCCTGCATCACTGTGGCATGCAATGCTTTGTGAGTGGCCAGGTGAGGAATGGACTCGGAGGATTTCGTGCTGGCCAACAGCACTGGCTCGTAAGTGCTGTGGTTTGACTGAAACACAGTCCAGTCATCACCGGGCAGAGGACCCTGCTCCACCTCGTTAGCCCGGGTGACGTAGAGCAGGGGAGCACTAGGATTGATGTGATAGTCCCGCAGCCCCAAGTTGGAATGTAGGAAAAGGGGGAAACCCTTGAGCTGCGCACTGAGCAGGCTGTTCTCATTGGCTTTGAAAAAGCCTATAATCCCCACTCCATACTCTACACAGTATTTGTCCAGCAGCTCTCGGTTCCAAGCATCTAGATTCACATATTTAAGGATGTTCTCATAGATAATTAGAGCATAGCGTCCTCTGTCTTTGTCTGTCAGGGTAGGCATATCCCCTTTGCCAGGGGCGATCTCTGTCCTGTATTTAAACCGGCTGGATTCCAGGATGGCCACTATTTCCTGCCCCAGCTGGGAGTAAATGCTTTCCACAAAGACAAGCACCACAGGATCTGTGCGTGACGTGTCCACAGATTTCGTGAGCCTCCAGCTGGCTTGCGGTGGGATCAAGATGCGGTGCTGGTTGCTGCAGTCACTGAAGGGCAGGGGTGGCGGCTCCTTGATTTTGGGACTGTTAGTGACGTAATAAGCCAGGATGCACATGGAGATGAGGCTGAAGGCAATGAGCAGCAGGATCAATCTGTGGAGCTCCAGCTGTCGCACGTGCCGCACTACTTTCCACAGCTGAATCATGGTGAGGCGGGCGGCTCACCCCCTCCTCACACTCCGGACCCACGGCACGCTTGGAATCTCCAGTGCCGCCGTGGCAGAACCAAGCAGCAGCTCACAAAAAAGGAAGAGCAGCTGCAGAGAGAGAAAAAGCTAAAGCAAACAGCTACAAGGCTAGACTCCCAGAGATCTGCCATTTATCTCAGGTAACCATGGCCCTCAATTCCCATCGCTCTTTTGCGTGCTTCCTCGGGTTCCTCTCCTCCCAGAAGTCTTTGGAGGAGCAAGGTTTCCAGAATCTTGTCTCCAACAGCAAATCAGTCTGTCATTCTGTGCACAAGCAGTTTCAGCTCAACCTTCCCAGGTGTCCTGTTTCTCATTTAGCTGTTTCACGTTCACATGATGGAGCCTTCTCTTTGCATCCTGCAATTTAAAAAGGAAAAAGTCAATTCTCAGTATGAATTCGTGGCATTTAACAGGTTTGAGATGAAATGGCAGGACTAGCAGGTGATAGGTGGGCAGCATCACTCACCCATCAGCAGGTCTGTTCCCTGGGAAGTGTCACACCCCATTTGTGCAGGAGCTTGACAGAACAACCACAATGGTCCTTGGAAGAAAGATCCCCACAGTGCAGAGTGACCCAACATTCACCTTGGGTGAGATTCTCACGCACTACAGCAAACAGAGCCAAGTAACCTGGCCTTCCCCCAGCCCTCTGCAAACCACTGAACAGAAAACGTGAAACCCTTTCATTCTAGCCTATATTTCAAAGCTAACAAGAGGAGAGAGCACTCTCTGCAAGGCTGCCCTGTTTGTCCTGGGAACTCACTTTCTTCCAGAGGTCTCAAAACACGGCTCTGGAGAGGCACCATCCCTCAGGCAGCACAGAGGGTAGGGGGCACAGGCTGCCCATGCACTGCACACTTAATTGTTGCCAACTGATTCAGTGGCAGTTGGAGATGAAACATCTCTCGAAACCTTCATCGCCTTCTCTCATATGCCACTGAAGAACATGAAGCCAGTTTCAAATCACCAACAGCACGACATAAATTTGGGTTGGTCTCAAATACATGAAAGCTTCTTGCTACGAAGCTCCCTCGCCTCCTGCTTTGTGTTCATGGCAGCAGACTATTTCACCATATGTTGTTATTTTTCCAGGAAAAAATGCCCAACAAAGCCAACAAATACCAAATAATCTAAAACAAACACCAGGGAAACGAAATCGCTCCTTGCTTTAAAAATAAATTAAAAATCACAGAGGAGTCTTTTCTTCCTTACTGGCAGTGTGGCTTACCCACAGCAATACCCTGCTGCCTTTCTTGGTATACAAGCACATTTCTGGGGCACACCTGCTGCCTCCTCCAGAACAATGCAAGAACACCCTCAATGCCAGATGTTGCTCACCAAGTCAGTCATGCTGACTATGAGCTCTCTATAAAAACTAAATCACCTTTTTTCTTTAAAAACCTTTTTCAGTCACCCCCCCAACTCCTGCAGATGTGCTCCACCACATACAGACCCTCTAACCACCTGCTAAACCGGCACAGTTTGCAACACCAGGAGGCACAAGAAAACAATAGCAAATAATATTACTGGAACAGGCCTTCATCCTTTCTCCATTCCTCCAATTTCTGTTACTACCATTCTGATAAAACAAAGAGTATGAGAAGACTAGTTTGTCTATGAGTTTAAGGCATACACAAAGTTCTTACATAGTAAAGCCAGGGGCTTCTAACAACTAGCTCCATCAGAAAAGGAACTACTTGTGAGACAGATACTTATTTGTAATTTGTATTACTAGATAGAAAAAAATCCTTCTGAGTCAGGGAAAGTATCAGTTTATAGATGAGGCCAAAAGCCCCACTCTAAAGACTCCCACCAGGCTGTTTTCCAAACTGTTGGTGCAGCTTGAAGCAGAGACAAAAACCACAAGCAGATTTTATATGATGAGATACAATACTGCTAACTTTATGACAGCAGATGGAAAAGAGTCAGAGTGCTCTTTACACAAGCCCTACAATGACGATTATCTCAAACAACTCCTGTGCTATAAGCTCAGCAGAGCAGGGACTGCTTTGTGTAGTGCACAACGAAACCTTAGCCTTGATGAGATATTCAGAATAGCTGCAGACTGCCAATGTAAAGTATATCACACAAATAATTTTCCACTGGAGAAACTGAGACACAACAAAAGTTACTGAAGGTTGCACTGCAACACAGCGGACGAATCAGGATTTTTGGTAAAATTATCCCTGTTCCCAAGATTCCAAATGGATTTGGTCTCAATTCCCAAATGGCCCTCTGTAATGACAGAGCTGCCTTTGGAAATCCAGCTCAGTCTGCAACAATAAGCTGTGTTTTCTTCATCACAACCGATCATCTTTCAGTTTTGTCTCTACACTGTTAACTTTTTACTGGAAAAAGGACAGGAGAGACAAGGTGAGAAAATACTATGTGAAGATGTAAAAAACAGAACTTGTATAGTTTTTTCTTTTTATTGCTACTGAAGTGACAACTTATGTGGAATATGTGATTCCCTGGACAGAGCATAGAACACGAATTCTAATTCTAATTCCAGCTTGAGTCAAGTTCAGTCCCTGAAATACACCAGGAATTCCAGTGTATCAGCATAGTATCCAAAATCATGTGCCACCTTTCAAAAGCAATGAAGAAAACAGCCTTTCCACCTCCACAACAAGCCCTTCCCATCTCAACAACTCGGCAAGGAAGACCCCAGTGTTACCACCTTCCTGCTTGGCATTGTAGCTCCAAAGCTGCAGAGGCAGAAGCCAGCAGAGGCAGAATTCAGCAGGGCAGAGAGAAGTAAAATAGAAACATATTAAAAATGCTGTCTCTTTTTTATGAAGTGAATCCCTTGTAAGACAGAGTAATACAGAGCTCCATGCATATCACAATGCTCCATACATGAGAAATGATCTTCACTGTACTCCTATGGAACAAATTCATGCTCAATGCTTCTCTCAGATTCCAATAATAGTCAATTTTGATGGAGAAAACCGAGAATTCCAAGTTATTGTCTTCCCAAATGAGTCACTTCTTTTTGCTTTTCAATCCCACTGAATAAAACAGAAACATACAACTATTTTGGATTTAAAGATTCACTATCTTAACATGTATTAGACACAAAATTGTTTTTGCAGGAGGAAATAATATAAAGAGGAACTGAGGAGCCCAAGTGTTACTTGTATGAATTTCCAAGCATGTGCTTCTGAGGTAGAATTTGTAATCTAAAAGACCAGGGTAATGGTAAGAAAATCAAGAAGATGTTGATTTATGCCAAAGCCTGGCAAGGTTCTACTTTTACAATTCTTTATCCCCAAAGCATCACCATGGAGAACACTTCTCTTCCCTTGTTGCACTCATTCATCTCTCCAACTTAATTTTTACTTTTGAACTGACTCAGTTTTGTAAAGAACTGTAGCTTCGGTTTCCCAGTTATCAGTTTAAAGATGAAAATCACAGGACAACTGGATTATTCTGTAGAATAAGAATGAAACCAGAGTTTAAGCTAGGCTGCCACACCTGCAGTGCCCAGCTGGGGCACCAGGGAGAGGAACCCCCTTTGCTGGGCACTTCTGAATCACAGCAGTGTTTTGATAACAATGATTCCATTCAAGCCTCTAGCGAAGCTCCCAAACAAGCCCCCATTTGTTATATGGGTGAGCTTGAAAAAACAAATTAAAAAAAAAGGCCTGTATCAGATTGCTGCTCAAGAATCTGTCAGCTCCAATCTCTTTAACAAGGCTTCACAGCCAGAGGGCATGCCAGCCGGCACGGGATGCATTTCTTTCTTTGGGGACTGCATCAGCTGGTTTAGGTTCAAACGAAAAGAGAAAAAAAAGCAACAAACAAATACACTGAACAAAATTTATATTAAAAGGCAAGAGAACTGTCAGAAACCAGTTATACCCGAAAAGCTCAGAAATATCCATACTGGAGAAAGAAAAGAAAAGAAAAAAAAGAATCATGGTGAAAATTATTCCCTCCTAAAGGAAAAGAAAATTCCCGTGTCCTCTTGTGACATCAAACTCCTGGGAATCTAACACCACGAAAAACCCCAGGTTTCTAGATAATTTGAGGTCCACTCTGAACTCCTGCCAGGACTACCTAAGTGTGAACTGTGGGAGGTGGCAGTCAGAATGCACAGTGAGAGTGAAGTGCTCAGAGGTCCAAGGACACAGGCTCAGCAGGCACCCGTCCTGCCAGAAAGGCATCTCCAGATCAGAGAGCATCAGCTGTAAGGTCAGCTACCGCACATATCACCAGCACTAAGACAAAGGCTTCATCAAACTTAGATGTTCTGTTTCCTAGTGATATACAGTGTTAATGTGAAACATAAACTGCTTTGTGAATTATCAGCTGCTAGGCCACATGCAACTGCTGTGATATGAAAGCAAGATAACCAGAACCGTGTGGTTTTAACATCTGATCTCCAAATATTTCCAGTGCTTGGAAATGATTGCGGGAGATCATTGCAAATGCTCAGGACCAGCACTTAGCCAAAACCAGTGACCAGAATATAAGTATTTGGGCTTCTGGTACATTCATGCCAAGGCACATGGAAGATAATGGGTATCATCTGACACCTTTATCAGGAACTGTCAATGCATTCCTTGATGAGCAACAGAAGGTCTTACCACCCAAACCCCAGTGTCACCAGTACATTACCCCAGCCCTTTTCATTATTCATAATATGATCTCTCCATCTGGAATGCACAGCAGCAAGATCTTGCCTTTGTCCACAACAGCTCTATTTCAGAGGCCTTTCCTCTGCACTTCCTGTGAGATGGTTGTTGCCTTGGGCCCCAGGGGGACTGCAGTAATTGAGTTACACAGTAATCAGAGAAGGAATCTGATTGATTTTCCAACCCATTCCACTTTAATGGTGTCATCATGACACAAAATTCCTCATTAGTCTGCTCAGCTCTGAGACACCACAGCCCCTCTTTGTCTGTGGTGGTATCTGTATGCCAGGCCTCCAGGTACAGCCCCCTCTCTCACAAAGATGGGGAACCTGGCAAGTAGTGTCGACAAAACACAGCAAGCCACACAGCAAAAGAATCAGTAGAAAGCTCAGGAGAATGAATGCTGGTTGTATTTCACATATTGGGTAAAAAAAAATATTGTGGAAATTACAGCCACATTGCAATGAAATTGCCATGCTCATTTCTGGGCTCTGGCCATGTGTTTCAGCTAACATCCACTGCCAGTTGAATCCTGCCATGAGAGACTGCCTAAGGAATACAAAATTCAGATCAAAGAGGCAAGAAACACTAATGGTGCCCATGCTGCTCTGACAGGCAGGACTGCAGCCTCCAACCAGCTCTGTGCTCTGCTTGGGCAAGTCCCCACGCAGGAAAAAAGCCTCTCAGAACAGACCTGTGCTGAGCCAGAAAGCTGCCAGCTGGCCAGCAGGCTTGAAATGTGGCAGTCTGATATAAGAGGAGATGAATTCTTTTATTATCACCCCTAGACAGGTATGTAACTTCACACCTCTGCAAGAGCAACAAACTGCTGTCCATGCTAAGCAGTTCTGCATGCACCCCTCTCATCCCAGCCTGGTGGAAACCCAGCTGCAGCCTTGAATTTATCCTTGTGTGAGTGCAATGAAGTCTGAAGATAACATAAAGGTAGAGATCTTGGCCAGGCCGGCCTCAGGCCAGCTTTGCAGAGGGCTGCACAGGGATCCTGCAACGTTCTTGGTGTTTGGATACATGATGGATACCTTTGTTTGCAGCAGATCTTTGCTCTCTTGCTCTTTTATATTACAAAAAAATAAACAATAGGTTTAGTCCTTCCCATGCCAGTGACAGCATTACCTGTTAGCAACATAAACCAATCCTTTCCCCTGAAAACAAAAAGGTCCTCCTCATAAGAGCTTCCAGGAAATCTGGTTTTCAGCTCCCTGCCTTCTCCCCATCATACTATACTTACTGCTTTGGGTCATTACAACTGACCTGACTCATTTTCCAAAGCAAGGGAATTTCAAACTTTTACAGTTAGGTATTCCCTCAAGTTAAATGTCAGTGCCACAAGCCCCAACAAGTTTCACTGCCTCAGCATAGGACAAATTTGGGAAGAGAACACAGTTCGTCATCTTGTTTTTTCAGCCTGCCTAAAGAGCAGATGTGCAAATAAGGGACCCGAAGAATTGTTAAAACACGAAACAAAATTTCAGCCTTCAGCAGTCACTGATGCTACTTGGTAAAAAAAATATGTAGCTTGGCAGCTGCACATCTCTGCTGAAATGAAAAGGAAAGATTACAGGTATTGTAGCAGTGGAAGTGCTCACACAATTCAGAGCTTTCCACCAGCTGAAAGGATGTAACTGCTCTGGGAGCACACAGGTCTCTGTAATGGAACTGCTCATAGGAGAGAAAGGAGGCACAGAGTTCCTCAGCGTTAACTGAAGGCACATATCCATTCCTTCATTTCACGTGTTACTGAGCCTTTAAAATCTATGCATCAGGCCACCACAAGAACAGCAATTTCATTCTGGCCTCGCCTCTCCTTCTGTTTTGTGCCTTTCCTGACACAGGTCTATGCCTGCTCTGACCCTAACCCTTCTCCCACACCAGGGGATAATGAGACAGCAGCTCCTCCCTGCACCCAGACATTCAGAGCTGTGGGACAGAGAGCCAGAGACAGCACAGAGCCTTGCAACACAAAGGCAGCCCAATCTGCTCTACAATCCCCCCCCCAGATGGAAAGTGAATACTTCAGGCACCCCAAAGGGAGGGAATACACCATCTTCAGCCCCCTCTTTTCATCAGAAATCAACATGTATGCTCTATCATGGCAGAAAATCTCCAACTCAGCTGTGGGAACAGGAAATAGATGCAGTTCCTTCCACATTAGATATGGTCATGAATCTCATATCCATTCTCTCATGCTCCCTGCTTATCACAATTCAGATCAACTATTCTGCTGCAGAAAGCAAAACGTCTTCTCTGGTGATATCTCTTAAGTAACTTAATCAAGTGGGAAATTCAGTCAAACTGTGGCAAAACCAAAAAAATTCAGTGTCAGAGTTGAAGTGTCGTAATATAGAACGTATATTATGAAAGTTTATCTGTAATTGTTATGAAAGCAGCCTAAACATTCTATCACGAGCTATACTTAGAAAATTTCACCTTTATTAGCAAGAGGCTGATCTTCTGTATTCAGTTGCTTACTCCTGTAACGTAACACATAGGAGATAATCTTTTACAATCAAATCTATCTAGGAACACAACAGTAGGGAAGAGGTTAATACCATTATACTGAAAGTTTGTCCAAACTGACACCAGAAGAAAGCTGTAAGTATGCTCTACCAAATCTTAAAACCTCAGGAAAGCTCTTGAGCTCCTGCACTCACCTGTTCTGGTATACCTGCACCAAAATTCAGGGTCAGAATCTGCTGGGCTTCTAAAAGAACATGTTTTCCAGCTGTGTACAGCAGCTCCTTCCTACCTGCCTTCAGCTGAGATGTTCTACTCACAAGATCTCCACCCAGTGTAAAGTTCATGGTGTATCTCCCAGCCTTTGCAGTATCTAATTATCCAGTTCTCTATTACCTTGGTGTGATTGAAGTAAGTAAGTCTCCTGGACTCAGAAAACAAAATATTCACATTTTTGCTGGACTGGCTATTGCAAGGAAAAAAAAAAAAAAAAAAGAGAGAGGTAAAAGTGATATAAGCAAGTTATAAATCTGGCCAGGCAAAAAGAGTAAAAACAAGCAATGGGAAGAAGAGTAGAACAAGTCAAGAGGCATGAATTGAGTTCTATATAGATTATATAGGCTGGGTGAGAAAACAGTTTGGGGGCCTGGATTTTACAAGACAGGAGTAAATCCAAAGTGCTCTACTGCCCTCTCCAAACCTTCACGGTCATCTGTGCAATGGAAAGTCATTCTCGGCTTTTTCACAAGCATTATGGCGGAAATAGATCTCAATGGGGGCACTGCATCCACCAACAGCCTCTGAATGCCCTGACCAGCCTCCACCTCCTGAGCTGTGAGCTGCACCTGAGCTCAGGGCAGACCTGAACCGTGCTACAAGTATGCTCTGCCTTGCTGAGCCGACTCTGATCACTGTGCACTCCCCTGGTGACTGCACTCCAGGCTGAACCTGGTACCCATGACTGCCTGCCTGTGCAGTCTGGGTGCTGCTGCTGAGGACGCTGCCTGTGCCAGCAGAGGGTGGCTGGAGGCCCCTACACGGGGGGCTGAGGCAACTCCAGCCTAGTGAGATCCTTATGGCCTTGATGGATCCTGAAGCAGCTTCACACACTGGGACTTTCCATAGACAAGGCTGTGGAAGTGACAGGAGGACAGAGACTGCTAGAGAAACAGGGTGGTAAAAACTTGTGACTATTGTTAGACTTCTCTGTCTTAATGTGGGTGGAATTATTTTGTTTTCTCCCAAACCATCTGTGTTTGCGATTGTTACAAAATCGCAGGCAATGCACACTTATTTCCACACCACAGCTTACACTATGACATGCTCACTACCATTTTTAAACAACAATAATTTCAACCCTGTACCTTCTGTTTTCACCTTGTTTTTATATAATCAACTCAGAGAAACATAACTCTTTTGAAAAGACATACATCTCAAATATATTCATTTAAAACTGTACTGTAATTACATGCCACTAGTTTTTAGTCTTTTTCCCATTTTCTAGACTTAATTACTAAAGCGGGTGCTATATTCTTACATTTTTAATTAGTCAACTGCTTACAAGTAGAATTTTTTCTGCTATGAAGCACTGCATCTTTAAAATACTCATTCATGCAGAATTAAGTCCAGGACCTCATTAACACCCTAATTAACAGTACCCAGGACAACTCAGGAAAAAAAGCTGCTGTTTTTGCAATCAAATCTACCCTCTGACAAAACTGAAGTTTTGTCAGGAAAGCTCAAGGGTTTTGAGCAAAATATAGATCTCTGTTTGGGACTGCAGCTGAAGATAAAATTGATCTGGGTATTGAAAACTGCAAGGTGCCCAATTATGGGTTTTGGAGATTAACTTAGCTACCTTGGAGACTCTTCTCCAAAATTTACAGGTGGGAGTAGTAAAATGACCAATGAAATGTAATCAATTACTGAAAACTGTATTAATTTTTTATTATTGACATGGAAACTGTTCATGTGTTGAAGCAAGAAAATTTTTTCCATGAAAAATTTAATATTTTCACTTTTAGTTTCTGATAATGAAAAAACATGCTTAACCATTGAGTCAAAATTCATGGAGTTAGTCTGTGCCATTTTGCAAGCTTTTATAAGTATTTACAGGATAAAACAATTATGAAACTATTTCTGTTTCATGTGTAGCAGTAAGAGACAAGGACAGATATTATCAGAAGCAGGGCTTAAGAAAACAGAAGCGTTCAGAACACTGTTTATTATGAAACTTAGTCTAATGCAACATTAATGTTTCCAGGGATTCTTTTGCTTTCTTAATAAATCTTTAGCTTGGTTCAAATAAGTGAACTGAAAACGGAAGACTCCAATAAATTTTCTAAAAATCAGTGATCCAATTGCCTTATCTCTGTTGGAATAGAAAGAAGAGAATTGCCAGAAAAGCAAAATTCTCTCCAAGTAGAAATGTGTATCAGCCTGTATGGTGAGGTGTTCCATAGGACAGAGAGCACACTTCTCTTGGTCTGTGCTGGTACAGGGGATTCAGCCTGTGAAATGCACTGCAAAATACACAATAACTCGATCCACCACTTGCATACAACAACATAATCACTTACCAACTCCTATTTCTAATAATATGGTGGGTCTTGTGCTTGTTTTTGTGGAAAGACTTGTTCCACAAAGAAAGAGATACAAAAATGGTTTAGAAACAGTAAGCAGATCCATCTTGGTCCTGCCTCTGAGCTTGTCCATGCTAGGGAATAACAGCCATGGCAGCATAATTACCACTGTAGTGAAGCTGTGCAGTGACAGGAACACTGCTGAGCACCACCAGATTTGCCCAGAGCCCTGTGTTTTCCACTTTCATTTCATGCAGGTTGATCAACACAGCTGAACCTTGCCTATATAGACAGGCTGGCTGATGGCACTTGCTGTAATACAGACACCAATTTTCCACAACCTAGCAATTACATTAAGATAAAATGTGGCTGGTCTTTAATAGTATACAGAAAATAGTGAACTACATGAAAAATTCTGCACTCAAAATGAGAAGGGGAATTTATTACTAATCATTGTATGAAGATCTAATGCAAACAGTGCTCAACAAAATAGTGGCAAATACACTCCTTTATCTTGCCATATGTACTATCTCACATTAAGAAACATGACCAGAACAGCAGATATAAGAAAGGAAGGCTACAAAAGAGAGACAATTAGTCAAGTACACAACTTGGGAATGATTGCTGGAAGAAATGGGTTCACAAGAGAAGAGAACGGGAGGGATGATTTGGCAGCAGAGACTGGGAGACTGTGCCAGGAATAGGAGGCAGCATGAAACAAAATGCAAAGCTGAGAGTAGGAGGAAGAGATAAATGGAGGAGTACACAGCGAGTCAGAGGGGAGTAGGAGAAAATGACAGCTCACATTGCTTAAGGAGACAGAAACATAGTGCCTAAAGACAGAATTTTCCTAAGGTCTAGCTTGCCTACGTTTAGGAAATGTAGGTTCTCTAATAACCAAAAAAAGGATGGCCTAAAAGGCTTAAAAACTCATCTTCAAAGACTAATTCCACCAGAAACAGACCAGCATGCTAACAGCTTATGTATTTATTTAATACTGATGGAGGAGGGCTCATACAGTCCGGACCTCTAAAATTCACCATGCCACCCAAATATTCCAGACACACTGCAACATTATTCCATCCATATCCTGACTAAAGGCACTACTGGGTCGGTTGTGAAAATCTAACACACTTGCAGTACTCACTGCATTCATCCCTTTCCTTTGTCCTGAGCAAAGAATTCCGGAGCAATGAAAGCAGGAGCTACATTAAGGCAGTAAAGTTGCCTCAACTACATCCTTACAGTGTTTTCTGCCCTTTCAGTTGTGAACTGTGTCCCACACAGAGACACAAGTGGTATTAACTAGCTGACAGTATAGATCACCTGCATTAAAGAATACTCCCAAGAAACATTATAAATTCTGAAATTTCATCATCAATGTTGAAATCCCAGATTCAAATGTGCTAATTGATTCTGGTGAGGTAACAGATACTTCATAGTTTTCAGATCACTTAACACTGTATCATGCACAGATGCGATGGGAGAGAAACAACTGCATTTAGCATTCAAGTAATTCAAACTCGACTTCGCAGCAACACTATAACTAAATAATTAATGCTTTCTCGTAGCCTCAGATTAGATTAACACTATACTTCCAGACAAGACGTTTTCCTTCTTTTTTCTCCTCAACAGTCCTGCAAATGAGAGAGCAAAGGCAGTCTGCACAGCTCAACTCTGAAGTTTCCTACCTTCTTCACTGCAGACAAAACACAAGAATTAAATAATTTTTTAGCTAGACAGCCACTTTGAAGAGCTATAATTACATTACTAAAATATATATAATAATAAACTTCTTTTAAAATTTTAGACATTAATTTTAGAAGTTAAATACAGAAATTAATTTTAACTCTAATGATTTAGTCTACTTAACTCTCACATAATTAATTTGGTAGCTGAAATATAAAGATTACCGTTTTTTGGAAGACATGCTGTTTTCTTATACAACAAAGAAATGAAGCCTGTAAAATTCAGTCTTCATTATGAATCTGGGTTAGCACTTCTGCAGTAATTTGAAATGCTTTGACTTTGTCCCCACTCTCCCGTGAAGTGCTAAGTGACTTGCAGAACATTTGTGATCGCAGGTGTTAACAGAAAGCACATTCAAGGGACCTGCTGACAATCTTGGTACCTATAGCAAGAATCCTGCCCCAGTGGTTTCATGTTTATTTTTGCCCATATTCCTCACTGCCTGCCTGGATTTTTCCAACCAATTTAGTTGACACAACCAGGGCAGCATCGTGAGGCAGCTGCCTGCCACTGGATGCAACCCAGCCTCCTCTCTGCTTGCCAGGCACGGGCTTTACTGCCTGACTTCCCTCTCAGCTGAGAGGGGCATGGACAAGTGTGCAAATTCACCAGTATCACCCCACCCCACCCAGCAGAGCAGACCTGAACATCCTGCACTTCCTCAGCCACACGAGGTGACAGTTTGACAAATGCACTGGTCACTTCAGCTTCAGGGAACCCAGGGGCGTGGCTCTTGGTTTCAAGCCCTGGTGCCCCTGTGCTCAGTCGGGCTGTCCCTGAGCAGCAGCGCCAGAGAACTCCACCCATGCAGCACCAAGGAGTGTGGGGGCCAGTTATCAAGTTTTATGCTACTCTCACTCAGCTCCTCCAGAGTTAAGACGGTGATTGTTTTCTAGCTCACTCCTGCACATGTAAACTAAGGACCCAATTTTGTCCCCTCAGCCAAATGCCAATTTCCCAAAGCATTCAGAGAGGAAAACTCCATAGATGAGCTACAGGTGAGGACTCTGTGTTTGGGAGATCAACATTAGGAACTGCCAGAGAAACTTCAGTGCCCTGTTTGGCCTCCTTCTTTCTGTTCTTGCAGAGTTAGAAGGGGCAAAAGGACAAGCACCATTACAGGAGATGAGATGGTGGGATATTAAAATCTTAAACTTCCTCTTTGTGCACTGGTCCACAGGCAGCAGAAATTGGTTCAAAGAGTATCTTTGAGACAGTGAGAGCTCTTCGTGTACTCTCTGGGAGGGAGCTAAACATCGTCCTAAAAGCTAGGGAATTTAAGAGAAAGGCTGACTTCAGTCCTTTACTCCGCTTTTGCCTTGATGCAGTTACACCATTCCAGAGCTCCATCCCAAAAATGGGAATCATGTTACACAAAGTTGCTGAGCACCAGCCTCAATAGCACTTTGTGAATGTATCAGAATGAACTGGTATCCTGGCATTACCTGGGTAAAACACAAACTTCGAAACAGTGATAAGGGTGGGATTGCCACCACTTGCTGCTCCACTGCAAACACTCCAGAGAACCAGATCTGAGACAGACAGTCAAAACTTCTCCAACAGTTCTCAATTAGCAGAAGGATTGTAACTCAGCTTGGTTTGCTGACAACATAAAGGCTGCTCCATGACGGGGTGAAAATTCTCTTCCCCTCCACTGCATTTTCCAGGCTTTCATAGATTTCTTTTCCTTCACTGCTGCTATTTGCATCAAAACGGGAATCACATTCATTCAACAAGGGCCACCTCAGAGGTTAAACTACTGGCAGTGACATTTAATTTATTGAAAAAGGGGAAGACAGAGAGTTTATTTTAGGTCAAACTGCTTATATGAAGAATCACCTTGGACTCTGCAAATGCTAAGAATACAAATAAAGAGGAGATATTTGAGTCCTCTATTTTTATGGGAGAGTTCCACTTCCCTCCTCGATCCTAAAGAGAGTAGTCCACCAACCGATGCAAGTCTGCAGGCTGAATCAATGCCATGAATGCTTCCACCTCAGAGGTAACACCTTATCTTCTACCCCCCACTCCTTACAGAAATACAAACCAAACAATCTATCACTGGGACACACTGCAGCTTTGTATTATGTGCTCTCCCACATTCCCCACCCCCCGCCCAAGGAAGAGTCTCTGGCCTTTACACAAATATATTCTATCTGAATTTTCAGTATAAAAATTACTTACTTATTCTGAAATGAAGCACATAATATGGAGTGGTCACAAAGCACCACAGAAAGGCTGAAAAGCTACAACACACTAAAGCAGAGAGAGGTAAACCTCTCCATTTGGGTTTTTTCAGTTCCAAAAAGGAGGGTCTCTGCATAATCTCAGCTCATATAAGGGGTATGAAAAAGCAAGACTGTACTATCTTCATACAATACCTAACTTCACAGCCTTTTGTTTGGAAGAAGGCATCACATTGACTGAAAGCAGCTTTTCAAACAGTAAGCTGCAAAACCAAATTCCTTTGAGGAATATTGTGCATTAAAAATTACTTCATACTGGCAGTGGAATATTCTAGCATCAGCCATATTCTAAGAACAATGTGTGTGCTCTCTCTCTCCACAAGCCCCTGGGCCTGGCTTGCTGAGTCTATAGTGAGTTTGTTATTGCCCTAAGGGAGCATTAGATAATGAAGAGCTCCGAGTTTTCCTTTCACTTCATGCCTGGGCTCATCATGATGTGTGTAAGCAGGCTTAGTCTGCAGACCTTCCTTCTTTACACCTTCCCCCTCCTATTTTCCAGCAGTCCAACAACATTTTTTACAAATGAGCACTACCAATTGTCTCTTTTGAAACACGGTTATTGAAACCATCACCTTCTTTAGAGCGTTGCAGAGAATAAAACCAAGTTCCCAGCTTTCAAACACAACTGAATGCTTTTACTGCACCAGGTGACTCCATCACGAAGCACCAGAAAACAGGCGCCCCACAGAGCAATAACTACTCCAGGATCTGCTCCTGCCCAGCTCCGCGCTTCATCCTGCTGGAAGAACAATTCAGCAAGGTCCAGGCGTGTGAAAGGAGCTACAACAACAGAGATGTGGCTATAAATACCCAAGTGGCAACACCAGGCTCAGGGGCCTTGCAACCAGAGCTCCACTGTGCCTTCAGGCTGCTGCACTCCTGAAACATGGCAGCGTTTTACTGTGCCTGACACGGCTCTTTCACAGTGAAGGACCACAGTGGGGTTAGAGGAAATGGAACAGGAAGTTGTTAAGGTGAACAGAGTTAATTCATCATTTCAAATGGTTTAAAAAAATAATGTTTACATTGAAAGCTCGATTGTATTTTTTTAGTAATTTCTTTCAAATCGTCAAAGCTGAAAAGCCACATGGGAGGCTGTCTGACAATTCCAGCAGCGAAGTAAGATCCAAGATTTTTGGAGTTAGCAGCAAGGCTAACAGGTTTCTTTGGCTCTCTTTTGGTTAAGCACTTCTATCAAAAGATACGTTTTCTTTATATCTTTGGGATTCTTGAACTGAACAGCTTATAAAAAGGCTACATCCTAAAACAATATGGAAAAAACTTCACTGCAATTTTAGCTAACCTGAAACATATGACATCACTTAAACAGAGACCATCACCCTTCCTCATCTTTTATGAGCTGAATTTGGGGAGTGAAGGGGAAGGGTAGAGAAGATATTTGAGAACTGTCTCTACTCTTCCATACAGCCACATTTGAGCAGTTTTAGGCAGCAAGAGCTACATCTACACCATTGCTTGTAGTGCAGGCCAACCACCTAACTTATATTTGTTACTTTAAGGTAAAAAAACCAAAGACCCTTAAGAAAAGAGGCCCTGTGAAAAGTCTCAAGTCTATGCTCCAGGCCATGCTCCTACTTTCTACATCAGCAGTGCCTGGCCAAACTGCAGAAGCATCTGTACTATCAACATTAACGTGACCTGTTAATAAAAGAATATTTTCAAAGACCCAAATTCTGTTTAATGTGCCTTGACCAGGAGAATGGCAGCTACATGTCAGCTCGAGGATCAAGCAGTTTCTTAATGACCAGAAAAACCCTCAATGCTCCAAGTGGATCTTTTTTCCCAAGAAACTAAGAAAATGGAAATCAAACACACTATTAACCAAAGAATCATCATTTACTAGACTGTGGCAAGAGAAAAAAGAATATCTATAAAAATTTCCATTTCTAAGCTTTCATCTTGCTAAATATTAACTAAGCAGAACTAGCTTTGCTCTTGAGATGCAAATGAGAATTTAGCTTGCTGTGTGACAAAACACTAGCAACTGTGGTTTAGTCCTTGGAAAATGTATAAGGCATCACCTGATTTTTAAAATGTTCTCTGTTCAAATGGCTCTGATCTTTACAATGATTTTATCAATTACCAATACTGCTGATACCTCTTCATCCCTCAGTCTGGTACCCAAGACAAAGTGACTCTGAGTTCAAGGGAGTATCTATTTATAGCGCATCACGAGCCATAGCCTAAGCAAAGGCATGCACAGCTACAACCACCTTCCTTGCACCTCTCAAGTGCATTCATGAGCCAACAGTTCATCACAGGCCAGATTTCATCCTCCTCCAGCACATTTCAGAACCTGAATTTAACCCAGCAGCAAAGTCAGTAGCAGAGACATTCTGTGGGGAGGGAAAAGAAGAGCAGGGGGAGGCAGAGGAGAAGGAACTAACAAAGAGCTTAATGAGCAAGGAACTATAGCAGGCATATCAGTATGAGATACAAGCCCTGCCAACTCCACTTAGTGCACTGCCTAATGCAGTCACTGAATAGCAGCTCCTCTATCCTCCTCTCAAGGCATTGTCCTTGCAGATAATGACTGGTTAACAAGCAGTCAAACGGCAAGGCATGAAAGAAAACAGTGTTTTCTTGTAACAACCTGGGGTAGCACTTAGACAAGGAATAGCGAAGATAGGCACAAACATTCAAATCCTACCTTTAAAGTGAAATCCTTACATGAAGTTACTCTCTCCAAAGGGGTCAGACAGCAACCCAAGGAAAGACATGGAGTCAAACGGAAAGCAAGAGCTGTTCTTCACAAAAATCATACAGTGAGCTGGCCTGTCTGGAGAAGGGCAGCTGGGCTGCACAGTTGGTAGATGGATAAACCATTTGTAGCAGTGGCTGCCTTCCCTTTACTCAAGTGCTGCCAAAATCTCTCAGGTCATTTTGTGAACCTAAGGATGCTGTAATTTTAAGCACAGGCAAATGGAAAAATGTAGATAAATTCATGCTATTAAAAAGAGCACATCAGTGCTGTGCATAAGCACCATTAATGACTAGCTGCTGTATCGTTACTGCAGCTACAGGTAGGTAGTGGGCAAAGCACGGCCCCACATAAACAGTTCAAAAGCACAGCTCCCTTCCCCCCAGAAACTATCTTGCCTTGCAGCTCCTCTCTGAATAGCTTCCATGACACTCCCTGAAATCTCAGGAACAATGAGAGGAAAGTAAGGAAGACGGTGTGCAAAGGAAGGCATGGTCCAGTGCAAAGGAAGGCATGGTCCAGTGCTCAGTTATCATGGCACACGGTAGATGTGAGATGCTCCATCAGGGTGGGGATACAGCGCCATTCCTTCCTCCCCTTACACACTGTGCATCTCATCACGGTAGGGCGTTGAACTCCATTTGTACGGCAGACAATGGGATCTGGCAGCAGTTCAAAGGCATTTACAGCGAAGTGGCTGAACAAGCTCACTGCTGGCACAGGCAGCTGAGGATGCAGAGCGCCCCACTTTCCTCCCTTTCACTACTCAGGCTGCAAAGGCAGGTGTTGCACCACGGGCAGCCAGTTCTCCTTTTGTTCCAGTGGCATGAGGATCAAGGAGGAAACCAAAAAGGTACCACCACCAAGAACAGCAGCACCTAAATGCACTTCAATAAGGTAGAGGGAGGCGGGGAGTGAGTGGGGAAGAGGAGGGAGAGGGAGACAGAGAAGACAGTGGCTGGCAGGCAGAGGGAGAGCAAGCAGGCAGGCAAAGCAGGAGAGTGAAAAAAGGGAGCCCACAGACAGCAGTGCCTGGCACCCTGACAGCCTGCTGCCAGAGTTCATCTTCTGAAGCTGTCACGGGTTTACGGATGCCTCTAGACTGACAAGCTGACAAGATGAGGGAAACTACACTCAGAAAATGTATTCAGCAGCAGTAAATTGCTTCTCTTGTCCTAACGTGGTTTGCAGCTTCACTCAGGCAACTGATCTCATTTGGGGCAGTGCAGGGAGCAAACCAACTCTGTATATTCAGACACTATTACTGGAATCTGGAGACGGGAATAAAAATACAGAAGGACAAAGAAAAATCATCTTCCTCTGCACCACTAATAAAAAATTAACATGTTAAAAGAACAGACACATAAATCTCAGAATATGCTCCATCCCTATGTAAGCATTTTTGGTTGCAATGGTTGGGGAGTGTGAGCTAAACTCCTGTATACCCCTGAAAGCCTGGCACAAGAGGGGGTCTCTAAAATGTAATAGAAAACGGTGTCCTAGAGAAACAGAAGCAGGCAGGAAGGGAGGCACTTCTGACCACAGCAGCATTCTCTGCTCTTCAAAGATGCAATGCCCTAGGTATGCTCTAAGATGTATCCTTTCCCAGTCAGGGTTTGGGAGTAAAGGGTTTTCAGACAGAATGGCACACTAGCACACATCTCTAGAGGAGTTATTTTAACAGGAGCTGACAGTGCACAGCACTGTAGTAGTAAGACAGGGAGAGCTTAATGTGATGGAATGTTACAGGGTATTAGAGAGCACTCTGGAAGAGGACTGAATCTCACTGATTCATCAGGTGCTATCTCTGTTATAAAGTGAAAAAAGCACCTCCTTAAAATTTTATCCTGACAGTAACAAACTAAAATCAGAAACAAGGGTCAAGTACTAGGCTCTTGCGTTTACCTTCTATGATTTAACCTGCTGTTGTAGGATGTCCAGCTTCTCACAGTTAAACCTTAGACCAGGTAGGTGCTTTAAGGTCTACCTCAAAAATATTTCCTACTGCCTCATTGCTTTGACAGAACAGAAAAAATCCCTGAAAGCTAAGGTAGAAAATGTTTTAAAATGTTTATTAAGAGTAGATTATTTTCCTTTTGAATTAACAATCAAACTCATTCAGAATAGGCACACGATTATGTATTCCTTCTGTTCTATAATGGCACAATGATTTGCTCAGTGTTTTTTAATCCTAGAAGATATATTACAAAAACATTACATTACCTTATATTACAAAAAAAGCACAAATACTTCATTTATTTATTTAATATGAAAACTGAAAAAAGCACTGAAGCCTTTCAGAAAGAAAAGCACATAGACACAAAGATACTTATTGCTAAGCGGTGAATAAAAGACGAGGTGCTGAGGGATAAGTATTACACACATAAAACTAGAGCTGCTGTCCTAATCAATCAATGAAAGTTAAATGGAAGTTGAGCATCTTTGAAAAATGTGGTTTCCACATCTAACAGAAGAGACAATTCTCTATTTTGCTTCATTAAAAAAAAATCTTCTCACATATATGTCATGCTACAATGCAGCACTGCAAATCTGCAAGCCTCTTTGTGAGCTGCAGATGGATGATGCTGACAAAAATTTTCATAGAATCATAACCTAAAACCATTAAACTTTTTAGCTTCCAGCTCCCATCTATGCCAGTAAACAAACCCTTTCCATTCAAGCTGCAGTATGCAAACAGCAGATGTTGGAAACCTCTTGATACTCCACTAATAAGAAAGATGACAGAAAATTCTGACTCAACACAACAAAGAACCAATTTTTAGAATAGCCAAGATTTTCAAGATGAAGTTTCCACCATACACTTAAATGCAATTTTCTCCAGTGTTTTATAGAGATTCAGGTTTATTGGACACTTGCTGCTAATCTTTTCAAATCTATTCATTTAGAAAATGTTAGAAAGAAGAATTACTACTGCTCCATATATACAAAGACAATTAACTTATGCTCACTGCCTAAAGTCACAACTTAAGTATTTCTCTCAAAGGCTAGATTTCCTCTTCTTCATCCTCCTTAACTGAACCTCCTGCCCTTTCCCATGCCCCACCAACTCCCACAACTATTCCACAGTGTACCCCAGGGTCAATGGCAAGCAGAGGAATAATTTAGCCCAGCTGATGTTAAGCATCACTTAGGGGCAAGTACATGAACTACGTCCTCATGCTAGCAGGCAGTTATGGTGAGATTTCAGTGGTATTTTTCTAAACAGTTCAGTCCTAATTACCCTGGCATAACACAATAGTTTAGTCCTGCACAGTGCTGGTTTGTGGTGATTGTTTCCAAAGAGCCCTGGAAATAAAGGGGGAAACGATGGATGCTGCTACCAGTTAAGAAACAGTCTCTACTGCTGCACAATTTAAGGATAGTCTCCCCTTCCCAGGCAGCTTCCCAGTCATTGGGATAATCACATGTTCCAATTCAGTAACATGCCCTGTGCCGGCTGGGATATACAACAAGGCCTTTCTGACACTACTGCATGATCTTTATATTCACTACTCAATGTATTTTAATCACATAGTGACAGCAGAGGTACAACTGAAGAATTATACAACACCAGAGCAAAGGATCGCCACCAGGATCAGCAGACTACTTCTGAGGGGCCCAAGAAAATGTTACCAAGAAAACCAAGCCTACCCTCAGAAGTTTTAATTCACTGTGAAAGTGTCAATATCTTCATTAGGCATTTTTTCTATATCTGTGAATTAAAACAATTTTTAAAGTAATTTTTGTGAGGGTAATGCCCAGAAAAATGAAAACAAACTCAAAATGTCTAGTCATGATTCAGACAAAAGTGTCTCTTCTGTCAGCGGCCGAAATCGTGCCTGCTGCAGTATTTCTGGACCACACCGTATCTTTCCTCTGCTTCTAATACCCATAAACTGGAAAACTCACCTGAAAATCAGAACCAACAACTCAGAGAAAGAAAGGTGTCTTTTAGAATTTCTACACCTTAAGAAAGAATCGTGGTTTTTACAAAAACATCAACAGTATTTGCAGTATTTCCTCCTCAACAGGGTCATAGTATATAATGGCATAATTTCTAAGATGTTGGTACGACCCAAATCTCTTGCTGTGCTTTGTATCAGTAGCTTAAAAGAGTATATCATGCCAAGGTAAATATGTTTCAGCTAAACGGCCTTAGTTTGTAAATAACCCAATCTTGAAACAGTAAATAAAAAAAGAGCAAAATGCCACTACCCAAGCAATCGCTAACAGACCTATACTGAAATCCTAACTTCACAAAGCAAGACACTTGCTAAGCTTCTCTGATGTCTCTCATTTATTGAGCTATACTACAATGTTTACTTGAATCTTCATGAGGACTTTAAACAGCTGGACAAAACACATTTTTCACACCCTGCCATGCTCAAAGGACACGTTTTTCTTTTACATGTTTTTCAAAACACCTCAGGTTTATGATGCTTTTTACTCTGATTGCACTTGAG
This sequence comes from Monarcha castaneiventris obscurior, assembly GCA_026261815.1. Taxonomy (NCBI): domain Eukaryota; kingdom Metazoa; phylum Chordata; class Aves; order Passeriformes; family Monarchidae; genus Monarcha; species Monarcha castaneiventris. The sequence goes on from JAMPIT010000886.1 coordinate 20,725,766, forward strand.
AAACAGTCAAGGCCTAAAAGGTTCTGGCTACCGAGACACAGGAAGGCATGTGTCTTGCTTGTTCAGTTTACATTCTTTGAAATCTTTTCTTGAACAAGCCTTATTTGTAAGTCATCATGGCACAATAGCACTGATAGTGCTATCCAGGAACAATTCTTAACCTCCAGACAGAAACATGTAACAAATCTACCATGGTTTATGGTAATGTGCCAAATAAGAATTACTCACCCAAGTTTTTCAGTCACACACACACACACACCCTCCCCAGTCTACCCTGTTCACAGATCTTGTCCCTCAGGGCTCTATCCACCACTTCACTAACTCAATTTACCATATTTTACAGGTAGAGACAACACACAGAATAAAACGTATCCAGTCCCATAAATTTTGAAATTCTCACTGAAGCCAGGGAAGACCAAACATGTTTGTGTGTAAATTTCCCTGACAAAATACCAGCAAAGACATATTACTATTGAGGTACTTAAATACTGCACTTACTAGCTGAAAAAAAAATTTATTTCTTTTGCGTTCTTCCACCCTTCCTCACCCAAATACTGATACAGAATACATATTACCTTAGCTCTTTTAAAAAAGATACTTAGGCACAACTCAGATTTTCTAGGGATCACCAGTGGAGAAGGTAAAACTTCTCATGCACTTTAGCAACTGTGGAAGGGATAGAAGATTTAAGGATGTGTTTAACCCAGCCAGTATCTGCTTGTTAGCAGAGGAACAGTTTCCTCTCCTGAATTTCTTCTCTAACTAAGGATAACAGAGATCCACTCCAAAGCACAAGGAAGACTACAATTAAACCCAGCAAGAGCTTATTGCCTTAACAAGTCATGTGAACACTGCCAGGACTGAGGCTGGGATTGGGCTGAGAAAGGAGATCGACCCTGCAGACTTGGGTTGGTAGAATCTGTTCAGCTTCAATCAACTCATTTTATTTGCACACATTTTGGTAAATTTCTAGCTGGCTTGAATGTTTATGTTGTCACTGGTGAAATCCACCCCACCTGAAATTCAATCAAAACCAACTATGTCATATTATCCTTTTTTTTTTTTTTTGTCCTGGCACTGAAATAGAAAACAAGAGTGACTCTTGAAAAGGTCCTTGTTGCCACCACGGTTGTAGTTGATGTTGGAATTAAGAGGGGAAACAAAATAAAGCAAAACAAACAAACAAACAATGAAAGGTTTGTATCCTAAAAACATACCTCTGTCTCTTACAGGAGGAGACAAGTGAACCACCATCTCCCCCATTTGGAATGAAGTGCCTATCGGAGGGAGACAACACTTTCTGAAGCCAGCATAAACATGTGAGGAAAAACCCTTTTCCTCCTCTTCAGTGAAACAAAGAGGCTTTGTTTGTACCAGTTACATCATTAAAACTTGAGTGAGATGGTAGTACGGGGAGCAAGCAACCTTTCATCCCATTAAGGAACTAAAGGTGTTAATACCCTGAGGGCACCATCAGCCTTTGATGACATGGACTGCTCTCAAGTAGACCTCCATACACTTCCTCTGCATCCCGATTTAAGGCTGCGCCTGGCCCCCTGCTCTCTACCTGAACTTTGCTGCAGGTGTACCTGTCTGCAGCCCTGCCTCTGGCTTCATCTCCTGGATTGACTTAGGCTGCAGATAGCTCACCTTCTGGAAAGATCCCTCATATACAGGCGCAACTTGTACCCAGTTCTGTCTTTGGCCCTGTCTCCTAGGTGGCCTTTGAACCCATGCTGCTGCTTTGGCTTCAGCCCTGTTTTTTAAACTCCTGGATGGATCCTCATTGCTCCACCTTGGCTGGGAGTGTCAACAAACCCTGTTACTAGGAGCCAGCTCTGCCTGCCATGCTCAGCCCTGTGGAACTGCACCCCATCAGTGGTGGCACTGCTGCACTGGGGTCACCCTTGCCTTCGGACTTGCCTCAGCTCCCAGCTCTTGCTGTGCCTTGACAAGAGGCTGGTGCGTAGTGGTTGCAGAAACAGATTTAAAAATCAATGGAAACAATATTCATTTCTTGTAACTGTCAACTGTACAGGTCTTTTCTGGGAAGCCCTCCAAGTCATCCATAATCAAAACCTAAGTTGATTTCTGAAGCCTTTAAGCATGGCCTTCAGACAGACCTTGGCAGTTTGGTGTGGGCCTTGGATCAACAACTTTAATACCAGATACAGTAAATATAATCTGAGAGACTAACAGAGTTTTGTAATATATTAAGCACATGAATAATTTTGTGGAAGAAGGCGAAAGAAAGGAAGAATACGTGTATGCATTTATAGGAGAAAACCTAACAATAATGTGTTACTTTTCATCTTCTCTGTTAAGGGAGGAGACAAGCTCTTCATGTATTGAACGCAGCATTCTCCAACCATGATATTCATTTAAAATGCATGATGAAAAGGTCAAAAGGGTCAGAGTTAAGCCATTCAATTGACAAACAGATGATACATCCAGAAGGGAGGAACATGCCCCCACAAAGCACCCTAAGTCATGCCCTTCTGCTTTGTAATTAATTTTTGGTCTCTGTTCAGCTGTGCTCACTTTTCTTATCTCACATATCTCCAAAGCCCACTTGGGGACTAAGTATGCCTATATGGAGGAAAGTATAATGAGGTTAGTGAGTGTTGCTATGCAGGTTGCTAGTCTTAACGTGGTCTTTACACTTCATAGTGCCTACAATTTCAGATGGTTAATTCATCTTTGTATTCATCTTCAATACTCGACAGGCTCATCTTCAGCAACAGCCAATCCTTAAAAATGATGTAAATAGTAACTGGCAAAAATCCACCATGAATATGCCAGTTCTCTTGAACTTCAGACCAATAAGCTAATTAAAATGGTTAAGACCAAATCCTGTCCAAGCACTAGAATTCATCTCTATTGCATAAACGTGGCATGATGTCATGAAGACACACCATTTAAGTACACACTAGCACACCTCTGGAGATGTTTTGATGACAGGACCTCACTGATAATATTAAGTCAATTCCAGAAGTTTCAGAGGAACCGGTCTACTGTAACCTGCTCCAGACATGGAGATGAAGATCAAGTGACTGCAAAAAATACTTGGCAGACAAATCCTTATTAGAACCAATTAACAAAACAGACACTTAGGAACCAGAAAAAGTTAAAACATAACAAAGGAAAAAAGAAGTTATTTGTCCCTCTATTTCTGCTACAACTGAAGAGAGTTGAGATATCTCACAGGAAAATAAAGACTTTTGGGAAAATAAAGGTTTTTTGAAAAGTAAGCTATAGGCATTTTGGGACTCACTTTCTGTTATTTAACTGTGGGATATTGCTGGCATAGGCAGGAAACATTAAGACATTAGTCTTATACTTAAGCAATAAGTAAGTATTTCTAAGGATGAACTAATCACATATTAGCAGAAGGAAAGCCTAAATTCTACTTTTAAATTAGTAATAATAACATAAATTTTCCAGTAACTGCTTTCATGTAGAGTGAAATGGATTCTGCATGGACTACCTGGCTATATATTCTAACTGCACAGTCCCTTTTCCATCTCCTATAATTTCTACTTTTTTTTTTTCCGTCTTTCCCCATTTTCTACCCTTTGTGTCAATGAAATCAAAGGTGCAGTAGCAATTTACTGTTGCTGTACATGAAGTCAAACATTGTTCTCCCTTTGCTCTTCTAGCCAGGATGTCACATATACATTGACACTAGCAGAATATATGAGGCATTCTGTTAATATTTTGACTCTTTCACTTATTATAAATATTTATCAATTTCACACATGAAAATTATACCAAATGTCTCTGGAAGTACACCATTATTCAAGCTGAATAGAATGCTAATGTGGTCACTACATTCATTCTACTCCATCTCAAATTTTTGTTTAATTTATTCTTTTTAAAATCTTGAGTTTGCCAATTAGCTGCAGCTTCCTCTACCACTTCACAAGAACGTACTGCAAGTATAAAAACATGTATCACACATTTCAAGTTATTTTTGTTCCTCTACTAGTCACTCTGCAAATGTCACCTGCAAAACTGATAAAAAGTTTACAGGAGACAAGATTTAGTATTCAAATCACACTGGAATGAGCTATGATAGCAGGGCCACATCAACTACGTAGGTCATACCTCTCTCCTAAAATCCTTTCATCTAACCAATGCCTCAGGACTCTTGTCTACATGTCTCTAGGAAACACAGGGTTAGGGTTGTGAAAAAGCATGAAGCTGCAGCTTGAGTGGTTGCCAAAAAAAAGTGGGAGCTGAATGGAGATCAGCCCCGGAAGAAATGTTTCATTTGGGCCACACTATGAGAACCTTTGCAGGAAAATTAGGGTTAAAGTTCAGCTTCTGGTTGACATACAAAGGAATTTAGAATTTTAGCACATGTAAGGCTCCAAGAGCACAAAGACCTTGTTTCAGCATATCCACCTTTCCTCACCACCTCAGCTACTGCATGCTGGAGCTCAGCACTAAGCACCAGCTGCTGCAATCTCCTTTTTATCAACCCAGGCTCCTTGCCTAAGTCATGAGCTGTTCTATCCTCCCTTCTCTGCCCCCTGATTTTCTGCACAGCTGAAGCCCTAGCGGTCTACTCATATAAAGCAATCTGAGAAATCCATACAGAACTCTTTAAGGCATGAAAAAGTATTTCAGCCAGATTTGTTCAGCACACAAACAGAACTGAAGCATCTCTGTTCTTTGCAAGAAAAGAATGTAGGAACCTTTCGCTGGACCACATCATCCCTCTTCTACTGCACTGATTGTAAGGAATTTCCACAGGACTAGCACTTTCTAAGTATAGTAGCACCTGAAAATTATAAATGTCACAGGAGCCTGAATCTCCGCAAGTTTTCCATCAGACATCTTGGCAGAACAGTGCTTTTTTTTGATACATTAAAGTACAGTATTCAAACATATGTACTAAATAAACTGCATGAGAATAACTTTCCCTCACTATTCACCCAGACAGAAATGAGGGGGGGGGAAAAGTAGGACTCCTTTCCTTCAGCACAGAATTTTGACCAATCCAGTATTTCTATTTTTAATTTTTAATTACATTTATGATATTTCCTGTGGGTATAAGTCATGAATGCAGTTCCAGTATGCTGGGAGCAACGTAAATATAGTTATTCCCAAAGGGATCTTACAGCTCTTATGCACGGGTCAGAGACTCTGTGAAATGCAAAATCTGAAACTTTAAAAGCTTTTTAGCCCACATCCTTCCCATTTCTTTTCAAAGGCAGAGTTAATGGATAATGAACAACATTGCCCCAAATTTTGCCCAGAAGGTATGGAAGTAGTAACTCCATATTAAATAAAGCAGTATTTTGCAGTAGGCAACCACCCAGTCCTATCACATTCCAGAACTGCATCAGAAGTTCCTTACTGATCTAAATTAACTTATCTGCCACTTCGTGCTGACAACTGTACAACTGAAGACCAGAGACATGAAATTGTTTCCTCTGCAACACTTCATAAAGGGATGAAGGAGGAGTGTAACTTCACAGCATAAAAGTCTAGCCTCCTCCTCTACCTAATATCATGCCTCTTTTATGACATGAGACTGCTCAGAAGGACTTGAGTTCCTCTCACCAAATCTGGATATGTCAGCCCATAAAAATGCAAAAGATTGTGCACCTACCTTTGATCACAGTCTGGTGAAGGAAAATACTCATCAGTTGCTTCACTCAGGAACAAGGTTCTGTTTTAAAATAAATAAAAAAGAGACAAGACTTTAAACAACCTTTCTCTCTCTCTCTCCCCTATTATTAGCCTTCATCAGTGTTGGTAAACATTTACTTAGCAGGAGCACCTTCGCTCTCCACAAGCAAGGTAATGATTACATTACACTAAACAGGGCATGAGGACAGATTGAAGCCATGACAACAGCCGTGTTGGCACTGACCAGACAATGACATAGGGCTGCACTGCAGCAAGCTCAGCTGTGCAGGAATGAAAAAGAGTGGGGCAAGACAAGAAACGACAAACGCAGCGGGGAAAAAAAAACCCAATCAACAAACCAGGAACCTGGATTTACAACCATAAAGAAAAAAGAAAGTTCACAGAACAAGCAAATTCAGTAGGAGCTGAGAGAACTGGAAATGCCAGCACAATCCGAATGGGATTTCTCACACCTGTTCATTAATATTGTTTACTTTGAAACAACCAACAAAGCAAGAATGAGATGTAACCTTCTTTTGTCCTGGCCACAGCTAAATCAGTTCCATAACACTTCTATGGTGTGACAAAGTCTGTGGAGTCTATTGCCAAAGCCTTTACAATTAGGTCTACTGTGAAACAAAAACAACCCACCCCCAAGGAGGGAGTCACACCCTCCTCCACGCCTCTGCCTGGCTGGCGATCACACAGATGGAAGTACTTTGTGAAGCCAGCTGAAGCTCAGGAAACTTGTGTGTACACACACACAGAGACCTGTACACAGAGCAGCTCGCCAGGGACGGCGTCTCAAGAGTCACCAACACCTCGAGGGAGGGCACAGACTAGACTGCTATAATTTTACTATACCTGTCAGACAGCCTCTGAAGTCAGCTCTTTCACATCAGTTGTGCCTCAGATATGCAGGTACCTCTGTAGCCTTCCAGTTCACATAGACCCTGATTCAGCAAAAACTGTGACCTTTGAGTTTCCAATAATCTTTAATACCTCTACAGCCAATTACTAAACAAGAACCACACTTGCTCTGCCTGTAAATGTAACAAGCACACCCAGCTCTCTGCCTTACTCACAAGAGCGAAAGTTTCTCCTTCTTCCTGGTTGGATAAAGATTAGTGTAGTAAAAAAAGCACATACCCTTCTGCAGGACACAATTTTCCTCTTTTCTTTTGATCCATAATACTTATCTTCCTTCACTAAATAGTTTGAGAAGGCAGAATAAGAAGCCGTGCATGCCTGGCCTCCGCAGATCCCAAAACACCAGGGTAAACATCGGAACAGCCAGATGCAACCACAAAACAACTGAACTACAGAAAAGGTGAATGCTTGATTTCTCTGTAAAAAGAGCAGACAACTAAAGAAATTTTTTTTTCACAGAACAATCCAGTGAAAGTCACTGAGAAAAAAAAATCAAATTAGGAAGTTAATTATTAGCAGAATTTATAAAATTCCACCCTCATGGTAGGCAGTAAGACCCACAGAAGTAGATACACCAACATCCAACTACTAGCATTTAATGTAAGTTTCCCATAGGGGTTGGCTGTTTGTTTCACCGCAAAATATCTTGCACTTTCTGATGTAAAACTATTATCACAGTGCTGATTTGGAACAAGATAGAGTATCATTCTAATCTAGTTGGTTTTACTTTCCAGAATACAGAAAACTTGAAAAAACCCAAAAGGCTTAGCAGATAGTAAATGCAGGGGAGACACTCAGAAAGGAACACAAGTTTCAAGTAATTCTGTCTTCAGCTTGTAAAAATGCAAGTTACTCCTACTTACAGAAACTCAGAAAAATGTTACAGCAATGAGGTGAAGAAACTTTGTTGTAGTGCCACTGTTTTCCACTAAGGCATGTCACAACAGACACAAGTAGAAATGCAACAGAGCCAGGTAAGAAGGGGACAGAATTTAATGCCAGCTGAATGGGGTAACAGGGAATTTAAACTGAATGCAATAATTGATAAGTTGCCAGTGATTAAACACAAAGAACAGAGCAATATTACCAACCAGATAGAAAAATCTATCAGTAGAATGAGACTGGAACTGGCCAAATCTGATTTCACTACAGGATTTATTTTACAGAACCTCAAATTAAAGGAGTGGTTTAAACCAACATGAAAGGGATGACACTGTTGCCATTCCACAAAAAGCCAAGTGAGGTGGCAAAAAACTTACCTAACAATTTCCCATTTCCTTCCTCCATATGTACTCTTGTGCCTATGTTGTCCGTGAGAAGCAAACAGATTTGTATGTTTGCAAAGCCCTCAGCACAAAGTGTACATTACCACCATCATCAACAGCTGCTTAATACCAGCTCCCAAATGCTTAACAGAAGAGGCAACCCCACATTTCATCTCTAGGCATCAAAGCATTTACTAATGGAAATGAAACTCTGCCTAGCACACAATTAAGTGATTTTGGAAGGATGTCATTAACTCTAGAAGCATCCTATCTTTTCCCATGTTTGTATTTACTTGCAAATTTACCAGCCATAACAATGGAGTGGGAAAGCTCAGGAGATCGTGTGCCAGCCATGCAGGCTCCTGCAGGAGCTCCTGTTAGTCAGCGTGCACACCGCACAGAGACTCAATAAGCAGTGACATTTGTATTCCTGACAGTTTTATTTCTTCAAACACCAGCCACACTGGAAGTTTCACTTTACTTTTTGCTCCAGAATAAAGGCCAAATCTCAGTATAACAGATGCTGTCTGGAAATCCTAGGACACATATGAGAGCACGTGTGTGGTCCCCTTCACCCATTACGAGAAAAAACAGCTTTCAGGAAAATGAGAAGGGTGCTTGGTTTCTTTAAGCAAAAAACCTTAATATTTACACTAATCAAATACAACAAGGTCCTCTTAGTCAGAAGAATAGTATTCACACAGGAGCCCAACCAAGCAGAACTATTTTCCCATGCAGATCTTATCCTCAGTCTGGGCAAACAATCCAAGTCACAGCAGACAGACAACAGTTCTACCGTGTATGTCTCTGTAGTAATTACACCAAAGAAACATGACTGTCCTTAGTTTAAAAATATTAATAATTTTAAAAGCCCAAATCAGAATCACAGTGAAAACATATAATGATAAAGCATACATGGGGAAAAGAGAATATAGCTTGATATAGTCAAAATCTGCAAATGTTTGCAGGAACATGAGAACAGGAAGAAGTATAGAAATATAGAGAGTAGGAAACAGAGAACAGAAAATCCTGCTTACCAAATGGTGGAAATTTTAGTTAACTTCTGCAAAAACCAGAATTCAAAATAAAAACTACAGCCACCTGAGGTCTGTATTTCTTCAACAAATACTTTATAAAAATTGTGCAGTTTTACAGTTCAAAGCTGTGCAAAGATGAGCATAGACAGGGTTGGCTTTCTAGTGGATATAGGAAGTAAGGATAGATGGACTGCAGCAATCAAACTGGAAAAAAGGAAAATATATATAGAGAAGGGGAAGACTAAAGACATGAAGCTATCTGGGAATGAGTGAAACCAAGGAACAATTATCAGAAAATGTTACTGTCAGAAACTGCAAATGCTCAAGAAAAAGCACCAAGCAGAAAACTTCATTCACTGCCAGAATCTCCAAAGAAAGTGAAAGAAATGGAAACTAGGCAGCAAGTTTATACTTGAAACCGTTAATTAAGGACACTGGACATCAAAACACATAAACACATTTACCTTAACATATTTATTTGAGACTCCACCTGAAATACAGCCTCCAGCTCTGGAACACCCAGCACAAGAAGGACATGGACCTGTTAGAGCAAGTCTAGAGGAGGACCACTAAGGTGATTAGAGGGATGGAGCACTTTGCTATGAGGAAAAACTAAGGGAATTGGGATTGTTCAGCCTGGGAAAGAGAAGACTTTGGGGTGGCCCAGTCGTGGCCTTCCAGTACCTGACAAGAGTCTATAAGAAACATGGAGAGAGACATCTTACAAGGGTATGTAGTGATAAGACAAGGAGGAATGGCTTCAAACTGGAAGAGAGTAGGTTTAGATTTGATAGTAGAAAAATTATTTACTGTGAGGGTGGTGAGGCACTGGAACAGGAAGCTGGGGATGTCTCATCCCTGGAAGTGTTCAAGGCCAGGGTGAATGGGGCTCTGAGCAACCTGGTCTAGTGGAACGTGTCCCTGTCCATGGCAGAGGGGTTGGAATGAGATGATCTCTGAGGTCCCTTCCAAGCCATTCTGTCATTCCATGATAGTTCCTTTATGACTCATTCACATACATCCAGCAGAACTGGTTTGAGAATGGAAATATTTTCTGAGACACATTGAAGCTCTCAAGCGAAATTGTATTTTTCATAAGAGAAAGCAGTCTAATTTTCAAAGCTCTAGAACGGAGATCTTAAATTCTTCCTCTCCCTCTTGCAGGAGGGGTTGTCTTTAACGTAATTCACCAGCAGATTTTTCACAACAGAAGCAAAAGGCAGAACCATCTGATGAAGGGGAAGCACCCTGCCTGCCAGCATTCAGGAAGTGTCTGGCTAACATTCTCAGGCTCCATGATGTGATTCTCCTGTGCAGGGCCAGGAGTTGGACTTTGATGATACTTGTGGGTCCCTTCCAACTCAGAATATTCTGAAGTTCTATGATCACTTTGATAATGTAAAGCAAATAGCTTAGTACAGTTCATCATTCATCCAATGCCCTACATCAGATCTTGCATGTCCTTAGGTGGCATCGCCTTGCCTGTACACAAGGAAAGAATTCCTCCCTATAAGCTTGTTCATGGCATGGAGGGCAGGTGGCCCAGGCCCTGTCTGCCATCAGCATGACTGTGCTTGCTTGCAACCATGCTGCTCTCTGAAATGCCCATGACCCTGACTGCTTCAGCAGTCTGATTTTCAGAATGGCCAATGCAAGCAGTGAAGTGTTAAAAGAGTAATGCTGTGTTTGCCTCCATCCTTTTCTCTCCTGCTATCAGCTTTGCTGTGTGTCTCCCAACAAATAAAAAAAGCAAACCAAATAAAAGCCAATGGGGAAAAAGCTGCCAATAACCTTCTTCCCAGTGCTACAGCCTAGCAGCTAAAAGCAGGCCATCTTCGTGAGAAGAGATTTGTAAAGAAAGGGGGAATGACTACAGTATCAAGAAAAGATCTTAGTTCTCCCTTCTTTTTGCTCTCACCAAGTGGGTAGGAAGGAAGCAGTCTTCTCAGCTGATTAAGCTCCATTGCTACTATTCTCTCTTCCTCTCTGCTCCACCCTTTATTTATGACTGTTCCTTAACGAGCAAGATTCTTGAAGAAGGAACAACTATGATTTATCTATCAGACAGATAAATCTTGAATGATTGTCAGTTTCTGTCCTGCCTCAGAGCCACTGCCTCCTGGCAGCAATGCTGTAATTAAATTGATAGCATTGAGTATTCTCTGAATTACAGGGTTAAAGTAGTAGAGCATTGTATTTAAACCTTCCACACCATTTGGATAATTTAAACAATTCTACTAATGGCTTGTTTAGGCTAATCCTCCTCAAAGCATTCCAAATTAAGAGAACCCAAAAGAACTAAAGACACCTAGTTTGGTACTAGTTTTTCCCTGGTCCTAGTAAACCATGGTTCAAACAGTCAAAGCAATGCCTTATCCCTCTGCACCTGTCACAAAGCCATTGCTATCTTAAGAAAAATACATATAAAAAAAGCAGCAAACAAATAACCAGATTTATGAAAGGCAATCATGTGTTATATTTCCAGACAGCTTGAAAATGCCTAGGTGCCCAAACCCCACAGGAATGAACCTAATGTCAACTAAAAGCTATGTAAAGGTTTTGTGCCTAAATGGTGACCCCTCAGTCCAGCTACCATGAAGAATTTGAAGAGGAAGAAGATAATTTGCTTCTCTCATTTTATTCTTCCATTAAATAAAGAAAACTCAGTCAGAAGCCTGCCGACTTTATGTTTTTCCTTTATCACTGTCAATATTTGATCTGGACAGTGTTGCCTGTCCTTATGCTTACTTTTATCTCTGTCCTTTAACATAAATGACAGGCACTCTACATTGCAGAGCAGATTCCTCCAATATCTCAGATGCTGTTGGGAAAAAAAGTATAAACAGCTCCTCACTTAACCTCACACATGTGCCTATAATGATATAAATCTGCAATTCCAAATTATGGCACACCCCCTCTAAGGAATTAATTAAAACTAGAATTAACATTGTTCATTTTTTATCCAAGAAAGCCAAAAATCTATACTCAAATATAACGTATAAAACACATTTGCTATGATGGTAAAGACATGCTGTAATAAAGAAAACTGAGTTTTGCCCATAATTCAGTTCAAATCTGCTGTTCAAACAACTTTCTTTGTATGCACTTTGAAGTTCATAGTAGTAATTCCAAGATGCCAGCAAGTGGCCATAGCACAGCTAGCTGTACAGAAAAGAATATATAATGAAAAGACATACCCAATCCAATAAACGAAGTAAAAAATTACAGATAGTCTTCCTGGATACAAACACCCAGAGGCGAATAAAATCCAAATAATAAGTATAATATCTTGAAGCCAAATTGGGCAAGACTTGTTACAGATTAGCTGTATCTGCACCTGTTTTATTTCCTTACATGGAACAGAGAAAACAGGTAAAAAAAAATTCATGCCTTCAGGGGAGTGAGAGGAAAGAAGAAATCACAACTTCCTACCCAATTACTTTTTACATGCTTACTTAATGTTCAACCCCAAATTCAGCTTAGCCAATGCTCAGAAACAGACATATCTTCAGGTTTTTCCTCACACTTCAGGTATGATAGCCTTCTTTCTCTTTCCATGCAGTCTCCTCAAGCTCTGCTCCTCACTGCTACTACTTTCCAAAAAGTCCAAATACCTGGTTGCTGATGATAAAGGCTGCAGGTGCAGTCAGTTGATGAGGAATACACAAATGTTGAACACAGTTCCCTCCTCCCTTGGGGCTCCCAATTGCCACGGAGGTTCACTATGTAAATGCTCAAACCATCACCAAACCTTCCCACAAATGGAAATAGATACCTGATCCATCCAGAGAAGTCTCCACTTGTATATATGCTTGTTTGGAAGTGTATTTAAATTCATTATTTTACTCTGACTGCCATCCTTCTTCCTTTATGTTTTCTGGCACACAGAGGTAAAACAATCTGATCCACAAATCTATTTTGAAAGACTACAAATGATGCAGATTCTTGGTGCTATTGCTCATTATACCCGGAACACAAAAATCTTTGCATAAATCAGTAATTTTATTTCTCCTTATTTGCCATGAGACAATAATAGAGATTATGACTACTGAGAGAGCAGTGCCAGAACAATTTGAGGAGAGTAGTATCAATTCTTTCAATGCTAAAGGTGCAAGGACTTGGCTGCATACTTTTACTCGATCTTTTGAAGTCAACAATCTGACTGTGGTTGAATTGTAAGGAAGAATGGCATCTGAAAAAAGGTACACATGATCAACCAACCTGAGTTCAAGGAACACCATAAATGCTTTGAGATTAGCAGTCAGAAAAGCCTGCAGATTCTCTAGGACACTGGGTTATGATCAGGGAGAAGTGTCAGTACTTACAGATTGACTCATGGAAGCACGACTAAAGCAGCTCTGTGTGGCATTGTTTGAGAGCCACTGACCCAGAAAGGCTCTAAAGTAAAGCTGTACATAACACTCCCAGTGCAGGCAGCACTCGGCTGTGCTCTGCTGCTGGAAGGGAAACACTGCGTGAAGATCCACAATTTCATAGTTCACATGAATAGCTAAAGGAGCTTTTGTGCTTGCAGTGAAATGAAAATTTCTGCTTACCTTCTTAATTTCCTTTCATATGTCAAGTTAAAAGCTCTCTGCTGCCATCCTTCTTTCTCTTCCCCCGTCTTATTCTATCCTTTCACAGTAATTCTGAGTCAATCAGATTAAGTTCCCTGTGTTTTCATGCAAACATCTGACTTTCCTGGCTTCACTGGAACATCAGCAAAGGCCCACTCCTCTCTCATCCCAAGACACTGAGGCATGCACAACTTTCCCTGAGCATCATCATGTGGTGGAATAAGGCCACACTTGTGTTTTTAAGAGAGGCATACAGCCAGCTAGAGGTTTCTTTATGGCCTCGCTAAGTGAAAAGCCTTTTAGACTTGTAGACTGAGCCAAAACCTTGGCTTACTATGCCCTTGCAGGGCCAACAACATTCTTCCACTACTTGAGAGAAAAACTACCTGAACTGTCAGTTTGGACAATGCACTCAGGCACGTGGTGGGATTCTTGGGGTGTCCTGCACAGGGCCAGGAGTTGGACTCGTTGATCCTGATGGGTCCCTTCCAACTTAGCATACTCTGCTATTTTATGGTTCTATGATTCTATGCAAAAACCATGTGACGTGGCAAGCGAGTATTATCATTATGTGATACTATCAGTGTTTCAGTAGATAAAACACAGCAGGGTCCCATGCAGGGCAAATTTTTTTTAGACTTTGAATCAACTCTGTTCAATTTTAAGGCAGGTAGAAAAAAATATTCAAAAGCAGAAGATTGTTTTAGACCACATTCAAGTGTCAGTGTGAGAATCTGATCAAATGCTTGTCAGAAACACTAGAAGTATTTTCCACTGAATTCAACAAGCACAGGGTCAGGATCTAAATTTATGTTATGTCAGTATCTGTACATACATTTACAGATATAAACACCATGCTGTACACTATTATAATATCTTTTTTGCATGGAACTGTCTAAGCATTACAGATGAATCACAGCAAAGAGTTGGGTTTTTTTAATAATATTAAAAAATTCTTTCTCCTTTGGGACCCAGCCATAACCCATTCTTATCTCTGTAATAACACAGATTTTCATCTCACTAATCTTCTTCCATCCTCGATACAAAAAGAGAATTTGAAAAGTGGATGACTAACCAACCCCCTTTCAGTTAAGCATCACTCTGCTTAGGTGTTTTGACACTCCTAAGCTATATTTTTCTACTCATTTTTTTGAAAACGCATGTTCCTTTTGTTTCCACAGATTTACAATAGACAAAGTCAGAGACAATGCTCCATTTGAGTTAGCTCATAAATCAGCAAAAACATCAGGGGAAACTGCCTTTTCCATCCTAGCAGTGCAAACAGAAATTGTACTTGTCCAGCCTTATTTAACAGACCATCTTGATGGTGAACTGCATAATCCTCACAGTATGTCCTGAACACCTCCAGGCTCCCATGGACTGAGGCACCTGCAGATTGTAAGGCTTTTCATGGGAAACAGTTTTTTTCTTGTTCTTTCCCTTCATCTTAACTACCAGTCTAACTGGAATTGTATAAAACCAAAGGAAAATAATTTCCCAAATGCCAACACTCAAATCACTTTGTACTTTCCAACCACCATTTTCTCCTGGCAAAGGCTCTGCCATCTCACCCTCACCCAGACTCAAGTCTGACTCAACTGTCAAAAGAAAAACAGAGCTGTTTAAATACAATAGCATTTAATCCTTCTTTCAGCAGAATAGCAGAGCTCTCCTTAAAACAGGCTAAGTACAGTTTTTCTGATCTACAGGACAGCAGAACTGAGGAAGAGAACATAAGCTCGAACACTTACCATGTCAGCAGCAGAACTGGGTATGTGAGGACACAGGAACAGAGTTCACAGGCTCTAACCATTGCCTTTTTGCCTCTGGAACACTATTTTGTGTCCAACCAGAGCATTCCCCTAATTTTCTGCCTCACATGGAACGCAGGCTGGACTGTGCACTCTGACATTCCTGGCATAGGCCAGGGCTGGGGCTGTGATGCTCTCAGGGTTGTATCTTCCAGGTGTAATCCTAGATCACCACAAACATTAAATACCCAACATTCAATACAGGTCACCTCGAGTGTTTAGCAAATGGTAAAGGCAGATTTTGATGAAAAACAAAACCAACTTCCCACTAAAAATAATAGTTCCTTCCTTTTTTTTCCTAGCACTTTCTTTCCTATTCCAGCTCACCCGCAGTTTTAATATTTTCCCTACCAAAGAACATCCCACACCACATCACAAAATTTAGAAAAAATTTTTTCAGCAACAAGAAGACTGATACCTTCTTACCTAGAAGAGCATTAGTAGTTCTAATAAAATCAGATTTTAGAGGTTATCAGAGCCATCTTTTCCCATTTCAATGGCAGCTGGATGACAGTTCTCTGTCTCTTTCACTGCCTTTCTTGTCTATCTCTGCAGGACTCAAGCTAATAAGCTTCTCATTAATGAAATGACTATGCCAAGGTACTGGCAGATGGTCCTATGTTCCAAGCACATCTTCCCATTCCCTCCCTCCCAGAAGTCCTAATCTATACAGAGTGTAATCGCCACAAAAACATATGCTCCCTGACAGAAAGCTTCCCTCCCATTATCTCTGTACTCTAGGGGATTGCCCCTGAAACCTCAGTGACACAAAGCAACTCCCTTCCTACTCAAGTCTCAGTTTCCTAAATGCCTGAATGCACATTCACCAGGTCGTGGCTAAAGTACCTACACAAGACTTAAAATCCATGCTAGTGTCTCCATGATACAGCCCATAGCCTAGTGCACTTCTAAGTGAAATGCACATACATGAATCCACACATTTTTAAAAAAAAGTAATATATAACTGATATTTCTTATGTGCAACACTTTGTTACTGCTTTACTTACAGGTTTCTATAACAGTGCACGAGCCTTTCTCAAAGATGAAAAGCTGTAAAGTGTAATTTATTACATTGGTTACCAGTAAATCTCTTGAGCAACACTTTCACTTAAATGCTGAGTCAGTTACTAACTGGGTATCTCATATATCTTAAAATAATCTGTTTGTTTCATCTGCTGGCTCCCTCTTCCCCATCAATTTAATCAGATTATCATGACTGATGAATTCATTAATATGGTCATTGGATCCTGAGAGCAGAGCAACTTCTACAGAAAAAGCTTCAGGAAGGAAGAGCAAGTATCTCCCTTCTGCACACACAGATAGCTATGAGCAGAGGAATAAATGAACACTATCAGTTTCCCAGCTGTGGGAAGGGCTGCACAAACGATATTTCTAGACACTTAGGATCACTGTGGCTGGCTCTGCTGGAGCTCCTCAGAAGACGAGGGATATGATGGGCACAGACAGGTCACCATAATGTGAAAGGGTTGTTTCAGCTCTCAAAATTGACCCCAGACCTTCTGAAAAAACATTTCTTTATGGAGGAAGAGAAAATTTTTATTGCCAGATCTTCTCTGCATTTAATCCCAACAGTACTGAATATCTTTTCCACACTGCAGATAGGGAAAAACCCGTAACAGAAAGTAGAAAAGCTTCCCTTTCATCTTTGCTTCCTCCTTTTCAACTTCAAGTTGGAAGTCTTCAAAGTTAAGACCTTTTCTCATACCGCCCAGCACCTTAAGTCACTGATTGTCATAGGGAATAACTTCAGCTTAGTAACTCCAAAAATGTCTACCTTACAAAAGGTGAAAGAGTTTAAAAGCTTGTTAATTTTCAAGTGCAACAAAAACAAATAGGTCAAAGGCAGGCAGTAGTGAAGAAAATAAAAAAGGAAATATTCTTTAGCCAGCAGTAAAAAGATAATTATGCTTCTGTAGCTATTGTCATGCAAAAAATAAGAAAGCCAAAACACTCTGATAGGACATTTCCCCAGTCTTCCTGAACAGTAAAGGAAAGGAAAAAAGTAAAGAATTTGGCACTTACCAGGAAAAACAGTAACCAGAGAAGAGCATGCAAGAGCACTGCTCCAGTTCCCAGGAGCTGTGACCGCCAGGGGAAGATGATATAAATGACCTCCACCTGTGCTTACTAGATGCCTGAAACTGTATTCACTCTTCCTCCAGCTGTAATTTCATATCTTTCTAAAAACATCATAAACCAGATGAAAAACATACATCTCAAAAACATGGTAAGACACCAAATTTCTAATGAGGAAATCTAGTCTCTACCTTCTGCTGTCTGTCAGAGCAACAACCAAGGTGACGCTGAGCATGTGAGGATCAAAAAGGCTCTAGGTGCGCATTTGTTAAGTGAAGAATTTGGATGAGGATTACTTTGGGAGGACAGGCAGTCTGATAAACAGCAGCAAGCAAACAGGAAAGGCTACTTGTTGCAGGCAGAAATGCACAATAGACTTCCAGAAACTAACTGAAACTAACCACATCACACATAATTAAAGCGATTTTATACAGTTACGTGGCTTCACACATTTGGAAATGCATTTCCCCATTTTTAGTCGTGGAGAAGCATGCTTATTCATGAAAACTGAAATGAAATAAGTAGTAAACAGCTTTGAAAAATTCAAGAACAAAGTGTCAGAATGGAACATTTGATATGGCATTATCTTGCAAATGTCTCCAAATTCCTCTCTGGTCACTGTGTGGGCAGCACGTTCCCAGGACAGAGAGCAGGGTAGGCGGGAGAAAGGGGACTGTAAAGCTATTCATGAACAGAATGCTGCCGTTTCCCGAGGTTCATTGGGGACCGAGGGGAGCTGTCGGAAGGAGGGAGGGGAAGGCCGTGTCCCTCAGGAAGCGCGGGCACAGGGAGCCGCACCAGGAGCCCCACGCCTTGGAGGAGGCCGTGCCAGGAGAGCGCAGCCCTCGCCACTCCCTGCCCACACGGAGCCCTTGGAGTGCCCTGCTCGGGCTGCGGGCTGCTCCGCAATCTCTTCTGCGTGTGCCATGCACAGTCATTCAAAAGGAAAGTTAATCCATCACAATGGAGTTCTTACAAAACAGGCAGCCCTTTCCCCATCCCCCGCATAAAGAAAAAAGTCTCATGGCCTGGACTTCCCCTGACCCCAGCGAAGCTCAGGGATGCCGGGAACAGCTCCCCAAGCCAGCTGGACTGAAGAGGACAGCGGAGACCCTGCACTCACTGCTGTGCTGACAAACGAGGCCTGTGGGCACCCAGTGCCAGCACAATCAGCTCTCCACATATGTCATGGCTCACCTTGCTGCTGCAAGCACAGTGGCCATCCTACACCCTCCTGTTACAGAAAACATCAGGGAATGCCCTAGCACACAGCACATTAATTTTGACCACTTAGGATGCTGGTAGAAATAGCCACGCGGACTTTGCACTCTCTAGGAAAGGACTCTGCCCAGTATTTTGCCCTCGAGCATCCTCTGCCAGCAGATCCTCCTTTCCCTCATTGACCATTACCCTCTGTGGCACAGGGCAGCTCTATAAGCAAGGCAACGTGAGAAAGCAACGCCTGTCTGGAGCTCTGAACACAAGGACAGCTTTTGAAGCTGTGGTATGAAATAACATGCAATTGCTGACAAGTGGATATAAACCCTGAGTATGCAGCAGATAGCTACTAGTACAGACTGCCTATGGACAGAACAGCACTGAACAGTGCCCACAAGGTGGGGGTCAAAGGAAAAGGGTGGGGGAAACACAGCTGGAGAATCTTGATAACTGGTTTATCTTCATGGCCCACCGTTACTCCAGGTATTCCTCACAGCAGAGGGATGTGGAAATGACAGTCTGTGAAACAGCCCTGACCCCTTTCAAAACATTCTCCCTGTGAGAAACATAAGATGCATTCACACATGGTAGACTGCAAAAATGGTAAAAGTAGGTGTTTGGGGTCTTCTGAGTTCAGGGTTAATTTCTGTCTCATTTTTAGACCAGTAACATCTGGGGCTCAAGAGGCTGATGTAGTATGAAGAATGATAAAAAAGAGAAAGAAAATTACTCTGCCATGTAAGAAGAGAACAACCTAACAAGCAGAACTGAAATTCAGTAGAATGACAGAAGTCAAAAGGCTGCAATCACAGTGGGCTACAAACCAGAATACATCACACTAATGAGGGTAGGAAAAGATTTCTCATATGCAGATGATTACAGAGAGTCTAGTAAAAACATTTTCTATTATGAGAAAAACAGAACCTAATTCATATAGAAACAACTTTCATATCATACAAATCATGGTACAAAATACAGAATAGAAATTCAGAAAGAATGGCACGTAACACTGACGTAAAGCAAGCTGTTTGATAAAATCCTAATACTGGGGAACAGAAAATACAACTATTTGAACTAATCAAATGTAACAGTAGGAAAAGATTTCAAAGATTTGAAGTAGCAAATACTGTACTCTGAAGATACAAAAATGGTAGTGCAATGAGTTTTTGATTAATAAATCTGACTTCTGTAGCTTACAAATGAGTTCAAATGAAGGATTTGGGCTTTTGTGCTGTATTCATGGAGCATCCAAAACAGCTAGCACCTGACCTGAGTGTGAAGGACTCTATGCACTTTGGCAATACAAACAAACTGTAATCCAAACAGTAATTTCATATATACATGTATTCCTCTCAGAAGAATTGAATTATGTAGAGGAAACCTGATGACACATTATATTTAAGCAAAGTACTAAACAGTGAAAATTATAACCACTCATACTTCTTGTTGAACAGGGTCATAAATAAATTACTAACTCAAAAAAAGAGGAAAAACTAGACACCTTAATGAAGGCACACTGTGTGCTCGATAGAAAGTGACAATAAAAACACACATTAAGTTATATTAAGATGCATAAGAAACTAAGAGATGAGTAGTACAAGAACTAACATGTGCATTCCACTGTGAAACACTGCTCAGTTCTCACCAGTTGATCTCAAAACAACAGAAGAACACTGAAGTAATGGATTGAAACTGCTAATTGAGGAAAACAGAGAACACCATCTAAAGTCTGTTGGTTTTTTGTTTGTTTTGTTTTCCAAAATCCAACAAGAGGTTTAAGAAGCACAAAAAAAATCCTTAACAGTCAAGAGGAGAGGCTGGTCAGATTAAGAACTATTAATTTGGTTTCCTAATAAAAGAACAAGGGAATACATAATGCAACTCAGGGGCAAAAATGTGGGTAATTTGAGATTATATAGTTACACATCATACACAATTGTCCTGTAGTGCTTACTGTGGCATTACACTGATGTTAAGAAAATTATAAAACATTAATATGTGTAAATAGAATATCTGAATTAGAACAATAAACACCAATCAGAAAGCACAGAAACACTTCCATTTCAAGGAAAAACATAACAGTAATAATCTAGGAGAAGTGTAATATACTTTTCTACAGAGGTTTTTTCTTAAACAGAGCTATTACTGACAAGGGAAAGACTTGGAATCTTGATGGACATATGCTCATGAAGGAAAATAGAAAAGACATACCAGCAGCAGTTTCATCTGCAGAAAAAAACATAATTTGTATCACTGTAGCTAGAGTGATGGAGTCTTATGAAATGTGCCACAGAAAGGCAGAACAAAGAGCTTCTAGTTTAAACTTAAGAAAAGAGACAACAGAAGGACATACAGTCAAAGCTGTAACAGAAGGTAAGGCAACAGTAATCAACAATACTGGTCCGATCTTTTTAAAATCAAGGAGGTTTTGTAGGCATTTTGAACATTTCTAGAGATCTTTTAAACATGGTTTAGGGACTGAGACCCTTAAATATGAGGACAGACCACTGTTGGTCCTGAAGCAAATATGAGGAGAGAGAAAACAGAATTTTTGCTGTGTGCCACAAGCTGTTTACCAGTTGTGTGGGTGGCTGGTGTTAGGCAGGAACAGCTTAAAGAAAGAGAAAAATGCCCCTGAAATACCACCAGCAAGAAAAGAGACATTCTAACCCTCTGCTCTAGTGTTTTCATCTTTGCAACTATTTCATCTTCATAAAGACACAGTTATCTTGCAGGTAGATTTTCCATCACTGTGGTTACTTTTCTCACCCAAAATGACTAAGTTGGCACCATGTCTTGTGGTCACACCATATCTGAACATGGTGGCAGAGCTGTGTGTTGGCAACAGGATCCACGACAATCCCAAGCAAGGACAATGATGGAACAGGTCACCTGAGGGCTCAGTTCATAACCGAAGGAGATGGAGCCAAGGACTGAACAAGACCGTGGGTTCCCATCCAGGAAACGAGGCTGGAGACAGGCACACATACCATGCCCTTCAGGCTGGGACTGAAGGCTGAGGCTTGAGCTTAAGGGCAGACCCTGAACTGGGGAAACAAGAGCACAGGTGGAGGGCCAGAATGAAGTTTTTCACGACATTGGTGCCCTCAGGACTGATGCTCAGTTGCTTTCTGCAACCTCCGAGTGCCAGAAAGGACTGAGCACATCTGAAGGAAGACAGATGATGTGCCAAAAATCGAGGGTGGTTTACATCACACATTCTACTGTCCCCACGAGAATATACACAAAATTACAGATCTTAGAGAGCTTTTTTGCTCATGGGAATATACATAAAATTACAGATATTTGAGAGCAGTTTTCTCACAAATTATGTAAACATATCCCGTCAAAGAGGGTGGGGGAGGACGGGAGGTGTCGGGAGTTGGGAAATACTTTTTTCCCAGTTCAGCTGCACTGGAGTGCTCTCCTGTAATTGCTCGTTCAACCCATACTGGCCTCTTTACACCAGTGCAGTCTCCACTCAACTATATCTTAAAAGGTCTGAAGCAGCGTTTTGCCTCCAGCAATCACCATCCCAAGTGTTCTAAACGCTCTTGACAATACAGGCAATACAGCTGCACGCCCTTCTTCAAGGCTCTGCTAATGTCTCTCACACCCTCTTCAAACACAGCTCAGGAAAGGGGAGCCTCACCTGCAAGAGAAGGCACTCCTGGAAGTTAGAAGAAGAGTGAAGAGGTGTGACATGAGCTGGGAACAGCAAACCTGAAGAGAAGATAAAATCTTGTGGACTAATTCCTTCCACATGAGCAGCGCTGGGCTTGTCTACATCGATACTCTTCTCTAAAATTTCCTCTGTTTCACTGCTGCCAGTGCCCGCAGGGGCTGACGCTGAAGCGCCTGCTCTGTACCAGTTTCCCAGGCACAGCCATTACTAACGCCTCTGTGCCGCTTTGAATGGGAGATACCCATTCCTCTCTTTCCTGGGATTTCCTTGCTTTAAAACACTTGACAAGCACGGTTTAAAATTTAAAACCATAAATACACGCTTCTCTGCATGTTGGAGGAAAAATCCGGGCCCAAGAGTATAATTTCATACAGTCGGTTAGGCCATGAAGAAAAGTACTGTGGATGCAGAAAAATAACAGCCTTCTGTGATTTGTTGGGGTTTGCCACATAAAACTGCAAACATTAAACTTACAATTAAAAATCATACACCTAATTTTCTTGGTCAAGTAGCTTAAAAATGTAGAAGTACACCAAGTTGTTAGCAATGTTCAGCCAACAGTTACAACACACTGACCTCTACCTTAACTCAACTGGCTCCAACTTCAAAGCCTGCTTAGAACTATTTAAATACCAACATTCTTAGGCATAGCAGACATGCTGCACACTCAAATGGAGCCAGAATGCTACATGTGAAATCCAGTTTCTGCAGTTCCTCCCCCTTATTTCCCAGGCTAAGCTTACCTGTTCTCCAGAGCAGGACTTTCCTGTTACATTTCTCACTGAGAGGAGTGGTGTTTCCCTGCTCTGCCACCCTTGCACTACTGCTTTTTACTTCTCTGTGATGGGCTAAGCCTGGCTGGATGCCAGATGCCCACCAAAACTGCTCTATCATTCCCCTCCTCAGCTGAACTGGGAGAGGAACTATAATGGAAGACTTGGGGGTTGAGATAAGGACAGGGAAATCACTCACCAATTACTGTCACAGGCAAAACAGACTCGACTTGGGGAAAAAACTAGTTTAATTTATTACCAATCAAATCAGAGTTGGATAACGAGAAATAAAACCATATCTTAAAAACACCGTCCTTCTTTCCAGGTTTCAATTTATTCCTGATTTTCTCCACATCCCCCCAGCAGCGCACAGTGAGGGGGAATGGGGGTTGCAGTCAGTGCATCACACATCACCTCTGCTGCTCCTTCCTCCTAGGGGGAGGACCCCTCACATTCTTCCCCTGCTCCAGCGTGGGGCTCCTCTCACTTGAGACAGTCCTCTACAAACTTCTCCAGTGTGAACCCTTCCCACAGGCTGCGGGTCATGAACTGCTCCAGCGTGGGTCCCTTCCATGTGTGCAGTCCTGCAGGACCAGAGGGGTTCCCTATGGGGTCACAAGTCCTGCCAGCAAACCCCGCTTCAGCATGGACTCCTCCCCGTGGGTCCGCAGGCCCTGCCAGGAGGCTGCACCAGCACGGGCTTCCCTCGGGGCCGGAGCCTCCTTTGGCCACATCCCGCTGCTGCGGCGTGGGGCCCTCCACGGGCTGCAGGTCGATGTCTGCTCCAGCAGGGACCTCCACGGGCTGTGGGGAACAGCTGCCTCACCACGGTCTTCACCTGGGGCTGCAGGGGAATCTCTGCCCCAGTAGCTGCAGCACCTCCTGCCCCTCCTTGTGACGGACCCTGACGTCTACAGAGTTTTCCTCTCACATCTCCCCACTCCTCACTGGCTGCAACTGCTGCTGCACAGCAATTTTTCCTTCTTAACTACCTTATCCC
Organism: Monarcha castaneiventris obscurior; assembly: GCA_026261815.1. NCBI lineage: Eukaryota > Metazoa > Chordata > Aves > Passeriformes > Monarchidae > Monarcha > Monarcha castaneiventris. The sequence goes on from JAMPIT010000886.1 coordinate 20,749,799, forward strand.
AGAGGTGTTACCACCATCTCCAGTGGGCTCAGTCTTGCCCAGCAGCAGATCCATCTTGGAGCCAGCTGGCATTGGATCCACAGGAGAAGCTTGTAATACCTTCTCATAAATGTCAGCCCTGTGGCCCTCCCACTACCAGAACCATGCCATGAAAACCCAACAGATTTTCTTTCTGCTAACTGCAGGGGAGACCAGCTCAGAGCTTCTTTGCACCCTTGCCCCAGTGGCTCTGCAGGTGCCCTTTCAGTACTGGATGGGGAGGAACCAAAGGCTGGACTGAATTCCAGTGTGGCTCTCCTTCTGCACACCTGGCAGGTGTACAGAGATCCCCTGCTACGACTGACTGAGCAGGGAGGGCCCCAGGGGAGTACACCTGCTTGTGCCACTGTAGAGGCTGTAACACCACAGAGATTTCTTTAAATAAGAAACATACAAGGAATCTGAAGGTATTACCTACAGAAGGACGAAACTACACAGGAATTTTTGCAATCATTCACAAAATTAACCAAGAACAGAGCTACTGTAAAAGGCTGTGTCTCATAAGATGACAAACCAAGCAGCAGGAAAGCCTGGTCTGCTAAAGCCCTTCAATGCAGACTTTCTGGAACTTGCAGCATCTTTTCCACTGCATTTGTTACTGATCATACCTCTTGATGAACACTGAAGCAAAAACACCACATCAAGAAAATTATATGCCATCAGCAATGATTATAAGGAAATACCATAGTTGAACCAACGTCAAAAAGAGTTTAGCTGCTTAACTATAAAACGCTTAACATACTTTGAGCAGAACTTTCAACACAGTTTCTCAATCATCACTTGAAGACTGCCATTAGTAACAAACATTTGGATCTCCAGAGCTGATATCTGCCAGCAAAAGAAATGTTTAGTACCCTGAAAATTGTCCAAGGGGTAAAATTGCAACAGCTCATTTCAGATGCAGCTATGAGGCTGCAAAATCAAGAGGGAAGCAATCTTTAAAAGTCTTCACAACAATGTTGTTTTGTTTCTTAAGCTCTCCTCCTTTCTTTAAGGGTCCTGGGTGCAGTTCTGATACTCAAACTAATACTAATCACTGTGATCCCTGTATCATTTTCCTCTTGGTCCTTATTGCTGTGGCTCAAACATTTTCAGTTTCTCCTGAGAACCAGAGCATAGAGAGATACACTGTTCACAAAGACCTTTTATTCCAGACTGCTGGACTCCAACACACACTCTTCTAATCAAATAATTTTTAAGACTTATGTCAAGTGGCAAATGCATTGAAGTCTTGGCTCCAACAAAACCAGAACTACTCTCTCCAGCCTAGAAGACACACACATACCAAGGTAAAATGTTCAGAACTGACTTTTAACTGAAAGCCTTAGACCTTGTGCTTCTAAGTAATAATCTGCTCTGAAAAATATTACCCCCTTGAACATAGTTTTAAGGATGAAAGAAAAAGAAGGAATCTAGATTTAAAGATTGTGTGAGCACATGGGGTAATAGATATTCTGTGCTCATAAGTTAACCAGTGCTTGGCACAAGTACTGCATTTTTTCATATGTTATCTTCCCTACCTCAAACATAATGTATTTTAGTCCTATCAACAAAAGGTACATACAGTACATTGAAATTGCACAGCTTGAAGTTTACACACCAGCAAAGGACTTCTTTTTACTGTGGACTTCTGTTTACTGTCACCTTCTCCACTCCATCCCCAATGTAACTCCTCAGTCTCTGAGTGAGGTCATTCTCCACTAGTCTGCAACAATCTGTTCTACATTCTGGATGCTTGCTGTGAAACCTCAGAAGAGCTAGGGAATAGACAGGGAGTAAAAGCTGGGTATGACAGACCACTCCAGCACTAATATCCCAGATCAATTACCAATATAGATCCACTGCATTAAAAGTCTTCTGTTCCTGAACCCTTCCTAAAAGCCCCCTTGAGCACGCAGTCCTAATGTACATAATGATAGGATAAAAAATGGTAGCAAAGATGAAGAAGAAAAAAAATCCTAGACATAAGGAGTTTACCTAAGAAAAAGTAAATGCGTTCAAAGGAACAATCACAAGCACAGTAAAATCTACAGACTCAAGCTGCAATTCAGATATGGGTTTCTGGTACCTGATCATAGAATCATTGAGAAGTCTTGGCTACTTCTGTCAACCTTAACACGCAGAAGCCTTCTACAGCAAATCTTCTCATAGCATCATTGGAAATATTTGAGTATTAAGTTTATCTCGCAGCTTACCTTCTTTTGAAACTTAGAAGAGATACTTTGATGAGGAAGGCCAAGGCAGGAAGGGATCTCAGGCCTTGCATATAGGTTCAAGTGGCCTTCCTACTGGTTTACTGCAGAGTACTCCTGCTTGAGCATTTTCTGAGATCAGGTCAGAGTTGAAATCAGTTTTCCCCTCTCTCAGACACGCTTCTATCCCCTCAACACACTGTAAAAATTATTGCCTTGGCAAGAAACTTACAATATATCACTATAGGGTTAAATTCCTTTTACCTTCTACTACTACACTTGAGTGCAGAGCGCTCAGCTTGGCTAAAAGCTTAAAGGCCATGAATAATGTAAGAGAACTCCACTGGGAGAACCCCTAATGCCTCAGAAAGCTTCACTAGATCTCCGAGTTCAGTTCTCACTTGCCATATCCTTCATTTCCTTTAAATGCTACAGTAGCAGCGTTAAATCGAACTCGGTTATCACCTCCCCACCAGCAATGCAGCCAACAGATTACAGAGGCGTCAGGGCCAGAGGGGGGCCAGGAGGGCTGACCCCCGCAGCCTCCTGGCTATGCCAGCTAGCTCCTCCACCTTCTCAGCCTGCTGTTAATTGCTCCTCAGCTTTAACTTTTGCCTTCAGCACTGAAATATTAATCCTTCATTTAAGTAAAATCACTTCATCGGCCTTTGAGTTATATAGAAACCTAACGAATGCAAGAAATCATTTTTGTATTTGGAAAATGTACTCTTTGCTTTCAAGGATGGCTGAAATCCAAGTTAAGTATTCACCTTGTAACATAACATGGACATCAACCTTACAAGATGGCCCATGTAACATTAAACTTGGGAAAATGTGACAATAAAATGAGTTGTGGTTAAAAGAAAACCCAGACAGGTGCATGCACAGAGGGGAAAATGCAAGTCTGAATGTTATCTGATGAACCACAAACTTGATACATCACACATCTATGAAATTACATATAGTTCATAATTGAATCATTCCAAATCAAATCAGGAAAACAGAACCAGAATTACAGGAAATACTGGGAATCTTAGGCAAATTGCTTTCAGTGTCTGCACTCAGTTATGGTATCTGTAAAATACAATCGATAAACAAAACCATTACGGAAATTCAAAACACAGTAAGTCTAATTCTTAAGCAGAAAAAATTAGGCAGGTACTTGTTAGGTATTATGTGTCAGATATCTGCTTTGCACTGCACTGAAACTATAACCCAATTTCCAAATACTGAAAAGGCTGGAAAATGGGAGCTGGAAAAGCACATTATAGGCCAAGAATTTGAACACAGAAAAATCCTTAGATTTGCATATGCACAATTATGATTCGTATTAGCTTTCCCTGCACACACTAACTGAATTAACAAAATACATAAAAACGAACTGTGAGGACTAAAGGAGGAATGTCTTAACTTGTAGGGATGAAGTAACACTGCACATGGAAAAAAAAGTCCTCTGGATTTCAGTGTTTGGTTAAGCCTACATGACAGGAGATTTAAGTGATGCTGCAAGTAGTCACCAAAGAATAACTGAAGGTAAAGATGAGATATCACAAGTATTTTCTGTGGTTATAATATTAAAAGAAAATGAAAGAGAAGAGGATTGAAGAGCATTGATGATTCTAAGACGGGATGAAAAGCATTATGTAAAAAGTAGTTTGAAGCTGTGGTTTGAAATACTTCATATATAGGGAGACCTCCAGAGGGTTAACTCAAACCTTCTTCTGCAAGCTATGGAAACTGAGTTTTGTGTTAGAAACCACTAGACAGCTACTCTGTACTTAACACTAAAAATTGTAATACCAGACATCTCCTGGAATTATAAAATGTCCTCTAGCTCTTTAAAATCTATATGCTTTGGCCATTGTATTATCTAATACATTGTCCCAATATCATACACAATTGTGTGAAATGCTTTGAAATGAAAGATGCTATGCAAGTGCCAAACATTACTGCAATACACTAACTTAATTTGGACATGCTCCAGCATCTCGTGTCAAGAGTGAGCTCATGTTAGAGTGAGTTCCTTTATTGAGACATCTGCTAGGAAACCAATTTGGCCAAATCAGAGTGCGTGATAATGAGTGCTGTTTAATCAAGACAGTATTAACATAAATTTTAACTTGTGTCAAGTAGCTTAATAGCAAATTACTGAATGTTAAACAGACATGGAATTTTTTACTCTGGTCTTTTAATAAACAAATTCTTGAGTAAACTAAAATGTACGCTTTCTTCAACGTGTAGTCAAAAAGAGCTAGATACAGCCAAAAAGAACTGAAGTGAAGCAATGCAAGACTTGCAAGCATAAACTTATTTTCAATTTTAGAAAGGTTCAGTACTGGAATGTTCTTCATCTTTGAACTAAATGTAAGATTTTTAACAGGAGAAGTACATCCAGATGTGCTTACAAGTAATAAAGGTATTTTTATTAATTTCTGGCTTTTATACGTAAATGACATTTATGATTTGGACACTTAATCCTGAACAGCTTTTAACATTTTAGATGGATAAGCATTATATGGATAAGCACATTTCTGGCCTTAGAACTGTAAAGATAGCTATAAACAATGTGCCTTTCCGAGATAACCCCAGATCACATGGTTCCATACATTAGCTGTTCATTTTGCCGGTCAACACATTCACTTACCGTTTGTCAGAGTTAAATAACAAAAACTTCTGGCAGCCTGATTCAAAACTGTTAGGAACTACAATACTGATGGTAAAGAACCACCACACACATCAAGCAGAAGTCTTTACTGCAAAAGCGTAACATAGTGACGGATACTGCTTAAGATATTTACTCTTAAAGGAATGGAGATTCCCAAATCCAGTATTATTAATGTAATTGACTTGTCTGAATTTTAAATTTAACGGAATTTTAAATTATTCCGTTATATACTGGGTTAGTGAGTGTGTTAAAAAGCAGAACAGCACTTACACCAATGCTCCCTAGAACATGCAGTTCCTCAGAAAGGGAAGAGGAATAAAGAAAGCAAAAAAAAAAATAAAAAATCACAGGGAACAGCTCAGGACCACAAATTATAGGTTCTGCAGGAAAATATGATAGCTTATTTCTTAGGACAAGGATGCTAGGAAAGAGGCAAAATAAAACAGTTGAAAAATAGAAAACAATTGTTTTTAGGGTTGTGTAAGGCACCCATATAAGAGGAGACTGCTTTCCTAACTGGTGAAAAAAGCCAACCCCAGCAAGAGATTGGTACCAAGCCACATGTTCTGTTCTTACCCACTTTTAAATGGTAAAAAAGGGGCTGATCTATGGAACTATTTCAAAAATTGAAAGCTTCTTAGTCCTCCACACTGCAACAGATGTTGAGACAGGCATGTGTACTTCTTTGAAAGGAAGTGTCTCAATACCCATTGGAAGTATAGTACCCAAGAGAAGGCGTAACATCTACATCCTACTCCAATGGAGCAATTAAATCTCTTCCCCACAATGCCAGGACAAATGCTGTGACAGAAGAACAGCATTTTTAATGTGACAGGCACACATAAAGTGTCTATGAGCAGGTGGACAGGAGAATGCACCCAGGGTTTCACACTGCACGTGAACACATGCACAAAGTGGATGTGGGTCCTAAAAGATTACAAAAGCACATGCAAAGGGCTTTGATGACAGTCATTAACCACCCAGACCTTTCATCTGTGGAGCTTAGAAAGAGCCGTGACTTTCAAAACAATCGTATTATCAACACTAAAGCCACAATTAAGTAAGACTCATTACTTCCACTGTCACTTCATAATCACACTGTCTCTGCCAACAGTCACACTCTCCCCATCCTACTCCTTCCACTCTTCACCTGAGTAAACCAAAATCTCAGTAGAGAACAAGAGGGCCAAGCTTTTCCACGTGTCTAATGCTCAAGGCAACAATCACCTTGAGAGGGGAAAAAAAAGCAAGGTGTGCTGTTGCTGTGGAAACCGTATGGGAGCACAGAAATGGTCCTATTAGATCAAGCACCTCTCGGAGGATCAGACACATCACTGAACGGTTACTGGAACTTCCCCCAGCATGCATGAAGGGTTAGGAAAGGGAACCAGTCAGGCTGGATGTCTCCACCATCACCCAGATTTCAGATCTGGAATAGCTTTTCAAAAGTGAGTTCCTTGCTATACTTGGTGAAAACAATTACCACACTCTGAAGGCCCTGAACTGGGAAGTGAATAAATTGCACAGCCTGCTTAAATTCTTGAGAGATGTATTAATACAGAATCCAGAATATGGTGTTTAACAGAGAACTGCAGAAATGCCTGGGCTTGACCCAAAGTTACAGGCTGCATTCAAAAGCAATGCTGATGAATGGCAGAGATGAAAATAAACCTATATCCCAGTAGAATTCTTCTGTTCCTTGTTCTCTAAGAAATGAAAAGGAATAAATAGAATGTGATCATGTAATTAAAGATTAAATGATAATTAACATATAAAAATGTCTAAACCAAGACCATGTGGGTGAACTCAATATCTGACTACTCTAATCTGAGTGACTTGAATTTAAAATCATTCATGTGTATAAACCTGCAGTTTTATTCCTCTCTCCATTCCCTTTGAGGTCCCTTAACTGAACTACATGAACAGTGTGAGACTGAGAGTTTAATGCAAATCAGAGAGAGCAATGTAGTTAAAAACAGTGTTAATGAGAATATCATATACACAAAAGCCCTCCAGGTTTTCAAGAAGTGAGAAATTGCCAGGTGTCAATATCCAAACTCCTCGTATTACCCAGGATCAGTGACACCAGCAATCAGAAGCAATCTGACAGACTAAACCACTGACTTTGCAAGGACATTTTAAACACCAGACAAAGAGAGCAGGGGATTGGAACAGGTTAGAAATTTGTTGTTTATAACACTGCACCGCTACCAGACATTAATCCCTCCAACTGCATCTTCTACCTTCCCTTCTCATCCCTGCAAAACATCTCATATTAGAAGAAACTAGACATTGTCAAGCTAGAATAATGATTTATTTCACAAGGGTGTTGTGAAGCTTAATTCATGTTTGTAGAGCCCTTTGTATTGTGCCTTTTATCTACTGTGGGAACCTCACAGTATTATCAATAAGGTCTTTCCTACAGTAGAAGGGCTTTGCTAAAATAGCTACACTAGCAAATCTGCCCAGTCAAGATGTGGTTTACACAGGCAAAAAAGCTATTTTGTCAGAACAGCTAATACCAGTTGCCTGAAAAAAACATGCCAAACTGGCAGAAGCACACTTTTGGTGGTATCTAACTGCATCTAGCATAAATGGTGTATGTCAGCTAAGGGAGATTTCTGCACAATCTTAACAAAAGAGTTATGCTGAAAAATCTTGAGGGGTAGCTCTGACCAACATATTTCGGGGAGTGCAAATGAAGGGTGTGTATTTACTACTTTCACAGTACCAAGCATCTGTGTTCCTTTATTTATGTGAACAAGCTACAAGTGAAGTCTTCTGTAAACAGATTCTGTTAGCAGCAAATGCATATGACTTTACTATTTTATACAAAATAATTGAAGGAATAAAGACAAAGCCTTGTTCGGATATATTCTGCCAAACAGAAAAGAACAGAGTATCAACAGCACTGGAATGAATGCCTAGAAACTACTTACACAACTGCAAAGAACAGAGACTGCGGTACAAGGAACTAATTCATGCCACAGTCCTTTTTAACTGTGCTGTTACTATTATTTTCTATTCAAACCCCAGTTTTCCCACTCAAGTTTAAAACAACACTAAACATCCAACTGCTGTTTGTCTCCTAAAAAAGGTGGAGAGGCACCATTGTGCCAGGTTGCCAAATGACTACTTGCCATTTTTCTAGACATGCTTAGCCTTATTCTGAGCTGCTTAGGGTGGCAGCCTGCAGCTACCAGCAGTCTTGCATCTGCATTTTGCCTTTCAACATTTCCTCTTCTTGCTAGGAGCCTGTAGCAAATCTTATCACCTAAGGGTCTGCTTATGCAGGGAAAGGAAACTCATCTGTTTCTCATTTCTGGAAGGCCCTTCTCTAGTAGATACCTGTATTTATTTTAGAAGGGTGTCACTCCGTGTCCATGTGCAGTAGCACAATTTTCCAACATGCAACAGACAAAAGTAATGCACTAAAGTGTTAAGACTTTGGCAGAGCCATGTTTCAAAACTATGGTGGGTTACAAACCAGCAAAATGTTATTCCACAAACGAATTTGGATCAGATATGCTTGAATCTGGAATGGAGATCAAAATCCAAAGACAGAAATTGCTATACTTGACAATATGGAAAATTTATTTTGCATATGGAAGATGGTTTCATTACCAAAATTTAAGCTGGTGTATTCAGATATTTTCCACTGAAAAGTAAAGCTAAAACTACTTCAAAGCCAAATTAACCATCTTCTTTGCTATTGACACAAATTAGAAAAGACTAACTACTGTAAATTAATCAGTAACCCATTATTTACTGACACAGCACTCTAAAATACACAGCCCACATACCAGGACTACCTGATGTGCTTTATTCCACCTAGGATTCATTTATGTGACCTCTGAAATGATAAGCATAATAACAAGAAGCAATTTATAATTGCCACATGTTCTTTCAGTCAATGGTGCAGCTGCCTATATAGCATAAGAACAACACTGACCTAGAAAACCAGACCTGGCAGTTCTGGACTAGGCTTAAAAAGATGAAGGTTCAGTCTTTTTGCAGACTGGCTAAGCTATACACCAAAGCTACAGCACCGAAAGGCTGAGCTCATTTGCTTTTGGTTAAGATACACTTTCTTGTCATGAGAGCATTAACAAAAAGCTGGATCATGTTTTCTTTTTCCACTGTCATACATTTTGCATGTAAGCAGCTGATACTTGTCAATGAGAGTTTGATTATTAACACCTCACACAACATAAAAATTTTTGTCACAGACTTGTTTCAAAAACTATAAAGACATTTTCCTAACCAGCTCTGTGCCATAGGCCAGACAGCACTCAATTTGCTGTACCTACAGCAAAACAACCATGCAGCCCTACAAGCTTTAGAAGGCTTGCATGAAGATGAAGAAGAGAATATAGATGGCCATTAGACAGTAACTACACTTCCAGCTGGAAAAGTTATTCTTGCCTTTGGGATACTCAACAGGAAACTTTAAGGTAAACCACCTTTCAAGACAAGGCTATCTTGCCTCTCTGTTTCTTCCCATCCAACTCATTTCTCTGTTTTAGCTCCTTCCCATCCATTCTTAACTGTCAGCTCTCTTGAGCCTCTGATCACACTGACTGATCCCTGCATTTCTTCCCAGGAGGAGAAGTCAGGGGGAACTTGCAGATTTCAGCATGTAATCTTCCTGTACCTCTTGGGTCCTGCCTACACAGCTGCCCCCTTGCTGTGTATGTCCTGGCAGCCAAGTTTAGCTGAAGCACTGGGAGCTGAAGTCTAGGAGCAAATATGCAGAGGCTGAGGCCAGGCTTCCCAGCGAAAGGTCACCTACCCCGAAACATCCCTCCATCACCGACAAAGATACTCCACATTTATAATTCTCAAGTTCAAGTACATTTCAAGGCCAACTTTGTTTCTCCTGAGCAAAAATGGAAGAAAATAAATACACTCAGGCTGAGGCTTTTTCCCTCCAAGTTTTCTGGACTTTATAAGTGCTGCAAAGTTTCTGCAGGGGTAGAAATGAAATCTGAAGGGTAGAAGCAACAGTTACACAGCATGATCAGCTGTTCTTTCCTACACTTACGCATGAAGCCACAACCACAAAAGAAATGCAGTGAAATGATGAGGAGCTCACTTCTACTGAGACAGCTAAAGCACCCAGAACAGTATGGGAAGACTGAGGGTATACACTTTCATCAAGCTCACATAAACAAGCCCAAGCTGTTGCTTTTGACCTTTAATGTCCTCATGATTTGTGTCCTGAGCCACTAAGAATGACAAAAAGACTAGGACGGGTTAAAGATTTAGCAGTAAAGAGCATTCATATGTCAGTGATGAACTTCCTAGTTCTAATAGAATGGAAGTTCACCAGCTTTCAGAGCATGCTGGGGCTTCTGTACTCAAATTTTTATGGGGATGATGGAAGGAAGGATAAATACAGAGGAAAAAAAGATTTAATTTTTTGATATGTAGATTTGGTAGCTCTACAAATAATCCATATAGAAGTTTAGAATTAGATATAACAGTACCTAAAGATATTTATTGTAAAGAAATACACAAGTTGGAGAACAACATGCAGAACTGAAACACACTAATTTTGCACCAAGGGCTGAAATACAATCAAAATCCAGAAGTTCTCGCATATGAAATATGATTTAAAAAGTCAACCACAAATACTTGAGATTTTTGCAGTAAAAAAAGGAAACACAAAAAGCTGAACTCTGGGCAATCAATCAGCCTGCCTAGGAATCCATTTGTGCACACTATTTCGCTGAATGTAAAACACAGGCTTCCAATGCAGCTGAATTTATTTCATAATTCACATCACCACCTAGCTATAAAGGCAGCATAACAATCTCTGCTTATGCACAAATAATCTATGACAAACCGTCAGTCCCAACTGATGAAAATACTTTAAGACACAACATTTAGAAAATTAATTGCCTTTTGGCCTCCGAGAAACAGCACAGAATTTCCAACTTGTCCTCATTTTAGCATATGTCTGTACTTTAACATAATATACAAACCTGAGTGCTGTTCTAGCACTTCTTTCACAAAGGAATGGTCACTTCTCAGCTGAAAATGAGTCTGAAAAAAGTTACCTTAAGATTGAACGTGCAAGACACTAAAATACAAGTGCTTCCTCCACCAAACTGTTAAACACTTTCCACACTGCTTTTCCAAAACATTTTATTTATAAATTCTTTCATAAGTTTTTCTTGAAATAGCTGTAAAACAAGCAGTTGACGACCAAAACTGCATGATGTGTGTTACACTTCTCCCTACTTTCCAGAGCATGTCAGAGCAAGTGTCTCGTACAGAAGACTATTTCTAAACAAGCGAACCCAAGATACCAAAATCTGAACATGATCTAGTAATAGCTGATCCAAACTTAATTTTAGAATCCTAAGATTTGAAAACATAAATTTAAAAAAAAAAACAAACCAACACCACAATCCTGGATAAATTTCATATAATAATCTGAATGGTTCTATTGTCTCTTTCGTCACACTAAAGTTTGCTTTGTTGTTGTTTTCGTCTTTCCTTTTAAAATAGCCTCCTGCAGCTCTAAGCTAAAAATCTTCCTGAAGCTTCTATGTGACAGCTGCAGTATCTTAGCCATCTGTTTAATTTATATTTGCTAATGCAGCTCCTGCTGTTTTCAACTGACAGCTTTTTTCTCTCTTATTACCCCCACACGGGAAATCATTGCACTTGCCAAAGTTTCTCTGTAGTCTCAGATGTCAAATCAACTCTGGTGACAAAAGGTGATGAATGAGGCTCCTATACACCTCCTTTTTATGTTTTTTGGGGGGGGTTTGTTGTTGTCATTGCTGTTGGGGAGGGTTTCTTAATTATGCAAACTGTAAGAGGTTTTACTGTTATTTCTTTAAAGAATAATTATAAGCAAAAAGGAAGTAGCACAGAAACAAAGAGAGTCAAGGGAAACCATACTCCCTTACTCTCAACATGGTAATTCTGTAAAAAGGTTGAGGCTGGGGGATCTCTAAGATACTCTCTGAAGCAGATTATCCATTCCATATTAAGTCACTAAAGCCATGATTCAATCTCTTCAGTCATCTATGCTCACCTACCAATCTCAGGGTTTACCTGACTATTGACTTCCCCTCACTTGCAACCAACATGCCTCCTAACTTTTCTGGAGTGCTCTGGATCTCAGAAGTGTTCAAAGTGAAAGGAAGGTGATGGAGCCCCATGGTTCAGCATGTTGCAATGCCAGTACTTACTGCCACCCTGTAAAGCCTCCTGCAGGAAGGTGTAGGGCCCACATTCCCTGTGCTATTCAGAGACACTGGATAAAAGGACCAATTGACACCTGAAACAGCTCTCAGCCTGATACAGCAAGCACAGATGTTACTGTCCCTGCAACTCCCCTGAGGCATGGTAACAAGATTATTAAAGAGTCTTCCTCTGCTGAAAAGTAACATCAGGTTTAACACAAAACTTTGCAGTTTAAGACAGAATCCCCATCCTGCATAAAACTGCATCAGCTGAATGGCAGCGAGCTCTGCAATACCTGTGGGAGGTGATGCAACACTCCTCTGTTACAAGGAGCACATTTCAGTGGCCAGCCCCAGCCCAGAAACAGGTAGACACACTAAACGCAAAGAAATCAAACCCAGAAAGTGTGACCACTCCTCCTTTGTAAGTTCCCCCATTCAAAACAACTTTATTAACTGGAGAGGCACACAGAAACATGAAATGAGCACTTGCTAAAGGGCTGGAAGATGTGTGCTTTCTGGTGCTAGAGAGAGCCCTGCAGAGTAGCTGAGAAAGAGCTAGCAGGAATGCATGTTTGGGGGAATACCTGGGAGATAACAAGTCATAATCTCTTATTACCACTGTTCCCAGAAGGTGATGATGAGAAAATAAACCTGTTGTTCTGAAACGGTAGCGTTTGCTCCAGCTCCTAACATCACAGCAACCCATGGGACACAACTTGTGACAGCTCCCTATCTTGTGCAGAATCATCCCACTGAGCTCTGGAGGATAAAATCACTTGAAGCAAAATGAATGATTCTGCTTTTGGAAGTACAGCAAGCTAGTGCCAAAAATAACTACAGGTGCACTCTGGAGAAGATTACTGCTTCATCTTTGTATCCCCTGAATATCATCATACTCAGGTACTCCTTGAATAATTGTGCTACAAAAATTTGATCTTTGAAGAGCACACTGGACAAAACGGAAAAGCTGGAAAGAAAAACCCTTAGACCTAATATATTAATAGCTACACCATACATGAGGATATTATATCCTTTCCTACCTTGAAGATTCTGCCCAAGAGTCAGACAAGTAAACTCTTAATTTTCAATCTGTATCTCAGTATTTTAATCTGAAAATATGTATGTATGTATATGTATATGCTGATGTACTTCACTATAGTACTATTATACGGTGCACAGGCTAGATACCCAGCACAGATTCTAACACTTTTATAACTTGGTGCCAATACCAACAGGGAAAAAAAGGAATTTCTAGAAGTATACAGCCTTGAAAACCTAAAGAGCCACTACTCAGCTTGATTACTTGTACTTTATTTCAAAAGTAACACAATGAAGAAAGTGTAAAGATTAAATTATAACTAAACACTTTATTCTTAACCTTGGTCAGACACCACTTGTTACAGCCCTCAATCCAGCACTAACATACTACCTTGGCTTTCCACTGTCCGAGAATAAAAGGGAGATGGGAATAGCCAGATAACAGGGAAACCTGAACACATAAACCCTGCTGGCACAGAGGCCAAAGCCCTGTGCCCTTGCACCATGTTTTGCAGCACTCCAGGTTCTGGGAAGATTCAGCTGAAGTACAAAGGCAGCTGCATAAGAAACCCCATCTGAAATGTCTCAGAAGGGATCACAGCACATACATGGCACTCATTCACCAGTTATCCCCCCTGAGACTGCTGCTATCATCAGCTCCATGGCTCTAGAGCTTTGCAGAGCCAGGGCTCTAGTCTAAATCTGAGAGTTGTGGACGCCAGGTGGCTCTTGAATGCTCCTCCAGCATCTTCAAAACCAGCTTCCCAGCATGCCATGTTTCAGAAGCACAGAACAGAGACATCAGCAGCAACACTGAGCAAAGTTGGTGAGGGCTCAGCAGGTGAACTAGCTCAGGGTCTGAGCCACACAAAAACCTATGTACTGCTTCCTGGTCTGAGCCTGGGATTTCAGTATGGATAACTTGTTACCCGAGCAATGTATCCATGGAAAATAAAACACTAGCTGCAAAAATTAAATGGAAGGAAAGCAAATTTCTGTGCCTACAAAGTAATTCTGAAAAATTAACCTATCAAGCTAACAAAGGTTATTTGCTACATCCCCCATACAGTGTATTTAAATCTTGTCCTCTAAAGCTTTACCTGTGTATATTCCTCTTCATGTGTGCCAGCATCCTCAGGCATTGCCCAAAAGAAACTTCTGCAAAGAGTATATAAAGGTGATACCCTCAAGGAAATCAGACTTAACTCTCTAAGCTGTCCAATACATGCAAGCAATATATCAGGTTAAGCATGACCACCCATACACAGACAGCATTTCAAAACCAAAGCACTACAGACCTTAATACTCACCACCCTGAACTGTAAACTCTGAGCTCTAACAAGGAGGTCAGAGCCTTCCCCAGAAATGCTAATGCTAGTTTACTTTAAGCAGAGAGGCAACCACCTTCAACAAATTCCAACAAATTTTAAAGTTTTACCTTCCAGAAAAACAAGTTTTGTTGTTTATCTGTACTTTAGTGTCTAGATTTAAAATGAAAAGGCAAGTACAGCTGCTCACAGCTGATAAGGCCTCATGCTTCTGGCATCTATTTATATCCATGATCCAGAGTAACAAACCCACATTCTTTAAACAACTGAAGCAACTATTAGATAAAATATGGAAATCAGAAGATGGGACCAGAAGCAACCTCCTTCACTGTATAAATCCATTTATACACCATAAATCAAGAAAAAACACGTTTGGGTGAAGGTAATAAAAGATCTATACCATCTGTGAAGATCAACTGCCAAAGCAGAGTGTCTCAACAACAATTTCCAAGTTAGGGCACGAGGGCAACTCCTGATGGCATCTTGTTGGTTCTCATCTGAACGTGGGGCCAGCACCCCTGCCAATCCAGTTAATGTTTTCTGGCTGAGGTCACTAACATCTGGTTTGTGTACAGGCAGCTTCTGCTGCTCAGTGTTGCACAGGAACAGAGGCATTGCAGGATGTCACAGGGGAGCATGGGTTTATTGTTTGTGATTAACCTCAAGCAATGCCTGATCTGTGGGGTTGCAAAACACAGATCAAGTCTGAGATTCCACAGAATAGGAAGAGGTAGTCAGTCCTATGGGGCAAAGCCTAAGACAGAACAAATAATGAGAGAAGACAGAGGAGGATGGAACAGAAGTGCGCTTCCACCCATGGCCGTGCCCACTTGGCTCAGGGTTGACGTGACTCCTGCGGATGATACTCAGTCCAGCCGAGTCTGAAAACTCACACCACAACTTAACATACACAGCTATTGTACTACACTGAGATACTGCTTATGTAACTGCAGCTTGTCTGTACTCATCTGCAACATAATATTGGGTTAGGGTTCAGCTGTGCTTAGTTGGTTATCCAAAAGTGGAGGATTAAGAGCTTCAGGGTTCAGCTCTGCAAGGAGCATAAAGCCGTGTCAGTGGCTGCCAGCAAAAGAGGTGGACCCACATCCCTGGCTATTCATAGCACACTGATCCAAATAGGTAATCCACCAAAAATTAATTATCAATCAGTCAGAGTTAAGAGCTGATTGAATGCACCCTACAGCTCCCTGATTGCAGGAGCTGAAGACAGGAATGTTCTAACTGTGGCAGATGAGAGCAACACTGAGCTTTCCAGGAGAAGCACAGACTGAGATCACCTTTCGCAAAACAGTATCTTTATTATACAGACTAAAGGGGAAAGCAGGAGATAAAAAGGCTGGCAAAGAATGTCCTAGTCCATTAGACAATAATTTTTCATGTATGTGTCTTGTCCTGCATCTCAAGAATCACTATGGAACTGAAACACTGGTTATTTCCATTGTAGACTTCTAAACTTTCAACTGGCAACAAACTTGGCATTTGTTCTAGGAGTCAAAACCCTGAATAAGACTGAAATACAAACAGTGTTTTCAAGAGCTCTCCCTGGTGTGCCCTCCTGTTTCTCCTACAGTATCCCACTGCTATGAAAAATGTTAACTTTCATTTAAAACAGCAGCCAATACCAGTTTCAGATACCCCTTCCCCTGCTTCTTTCCTATCCTTTAGCTCTACTGATAGAAAAACAATCCAGTATCACAGCCAGGGAAGAGCACTGCAGAGCCAACAAAAGATAACCAGACTGGCTGGAGAGGGATGTATTAGAGTCAAGTGCTACAGCTCTGGAACAAGACTAAAGGAGAGGATTTGACAGGGACAAATCTGAAAGAGCCAGCAGCTGGCTGTAAGGCATACACTACACAAATCCACTCAAATACAAGGGGCATCTCTTATGTTGCACCCAAATTTGACTCCATCTCACAACAGTTTGCTACTCTTGGTCTTCACAGTAAACTGACATCACACTTATTCAGAAATCCAAGGTTAGAGAAAATAATATTTACATTAAAGAGATCAATCCCACTTCTTGTCATGCCTTCCGTGCTTTATTTTGTTTTACAGTTTTTCATTTTAATTTTGTGTTCCAAATTTGGGTTATGGCAAGACAACAGGAACTTGAATTGCTATGCATAATATAAAGTAAACAAAATAAATTTAAAAGCCTCATCTCTGAGAAGCAAACACTCTTAGATATCTTTAGACAATGCCAGCACCAACACTATGTGCCTGATGCTCAGGCACAAAAAATGAGGCAGAAAATCAGACTCAGACACTGACTAAGATAGTTTTAATATGAGGTATGCCAAATGCAACAGAGTGACTTGGACATGGATTACAGGAAAAAGCAAATGCATCAGTACCTGAAACTGTCACTTTTTCTCCAGTCAAAATTTCTCAACTATTTAGTAATTATTCAAATATCCCCTTCCTTGATGAGCACTAATACTGCACATCTGAGTCTTTTAGCTAGCAGCCACATGGTTTATGAAGCAGCCACTCTGCCAGGTGAGGAGAAATTATAGCCTGTTGTGCTGACCTAGCACAGAAACACAATTCATCCAGCTGGAAATTGTTCTTATACAACCAGTGCTCTCAATGCACTAGAAAATAGTTTAGATACCTGATGATTGAGATTTTAATGCTCTTACTGTGGATATGACCATCAAAATTCCCACTGCCTCTCATTCCTCACACACTTAATATGCTGATTTAATTATATGCCTGTAATTCAGTTTACATTTTACAGGAGGCAAAAGGTAAGGAGATTCCAGTAAATGACACTTGAGATAAGAGAATGAGTTCCATGAGAGCATGATGCTCATTCTTTGCATATGTACCAGCCTATAATAATAAAGGGCTTCAAAATTCACTCAATCAGAACAAGCAGGAAGCCTTGGCAAAAGCTAAACTAAAACTAATTTTCCAGACTTTAAGGTTATAAAGGTAACTTGCAAAGTACAAATCAGCGAAGACCCGTCTTTGCAAACCCATGGACAGACAGCTTCAATGTGCTGCTTGCTCAGGTTTTTTCCCCAGCTGCCCTGAACAAAGCTTTGCCCAATGTCACTGTCTGCGGCACCAGGCAGCAGGGACAGGAGTGGAGCCGAAGCAAATGAGGTCAGTTCCATGCTGCACTGCCTGGGAAAGCTCTGGATGGAAACCCAGGCACTGATCACTAAGGAAAAGGTGAAATAAAACATCCAGCAAGCAGAAGAAGGTTCAGAGATAGATTGTTCTCCAGCTGCCCAAATCTAAATAGCAAGGGTAAGATAAAAAAATTACAAGCTCTGGCTACCATTCAGATAAGAAAGGACAAGGGGAAAAAGGAATCAAACAAGTCTGAATCTAAAAAGAGTGGGACATGAGAATTTTTCTAAGAATAATTTAACCAAAGACCAGATGGAATGAATTAGAGATATGTCCTAATTACAAATTTATTAAGTCCGTCAAATTCTCCTTAGGGAAAACATAAAAATCAAAAGACCCCAATCAAGTAAAGGTCAATCTTGGTGATGGGAAGAGAAGGAATTTTAGAAGGCAAAGTGAATTTAAATACATCCATGTTGAAAACTGGAAGATCTTTTTTTCAGAGATTGAATCCTGTCAGTAATGCTCAGAAAAAAATTTTGACAATCT
Organism: Monarcha castaneiventris obscurior; assembly: GCA_026261815.1. Lineage (NCBI taxonomy): Eukaryota > Metazoa > Chordata > Aves > Passeriformes > Monarchidae > Monarcha > Monarcha castaneiventris. Next base: position 20,767,920 of record JAMPIT010000886.1, read on the forward strand.
CTAAAATTATTAGCATAACAATCCTCACAGAATGTGACAGAAAGATTTGGGATTTTATCTCATGCAAACCCATAAGATGCTAGGAGTATATTTTTTTCATAAAATAGATAATACTGAATCAAAAAACTCCAGCAGGTTAAGAGAATAAATCGAAATACACATGTAAGCTTTGATGCTGATGCTGTTGCTGCTCACTCAAAATCACCACGTTAAAACAGATGCTCACTCTTTCCCTATCCCTTACAAATGGTTACACAAAGCTGAGTTCCTATCAGGAAGCTAAGCCCAAACTACAGTATCATTCTCTGCCCCAATGGACTTCCCCCTTTTTTCCTCTCTGCAACTCTTTCTCTCAACTGCACTTGACATGTGTGATGTATTTATAGTAGAAAGAAGCTGCTTCAGTGGTGTATTTTTGAAAATCTATTTCTTTCTGCAGTACCCCAGCCAACCAGGTTCAAACCAGGAAATCAAAGCCCTGCATATTATCATGTATTATCTCACATGACTGAAAGTCACAGGCAATCAAATCCTCTGTGTGCGCATCCCTCTAGGAAATCCCAAGCTCTGGGAACAAAAATACTACTACAATCTCTACAAAAAACTACTTAAGGAATTGGATGGTATAATCATATGTATTTCATATACTTACATTTATTCTGTATGTACTGACACACACACACGCCTTTCTGATGCAGGAATTAAAAATTCCTTTCTAACACACCAGTGGCCAAACAGCTAACATGCTAGCATTTTGGAAGTGGCTTGCACAACAGGAAAAGCAATTGCACAGTAGGAAAACTCCAGCAGGGAGACAACAATCCAACAACAAACAGGACATAAAGCATCAAATGTAAAGCTAACTCTTGAAGAGCTAAGACAGATGCAAAAGCTGTTGGTGGTATTGTGGAAAGATGTATTGGTTAGCAAGTTTAGGAATACATAGAAGGTATGGAAATATTTAGCAGTGCAAGGTGCTGAAAAGATGTATTGAAAGAAAGTTCACAGTCACTTATCAAGCAGTTGTTCAAAATCGCCCAGGACAAATTTTCACATATGATCTCAAAAACATTGAAATGCCACCCACCAAAGTATACCACCAGTATTAATTCCTATACTGGTACAATCCTGACACAGTGTGTTTTAGCAGAGAACTCACAAAAACATTTTCTCTCAACAACGATATGTTTGTGGAATGCTTCTACTTGGAAACAATGCCAGAATTTAATCTTAAAGTCATAACATTTACTTTTACTTCCAGATGCAAAATCCACACATCTAGTAAACGATGCCACGTATTCACTTCTCCCAAACCACCATTAAGTGGTCATCAGTCAAAACAACCCCTCCTTTATAAAGGACAGGCTTAAGCCTTTCAGCTTAGGTTGAAAATTTTCCTGATATCCTCTAAAACTATAATTATCTCGCATGAAAAGTAATAAATAACAACAAAGAAATATTTTCTGTATAATTTTACAGAGCTATCATGTTAATTTTTCTGCTTTGCAGCTCCATTTCATGCACATCAACAAAATCACATATCAACCCTGGGCCTGTCAATATCCACAATTCCATGTATTTGTACCTTATTCAGAAATCTGTTTTGACAGTGCACTACCGATGCCACACGTAGGCAGTCAGTGCATACAGGGACTTCTGGAATCCCACTAAACACAGAGACTCCTGCTAACTTCAGCATCGCAGCCAGGAAACCACGCAAGCCAGACTGCAGCAAAGAAATTCCACTTCTGGTGTGATGTGGACTTGGATAAAAAAGTATATATGAGAGGAACAGATTATGCCAGAGCATTTATTGTGTTCATTCATTCCTTACCTTTCCCTTTACATTGCAGAGGTTACATCACCCCTTCAAACAGTCATAAGCAGCAAGAAGTTTCACATATGAATCCTTTTTTCCCTGGGTGCTTTGGGGAAGCAAGAACATGCACTCAAGTGAGCATTCATGCCTCAGTCAGCCTGAGGACAAGGCTCTGCACTGAAGTCCTTAAGACCTTCTCACGGCTGCTGATTTCATCCACAAACTGAAAGAGCATCTCAGCAGGACACTGCCAGCCTCCTTTTCAGCTCCCACTCACTGATTGCCAGTCTCTGGCAAGTGAAATGTCAAGAACCAGGCAGGGGCGGTGTTTGGAGAAGGAGGGATAAGAGATTCTCACCATCCATCAACCTCAAAACCTATTCAGCCGACAACTTGAATGGAACAGGCATTTTCATTCTCCATGGTAACAAGAGATGGAAGGAGGTTGGGGGAAAAAAAAGAGAAAGAGAGTACAGACCCGGGAAAATCTGATGTTGAAGACGCAGGGGAAGTTGCAAACTTTGCAACTTCTCTTTGCTGTGCAAGTTTCATGCAGAAGAGAGAAAAGCCCTTTCCTTGCCTGCACAGTCTGAGACAAGCTGTCCCATGGCCACGATGAGGTGTCCTTTCTGCAAGCAGTGTATTGTTGTGGGGGGAGGAAATCCCTCATTCTGCACCAGTCCTACCCAGAGGAAAGACAAATGCCTTCTGAGCACTGGAAATTCGGGAAAACTGCAGATTATTGCCCCCCAGAAAGCAGAACTGAAAGGGAAAAGATGCTATCATTCCCTGTACGGTGCTTCTTGTCTACAGATCAAAGCCACCGATGCCGATTCAGTCTGTGCCAGCGCTGACCACAAACCCGACTGGAGGATTAGCATCGCTCTCTTTGTCTGCTTTGCATCTTACATGGAAGAAAATGTTTGTTACTTCTGTTATGCCGAACCACTTAGATGCACAGATAGAAACAAGGCATTTATTTATTCTTTTCCAAGGCACACCAAAATGAAGCATGGAAGCAGACAAACTTAAAATTCGGGCAGCACCTTTGCCAGTCTCAAGGGATCTCATGGTAAGTCAGTTCTTATTAACATTTCAGGCCTGGCCATCTTCTGAACTTTTTTTCCTGCTATTTTACATTCATAACTTGAGCTGTCACAGCCAGAATGTGCACAACAGGGAAATTACATTTGGATTCATGCACGTTTGTGTTCCAAGCTGGCCCCATGCAGCTACTGAAAAGAGTCTCTGGCTAAAGCACTTATGCAAGATAACCCAACAAAGCACTGAAAAGCTCTGTAAATCCTGGCTGCTGCCATCTTATTTTTTCTCAGTTCTTTACACTGACTCTTTCCTGAAGAACACATTTAAATCTCCCTCCCCCATGCAAACCCACCGCCTCTCAATATGGAGTTTGTTCTCACTTTTGTATCATATATGGGACATGCTGGTGGTGTGGCACTTTTTTTATAACCTATATTATTATCTATACAGTGAGCTTTTTGTTAAAGGTGACCTGCAGAGTTGTTTTGAGCTCTCCCAGTAGTCCTTATGTATCAACAAATATGCTTAAGATCATAGTTTTTTAGAAACTATGAATTTTTCTTCATTGTACTCATTTCAGTTTTGGATAGGCAGCTTTCAATTTCTTATGTAAGTCTTTACCATTCATGACATTGCAACCCATAAGGCGTGTTAATACACAACCCTGCCCACTGAATTTCAGCCTTTATCCACATCAATCATTTCAAAGCCACGTGAATAGATCCTTGCTTTTGAAAATAACCTTCCTCCTCTGAAAAAATTTGTTTCATTTTCTCCTGTCTTCCAAGACTGACTCTCAGAAAAACCAAAAGGGAACCTCAGCAGGAACAATCCCACAGTCACTTGCTACTTGTTCTCCAACTTATCTTCCTGAGACAGTCTTTTCTTTAGGCAAAGTGGGGCATATCTGCGTTTTGAAATGTAGTTCAGGTCCATGGCTTAGAACTGTTTTCCTTTTTTCCTTAAGACTTTAACAAGAAAATGAGAAGTGAGACTGCTCCATTCTCCCCTTCCCAGCTAAAGCCAACTAAAGTGGGAGTGACACACACCTCAGCTGGAAGATGTCAGCCTCCTACAACTCTACATAAGCAAATAAATGCTGTTAAGTGACCTCGCATGATCAGATTAATTCAGTTCTTTTCAGCTAGTTTTCAAGACATTTCAGAATTCCAAAGGAGATATTTCCATCCCATTTAAAATATATTCTACCCACATCTATTAAGATCAGGGCATTTAACATAAAAAGATTTTTATATTCCTTTCATAGAACAATCTCAGAGTACTTTGTTATTTTGCTTTGTTACAGGAGCACAAAAAGGAAAGAATGTATTTTTGCCAATCACCACCAAGCAGAATCATCTTCCCTGCACTTGCTGTTCACTGAGCTTCACCTTCATCCTCTTGAAGGTCTGAAAGCATTGTTGTTTATCTGCAGCTCAGGGAAGGGATTTTCTTTCTCTCTGAAGTTGATTCTAATGTACTTCAAAGAGTTGCCATCTATTAACATTATCCACTTGTCTTCCTGTGATTCAAAAACTATACCCACAGAAACGAAGAGCTTTCCGAAATCTGTTCTAGCAGCATGCTTTAGGCAAGAAAGAAGACACTGACAGTGTAACCAATATTCAGAAACGCAACAAAAACCAGTCCAAGAGCACAGAGTCGTACCAACCACAGTGCCCACTGTGTGTTCTCTTTCAGCCACCAGAAGGGAAATGTTGATGTGTCTCACCAATGGCATACACAGAGACACACATCTTGGAAACAAATCTACTATGAATTGGCTAAAACTAGTATCTCAAAAGGCACCCTACTGAGAGGTACTGAAGTGAAGGGTGAAGCATGCCCACACAGAATCAAGGCCTTATCCAGCTTCCAAAACAGAAGAATAAACAGTACAGTACAGCCAAGATTCAAAGGACTGCCCACCATGTGTGCCTGCCAGGCAATAATAAAAGCTGAAATACATCAATAGCTTCGGGCTGGCTGAAAACGAAGCTGACTTGAGTTCTGATCGAGTTTGGTGGTCTCCACACAGCTCTTGCATTACAAAAACTACCATCTCAACTAACAGCAATTTTACAAAAAGGTGAACCAGTGGTGAACCTCACTGGTACAGCACTGGCAGCAGCAGACACATCACAGCATCCTGAACTGCACCTGCTCAGGTAACAAATAGATCTGCTGCTGCCACTGCTGTGAGCCTACAACTCAGTTCACCTTTTTCAAGTAGATGCCTGCTCTGAAAACTTTGCCATGCCTACCAAGAAAATTAACATGTGAAGTGACTTTACAGAATGGGTAAGGTTGGGAAGGGCCTACAGTGGGTCATCTGGTCCAACTTAGCTGCACAGGCAGGGTCATTCCAGAGCCCACTGCATAGGACTGAATCCAGATGGTTCTGGAATATCTCCAGTGAGGGAGACTCCATAACCTCTCTGGGCAATCTGTTCCAGTGCAAAATAACGTGCACAGTAAAGAAATTCTTCCTCATGTTCAAGTGGAACTTCCTGTGCATCAGTTTCTGCCTGTTGCCTCTCACGTCTATTGCCTGACACCACTGAGAAGAGCCTGCATCCATCCTTTTGACACCCCCCCTTCAGATACTTCCAGACATTGAGGAGTTCCCCTCTCACTCATCTCTTCTGAAGGCTGATCAGGCCCAGCTGCCTCAGCCTTTCCTCACAAGAGAGATGCTGCAGTCCCTTAATCATCTTTGTCACCCTCTGCTGGGCCTGCTCCAGGAGCTCCGTGTCTCTCTGGTACTGGGGAGCCCAGAAATGGGCAGAGCACTCCAGATGCCCCTCACTAGGGCTGGGTAGAGGGGCAGAATCACCTCCCTCGACCTGCTGGCACTGCTTTTCCCAAGGCACCCCAGGACACCAGGTGCTATGACTCAGCAGCTGTTCCCTGAAGTAGCACATTAAAACAGGGAAATGAGCAATCCCGTTCTACAAAAAAAAAGAAAATAGATGCATTAAACCTTAGCAACTGTGTCACGTTTGGAGTTAAGTATTCATCCACTGACCAACACAGCCAAGACTGAGCCAGAAATTACAATGTCCCAGAGAAGATGACTTTAAAGGTGGTTTAATACACCAGAGAGATACCCCAGCCCCCAACTGCCTGACATGAGAAAATGGTGGAGACCAAATTCTTTCCTGTTCCCACTCCTAACCCTGAGGGAAGCTCAGTCACTCAGATCCACACATACTCACAGACACTGATACTGCGCCATAAATTGACACAACAGCAAACACTGCTAGCAGGGACTGGCAGGGCAGCCACAAGTCACTCTTCACCAAGAGCATTTCTGGTCCTCAATGCCCTTCTATTTCATATAAGCCAGTGTTTTTAAGTCCCAGAATAATGACACCAGAAAAGGAAAGAGGACATTTATCAAGTTGACAGGGCAAAGATTCAAGTGCAGTGTTTTAGTTCTGTTTGGTGTTTGCTTTGGGTTTTTTGTTTGCTTTTTTGGGTTTGGTATTTTGGTTTCTTTAAAGAAGAAATTATAATTTCTGGGATTGAACAACACATTAACCATCTAATGTATAAACGCCCATTTTGATTTCAGGTCAGAAAGCACTCACCATTACAGAAATAATTTATGTTGTTGTTAGCTTAACAGCTTTAAAGTTCCCTTGAATGTCAAAAGTTCATCTGCTGTGGGAAAGGAACGTTTATTTTTTGGTGCGACATTCCCAATTTCATCCCAACTTAATAAAAGACAATTCCTAATAACCATGGCAAAAAAAAGTACAAATTTACACTTATGAGCATATTGGAATAAAACTCATATTTCACCTGGCTGAAATGCAGCAGTGAGAAAGAACAAGCAAAAAAGACAGATACTCATAGATTCAGAGGACAAAACAGTAAAAAAATACTACACATGAATTTTTCAAACCATATATCAAAATGGTTTCTGGGAATCAAAAAGGCAAAAAACCATGATTGGATAGCTCACAAAAATCATCCAGACCTCAAAAAATTCTGAGGACAGCACTTTGGAAAGCCAAAGCATCTTGATTTAAATTGACAACCATAGCTGAAGTATCTCTGAGCTATTCTCAATACAAGTGATTTCAAGGCAGGAATGAGTACGGGCAGAGTACACAGAGCTGACCTGATGACACGGTGTGTGTGCCATCAGTAAAAGAACACACTGTGCCACTGAGTTACCAGCCATGTCCCACTGCAGACACACCACCCCAAAATGGGAGAGCTGACTTCATGCTCACAATTTTTTCAAAACATATTTCTTTAGTAAGTAAAATTATACTAACCCAATAGTTTCCTATTTTCAAGTGTGCCACAAAATTAATCAAAGATAAGACTTTAATAAAAAGTTCTTTAAAAGAATCAGCATTAGTCACCATAGAGGTGAAGATTGAAATCTTAACCTAACTTGAGGGTAATTTTTTAAAATTAGTCAGTGTTTTAAAAAGTTTTCATAAAACAGGAACTCTCCACTACTTCAGAAACAAAAAGAATAAATGCAAAATCCTTTGCATCACAGGAGTTTCATGTTTCATAAGAGACAAAGAGCAAATGACTGCAAGAGTCCTAAAAATTTGTCTAATGCCATCTAAAACAGCACACAAAGTCACCACAATCTGTTATCCAAGAACTTGAAATAGCAGTAAATGTTAATGACACATGGCAAGGTAAAAGCTATCAGCCAGGGAGGGAACAGCTTTTAGAAGAGCATTAGAGGTTTATACATTTTGAACACTAAAATTTTGTATCTGCAGGAAAGGTTTTCAGTATTTCACATGCAAACATTTTCATGCAAATAAATACGTTTTCCTCTAAACTAAAAGAGTTTACAAGGGCACAATTAGCTTTTTCACTGAGTATAAATCAGACAGCTGCCAGTAATTGGAACAAGAAGCAAAAGACATATAAGAGATGCTTTCTTCCTTGCAGATGTTTTCCCAAGATTTAAGGGAAAGTTCTACTTCAAGAAATTAATATAATACTAGCTAAATCTACATGGTCTATGGCTTTAATAGGTACATTTACATGTGAATAGTTAGTTTTGGTTTGGGGTTTTTTTTCTTTTTGTTCCCAATTTCCTTTTGGATTTTACCTATTTCATGCAAGATTAAAAGAGCTGCAAAGATTCAGCAAGCCAAATTAAGCACACCGTGATACCTCTGCGAATAAAGCTATCTTTTAACAAGCAGCAGAGGGGTCAACAGCAATGAATCAGCACTAACTGCTATCACTACCAGTGCAAAAAAGGAAAACACTACCCCTTCATTCCAAGGGGATCAGCAGAAGCTGTGAATTTAAACCTTTAAGTTTTACAGATGAAGAAATTGAACACGTTTCACATGTCAGAGGCATGTCTAAATGTCTATTTCTATCCACATTTCATAATGCTACTGAAACACATACGATGTCCAACATATCCTTGGGACACAGGACACTACTTAAGGCAAAGCACTATGCAATGCCTTAAAACTCCATCAGTGTAAATAATACAAAAACAATGGGTTGGGGATTTTTGGAGGGGAGCAGTGGGGGGAGTGCAGATAACATCAACTAAGCAATCTTTTTTTCCACTAAGCCAGCATTTCAACGACTTAAGTATCTATAAATGAACCTGTCTCTTAAGAAGAAACTGATTTAAATTTGTATCATTCTGCAAATAAGATGACATTAATTAGAACAGATGAGACAATTTTCTTCAGCCTTTCTGCTACAACTAACTTCTCCCATGATTTCTAAATTGCTTCCCTGTTTTACACAGTGATCCCAGCTGGTAAAAAACTGGGAAACTTCCCCTTCCTTCAGGTGAATGGAAAACCAGAATCAAACAGTTTTCGACAAGCTGACCAGAATACTGCAGATAAATATAAAGAATAATAAATTACATATTTTTATTCACTCCACTCCCAAGATACCACAATGATAGAAGAACCAGCTGAGGTACTAATGCAGATGTGACCAAAGAGGCCTCAGGCACAGATAACCAACTAACTTGTGCAACTTAAAAAGCAACACAAACTCCCAGCTGCCGGCTTCTCTTCCCCAGTGTAATAGGATGTAACACATATTCAGTTTACAGTATGATGCCATATTTTGGCTGGAAGGCATAAGAGAGATGAATTTAACAATGTGTTAAATTAGAGTGTAGCACCTGTGTCTTACTACCAGCCTGCTTGATTTCCCCAGGGCTGGAGGATGTGTCTGTCACATCCAGGGCTGGAGATGGGCAGCACAGCCTGACTTATTCTTTCTAGGCTCTTTCTAGAACTACCTGGGTGCAAGGTCCCAAACCTGACCACAGATCCCAGGCACTGTGACAGGGTGGGCAGGAAAAGCATGCTTTGAATCACAGAATTGTTTGGCTGGAAAAGACCTTTAAGATGCAGTCCAACCATTAACCTGGCACTGTCAGGTACACCTAAATCAAACCAAGTGGTAGACTTGGCAGTCCCGAAGTGCCATATCTACACATCTTTTAAATACCTCCAGGTATGGTGACTCAGCCAGAATGCTAACCAATGCTTCACAGAAAAATGTTAGTCTCTGAATGAAAATATCTGACATAATTTACAAGCGTCTCACACATTATCTCCTCTCACTTGTCTGTGCTGATATAAGAACAGTGGGCATACATCACATCTCAGGCAACTGCTTTAAGTGACTGCACCACAGAAGAAGCATCAACACCAACTACAAAGGGAACATTAGGGAAGCTTGTGTCTCCTACAAAACGCTTTAAAAAAACCCTCTCTGTTGCAGCATGGACTCTAAACAAATGCCTATATTCTCTCAAGGTATCTTACTTTCAAATGCAAATAGTATGATAAGTAATGAAAGGTAATAAAGCCTTGTTCCCAGAAAATAAAATAAGACAACTGACTGATTTTACCAAAGGAGAAAAGAAGGCTGAAGCTCTCACTAACCAGTTTGTGTCTGAATTTTAATGCTAAAAGCTTCCTGCACTTTGTTTAGGAATTTGGAAGGGAGCAATTATGAAACAAAAGTATGTTACGCATTTTCTCACAGGCATGTTGACTTCTACCTTTCCTGTGAAGATAAACTACACATTTCAGTTTTCTGCATTTCAAGATTTTATCATCTTCTGGAGCAGCAAGAAAGGAGACCTTGATGAAAACACCTCACATTATCTAGATTAACCTTGTGCTCACTGCTTCCCCACACAAATAAATGCCAAAATACCAAACCAAATTTTTCTTCTTTGACCTCCAAGTAAGTACTACTGCTTGAAAAAACATATTCTGTTACTGCTTGAAAAAACCGACTGTATTCCCACCCCCTCAAACCATTCCTCTGTAAAACAGTTCATCTTAATGCTGTCACCTTCCTTTTTCAAGTTTCTGCCATTGCTGTCACTATGGAAACAATCAGAACATCAGATATGTCAGTAAGCATGATTTATAAAATACAAAAGCACCAAAGGTAGATATTCTACATAAAACCCAATCAAGACAAAATTAGCATGTTAGCAAGGAAACATTGGCTTTAAAGGACTTTCAATCTCATATGAATTCCTAGGGCAATGCTGCAGTGAGCTATGGCCAAGGAGAGAGCTGCCAGTGCAGCATCATGCAAAAAGTCACAGAGCCAAAGGCTGCAACAAACCGCCAGGACAAAGGGTTGTAATCAACCCTTTTCCATCCATTTAAAACACAAAAATCCGACAGTAAAGGAAAGTCAGTATATCCCCAAAGCATTACACCCACATAAGAAATATGGCAAGACACACAGGTATTTGTTTCTCTGAGACTCAGAAATAAATTAAGGAAGACCCTTTCAGTTTTTGCCCATATCTCAATAGTGCATTCAGTCATCTTTCCCTCTGTTCAATCATCTTTGTTCATATCCGCATCAGAAACAAAGGCAAAGCCAATTACTCATAGCTTCCCAACCAAAGATTTAAAGCAATTCTTAGAGAAACATCAGTCATACAGCTTGGTTGGACAGCTATTGTGTTGAGTTGTAGCTTCAGCAGTGCAAAAGCAGAGTGCTTATTATTCGCTGTAAGATGGGGTCCATCCAAACCCTGTATGTGCAGAAGATGCAGTTTTTCCCTGCTCCCAAAGCTCAGCACATACTTCACTTTGACATGTTGACTCAATTATAGCACCCAGAAGCCTCAAGAGAACAAACACAGCTTTTTGAGACACCTCCCTCTCTACCACACACACACATTCTCCCTGTGCTTATTTAGAAGTTCACTGCCTTTTATCACCACACTATTCTCTCGTATGTTACACTGATGCACCTACCCACTTCATGCTGCTGCTTTTCCTCATCTCTACTGTCTTGGAAAGTAAGCAACTATTGTACCTCAAATTCAGCTACTGAGGTTACAATACAGACAACAAAAGCAAAAGGGACCTCTTCTTATGACAAGATAAAACATTTCAGCTGAAGAAAAAAGAGCAAGAAAACAGCTCAAACACAAATTAGCATCACAGAGAATTAGAAGAAGAGAGGAACAGACATGCAGCTGTAAATCACTTTCAAAACATTATGGAGCCAAAAGAATAAATGTATACTTTCCTTAAAAACTACATGGCAAACAATAAGCCCCAGGTGCCATTCCAGGTTGGGAAGACATTTTGCCAATCAGTCAGTGCTGCACAGCTGACCCTGAGATTGCTTGCTACCTTTAGGACTTGGCTGAAGGACTTCTGCACATTTACTGCCTTTGATGCTACATGCATATAAAGCAAATTTCCTTACACTCAGAGTCCCTCAAGTGGCTCAGTAAAAGAAATAGTCTGGAGTATTCTTGTCTTAAAAGCTCTGTTTTTGACTGGCTATCTTGAGGACAATTGGAAATTTATCAGATTATTCACTTTGACACAGAAGCAGCCACTTAGGGCAGCAATTCAGGTACTCCGAGATGGAGATAGTCCCTTCCTCACTTGAAACATATGTTTTTGATTCCTAATTTCCAAAACATGAGATTACATGCTTTGTCTGAGCTTTCCTCTATTAGACTGCAGAAATCAGATGTAATGAATTCAGACAGCAACTGCAAGGAGAGAATTATTTGGAATTCTGAACTATCAAGATGGCAAGGAAGAACAAAAGTTATAAATTGCAGAACTGAGTGAAAAGGTAGAGCAGAGGACAAAGTAAGAGGAATTTATTAAGTCTTTTCTGGGAGACCCCCTTCCACAAAAAGCTTCTTCTAGAAACAGTGAATTTTGATGCATTATTTCCCTGGAGTTAATGATATTAGTTCACAAAATGAGGAAACTGTATGATAGTATAGAGAACAATTCAGAGCAGGAGTTTATGTTGGCCAAATATTGGACAATTTGAAATAAGCCATTCCACCTTCTTGAAAAGTTTCAATAAAAGCTAAATTCAAATATTCATAGAAACAAACAGTTTTTAGAAATCAACTCACACATTGCACTGTGTGAGTTTATATCTGTTTTCTATCTGGCTCTTTTTATTCCTCTTTTCTATCAGTCATGCATGCCTGATAGGTTTTAAATTACCTGTGCTAAAGTATTCAATATTTTTTTGAATCATATTTAGAATATATAATATTTAGAATCATATTTATCTGGTACTGTGGTACTTCTCATTTGTGTAAGTAGCTCTCTGCCCCTCCTTCTCCTGTATCCTTTCCTGGCCTTTAAAGTGACCACAAAACACTGCACATTGAAGTCCAGGTAATGAACAGTATCTACACAGTATTTTCAGTATTATCACCTATTGTACATTTCTAAGTACCATTTCTAGTGTAATTTCTAAGACCATAAATAGGTTACTCCAATCAGCCTGATACTAATTACAATGTGTCCTCTAGCGAAGACTGCTCTTAGGACTCTGAACAACCACCAAAGTCGGTGCCACAACACCAAGGAGAAAAAAACCAAGTGATAAAGAATTTTTGCATGTACTGTATGACTTCTGTAGAACTGAATACATCACTCAGATCAGTAGGGGAGATCATTACAGAATCCCTTGACATACACAGAAGGAGCTTCTATGCTTCAGGCATTTAGAAAGAAACCCAAAGACACAGCAAACTCAGGTAAACTTTTTTCTTAATAAGAACTCTACACCATGATTTAAGGTAATGGAGCTTACTACATATTGACTTCCTAGCTGGAAAAAGTTGATGCTACCTTTCCTTAATACATTCACGTCAACAAGTTTTCAGCAGTCAACACGTGAAACTCTTGCCCTCCACATGCCTTGAGAAAAAGTCAGTCGGGGCAGGAAAGCTATTTCAATATTTCCTTGTGATGGTGGATATAACAAAAATAAAAAACTGATTTTACCAGACAGTAAAACAAGTACTTTGCAGTAATGGAGAAAAGTACCCTGAAAGGGTCCTTAACCTCACTACATGCCCTATAAACTCAATGTGGCAAACCTGTGCTATGTACCAACAGAGGAGTTTCACTATCTGTGATTCCATCGAAAAAGACAGGATTATGGGTCTTGTTTATAAAATGGTACACAAGGGAAGAAGCTAATATAGAACTGGAGAGGAGAAGGCAATCCTGTTTAATGGAAAAATGCACCTGAATTCTGAAACACATACACATTTAATCTTCTTGGGCATGTCTTGCTTACTATAACCAGAAAATAAAATTTTATCTATTACCTCTTCCCTTCTTTGCTTATTGATTGGTGAACTGAATATCATCTTCTTACTCTGGGTTCTTGGAGCTTCTTTTTAATAGATTAATGACAATAGAAAAGCCACAACATTGAATAGCAAAACATTTGCTATTCTCTTGGACTTCCATGCATTTTCTACCACCCTGAACTAGAAAATACTCTTCACAAGACATGCCCAAGTTTCACATGCAGTATAATCGAGCCACAAGGGCTGAGACTGAACTTGCTGCTTCCAGTATTCTAATACTCTGTAACAGAACAACAAGAAGGCAAATAAGCTTCAAAAGACCTACTTATTTTGGAAACTGACAGTGATTCTCAGTCACCTAACAGTTGTCTTCAAAGAAAATAAAATTCAAAAGTTCCTATTGATTCTGGAGGAATCAGTGCTGCTCAGAAGCCAGCACTTAATACTGCCTACATCCAAACACAGCTCTCTTGGAGTCCAGCAGGCTCTCTAGAGGAATTATACACTACTAGAACAACTGTCAAAATCAACACATAAAAGCAGGTCCCCACTGTACATGGTACACCTCAGTTATTTCAAATATCCCTTCATATTACCACAAGACAACCTGTTTGGTAAAAATGTCAAGTGGCAAAAAAGACAGGGTAAAATGTAATTTAACGCTCGGTAAATAAATTAATTCTATGAATGAATTGCACTGATGACATTTGTGCCCTTTTTCTTTGGCATAAATAAAGTAGTTACCCTCCTGAGAAAACAGAACCTCTAAATACAAATGAAGTTTGATATCCATTCAGAGAAAGAGTAAGATGACAACCATGTGGCATACATTTATCACATATTTAATGCAGTTCTGGAAATTGGAGACTGTCAGCAATAAGCACAGTGTAAGAAGCTAGACAAAACAAAAGGAAACACCTGAAAGCATGACTGTTGGCAAGGAGTTATTCCCAAGGAAGAGCTGAGGAAGTAAGGACAGCACCTCTCAGAAATTTTTCAGACCCAACACACATTCAAAGCTACTACTTTGTTCAATCTCCCTCCTCCTCTTGCTAGTTCATGGGAAATTTCATCTCTGCCAAACAAATCAAGGGAAACTGAACTGCAAATTCCATTAACTTGAACTGAGACAGCAACTCGGCTACTGTGAGTCACTGACAGCTGGGAACAATCCTGCCAACTTGGGAGAGACACCAAATTTAGTGCAATATCCACCCTCATACACTCTAGTCCACAACAGCCAGCACATCTGAAAGGAATCACAAGGATACTACTGCTTACTGGAGAGGGAGATGTCTGGTTGAAAAAGATTCCTCAGCAGGAAGGGCCTGCTTCAGGCAGCTGCTGCTAAGACAGCCCTATATGCCCAGAGCTCTCAGCAGAACAGATCTCCTTGTTCAAATCTGATGTTTCCAACATAGAGGTCCAAAACTTTGTCCTGTGCCTGAATTTCTGGTGTGAGTGAGGATCTCAAAAGGGGTCTTAGAAAGTCTTCCTGCAGTAAACCTATGTACTTACAATCACTTCTGAATCATAAGTTTTGTTGGTATGGAAAAGGAAGTGAAAATGCAGTATGCTAATTAAGGACTCCAGAGATCCCTCTACAGAATCTACATGTATCAAGAAAGATATTTAAGCCTTCCTGCACTACAAATCAAAGCACAAAGAAACAGATACCACCAAACAGGAGAGATGAGCAATCAGCTTCTTTCGATACCTAAAACTACATCACTAAATCCAGTGATATTTGTATCTCTGGTCTCATCAGGCTGCCTGATTAAAAAATCTGACTTGTGCATTCTATATAGCTTTTGTAGCTGCACAGTCACTGCACATCTACAGTTCAGCCAGTCACATGGATATGGCAGAGGGCACACAGTAACTCATTTAGAGGGGGGAGAGAAACAACAAGAGGAAAGAAGCAACTTGATGCAGATTCCTTAAACTACATATTTTATAAAAGCATCACATTGGGAAATAAAGTTAATGGCATTTGCGTGGGATGGGGAAGGGCTGCTTCTTTGTAAGGAATCTGTGTTTTCTAGAGGACAAGCACAAAACCACACGGATCATCCGTAACTGCCCTTACAGTTTTCAACACATAAGATTTGCTTGCTTTTAGGGCCTTGTCTACAACAGCAAGCTTTAGAAGGAAAAAAACCAAAATGCCATTTCCAACTCAGCTCAGTCGTACCACTAAGTCTCACATGACTTAGCCACTAATGGTAGAAAGACCAAAAATGCTTAGCCTCAAGAGTACCACAGTAATTGCTGAACTCAACCTTATTAGAAACGATTATTCTCTACAACCCCCCAGGTACAGAGAATTATTCTTTATGATTATTTAATAAAATTACAACTTCATAACTGTAACTTCTTCCAGGACAGATCCTTACATCTACCTGCCACCTCTCAAATTAAAATTATTCCTTGCTTGCTTGTACATCTTTCTTCATATTGTATTCTTCATGATTGCTCCTCACCACTTCCTGATAGAGGAAACATGCCAAACCTAACTGTAACCTTAAATTCGATGCATACTGTTGCATCAAATGTTATCCAGGGACACATTTCTGACACACAGAACTACTTCTGGACCTGTATGCAGTAGACTACTGATTTTAGTGTCCTTCAGTTAGGAGATTGTAAGAGTCCTTAGTCAGATAGGTTTTTCTCATTGCAATCACAGAGCAAGAGAATCACAGAACAAGATCTTGCTTTACCAGACAAATTTATCTGTACATAAAATGAGGAGAAGAATCTTGCCTTGCCTTTCATGGTTTCAAAGATACACCCTGAAATTTAGGCAAGTTGATGGTTAATACAGTCTCATGGAAAACAGATTAATATAGGCATTACAGTATCACATATTTACTTTCATCTACCTTCCTTCAGAGTACTAATAACTTCCTATAAACAAAATTTTGTTTATTTCCTATAAACTAAGTTTGACACTCCCCTTAGTCACTGCACTTCTCCATGCGTGGCACACTCAGTATTTCACTGACTGCAGGGGAGGGTTTTGAAAAACTCCTGATAAGTACTCACAACAGAGCAATGCTATGAAACTTATTCCCCATCTTATAGTCTTGTCAATTTGATAAAAGCCTGTTCAGTTAATGCTCAGGTACCTCAGCTACCTTCAGAAGACAGTTGATGTGGTAAACATAAAATCTGATGAAAAATTCACCCAACTGTGTAGGAAACAGGTAGTCATGCAAGCCTCTCAGCCATCCCTTCCCATGTACATTACAGGGTGGGTATTGTATTTTTATCACTGTTTATTTTCAGGGTCTCAGAGATTTCTCTATGTCTGAATCCAGATCTGTTCAAGAGATGAAACATGCCTACCTTTCAGCTTCTCTGGCCTCCAATGCTGCAGAAAACCAAGCAATTTACACTAAACCAGTGTCTCACAGTGCTTTGATGGCTGACACAATTTTATGAGCTGGTAGATTAGACTTTCTCCACTGCAAACCTAGATACAGTTAGGTGACAGGTTTGGCAAGTCTGAATTTATCAGTTCCTCTGAACATAAACCTGCATCAAAGAGGATGGAAGTTAAGCACTCACCTTTTCAGCAGTGCCTTTGTTCAGAAGCCAACACACAGAGCAAAGTCAACAATGCCTGGCTCACAAGTACACCCTCCAGCTGGGAAAAAAAAATAAGCAGAACGGGTCTAGATTAGAGATACACAGGAAAGAAAGATGAAAGAGTACTTTATTTTATACACGTATGAAGAGCATTGCACAAGGGCTGTGACCAACTGCTTTGTTCTAAACAGAAAATATTCAGTAACACAGTGCACACACTGTTGTGTCTCCCTAAAACATGTCAAGTGAAAGCAAAGGCAGCATTTCTCAATCACTGAAACCTATCCCCAAGTATATAAAAGGAAAAGCAGGAAGGCAAAGAATATGCTAAGAAATCTTGGTTTGTTTTAAGAGTTGACAGTCCACCAGGCAAGAGAGTTTTAATTTCCATGACTATAACTGACAGAGAACTTGGCTTTAAATTTCACATAAATACATTTCTTCATAATGAGAAAGTTAAAACATGCCCCCATAGGAAGTCTTCAATACCACAGCTCAGACAGCAAGTGAAATTCTTGTGCAGACTGCATAACAGCAGAATCGCAGAATATTCTGAGTTGGAAGAGATCCACAAGGATGGCTGAGTCCAGCTCATAAGTGAATGGCCCGTACAGGGATTGGTGCTAATAACACCACAGCCTTGGTGCTATTAACACCATGCTCTGACCAACTGAGCTGATCTCGGGGATGTGTAGAGACCACGTAGGGAAATTAAATGGAACAACATAAATTGCTTTCTCGTAGTTCTGTTTGAAAACAAAGATTCTGGGTTTTTTGCTTTGCAAAGGGAAATCCCTAGACTGGTACACTTTCCAAATTCTTTAAATAATCTCCTCAAATTAATTCCAGGGCTGCCTTCCAGCCTACAGGAATCACCCAGCAAATGCCAAGCGTAGGCAAGCCCTTTCTCCCATAAGTCAGGGTCTTGGGCTGCAGCTCCATGTGAAGACTCCTCATTGTCCACCTACACCACACCAGAGCACAGCAGGCAGCTGGCACCTATCCAGACAGGAGACTGCTGAGGGGAGCAGTGAACCTGAACCCATTTTACTATTTACCCTATTGCCACAGCCAAACAGCAGCTTAGGCTGCTCCCCATCCATTCAGATGCAGCCAAACTGACTTTGTGAATGGAATTTTAAGATGCATTTTACTTCATTAAGGAAAAATTCTCTGCTGCCTTCCTCTACATTAAAAAAGTTTCAAACCTGTCCATGCTATCCCATCATGTGCAGGCTGGCCACACATAACACAAACAGTAACCCACAGGCTGGGAGCTCCCTTAACCTTCACCCACCTAGATGCAAACAGAAACGAACCAGGGCAACTAGACCTCTATATCTGGTATTAACTTGCTCCCATTTATCTGCAGCTACAGCTTTTAAGCAGAACGTAGCAAGACACCATTCTCGAAAACTCATTCCTGAAACTTATTCACCTTTCTTCTTCCCTTACACCTTTTCATACTGTTTGCCCACCTGTTCCTTTTTTAAACACTTTTTTCCTAAAGAAAGGCAGCATCTAAGATTGGTATGCAATAATGTAGATTTGAATCAGCAGGAAGCATTAGGGAGGCAATATTAAAGAGAGGCTGCCAACTTGCCCTAATACCTCAAAAGCAAACATAAATTAAATGGGTAAAAGATTTCCAAATTATTCAATCTATTTTCATTAGAAAACGGACTCTTTGATGTTAGATTATTTCCTGAATCCTTCTACCAGTCCTCCGTATTACATATTTGTCTTTATATATTTGTTCTTCCAATCTTTCCGTTGGGCAGACTATTCCATACTTTAATATATTTTATAATCTCATTCCCTTGTTTCTAGTTATGCCCCTTCTCACTTAACTCATTTAATTAGTTTCTATCCTCCAAATATGTGCCTTTCAAATATTTGTAGACTCTTATCACACCTCTCAGCTACACTTCTGCTTATCATATAGCCCAAGCAGGCATGTGTGCCTGTGGGTCCTTTGGTCAGTACTCCTTTGTCATTTGCCCTCCGCTCTCTTCACTTCATTTATATCTGTCCAGAAACAAGAAGTTTGGGCCTGTACAACTGGCTAGTTAACTCTCACACAGTTGTTCAAGAAGGAACTTCTCTTTAATTTTTAAAACCGCAAAACCACATTAATTTACCTCTTGCTACCTTGACACATCTATAAACTGATTTACCTGCTGTGCAGCTATTCACTCCAAAGGTTTCTGGTGCTTGAAAACACTAGTGTTTTTCCAGTTTCACTCCTACCCTGGAGCACACACAAACACATTTCCAGTTTAACTTTTTTGACTGAATTCTCCCCAGTGCCTCCCCACCAATGAGAAGTACTTTATTTTGATATTCTCTGATAAGTTCTGCTATCTCTAGGTCCTCTGTTAGTATCTTCATCTACCTCTACTTCTAACATTCGGCATCCTACAAGTTTAGAAAGACCCCAGCCTATAATAAAGGTGTAAATCCATACATTTTTTTGTAAGATACAACAATACAAGGACTCCACATGGCTAAATACAGTTTTCTTCAGCCCTACTACATTTCCATTTCTGCGACTTTCTGTTGAGAATTTCCTACTCTCAGCCTAAATTATCTAATGCAAAAGAAAAAGACCAAAACACACAATCTGATGTCTCTTAAGGCAGGTATGATGAACAGTTACACCAGTGGTGCTGTTAGAAGGCAGCAGTTGTCTCCCATCCCTTCCCCACACATGAACCAGCTGCACATTGCCTTTGTCGTGCTGCCACTGCCCTGCAGTGAGCCAGCTTATTTTTCAATTTTAGATTCAGTGCATTGTGCATCTGCACAAATACTTGTAATGGCACTCCGCCCAGATTATGCAGGGACAGAAGAGTGGGACTGTGTGAGAACTTACACTGCTGAAAAATGTCCATGGGATTCTGTACTGAATTCCCACTGGTAAGCATCACCTTAGCATCAGAAAGTAAGCCTGAAATCCTGTAACTGGGAAGTCTGCAAAAACCCAGTCTTCTCAGGAACAGACAGAAGGAGAATCCTTAAGAGCACGCAAACAGTGAAGATTTCTGCATAGTTGAGGGGACAAGATGAATTGAACACAAGGTAGATCTGTTAAGGAGCTGAATTCTTTCAAGGATTAGAAAGAAACTCGATGGAGTAAAGGAATACAAGAACACATTGTTTACTGGAACTTTTTCAAAAGATTTGGTCAAGTCCTTCACAAAGGGCTACTCAAGTCACTGTGCAGGCAAGAAGAACAAAGTACTGTCACAAGTGGGAAACTGACAAAAAGAAATGAAACAAGAATCACTGATCAGTTCTGAGCGTGGAAGAAGGGTATTTGGGAAGCTCTCAAAGATTAACATCTATTTTCTTTCAGGCTGTTATTAAATAATTGCAAAAGAAAGGAAAAACTGAAATAAAATTTCATCTGGACACAACTTGAGTGAGGTAGGTTGAATACACAGAATAATGTGTATTATTTTAGCAAATTCTATCAGAGAGAACTCTTGGGCCGTCTGGGGCCACAGCAACAAAGCAAATGGGAAAAAAAAAAAAAAACACCAGAAAGAAAGGGAGGTCTTTAATTATGATCTATAAATTTCCTGTAGTTATTCTGTAAGAATTTGTTGTCTGTCAGTGAAATCAGTCATTTGATCAGCACTGTAAAAGAAGTAAGTAAGATGTTTAGGGAAAAAAAATAACGTTATATATATATATATATATATAAAAAAGCATTCACTAACATACACTTTCTAAACCTGTATCTTCACCTTTAATGTGTTTAAGTCCAGCTTGACTAAAGCAATATTAAGCAGAAAGAAAAATCCTCAAGAAAATTCAATGAAAATTATCAGGGCAAAGAATACAACTAAAGTTGAAGGGAAACTATACAGAAACTATCTCAGTACCCTTGAAATCACAGACAACAGGCCTGGAAGAAAACTCTTTCAGGTGTGATCAGTGATACCTAAAGCATTTCCAACACATTTGCCAGTTATCTCTGCTAGTATCCTCCAGGACAGTGTATGCAGAAGGTTTCTAGGCAATCCAGCCTATTGCTTAACTGCTTGTGCTGTTGCAAAGCTTTTCCTGAATTCTAATTATACAATTTAAGCCCTTCATTTCTGGGCCGCATGAACATAGAAGAGAATTTTTTTTTCCTCTTTGCAGCACACTGAAAAAATTTTAAATTATTTTAACTTCTCCAGCCTGAATAAACCTGATTGTTGCATTCTCTCCTTGTAGGTCGTTTACTTTGCTATTGCTTTCTCCTGAGCTACTTCCACTTGGTCCTCATCTTTCCTCAGATATGGTGTGCAAAAACATCTGCAGCAGTTCACTGTTCCACAACACAGGAGAAGAAAAGACTACAGCAGTCCTACGTAATCTGAGCTCAGACTGGAGCAATCCAGGTCGGTTTCTTCCAGTGATCAGTTTTCCATAATACAAAAAGTGAATATTCTATCACTTTCTCCAAAACAACTGATTAGGTACTAAGAACAGAACACTGTATGACATGTATCACTTCTCTGACTGGATACAGCATTCTCTTCTCCTTTTCTATTTTTCATCAGTGCATTCTATGCCTCAAAGTAAGCCAAAAAGGAGACCGGCTGTTATAATAAAATGATAATGATATCAAAGAAACAAAGTTATGAAATGACAGACAGTAAGCTTTCTTTAATGCATTTGTGCATGGACATATGAAAGCCATCACACAGTAATTATGACAATACTTAAAAATGTCACCTACTGTTAAAAACAGGAAACTGTATTTTGTGACCAAATCATTGAGAAAACTTCATATCATTTGTTTCAGCTATATTGTCACTTCTGTTTACATTACAGCACACACCAAAAGGCTTCAGCCAAGGTTAGGATTGTTGCATATTACATACCTGCCTAAACACACAGCTGCCCTTTTTACAAGGCCATGTGGTAACAGGACTTGGGGGAATGACTTTAACCTGAAAGAGGGTAGGTTTCATTTAGATATTAGCAGGAAACTCTTTACTGTGAGGGTGGTGAGGCACAGCAACACATCATGCAGAGAAGCTAGAGATGCCCCATCCTGGAAGTGTTCAAGCCAGGATGGATCAGCTTTGAGCAATCTGGGCTCACAGAAAGGTGTCCCTGGTCATGGCAGGAGGGCTAGTAACTAGGTGCTTTTTAAGGTCTCTTCCAATCAAAACCACCCTAGGATTCTAACTGTATATGTAATCAGATTTCTGTATGGCTAACAAAAGACAGATGCTGTACCATCAAAAGAAACTGATATAGCACACAAGCAGAACAGAGTATTAATCCTAATTTTACACAAACAGAACTGAGACAGCAATGAAGTGAACTGCCAAAGTTCACATGAAAAGCAGAGCAAGCAGCCTAGGTCAAATTTTCTAATTGCAGTTATAGCTCATTTACCACAAAACAATCCTCCTGCATTCCTTTCCCTTATCACCAAATAACATCCATGTATGATGCCTGTGCCTAACACTCATTCACAGTAATACTGGTGGTTGAACAACATGCAACAATTCTCCAAAAGAAACCATGAAATGTTATCTTTCTTTACCATCCTGGATTTAGGAAGCCAATATCACTATTTTCATTCTTCCCTTCTCCTAAGTTCACGCCAGTTCATACCAAAGGCCTACACAAGCAGGGTTTAAGTGAACAGCTTATTTCCCAACTGAAGCAAACTAGGAACTCTGTCACTGCAGTCCACCTCCAACAGCTGTTGTTAAATCAGGAGAACTAAAAAAATTCCTTTAGTTACTTCACTCCTAAAACTACAACATGATGGAGTGCTACACTAGAACAGCTGGAAAGAGAAAAATCCCACCTTAAGTTAGAGTGCAGACTTTAAAAAATAAAGGAGTAACTGAAAAGAAAGCAAACTAATAACAGACATTTGCATCTACACTTGAAAAAAGCATGCAAAAACAGCTAAGAGTGGTATCAGAAGTGAGTATGTATTTTTATGAAGAAAATCGGAAACACTGCAGGAAACGATGAAAAGTGAACAGATAAACCAGAAGCTAGGTTAGAAAGGGACATCTCCCCAGAGCTCTAACAAATCCATCACAACACCCTAGGGAGATGTTAAAAAACAAGGGGCTTTTGTAGCATTTTTAACACTCCTTTATGTGACAGTGCATATATTTACCAAGAAGAGTAATGCAGTACTAATGTAATGCAGAAACTAAAAATACAACTGCATACTGAAAGAAGTTCAGGAGACACAACAGCATTTGGTCAAAGACATGCAAAGACCACAGAAGGATACAAATGATGTGAGAAAAACTGAAAAGGGTGTATTTCAAAGAACAGCGAAGAAATCACAGAAGAAGAGCTGGTAGAAAATATGACACAGGTTACACTTGCAGCTTAGTGAAAGCCTAATGCAGCATTACAGAAAAACACAATCTGCAACAAGCAAGCAAAAGAGTCAAGTACCAACATGCATGGCAAAACATCTAACTGGGTACTTTTAGGACCTATTTTGTTCACTTTATATTAATGATACCTTTCTAATCACTTTATGTTTATATCCCGGCAACAGGACCAACCATGCATATAAGAGATCAGGATACTATTAATATATCTTTAAGCTGGGACAGATGACAAATTTATACAGAGGCAGTGAAGAATTCCAGGCCTTGTTTCCCCACCAACTGGGAAAAAACCCCCACAAATCCAAAACCCATCCCACTCATCCCCCAGATGATATGCTCTGCTGCAATACAGCAGCAAACTACTCCCATTATGCAAATTATCATGCGATAAGCACCAGTTCCACTTCTGTTATGGGATATAATTACTTGCAGAGGATAGAAAAGTATCTGTAAAAGTTAGCAGGAAATGGGTGATTGAGACAATTCATGAACTCCTCAACCTGCCCTCCAGCACATCTGCAGAATCCTGAGAAAAGGCAGAGGATCATAGGCCAGATGAACTTTGTTACTGCGATGAAGCTGATGTGCTGTCCAGCCTTCTCATCCTGAAGTGAGCTACTGCAGCTCTTGTCCATATCCTGTATCTCTTACAGAGCTTTCAAACTTGCAACACCAGAACGATTTACAGAAGACTCCTCCCAGTACAGATAGGCAATGCATTCGAAGAGTTAAAGGCAATGGGATTTTCTGGCTCATGGCAGAAAGAGTAGCACACCGACCTCTGCTAAATACAGTATCCATCCCCTCTATCCAAAAGAAATGACTGTATGCTATTAATATCACAAGATGAAACTCAGCTGTATAAATAAAACCCCTCATTTCAGCTAAGTCTTCATCATCTCTCTGGCATCCACCACTGTCTCTTCACAACAAAACTCTCAGGAGGACTTGCAGTGCAGGGTTTTTTTTTTTGCTCAAGTACACTGGACAGGAACGCAAGTCTTGTTTTATTATCTTCTCTTGGCAATTTAGCATTTATGAACAATTGGGTTGGAATTAAGAAAAAAAAAACACATCAAAAACCAGAGTTCTGAAGGAAGTACTCAAGTATGTTTTTGCAAGTCAGCACGGTTTAAAATGGAAACATACCGTCTGGAAGTCAAGGGGACCCTGCAAGCTCTTTCAAGAGACTCTCTGACATGCTGGATGACCTCAAATACATCACTTATCTTTCCCACATTAAAAAACATCTCCTTAAACGACCTTGCTAGGTAGCTCACTTTGAGAATTAAAAAATAAATACACTGTAAATCCTCCTATTATTATTACTGCTGTTACTATGGGGGCTGGAACTGCCGTCAGCGAACAGGCAGGACATAATTTAATTTTCTTCAAATATTTATTATGCGACAACATGGCCATCTGTTTAACATTCACTATATTTAGTTTCTGTCTTAAAAAACAGAAGGAAAAAATACCAGCTTTTGACTTCCACTTCCACATATTCTTTTCAGCCACATATGCACTAATATATGGCCAATATCCTTTCAATTGTAGTATCCAAGAAATTGCAGGAAAGCAGAAAAAATTCCATCTTGGATGAAAACAATTCCAACCACAAATTTATTCTCCAAGATATAAAAAAAGAGAATCCCTAGTTTTAGCAGCATATATTTTGACTTCAGCATTAAGAAGGAAAAACAGGATATGAAGGGAAATGGCAGGACAAGAAAACATAGATGGCAATAAAGCACTGTGCACAATGACCATATGCTAAAAGAGGACAGTTATAAAAATATCACGTATCTATACAAAATAGTAACTTTTCAATAGCATTAGTTTCTCTCCAGTGGATTATAATAAAAAATGTCTTTCTTAAGTAACAGCTATTACACAAAGGTGCCTTTGGCATCTAAATGTATTCTGTTTGGACCCTTTTATGAAAAGGCTTCTCTTTGCCCTGTTTGCACTGTGTAGTTCCAGCGGCCCATATGCAAAAATCTTTTAACATGTCAAACCACTGGGACTTCAAAATAATACAAGTCAAGGAGGTAGCAAAGAATCTAAAACTAATCAACACACACTGAGGGAACTTGTAAATTAGAAAAACTAAAAACCAGAAAACATCAGTTAAAATACACTCGTCCCATTTTACTCTTTCCCATTCCCTCCTCTACTATTCCATGCTTGAGACCATGAACCTCTCCCAACGCACCTTAGGTCCTGGCAGCGGCAGCATCCCTTACCATGCCAGTCCTGGTCCACCACTGCAATTCCAACACACAGAGCTGAGCCCTGACTGGGAGGACGCCCTAATTTTCAAGGGCTATTTATAAACTGTGATACCACATCAGGTCAGTCCTGCCTGTCCGAGAGGCCAGTATCTGACACCACAACAAAAAAGGGCACAGAGCTCAGGCCAAGAAACTCCAGCGGATAGGTGAAAAAGCATAAGCCAGACACACAAATGCAAAAAGGTGCCCAAAATTATAAATGCTTGTATTGTTTAAACAGTTTCTTTTCAGATCTTCTATTGCTGACAAGCCTTCCTGTTTTTATACAGCCAAAAGATAACATGCTATAACAGCGAGACACTGCTATCGTTAATTTACTGGCACTTAATGATTGAACGGACAGCAAACAATAACTCCCTAAAACAGTATCAGTAATTTGACCTTCAGTTACAGATGTGACCTTCTATTCATAAACTGCAGTTTCCAAATACATGAAACAAGTGAATTTTTTAAGAACTGCGACTAACAGAACAAATAAGGATCTGAATATTGCCTTTTTGCCCAAAAAAACCCCAAAGAGAAGCCTAATCATCTAGGAGAGAGAGCAACTGCTTTGTAAATACTTTTGTGTTCGTGACCAGCACAGAAACTGCCCACTTACAAGTCACACTCCTGTGGAGCAAGGGTTGAGCACTGGCACAGGCCTGTAACCTCTCCTCAGTTTCTCAACAAGGACAAAGGTTTAGGCAAACCCCACAGCACAGACTTCTGTCCAAAATGAGCTAACACTGCACTTCATTTAAATTGAACATGATTTGAGAACAAGTTGAAGATGTGCCATTGCCTGATCCATCCAAGGAACAACTAGGTCTACACTCTGTTACAGTTCTTGAGCATACCACAAAAAAAAGGGGGACAAAACCCCCCAAACTACATTTTTCCTCAGTCCTGTCAAAACCCTGATTTTCAGTGTTTATCTGAAATGCAGAACATATTTCTACCAAATATTTTATCACCAGTGTAATAATTTGAATTTAACACCTTGTTTTTAATGGGAGATTTGTAATTGCTTTGTGATCTGACAAGAATCACAGTTATTTAAAACACTTTAAAATTATACAAGACATAAGAAACTCATTCTGAATTTGGCTTAGAACTCATTCACATCAGTTTCCACCATCTGTACTGTCCAGTTCCAGGTATTTCAAAGACTAGCAGAAGAAAGTCCTGAAGACAAACTTGCAAAATAGGAATAAGGAAAAAATAGTCCTTCTTACTGTTCTTTGCACTTATGGATACCTTGAGCTCAAAGAAGCTATCCAGAAGACCTTAAAAAGTTTGTTGCCATTTGCAGGATTTGTCTATATAACTGACACATAAAGATCAGATTATTTTTGACCCTACACTTTTTTACCCTCAATGATGTACTGTAGCAATACGTTCCACACACTAATTCGTGTACTGAGCGAAATGTATTTCCTTTGGCCAGAACTGAATTGGTTACTTTCATTGCATCATTGACAGTTTCCCTTTCTGATGACAGCAAGTATCTCTAACTAAACCACTACTTCAAACAAAAAAATCGTCAATATCCCTTTTACAAGATCTTTTTTACAGAGGAACAATTTCACAAATAGCAATGACTCTGCAATCACAGTAATTTGTAAAGATGCTGCAATCAGTATGAAAGATACTGACTTTCATGCAGGGTATGCACTGCACATTCTCTGCCTGCGATGAAGTCTCTTAACAGCAGGAATACCCCTTATGTGTCCCTGCACTAAGGCTCGAAGGGCAGAGCTCAGAGCACCTTCCTCACAGCTCAACACCCAGGCCTAGGAACAACAGGACCAGCAATACCATTACCACGAGGAATGATGATAAATACAAAGTTTTCTGAGCATGTCAGCACAACTGTGGTACACCAGAAAGGTTCACACCTCCCTAGATGGCTCTTGGAACAGCTGTATGAATTAGCCATTCACTGGAGTACTGGTCTTTTGAACTTGCCTTTGCATGTGACTCCTACCTGCAGAATGTGAAATTTGAAGTAGCTGGTGTCCTCATATGATGCTGTTTCACAGAAATCTGAGGTAGCACATATAAAAGCCAGCCAAACAATACATAAAAATTACTGAGTTTACTCAACTAATTGACAGAAAGAAAGAAATACAATGAACAACCCAACCCACTTGATCATTCCAATACATTCATTTGGTCTCTTCATCCACCACAAACTGTCAGAGCAGCTGAGTAAAGCATTTCCTTATACTTTTCACTGTCATGAACTGGATCTTCTGTCCTGATCTGGCCAGAACTACTTAGAGCAGCAAAAGCCAAACCCCATCAGTGCGCTGGCTGGCTTCCTCTCCATCACTGAAAACCTGGATAGGAACTGTGTGACCCTCTCCCCCGTTAAAAAGCCTCACACAGCCATTAATTCATCTCCTGCAATTAATGGTGTCCCTGAAATAGATTAAATAACTTGCTATCCATCTTCAGATGTACTCTTACCTGATTTCAGCTTTTCTTGTATTGACAATTGGAAAACATGGATGGATGTCTAAGTACTGCTAAAGAGATCTAGTATTATCTCCCTGGCGTTAGCCATCAGGGTTCTACTTGGGTCAAATAATCTCCCCACTTATTAGAAGAACAACTCCCGATGATTCAACAGTTTTTAAAATATTAAAGGATGTCTCTGATAGGCCTAATGATGAGATCACCACTAATTCTGAAATGACAAAAGCTCATGCAATGGTTTTGAGTAATTTGATGCTGGCAATAACCAAGCAGAGATGACATTGTGCCTTTCAGATGTACAAAAAAAGGTCTTTTGGCACTTTAGAGAAAGGTTATGACAAAGAGCATTCAGCCTGGATGAGCCAGAGACATTTTAAGTGTTCATACAACAAAATGTCAGTGAAATAGCATTTTTCAAGACTTTTGGCATGTTTACCTAATGCTAAGAAGTTAAATATGATAAGTATTCACTGAGCTCCTCCTTGTCAGCACAGACTGTAAGTGAAGATGGCCCCACTTGCCCGACTCTACTCCCACTGTGACGCAGCAGACACAGACACTGCATCTGCTGCTGCACCTCTCACCGCACACAGGCTTCCAGTGAAGCTGGGACACAACTCAGAGACACCTCCTTGGGGAACCAGCATTTTAACAAGTCTTGTGAAAAAACCCAACAACATGCAATCTACCCACAAACACTGAGAGGACAAAGACCTGTTGTGCAGACAAGCTACTGCTCTCCTGTTTCTCTCTTTCCATCATGGGAAACTCAGTTTAACTATTTTCAGAGCAATCTGTGCTCTACTGAATTCACTTGTGTTCACCTTTCCCTGAAATAGTACCAACAAATAAATAAAAATACTTCCATGAAAATAAAGGAGTCAAGGAGTAAGGTTACAGTAAATACCACAGGCACCTTCCACCGATGTACGTTATGCAGATGAAATAAAAGGCAAGAGTACTTCACAAAAAGTCCTTAAGCAAATGCCATTTTTCATTTGATCCCAAATAATTACTTCTAGCACAGACAAACTACCTAGAGCTTCAAAACAGCTGAATTCGACATTAGGTGCAAAATGAAAAGGTCAATCACAAATCAAGATCTCCTTTTAAAAACATTTTAGAAAGGACTTTTCTGCGTTTATTTTCCCTCTTTTGCCTAAGTTTCTCTTCCAATCCTCAACACCTTGCACAGTAAGTTTGTCCTTCAATACAGAAAAATGTAGGCAGCGACTTTTTCATTTTGAATGCTGCTGAAGAAGTAAAAGAAGGTGACTGACTTGCAGTTTGTTCTTTTTAAATCCACCAGCAAAGTCTGCGACTGTCTCCTGACCCAACTTTCTGCTCTGGGACATCTAATGCCCACTCCACCACCAGCCCTAAGGGCAGGGGGCTCACAACCAGCCCTGCAGAGCCCTCAGAAATGAAGCCCACAGCAGCCACGGGTCAACAGGCAGTAAACACCAGCGTTTGCTGCATCCTATACTTCTTGTTCCATCTGTATGCTGACTACTCCAAATAAAGAATTTCAACAAAGTTACCGAAGAGGCACACAGCTCAAAATTTGCATGCAGGTTGTCAGCAGCAGTGTCACAACAAGCTGGCCTTGTAGCAGCACAGAGGTGAAGCTTTTTTTTGTTTTAACATAGTGATCAACTTACTGTTAACTTCTTTAGCCTATTCAATGTGAAGACGTGGATTTTAACTAGGTAATATGGAAAAATGGGTCTGCTTTAGTTATAGTACCTGGAACCACTGACTACACAAGTATTTTTGTTCAGAACTGCTTCAGAATGAAGTCTGAAGTCCAGACCACTGGACTGCTCAGCTACATCATCAACTGCAAAACAAATAGGACTGATTTAACAAAAGATACTCAGGTCTACAGAAAACACAGCAACTCCACTAAGAGCCCCCAGATTTAAATATCTACATACATAAATTACAAATGAAGCAATTCTCCTAAAAATAATGCTGAATTCTTTATGTAGAAAACAATAATAAAGTGATACTCTTTTCCCCTCTAAAGGAAACTTTAAACAGTGTAACTAGCAAAATTACTTTCTGATAATATGCCACTGGGATGAAACAGGAACCATACCTCTCTGAACTATTGTTTCAGTCTTGAGTCTAAAAAGATTTCCTCTCATTCACTCACAATAACTTGTTTTGTCTACAGACTTTGCATATTAGTTATTATGTAAGAATACATTTCGGAGCTGCACACTTCTTCACAGGCAACACAAATGCAAGGTGCTCAGTGATTTGGGCTGAATTAGGAGAGGGCTCTAACCATCACTTATCCTTCCATCTGTGGGATCTGCTCTCCCACAGTGGATTCTTGCCTGTCACCTTGCTCTGAGTTCCATGACCTAAAAAAACCATCTGTGCCACTGCATGTTATTCTTGCAGGCTTTTTTTCCTAAAGAATCAGGATAGAAAAAGAGGCTGGCTTGGTAAGGTGAAAGAAACTCCCCCATCTGGACAAGATGACTGCAAAAGGAAATTGCTGACTCATAGCTCTATATTAAGTGCTTCACAGAATCGTCCACCCTCAACCTCTCCACTTCCTTTTTCCCTAAAAGTGCTTACTTGATTTTTCTCCCCACACTCTAGCAAAGCCTCACTACCATTTAGGCCAAAACACTGATGCTGTTGTCACAGAAGAGAAGACCAAAAGACAAAATACAGGAAGTAATTCAAGGTCCAACTTTTTTTTCCAACTCATTATTTCCCAAAGGCAGGGAAAAAAGTCTGAGCAGACTCAGCTCCCAAGACTGAGTATTTTAAAGCTGCAAACTGCATATACTACTCTTAAACACCAGGAAGAAGAAATACATAAACAATGCTTACTCACACTGTTGGTTTCCAAAAGGTCAATTAATACCAGGAGATGGAAAATAACCCTCAATCTGTAGCATGCTTTCTTCCTCACAGCAATTACAATAAAGCATGTATAGATGGTAGAATTAAAACAAGTTCTGAAAAATTAAATTTTTCCACTGTATTTTTTGTGATTCATGCATGTTAGAACTTGTTTTATTTAAGAGGGACATATCGAAGTTGCTCAAACAAAATTAATTCTGCCATGTTCTATGTTATGAGTGTTTGTCCTCACAGCCTTCTGAATGTGATGGTGTACATCCATACACATGCCTCCGTGTACGTCTCTTCTCCAACTGTGTCTACAGCTCCAATGTTAAAGCAAAACCTTAAATGACAAATTCCACTACACAAGCATCCCACTGGTATCACATGGGCTGAGGAATCATCTGATAAGCCACAGGGGCATCTTGAGCTAACTATAAGTTATAGCAACTATAAGTGGTTGTTGTCAGGCTGGAAGAACAATGGAACTGAAGCAGCATTGCCAAAAGGTTTTAAGTATTTTCTGACAGCCAGGTCTTCAGTTTCAGAGACCTAGATTCCAGGCAAGGCACAGGAAGATGCTACAAAGCTTTGTATCTACTTCTGCTACCTGTAGCTTAGTTATTTCATCTTCCTTTCTCCTCCAAAACCCATCTTTCACAGCTAACCTTCTCATGTTCCTCATGCCACGCTTGCCTGTCCTCACTGGTCATCTGTCAATTCCCTGCCTAACGTTTCTCTTGGCAACACAAGCTGACAGATGCAGTACCCACCTGACGCAGTATTTTCCATTTCATTAGCACCCAAACACCTAGTAGCACCTCAGCACACCCACCATTTCTATGAACCCCAGTAATATCCTCAAATCAGACTGAGATTAGCTCAGTTGGCTGGAGCATGGCACTAGGCTGTGATCCCCGTATGGGCCATTCAGTTAAGAGTTGGACGTGATGATGCTTGTGGGTCCCTTCCAACTCAGAGCATTTTGTGGTTCTGCAATCTTTTTTCAACAGCCATAGTTCCCATAGCCTAAAAGCTTCAGCTTCCATCTCCTTTAACCATCAGTCTGTAGGCTGGCCTGCTCCAGTTCACAACACTGGGATGTCCCAGCACAGGAGCTCCCTCCTCTCCGCTCTACACAGAAACTGCAGAGTGCAGGCTACAGGACAGCACCTCAGGTCTGGTGGAGCTCCAGTGCTGACCATATCCAACAGGCATGGATCAGCAATCCAGGGGAGACAGCAGGCTCAGGCCCAGGCTCACACACACCCTATGGTGTTGGCATCTTCAGCATTTCTAACCAGCCCTACAAAGTCTTAAGCATGCTAAAGATACAGCTATTCCCTTGACATTGTACCTCTCAGTTAATTCTCATGGGAGCACAAAAGAGCATTCTAGGTGTAATGCCAGTATCAGTAACCACATATTACATATATTTTGTATATATACGTCTATTCTTTTTGATAGTCAAAACCATAGTAACAGAAATTCATGTTCACTATAGTTTATGCTCACTATCTATATTGGAAAATGACCCCAGCCTCCATACCAAGATTCTCTATGGCACAGACAAACCTGCTACACTGCTCAGTTAAGTTACCAATTCTTATCTACTTACTGAAGGAAAAAAAAAAAAAAGGGAGACTACTTTTTCCCTGGAAAGGGAATTAAGGAATGGTGGTAAAGACTAAAACTACAGTAAAGAAATGCTGCAAACACTGCATGTACTAGCCCCCCAAAAAGACTCCATACTTCCACCATCTTTTGATAAAAATTTATCAGCTGAAGCTGACTCACTCTATTTACAAATATTTTAAATACTGTCACCTTTTGCTGAAAAGTAAGCTGGAAGCTTCCCAAGGCAAAAGTAATGTCCGTTATAAACTTTGAAAACACACAGTGTAATTTAAT
Organism: Monarcha castaneiventris obscurior; assembly: GCA_026261815.1. NCBI lineage: Eukaryota > Metazoa > Chordata > Aves > Passeriformes > Monarchidae > Monarcha > Monarcha castaneiventris. The sequence goes on from JAMPIT010000886.1 coordinate 20,800,896, forward strand.
AAATGTTTATCATTACTTACTTGCTGGAAAGAAAAAATAAAATGAAGCAAAGTACAAAAGCCAAAGAGAATCCAATTTTCTCTTTTACCAATTTGCATACCTGTGTTGGGAGAGTCTTTTGATAAAGCCAGTGACCAACCAGCACAAGTTATTTAATTGTGATGAGCAACATGATGTGGTGTGATAACAACAGCTCAGAAGGCTGGGAAATAACATTTGGAGAAAATCAATAGAAGCTGTTAAGAGAAATCTTCACAGATACACAGACATCACAGATCTCCCCATGCAATGAACTTTCCTGAGATACAGCTTCTCTTTAGAAGAAGTAAGCCCCACTGTGCAAAGCACAGCCCATGTAAAGTCACAAAAAAACCAGCTCTTCTACCCAGAAATAAAATGCTTTAGAAAATGTAGCTTTTTAGTGGAACTGACTTGTGGGTCTCCTTCTGACAGCTGGCATCTTTCTCCAAAGCAACGCAGCAGAACATCAGATATCTGTAAACTACTTTAGATTTCATAGTAACAGAAGAAAAACATTACACTTGACTCTTTAAACAGTGCAATCAGGAAGCACTCTTACAGAAATTGCCACGTCAGATATCACAACTGGGTGGTAACTGGTTTGTAATCTCTGGCACGGGGCCTTCCAGTCCCAGAAACATCATTCAGAAGAACAGCAGCTGGCACACAGAGATCAGAAATGTCAATATTGATTAAAATTACTTTCCAGTGTCAAAATTTTAAAGCCATATGGAATTTTCAGACTGCTGGACCTTGGGGGGTAAAAGCAAAGCTGGCTGTCCAAAAAGGTTTCTGATCTCTGGAAATTACAAATTGGTAATGCTGTAAAAGCCAACATTGCAGCAAGAATGGTGTCTGCCTACTGCAGGTGCTCTCAACCTCACCACACACAGCTCCCCCCCTTTTCTACAAACCATCTGAGTGTAAATGCTCAGGAAGAACAGGGCTTACCTCGAATTCTTAACAGGGTGACACACTTCACTGAAGTTGGAAGCAGACGAATATGGTAGAGGTAATCTTATGACTGCCTGGCTCTTGGAAGGGCCAGAGGGCTCTGATGAATGTATTTATTGCTGTAATCTTGAGCCAAATGCCTAAGGGTGACTGCTATTTCAAATCCTCTAAAGCCTTTGAAAACAGATAATCCATTGTTTAAAGATTTTAACTAAAAAAGACCAAGGTTGCAAAGCCTCAGGCAGAAAGACCAATGAAACACTAGACAGGAGAACACTTTGCATTAGTCTGCTGCCCACATACTGCTGTGCTCTGCATGCTGTACAAGAAACAGCAGCAACTGGACCTTTATATTAAGAAAGAGCTTTTACTGAAGAAAGAAAAGAAAAGGGATTCCTCTGTCTTATAGCTACCTGCTCCCAGATGGACTATACACCAAAGGTTTTTAAGCTTTAGCAGTGATTAGCTATGCCCAATATGAGCTACATTAAATAGGCACAGAATTTTTAAAGCACTTGGCAGTGCCAGTGAGGCCCCTTTAATAAAGGGCCTCAAGCTAAATACTGAATATTGTAGCACTCAAAAGTCAGTAGTCATGTACAGCCTCTGCAGCTAATACATTTGAAACATGACTATGCTGTGCTAGAAGCATAATGGCAATGCTGAGCTCGTGCAAGAAGCTTGCCAAGCCAAAAAAAATGCATTGTATGACTTGCTCCCCAGGAGAGAGACAGCACATCTGAGGAACTGTAACAGGGGAAAAAGTATTGCACTCACTGCTCTCAAGTACTGCTCCCTAGAATTCGTAATTTCCAAACCCAATAAAAATTAAGCAACATTTCTAAGAATCTTTGTGTGACACTTTCTCATCACCGTTTAAGATGATCTTGAGTGACAGTGACAGGACAAATAATCTTCTGCACCAGTATTACCAACTCAAAGCTGGATTCAGATCAGTATTAGTCAAAACCCATTTCTACTTTTTTTCTTGTACTCCACACTGATTTCTTTCTACAGTCTCAGTGAAGCCAGCCTTACAAGCAGAAAAAAGGGATAAGAAGTCTCCTCACATTCACAGGATGGATTTCACTGCAGTAGCCAGCTTGTTCCCATAACTTCACATGAAAAAAGAACCCCGCCCCACATTTGTTCCTGCATCTCCTTCCTTTTCCTTCAAGAGAGATGGAAACAAGCTAAATAAGATTTTCTTTAAAAGTATTACCTAAGGATAATTAATTATAGGAAATTTAAATTTTAAGACTTGAGTGTTATATCCTAATGTCTGTGCATACAAGGTCATTCCCATTTCATTTGGCTGAAAGCTCCCTCGTGTTTTTCTGGCTATCATGAAAGTCCTGGCATTTGTGCCCAAAAGCCTTGCAACCACCTCCCCAGCTCTGTCAGTGGTTTCATAGCTACACTGAAGACACCCGTGGTAAAAGGTCATGACTGCGAACGAGGACTGACCTCCACATAGCCCCAGGAAAAGTTACAGTATCCCAACAGAGAGCTCGTATTAGAGACTGTGTAACACCAGTGTGAAAGAACTGCGAAGACAGGACAAAAACTGGCAAGCAGCGCTCCCATTTTGAAGCTTGGTGTTATCAGACCCATCCTAGTAGATCAAGCATGAGGTTTCTAAATCACTAAGCCACGAAGAGCAAACAACATCTGTATCCCCACCGAATGCTTTCTCCAGATAAAGCCTAACGACAGGGAAAACCAGAAACCTGCATTCGTGGTTTACACCCTAGAGCTGTATGAAGACATGTTTGGCTGTATTTTTATTCTTTCTTAAGTTGGCTCATTTTTAAAAGAACTCAGCATGCTTTAATACCAAAGCATTTACAGACATACCCTTCAAGAACAGCCCTGCTTCCAGTGCAGACACTGTCAATTTCCACTGCCTTGTCTCTCAGCACTGCCTGTAGCTGATCCTCACCCTTGCACAGGATGCATTTCAGGAAGATATAATTGCAGGAAGGGGAAGGGGCCTGAGCACTCCCAACAATTTCAGTCCTCAAAGACCTGTCCAGAATAGTATCATGGGACAGACTGTCTGTGCTAGGGTGCTAGGAAAAATTGTTGAGGAAACACAGAAACACCACTTCTGTTTGTTCGGTTTTTTTCTTTGTTTGGGTTTGTTTTTTTGTTTTTTTGGTTTTTTTTTAAAAAAGATATGAAAAAAAAACAAGCCCAAGAACCATTCCATAGAAACATAACTAGTTTTCTGACATAACGTGTCATGTCTTTCTGGTAAATTGCACAGGACCATAAACACAATGCAGCACTGCTCACCAGAGAAGCTTGGAATTCTTAGAGTAGACATAAAAAAAATAAAGAGCAGAACCTGTGAGCCCAGGGCTGGTCTGCACCTTGATCAAAATTACTACTTCACTCTTCCCCTAGACCCATTTTCTTCAGAAACTACTACTGCTATTACTTCTTCAATGTTTCCCCTTAGAAGAAAGCAGCAATATAAAAATGAATCCAATGTCAATGAGAAGTGGAAAAGAACAGACAGCAAGGAAGGACTGCAGCCACTGGCTCTCAGTCTGCTGGGCATGCAGCTTGGCTCTTATCATGCTGCTTGTTTCCAGCATTGTTTCAGAGTTTCTCATGACCACTGTTAGTAAAGGCTAACCTAGACTTAAAAAATTTGCAGGACTGATGCAAGGAGAAGTAGCACGAGACTCCTCTTCAGCTTACACTGTGTGAAACTGTACTTAGGTGACCATTTGGCATGCCCTTAGGTGGTCACTCCTCTCCCCAAAGACACCTGCCCTAGTGTCGTGGTTCATGCCATCAATTCATCCTATCCTCAAGACACTCTGATGCGCCAATACAAGAGCTATACAATATTTGAGCCTGAGTGGCTTTCTTACTGATAAGTAAGATTTTGCCTTCTGGAGAATGGTAACATAGCAAAAAAGGAGGTTTGTTTTGTTCTGTTATTTTAATTTCCACATCAGTTTCCTGATCCTCCCTGCTGAGTTCTTGTGCCAATACTGAGAAGAGTCAGTATAGGATCAGATTGCTTTCCTCAGTGGTAGTATCATTTTAAATGCAAACCAAGAGAAGTATGTTCAAAGGGCATCTTCACCCTGTTTTCATTCAGCAGTAGGAAAATGCTAAGACTAACATAAAAATAATTATACCATAGCTCTACAACAGGCAAGAGAGTTAACAACCTCAGAGAAACATTATGTTCAACACCAACTGCAATTATGACAATCCCTGAACACCAGTTTGCTCTTAACCTGCCCACATACACAACGCAAGACCAAAAAGAACTTTTGAGCTCTGCCTGCTACTATAGCCACTGAAGCATCACGTGTGGTTAGTGAGGAATTTGTATTTATAAGTAATGCTGGGAAAGGGAAACATCAATATTTTGTTTGAGGCAAAGCAAGCTTTCCTGCAGAAAGCCTTGTGTTTATATGTTTACGTGGACTTGGGCCATGGAAACACGCCCTGTTCCACGCACAGTTACAGGATACTAAAATATAGATACGAACACACGATAACAGCACGTTTTCATGGCAGCCTTCACTCAGGAAAGAAGGCCTGTTCACATCATGCTTTGATACAAGTGACCAGACCAGAAAAAGGAACATGAAGGAAGGATACAGATGGACAAAACTAAATCAGGAGACAGTGACAGATCTCTGCTTATGAGGAAGATGATTATGACTCAGCCGTAAGCAAAGCACATGCATTTTGAGCTTCAGTATCACTGAGTGAATCCAGAACATTTAATTAAAAATAAAAATAATGAAATTATAAGTAAAAAATTAAATACATTATTTGTAACCAAAATGGGGGGCAGGGGAAAGCTTGATGTTTCAGAGGTGCTCTGGACAATAGATCAGACATGGAGACTAGCAATTTATGCCAGGCTTCAATGCTGAAATGAATCTACCTCTTCACAGCTGCTGGACTGGGCCAGGATCCCGCTTTATCCCACTGAAAAAGCAGGTTTAACACTGTGATAGCTCACATCGTTCTCCTGAAAGTGGATTCACACAGCTGATGAAACAGGGAGCTGCAGCTGTCCTCACGCACAGACACCCTGTGTTGATCGATGCAGTGTCTATACTAGTTTCTGTCTGCTCTTTTTCATACCTCTGCAGCCCTCAATAACTGTAAGGACAAGCAGTTTTCCAGCAGTTAGGTGATGATGATTTCAGTTCTGTAGCTCCATTGCTGAGACAAAGGATGCCACTTCAAAGACATCTCTATACTTGAAACAGACCTACACAGGTGATGTCCAGAAAAGAACACAAACAAGACATGGCTGATGACAGATTCAAGAGGATGACATTTTAAGGGGTCAGGCAAAACACCAAACTTTTCTCCACTGAAAATTTCTGCCTTTTATTAGATTGTACAAGAGTTCCCAGTCTTGCTGTGCTCCTTGTTCATCTTGGGCTGTTAAATATTAAGAGGTATTCAACTTGCTGTGAAATTACATTATTCATCTCGATCATGCAATGTGCCACTGTGTTGGGCCACTCCAAACCTGACCTCACCATTTTGTTCTAAGTCAAGCTTCCAGCAGTGCAAAACCCAGACTGTGCAGGAGAGAAGCCTGTCTCTTTACAGAAAAAAAATCATAGTCCAGTACCTGACATTTTTAGGTTCTCTTTGCTTACAGAGTCAACTACAATCTCTACAGCTAGGTTTTGGATGGAACAAAGACTCACTCATTACTTGGTCTGGCTTCTCTGGGACAGGTATGGTTGTCCAGGACCACAGTAAGGTCCTGGTTACCACTTACAGTGGAACCCTGGCTGTTGAACAACTTAATCACAGAGGCAAGGGCAGAGACAACTGGCAGTTGCAGAACAAGCCGTAACAGTCAGCACCTGCGAAAGCTTTCAGACTGAAGTGTGAGTGGCACAGCACCCCTACCTCAGCATTAGCTTAAGAAGAAAAACGTACAGAAAAAATGTTCTAAATATGGGAAAGGTAATTAAGTTCAGAAGAGACAAATTTACATAATTAATAGCGAAGATATTAAAAATGTTACACTGAAAAGAAGTCCAGGATTAGGAGCAAGTTAGTTGTCGCTCTGGAAGATGCTCGACTTACCTTCTGCTCAGGTATCCCTCTGACATTCTCTACATCTGGAGTGACATTCTCAGTTTTTAATATATTCAGTGGAAAAACAAAAAAGAACTGCCAGCAGGTGGTTCACCTCAACAAATGTGTACACCTCCTTTAGGGCAGATTTAGAAATTAATAGTATCCTAACATACCCTTAATATAAAGAGAACTTACAATGCCCAGCTCAGATGTGGACACTTCAGCTGTATTTACATACTATATCTTCACATGTAATCAGATGAGTCCAACTCTCATTATCCAAGAGAAGCCAGAACTTACTGTTTTAAAAGCCCTTTATGACACAAAATTTTCCATTCACTCTGAAGTATCAGTAAGGGCCAGAGAGCTAACGCAAAGTCATTCAGTAAGAGGTTCTTGAAACAAAAATAGACATTTGTAAATCTTCTGTGTCTTCTAACCTTTCTGAAGTAAATCTCAAGCTTCTCCGCTTTTCTAAATTGAGCTCTACTACTCACAAGTAGCACAGCTAAGGCCTATCATTCCATTGTTTCCTTTCAGGAATTAATACCAAAGTGATTGAAAATGTAAGAGTTAAGATCTGTTGAAGAGCTCTAAAAACCCACATGCAAGCTCTGATTTTACTTCAGAAGTACTGCCAAGCAAATTAGCATTAATTAGAAACAAGCTTAAAGACCAATAAAATATTAGGCTAATGGAATCATCTGGAACCGTAAAACTAAACACGATCAAAGGAAAACAAGTTGCTCTGTCACATAATCTAATGGACCTGACACGGGAGCCTCCCAACACAAACCACTCAAAGGAGTGTAATATTCTTGGAGAGCTCCTAACACAGAACTGAAGGATGTAGGAGACTGAAAAACAAAGAGAAGAGAAAGGGCAGGGTGCTGGGGTTGTATGCTTTCAAAGAGACTGACCAGATGGCAGACCAGAACTGCAAAAAGAGATTAAGAAGGGATAAAATTGTCATTTTGCTGTCCCTCTTTCCTCCTTCCCTCTTGCATCAGTTATGCCAACCCAGCTTGCAATCCAACAAATGAATACATAGAAAAAACATACATTAATAAATAAAAGCAGCAGTGATCCCTGACTCTGCAGAGGGCTATGACTTGTTGGTGTGCCATCTAACACATGCAGCTTTATGGCTTACCCTCTCCCCCACTGTAGAAACCCTCCCTGAGGAAACAACCTGCTCTAGGCAAGCCTCCTCTTGTGAGTTACTGTACTGGAATGGGAAGGTAGGAGAGGAGGGGACAGACTCTGCTGTCCCTTCCTTTACAGAGAATGCCCTGGACAATCTTTTCTACTAATGGAGATATTTCTAAAGAGAAAAAAAAAATTCAGAATAATGCATTGCAGTGTTTAGAGAAAACAGATCAGGCTAGTACAGTACAACTGCAGCCCACCAAACTCTAGACCACATTCCCTCACTTCCATTCCACACTCAAAACGCGTAACAAAACGCTGTAGATGTTAAGTGCAGCGTGAGACACCCAGAGCACAGGGACCAGCACAAGCCCTGTACACTGAGCAAAGGACAAAATGTATCCCTCCTTTTTCAACCTCCTTTGATTCTGGGGAAAACATAGGAACGCTGGTATCTGATCGCTGTTACTTTTAATGCATAACTTCATAATTTGTATTTAATGACAAATATTAAATACACTTAATGGAAAGGAAGAGGGCACTATTATAAGCTAAGTTAAAGTGGTAACATTTCAGCCTGAGAGGAGCTGCAAGCACTGTCGATACTCCATGCCTGCAACCCCAGCAGGAAGAACAGCTGCAGTTAAACAGCTACAAACACGCTTGGAAGAGACAGGTATTTCCCAACACCTTCTTGGTGTTGCTAGTGCATAAGCAACTGCTGCATGAACCTGTCCTTTCTTATTTTGCTTGACAAATTTAAAAGCAGGCTGAGTATACAGAGAGAGAGAGCATGTGCCCATACCTCTCTTTGTTTGAAGAGTTTGGGCAGCTTTAAAAAACAAGCAAACAGCAAATCCCACTTCTGTGAAAACAGATCTTGTGACACTGCCCAGCATAAGCCACAAATATTTTGAGAAGGTCCGAAATGCCCTTACAGTCTCATAAAAAACCTCACATTCCCTGCTAAATCAGTTCGCTTACTAAATATATTAGAGCAGGCAAGAACGTGATGGAGGGTATCTTCCTGGTGCAGAAGATTAATTCATCACTCCTGTCTAGAGAGTCCTACTGCATTTTTAACAGAGTACATATGGATTGAGTCTAGCGATCTATATAATTTCCTTTCAGGATATGGCTCTATATTGAAAAACAGTCCCCAAACAGCAACTGCCAGAGGACAAAGACCTTCAAATATCACTATGCAGGAAAAACAGGTAGGGCCCTCATCTGTACACTCCAGTAAATCTTTCAGTGCTGATTTAAGACACAACTGTGCTCCACCGCTCTCCTGGAGATTCCTGCTTCCGGAGCAGGATCAGCAAAGCAAAAAGGTCTGTCTGTACCTTCACTGCTGCACCACACAGCCTGGCATCTCCGGCAGCTGAAGCAGAGGCACATAGTCCCTTCTGATTCTGCTGTAGTGGGAAAACTGTCAGTGTAAGGGTAGGGAGCACAGCTCAAAAAAAAAGAAAAACAAAACCCAGACTCTGAGAGTTTCAGAACTGATGTCAGAACACCCGGAGATGAGGCAGGAGCCGCACCAGCGCACGGTGCCGTTACAGGCCAGAGGTGAAGCGCCTCAGCGCAGGCATAATGAAATGCAGAGCTTCACCTCTTTGCATTATGTTCAATTAACCAAAGCAACCGTGTTCAGCAAAGTCACAGGGAATTTTCTAAAGACAGCTAATGTTGCTTTGGGCCTTCTAAAAATATGCTCCCAGTACTAGCCTTCCACCACTCCTGTGCTGCTCAAAACCTGTCATCAGACAACATCAGCAGCTTGGATGTACTTGCCTTGAAACACACGGATTGGAAAGACAGCTAGAATGGAAAAAATTGAACTCAAAGACCCCTGCAGCAGCAAAGCAACAATAAGACTAGAGAATCAGAGACAGCAAATAGGAGCATTCACCCCAATTATCTCCAGAATCCAGGACAGACCCAGCACTCATGCCCAGTGCCGCCACCACTGACTGCCTGCGTGCTGCTGCTGCTGCAGCATCACGGCCTTACACCCACAAACTCCACTGCAGCTGCCTGTTGAGCTCGAAATTTGATACACTGCAAAGGTTGCTGACAGCCAGAGGCTGCTCCCTTGTCTATAAAATATCCTGTAATAAATTACATTACAGATTGGGGAAAAGGATTCGGAAGAGCGAGAATTAAAACACAACCTTATGAGAGCTAAATGAGACCAATTAAAGGAGATTTGCTACAAGTGCTGAGGGATTTTGACCTGAGCTGTAATCAGGGATAGATATGCATTCCTTTAAAAGAGGAAAATGAGCAAGAGATCATGTGTAAACAACTCTGCCAATTAAAATGAAATGGATTATCTTATCTGTGCAGCTCTGCTTAGAGAATCACCACATATTCCAGATATACCACAGAGAGATTTGAGACAGTCATTCAGTCCTCTGAAACAAGGCTCAGTGATGGGGAGATAGGCTGTGGTTCAGGACACATCAAAACCTCAGCCGCATTTCGTTATTTCCCCTTCCCCCATTTTTTTAAAAAAGCAAACATGGAATTATAAAGGTAAATACAAAACTAGGCTCAAGCTATTTTTACCAGGCCCCTACATGAATTCTGATGCAGATCAGACTGAAGGGTAGGCATCACAACAGTAACACATGCCTTATGCAAAATCCATGCAGCAGATCCCACCATCACTGTACTGCTAGATACTGCTGGGAGACACACAGCTTGCCCAGGCACACGCTCATGTCCTGACAAACAATTGCACATATAATGCCGTAACTCAAAACACTGACTCTCAATTTTTCCCTATCCCAATCCCATTTTACTGCCAGATTGGCCCCCACTCTCCATTCTGACACCCTGTCTGAGAACCCATACCCACGAGCAAAAGTCATTTCTGCAACTGGAGCAAAAATTTTGACATGGACAGATGCACCACTATTCCTGCCCCGTGTCCTTGCTCTCAGCTCATCCTGAGCTGTACCTTTTTTTGAAAATTCCAGTTCTTCATAGTTCATATATACATGCAAAAACACAGTTTTACAAAGGCAGAAGAAATACTGAAACAGAGGAAGAAAAGACCCATTAGGAAAGGGTCAAAAAACAACAAGGAAAACAGTACCATGTGCTTAGGGGAGAACAAAAACCAAAAAGGAAGAACAAACAAAAAGAGGAATTTGGGATAAGGAAGAAAAATTTAAGAAGAAAGCAGCAACTGGATGAGATAGTAAGTCCAAGAGGTATGTACTCATTCACAGCTGCTGACAGCAGAAAAGTTTTTAGACCATTTTATGCTGGTTGCTAGATTTAAGCACAGAGATTTTCCACTGGCTCAAAACTGGTCTACTGGAGTCAGGCTGTTTTTGGAACCAACAATCTCAACACACCACAATCACTTTTGTGCAGGGTGAAGAACAAACTAAAATGCCTTTCTATATCCATTCTGTCAGCAGATCAGTGATCTCAGTACCATGAAAACAGCTGCACTGAGAAGCCCAATGCAGAAATGCTGCACAAACCCACCGTGGATGGAGCACCTCAGGTGTCTTTGTGCAGCAGCTCTACAGGGCTCTGCTCTGGGATCACTGTGTGGGTGCAGAGCCAGCTCACACAGGCAATGTCAGCACGTGTGGGTACACAGGCCAATAAACTCTTGGGGCTGATGCTAAGCTTCTAATTTTTTCTGGCTCTTCGGGTGTTTTTGTACATGACTTGTCCCTCCATACTGCCATCATCCAAAATTTCCCAGCCCAATTACCACAGATAGTTGACTGTACATAACCTGAAAAACTCATCAGAAGTTTCTAGTTTACCTCTGCCACAAAGGACAAAGTCACACTTCCTAATCAGAAATGTACATACAATTAACAACTCTGAATACTTCTTTGGAAAGACAGGTCACAAAGAATCCCAGTGTGGAGTAGCATTAACTTGTGGCTGAATTCAGATGTGTGACATTTGCTCACTTCTAATTCAGGCAACACAGTTTACTCACTCTTGCATAAGCAAACAGGGATGTCTCGTGCTTCTACATACCCCTTTACCTCTGCAAAAATGTTTTAACAACTAAAACATGATGGGAAATACTACAGGAACGATTCCTCGCGTTCCATCAGCTACGTAATTTTTGTTGTGTCTTTATGGTACCACAACTGTAACCGCGGCTGGCCTGGTCTGAGCGCAGACCCCAGACAGCAGCGTGTGCAGCACGGGCAGTGCAGCCGCAGCCTCGCCACGGGGACAGGAGCATCCCCTGCCCCGGCACACGCCGACTACTTCGGCGCCGGTCCCGCCGTACTCAGCGAGCTCGCCGCCCGCAACACGGCGCCGTGGGGTAAACAAAGCTGGAGTGAGGCCGGGAGGGCAGCTCCGGCCCAGGACCCCGCTCCCCGCCGGAGCACGGGGGCTCTGAGGGGCGGCAGCCGCGGTGGGACAGGAGCTGCCGCTCCCAGCCGCGTGTCGGGGGTCCGGCGCCCGCCAAAAGCAGCCGGGCAGGGCTGCGAAACCTTCGGCCCCGGGCACGGCCGGCAACGGAGCACCGTGCTGGGGCACGGGTGCCCCGGAGTGGGCTCCCGGCGGGGGCCCCCGGCCGCACAGGTGGCTCCGGGGCGGGGGGCAGCGCCCTCCGCACCGCCTGCCCTGGCTCGGCCCCCCGCCTCTTCCCGCGCCCCGGCCGCCCCTCACAGACTGCCCCCCACCCGTGGCCGTCACCCCCGGCCGGCACAACTTCCCCCGGCCCCGCCGGCGCCGCTCGCTCTGCCCCGCCGCCCTCCGAGCCGGACCGGACCGGGCCGGGCCGCCACCGCCGCGCCGCCCTCCTCCTCCACCTCACCTGCCGCAAGGAGGCCCCGCCGGGCGGGCACGGCACGGCTCCCGGAGGGAGAGCGGGCGGGCTTCCCCCGGCGCCGCGAGCAGCGCTCAGGCCGGTCGCGGCCCGCCGGCTCCGGGGCGCTGCGCGTCCGTCCGGCCGCTGGGGGAGCCGCGGCCGCCGCGCCGCCCGGCCGCCATCTTCCGCGGGGAGGGAGGGACGGAGGGACGGGGCGGGGAGGGGCGCGGGGCCCCGCCCGCCGGGAGCGCGGCGGGGAGGGCTCGGGCCGGGGTCCCGCAGCCGCCGCAGCCGCGCCCGCACCGAGACACGTGGCGGGGCTTCCCCGCGCCCGCAGCAGCGGGGACCGGCGGGGACGCCGCGGCCCGGGGCTGCCCGGCACGGTCGCGGCCGCCGCGCTCCCGGGCAGCGCGGAAGGCGTGGGATGCCCAGGACAGCAGTAGGTAGAGATTGACACTGCTGTGACATCGCCCGCAGCAGCCTCCCGAGAAATACAAACACGCATGGTGCAATTTGCTACGTTAGAAAGGTGGAGAAAATTGTAGTAGGAAGCCAGAATGGGACGTGAAGCCACATCACAGAAACATTTACTCTCGGTGGAGGCTGGAGGAGTGGACAGTAGTTTGGAAGTTCTGCTAAACAGTCCTGCTTTTGGATCTGCTGTGGAGAAAGAACCCACAGCGCTGCAAAGAGCGAACATTTGGGACAAGCTACCACGACTGGGACCTGGCACAGTCAAAAGCGACAAAAGAGGAGCAAGGAAAGGGAAAGCAGGTGCTCAGGGAATAAGGCCTCATGTTGGCAAAGTCCTGCTTCCCATCCTGGTGTCAGAGGAATGCTGGCACCCAATGAATAATTCTCAGAAAACCCTCAAAAAAGCCATACAATATCTCGATTTGCTGTACAAGAACCCACTCCTTTGTTGTAAAGTTTAAAAGCTCGAAAGTCGTGGTTTTAGGACACATTTACAGAGGGCTTTTTATCTTCAGCTAATCAGTTTGCACCTGAAGCACTGACCATGCTTCTGCAAGCCTCTTAAACCCATGTTAGCAGGTGAATCAAATAACTGAAGAAAAGCAGACAAAGCTGTGAGCAATCATATCCTAGTGTGCTTCAAAAGCCTGTTCTGCCTCTGGCTGACAGCACCCCCACCTCAGCAGAGGTTGATGAGGCAGCTGCTCCCACCACCTGCAGTCTCATCGCACACGTCTGTGCTGCCAAAATACCCAGCAGCACATATTTTAACACGTGATTGCATTTCCCTTGAGTTAATCCAAACGCGTGCCACAGTGCTCACATCAGATTAATATCGTCCCCCTGCCTGCAGCCATCCAAAAACTAGTGTGGCAGCAACAGGTGATGCCCAGTCTACCACAGACCTTGCACCTTCCAAAACAGCTGATCAAATCTGAGCCAACAGAGGGAATATGTGGCAGCTCAGCACTTCATGTCATGTGCTTGTAGCATTTATCATCCAGTACTACATTCTGTGAAATGGGATTTACTATTTCGAAGTACAATTTGATGTTCTGGTAAAAAAATTTTTTTTTGGTAGTTACCGTCTCTTCCTTGGTCGAACCTACCTCAGTTACAGTGAGGGAGGGGAATCAGTGACAGGAGGGGATGCTCTACACTATACTTTGCACTATACAGGTGCAAGAGTATCAGCTTAAAACTCCATTTAAATGTGCCATGGAAGAAACTACCCCAAAATATGACCCATCTTTCCAAACCCCTCATCCTTCCTCAAACCACCAGCACAGAATTCACCTGCTTTCCTTCTCATTTCACACAAAACAACTCCTCATCCCACTGTCCTCACTGCCTTTCTAGCTACCTCATATGTAACTTCTCTACTCACTTGCAAACCACTCTGAGTGCTTGGCTGTATGACTCCCTTCTTCCAGGTTATCATATTGCTCTGTGCCTACCTCACTTAGCATGTGCTATCCCTGGTAACACTGTACTTTTCTGAAGCAATTTCCCTTTCTTAAGGTTACATAAACCATCTTTCCCTGGATTTAAACCCATTTAATGGCTCAGGCCTGTTTCTTCCAAAAGGGAAAGTCGAAGTAAAAGATTAAATGTGTTACTGTTTCTGTTGAGGCTCAATACAGTCTTTGTAATAGGTATGGAAGATTTTTACTGATATTGTAACAGCTTAGGTGTTAAAGCGTGCTAACTTAACATATATAAAACAATTTCAGCATTAATACTGTTTTGGAATGAGCAAGACTGAAATCTCTTTACAATTCTTAAAAACATTTAAAACAGTCTATGCCAAGTTTGGGCCTTTTTTTTTTAAGAGGAAAATATGCTAAATCTAAAGCAATGAATTTCAAATGTCACATTAGTAGAAGATATATTTTTTGTAGATGTAATTTTTCCAGTTTATTTTGAACTTCTAGACATGTATTAAGAAACAAACAAACAAACGCTTTCTGGAACAGGAACAACCATACGGCAGTAGCACTGCTATGATGACTGATGTAACCTATAGGATGTTCCAATGTAAACAAGCCTCTGAAGCACAGCCCTGGTGCCATTTTTGCAGGCTGTCCTCCGTTGGTATGAGCACTACTCTTTCCCACAGAAGCGTGAAGGAGAAATAAACCATGATGAGGCAGTATTTCATTGCAAGAACTGGCCAAATCCCAACTCTGCCAACACGCAGTCATGTGATGCATTAGCAAAACTGTTTTCTGTGAATAAATGTCATCCTGCCTATCCATTTATGGATAACTATGGTAAAATTACATAAATTGCCACAGATTAGGCACAACCACCTTTCCCTCTCCCCCATCCACCAGTGCTTTAGAGGACCTTCCTGTAGCACAAGAAACTTTCAGAATGACATTTTGTTAACTTAATTATATGCATCCCTTCCTTGTAGCCAGTCTGTCTTAAAAACCACAAACACATGCTTTTTGTTTTCTGGTACTTGTTAAGTACATAAGAAATTGGCTTAAAATTCTTCAGAGTACTACACACCAACCAGTAAATTCCTATTCCTTCCCAGCAGGCAAAGAGGACATTCTGGCAGGTGAGGAGTTCTCAGGCACTAAGGATCTCAAGGGAAAAAGTCATAATCCTCCACTCAAGCCACTTTAAGTGCCCCCAGAGGATCACCTTTCTCTACTCTAAAATAAATGTATACCAAACCTAAATAAACAGCCATTGCAGGTGCATTAGTCTGCAGTCCCAAACCTTTCAAATTCTCAGGCCAAAAAAAAAAAATCATCTGTGATGTGCAGCGGCAATACCACCCAGCTGCTCTGCAGCACCATTCATCAGTCTCTTACAGTGGTTTCTACAGAGGTCAGGCTTATCATCTGCATGGACAAATGGGAAAGCTGAAGCGCAGAGCACACAAGTGGCTTATCTGCAGTCACCCTGCAAAGCCATTGCAAACCCAAAACCAGATCACAAAACCAATCATTAGTCAAATGCTCTGTTTTTCTATGTTCTCAATTACATGTAAGTAAGAGGTAATGATTTTCATAATAAAATAGAAAGCATGTTGACATTTAGGGTCTGGTTCTGCTCATGCTTCTCCCAACATCTCATAGATACTATAGCATAAAAGCATCCTGCCAGGCCTTTGTGCCACTACCCCAACAAGTGAGAGCAGAGCAATCCTAGTTCAAAAGGAAATGTATTTGGGCATAAATAAAAGCTACCATCAGTTACAGGTCTCCCACAGAGTAATCCACCTATGTACACAGGCATACACGTGCATAAGTTGGGAGAGAAGGAACTTTAAAAACCATGCTCAGACACTTGTTTTGGTAGGAAGATGACAAAACTTCATTAGGATGAACAGATTTTAACCAGCTATAGCATACTAGGAAGTAAGGTTCTGTGAATATCCCTGTTTGATAGCTCAATACTGGAGCTGTTACAACGCAGGGAAGTACCATTCCCAATCCTTGCTGCCAACAAAAACGTTAAGACATAGAACAGGCCCCATATATACGCTATACAAATATTCTTGACATGAGTGTTAGTCTGACTATTGTCCTTTCAGTAAGTGTTTAAATTACTCTTATCGTGGTTAAAAGAGCTACTAAGAATATGGGGGATCATCACTAATTTTATGAGTACCTTCCTAGTGCTTATCAGATCATACTGCAACATTTCTTCAAAGATCGTTAAGACAGGATTAAGTGCTTCGGGAGAAACCTTACCTGATGAATGCTCCTGCCTTGTATGTCAGAAATGAGAGCAGAACGTCTTTTTGCTCCTGAAATAGCAGAAGCCATTTCTTCTGGGCACGAACAGATTGTCTTCAGTCCCAGTGAAACGGACTGTAAAACTCTTACCTTCTCCCTTTAAACACTAAAGACAATTTTCCTCCTGTTTCATCAGGCAGCAAAAGTAATCATCTCTTTAAGCAGCAACAGCTGACACCTATTTACTAGGTAATTGCTGCAGTTAAAGGGGATTAAGCACAATGAACTCGCTTTCAGTGATAAGGCAAAGCCACCCCCTCCCGTTTTCTCACTTCCCAGACACACCTGGGAAGAGCTCAGGGGAGCGGAGGCCAGCCAGGCCTGCCAAAGGGGGCCACATGCTGGTAAGAGCCCCTCAGGCGTAGCTGCAGCCAGTGCCAAGAGAGATGCGTGTCCCCCGTGCAGTCACAGCAGTAACCGTGCCAGACACAGCCCAGCGGCAGCACAGACGCGGAGGAGCCCCTGAGCGCCTCTGTCCCACAGCCGCGCTGGGCAGGGGCTCGGCAGAGGGCGAGGGCAGCGCCTGCTGCAGCCTCGCGGCTCAGCCCCCTGCCCTCCCGAGCGGCGTGGGAGCTGCGAGGTGGGAAATAACAAAATGGCAAAGCAGCAAGGGCCTGAGTGGAACAAAGCCTACTTAATGGGGCATACGTGAAATGCTAATAACAAGACATGAAATGCTAACGAGAAAAGACAGTATAGAAACAAAACAAGCTAGATCAACCTAACTTTTAACTTCTTAAGAAATTACGCTTGCACTGCTAGACCTGACAAGGTCTGTGCCCCTGCAGGAGCATCCCAGCTAGGACACAAAATACACTAGCTGACAAATAACTAAGCCACACAACTTGAGATCAGCATGTTTACATCAGGCAAACCCAACAGCAAGATGGCTTCTCCCACAAGGAGTCTTAAATATTGGTGAAGAAAACAAAGACCAGGAAAGGAAGTAACAGCATAGATTTGCCAAGGATCAGGCTATCGGGAACAAAAGCAGAATTTCCCTATTATCCCTGGTCTGTCAGGGCAATACCATAAAGGTTATTTCAACAGGTTCTGTCATCCCTTTGTTTTTAATGCTAGCATTCTCCCCTCCCCCCTTTTAGGTATGGTATGACTTAGCTTTTTAAACATTACATTTTTAAATGATACAAGAAAAAAGAACTCTTCTGTCAATTGATTCTTATCCCAGAAGTACAATTTCAGAAGAACAATTCATATTGTTCAGAAGAACAATTTCATATTGTTCCATGGTTTAGGAGAATAATGTCACACTCCAAACTTCACACTGTTTAAATGTTATTTTATTAAATATCTTCAGTTCAAGGTTTCATTGTAACAAAGCTATGAAGGTTCTACCAACATTCAGACCAAACAAACAAACACTAACTAACTTTAATTATTTCTATATCATGCAAAAATTCTGCATCAAATGCCTTCCATTTCCTGTTTAAAATGTGATATTTATAATATATATTATATAGATGCTTACATTAGCCCCATAAGAGAACATTAAGAATGCTAAAGGTGTACAGCTGTGTTTGATAATGGCCATACCAAGCTAAGGTTCTCATTAACTTAAAAGGAAACAAAACAAACAAAAAAAAAATCCAAAAGAGTTTGTCTCCAAGACTGTGCAAAAACAAAAAACCCAACAGTTCTGTTCTTTTAAATTTTTTTTCTGAAAGATGCATATACTTAATACAGAGGGTTCTCTTTTTTAACTATTCATAATCATCAGGTAAAGAGACAAGGAAGATCAGACCAAAAGAAGGCATGCATAATGTTTTATATTTATCTTTTTTAAATGGCATTATTGTAATCTGTTTGCTCTCTCTTTGTGGCTTAAAAAAATTTCTGAATGAAATATCAAGGCTTTTTACTTTTCCACTTCACTCACTGGCTTAGTGCTGTTTTAAAAATGTTTTGAAATAATAAAATCTAGTGTTTGCCCCACCATGGGTTCAATCCCCTCATTCCTTCCCTGGGATAGTGGAGGGAGGAAGAAAAGGGTGTTTGCTCAAACAAACCTGGGAAGTGTGGATGGTCTTTTCCTTCATCAGGGGTTAGCTGATCTAATCCCGGTGTGCGATAGCACCTCTCTAACAAAGGGAGCAGCGCGGTATCTGCTGCAAAGTGACAGCTCCACTTTGTGCAACAGCTTTTATTTTCTGAATTTTATTAAATAAGGATTAAAATTCCAAATTGTCTTTCTTCTCTTTTATAGTCTGCAAAATGATTGCCACACACTTAGTACATTGCCAAGGCAATCATTTTAACTCCCTCTAGAGACCCAAAAAATGATTAGGGGTAGGTAAATTCACGTTAAAGCCCATCCCAGCTTCTGCAAGTGATGCCTTCCCTTGGTCAAGACAAATCCCATCAGCTCTGCCAGAAAGGTCATTTTCTTCTTGGGGCTAGGCTCCCTCCTTGGTAAGGTCAACAAAACACTTCCACATTCCCCACCCAATGAATAAAGGAACTGAACTCCTTTTGCAGCAAAGAAAAGAAAGAAAGATGAATTGGCCCAAAGGACGAACATCAGATCACTGCTCATTCCCTTTCCCCTCTGCTTCATGAGGTATCCTCTAACACCCAGAGGCAACACGGGGGGGTGGCCTGGATTCCTTCAGCTACAGCTTTTGAGGTTCTGATCTGACAGTTTTCTGTGTTACAACATCACTGTAAAAAATAGAAAAATTACCCAAATAAACACTAGGAAACATGACACTTACAAACATCAGATGGGTTAGTGGTGGGGAGAAGCACCTGGCTGGGGCTGCTGGCTCCCACTGCTATTTTACTGGAGACCAACAAATCAAACAGGAGGCCAGGTAACCCCTTTAATTCTACGGGTGCATATATTTCAGTATAAAAAACACACACTATTTATGCCTCATATAGGAGTGTATGTGCAAGTTTTCATGAAGAACATAACACTAAGTTTTTTGTCTGCTTCCTAAGGAACACGTGTTCTGCAGCAACGTGGATCCCAACTACCCTACTAAAAAGGAAAAAAATAGAAAATCCCATACATATACCCTCTTCCTCTAAAATCTCTGCTCTTAATGCAATTTTTTTTGTTTTGTTAAATTAAATAAGCTGGCTTCAAAACTCCATGTTTGTCCAGGTAGTAGCTGTTTCTAAAACCAGTATCACTAAAGAGCGAGCTTCTATTCAAGTTATATTCACTTAAACCCATTTTTAATACCTACTTCCATCTTTAGTTCTAAATCAACATCCCATTTTGTTTTATTTCTAAAAAAAAAAAAAAGAAAAAAAAAAGAAAATTAAAAAAAAAAAGAAAATAAAAGTCTGTTTTGGGATCCAGCAGCTGAGCAACCAGGTTTCCATAGCGTTCTTGCTGTGCAGAAATCGAAGAAGAAACAGGCTGAAGTCAGACTGCTGGGCAACAGGAAGAGAAGCACCTCCTCTCTCTTGAACCCCAGTCTTCACACTGGCTCCTCTGGGGTCTCCTCGCCACCTCTCACCGCCTGCAGCTGCAGCACAGCCCGAATGCGGGATTAACTTCCACCATCGCTTTGCGGAGCACAGTTCAGCCATCCGCTGTTCAAGCCGCCTCCTTTCTTGCTCTCCCTCTCTCTTTCTCTCCTTCACTTTTGCTTTCCCCCTCACTTCATTTCTGAAAGATGTTCCGGCTGCTGCCACCTTCTTAGCCCTGGGGGAGGGGGCATGTTGGATAATCTGTCATTTATTTAGCATTATTCCTGGTTTTTATTATTTTATACAAACAACATGTCTTTTTTTTTAGATTTAAAAACACCTTCGTACAGCAGAAACAGACACGATGGATCCATGGAAAACAACAGAAAGGCAGCGCCCGGAGCATCAGATGCATGCAGGGTTTCGTGCATTTGGCTGCTGCCTGTTTGTAATTTGTATTTATTTTTTTAACGTCAAAACAGACATGACCGTTGCTGTCACTCAGGCACTCCAGAGCTGCTTGCTAAGAAGATATTGCCCTCCAGCTGAGTATCTCCACAAGTTGCTGCAGTCAGGAAGAGGTAGTGTCCACCCAGAAAGGAGAGGGGAGAAGAGGATGGAAGATGGAAGGAAATAAAGCCAAACATTAGCTGTACACAATTTAAAAAACCAAGTTTTCTACAGGCTAATTATTTGGTGTAGGTAGAAACCCCTAACACAAGACAAACTGGGGATCCCGAGGAGAGCTCTGAAGACAAGAGGCACCCACCTCCCCTTCCAGGTGGCTGAGTGTGCCAATGAAAATGAACTAATTGCTAAAATGTATTAAATGATGCTTTGGAGCAGCCCTGGGCCCACTATCTCATACTGATGACCCAGAAGTTGATGAAGTTTCCTAAGGAACAGTTTCTGCCTCACTTTTCATTGGTTTTTGCCTTGAACCGAAAGATAATTGTATTTTTCTTAGGGTTTTTATTTTTCAAATCTTCAGTAATTTTGTCTCTGAACTTTCTTAATATGTAAACAAATGTATGAGCTTTTCTGCAGTTTTGTGAAATTGTAGCCCTAGTGACTGCTTTTAGCAAAGGCTCTTCCTAGTTAATATTCATGTGCCAAATTACTGGATTTATTTGGATCAGTTTTAAGTCTGGGGTTTTTTCATGTCTGTTTAGCATTATCCTGTCATGAAAGTACAGCCAAAACCTTCTTTCTACCTTTTCTTAGTTTGCAAGTCTTTGTAGAACCTCCCTTATTAGTCTTCTCCCTTCTTGGTTCCCACTCTCTCCTTACAGAGCAGTCCTCTGATTAATATCAAACTTCTTTTCTGGCTGCAGTTTCCTTTTGAGATGATTTACCCAGAACTGAACTCTGCCTTCCAGGTGAGAAGAAACCACCAATTTCTATTAAAGCGCTCTTACTCAACTCATTCATTCTTCATCCTTAGCTTTTACTGCACATGGGTTAACACTGCTCCAAAATGATTCAGTGCATTCAGATGGGGGCTGCCCACACTGACCCCATTTGTAATTGCATGTGGGTACACCTCCTTCAGAACACAGAAATGCATGCAAATACTTCAGCTTCTATTAGTTTACAGGGTATTTTTAAATATTGTTTTAACCAACATTTTGTGGTTTGGAAGTAGCTTCTGCTCTGCAGTTTTCAGAAACCCTTCAGCACATACTTTTGGAGGGCTTCAGCATTTCCACAGCCAAGAAGCATACCTCTTCTGCAGCAGACTTTCCATTCCTAAACTTCCTCAGAACTCCTAGGCATAGCCACTGAGCCACACCAATCTTGAATTTAATAATTTCTTCTGCATCTTTTTTTGGACTGAATCCAGAACAGACATCTCCCTCAACATTTCTGTGATGAAATCTGATGCAAGTTTTGTTTTGTTTTCCTGCGAAGGCTTTATCCTTCTCACTGCCTTACTCCCTGGAAATTCAGCTGATTTTCCAGCTCTCTTGAAAGCTTCCCTGCTTCTGGTGCCCCCAACTGGCTTTTGCTTTTCAAATTCCATCTGTGACCTCTGCAGCTTGCTTGTGATAGTTCACACTCCTTTCCATTGCCTTCAGTAGGGTTGAATACTTCATAACACATATGAATACAGACTGCTCTTGGCTTAGTCCCAAGTCGTTCACAGAACTAGGACTCAAGTAGCAACTAGACTTGAGTGGTTCATCCTTAAATGACCACATTAAAAAAAAGCTTGCCTCCCAGTTGTAGATGTTTGTTGTGTTTGCCCTTAAATAGGAAATCTTTAGCAAAAATGTCCTAAGGTTAGGTAACTTAGGTCTATAAAATGAACGTGACATATATTTCAGCAGAAAACAAAAGGATGCAGAAAGACTTTGTACATCTAACTAAAAGAAACCACTAAGGCAATAAACCAGAATGCCTTAATGCTGAAGAAGTAAATGGATCTAATGTCCTTCAGGAGCAAGCAATAATCATTTCTGCATGACAAATTTTAGAATCAAAGTTTCTTCCAATGCTGAATTGTGGCAAGTTAATTGGGGGATGTTTTAAATCCTCTAATATTATTATTTGTTTAGATTTTTTTCCCCTCTGAGTTTTCTAAACATGGTACATTAAATAGCTTTTCCTTATTAGAAAATCAGTTGTAAAATTTATATGAAAAAACCTTTACCCCTTATGGCATAGAAATTCTGTATGGATTCTACAATATCCTTACCCCTTATGGCATAGAAATTCTGTATAGATTCTACAATATCCTTACCCCTTATGGCATAGAAATTCTGTATGGATTCTACAATATCCTTACCCCTTATGGCATAGAAATTCTGTATAGATTCTACAATATCCTTTCTAGAATATGATACACTCATCAAAAAAGTCCTCTGACATCACCCCCAGCATGTAAAGGTAGATGTGAAATGGCCAACCTGTGCACAGCATGAGATACTCTTCCCCTCTGCTCTGGATTAGCCACTTGTCCAAGCACAGAGCTGAGCACCGGGGAGGAAGCATAGCTGCTAGAAGGGTACCTATGCCCAGGAACAACTGTCTGGCACGTGACTCCCATTTGCCAGGAGTGGCAGATAACCCTACTGAGTTCAGAGGACAGGACTTAAAGGCTGAAGTTTTCAGCCTATAGACAACTAAATATGGTTCTCTCACAGCCAGCTAAACAGCCTTGAATGCTGAATTCTCGCATACAGCAGCCTTAGCCGTGTGTGTGACGTACTCCTTCCCTGACAGGCCATACCCGTATCTGATCCTCACTGGAGAGGTGCTGCAGGAGCTCCAGAGCAGTGGTAGTGGACATTGAGCCACTTGCCGTCCCGGCGGTGCCAGACACGGGTCTCCTCCGACTGCGTGGTGCGGGGCCGGCCTTGGCCGTCGATGTACTGCGTCAGGCGGATGTACGCGATGCAGGCGGCGTCCTCCCCGATGACGTGGACGTGGGGGTTCAGGATGGTCGTGTGGATTGGCTTGCTGTTCTTCGACAGTACTGGCAGGACATGCAAAACCACCAGATTCGCTTTACTACTAAGAAGGAGCAGCGTCCCACATTCTCCAACCTCTTCTATATTCTACTCACCGTCCACTGGATTCTGGAATACCACAAAAATTGCTCCTGCAAATTTTCAGGCAAAATCCTAGCAACTCTTTCCCCTGTCACCTGTTGTTCTCCTTAGGAACTGCACACTTACTGCCTAGAATCCCCTGGGACCTTTGCCCCCACTTCCTCTGTAAAGCATACTCGCCACTTTTTCAACATCAGTGCTGCTGTGTCTTCCGTTATGGGAAAAGATCTTTCACTTACAGAATATTGTTGCAAAGGAGTCAATAATCAGGAGATCTTTAAGCTAGGACAGCATTAAATATGAACAAACCTCGGAGAAGTGTTAAAATCATTCCATAATAAGCTGTTGAGAGAGACAAAATCTCTGCATACTTAGAGAACTACAAATTGCCCATACTAAGGACCTTGACCTAACCCCCAAAATAAAACAGATTGAACGGCTCAGATTTAAATTTCAATTATCTCATCCTGTGGAGACATCCAGGAAGGGAGACAAATCCCCTTGTATAAATGATAGCATTTCTCCCAACTCTTTCCTGCCCCAGACTGACAAGGTGACCCTTATATCTATGCAAAAGGTTCATGAGGTGTTAGAGATCTGAAACCATCCAGGGAAAACTCAAAGCAAAACCATCTTTATGCCTGACCATTCAGTATGTCTACCCCAAACACGCATGTTGATTCCATCAAAATCTGATCTTTTTTTCCATTTTCATATCAGTAAGAAGTCCAGTGCCTCAAACTTTTAAAGCTCCTGCAGTCCCTGCCAGGCAGAAAACATTTCCACCTAGCAGATTGTATGCCTAGAATGAAGGGATGTGGGGGTTAGAATTGAAATTGCTGCTGAACAGGCTTTTTGAGAGAAAGGCTGCTGGCTTTTATGAATGCATCACAACCCAAGCACAATCAAGTTCTTGCTGATTCTGATAACCAGTAAAAACAAGGCAAATTTCCCCCCAAAATGTGACATAAAGGAAGAATAGAGAGAAAGGTGTTGGAGTTACCAAATCTACCCACTCACAGTTTTCAAAGTAAAACTTATGGAAATCCATTCCTTCAACCAGGTTCCCAAGTGCTTCAGGTTCAAATGAGGTCAAGCCAGGATCACAGATTTTTCTGCAAAGAAAAGCAGCACAGGCTTACAGTTTGCATTTGAGCCCAAGTGCTATTCACACAGTGAAGGGTTGGTATGCCATTTGACTCACACCCTGTGTCCACCTAACTACATCTCCCTACTCCAAGAAGTTCCTGAAGACTCAGCCCTGCTTCAACTCATGGAGCCAACTGGATGGCATTTCACATGAAATAAACCTCTAGGTTTCTGACTTTTCTTTTATTCTCTTTCTGCTCTTCTCATTGCCCTCCCCTGTACTTACAAACCCACAACATTTTCCTTTTGTTGCTCCTGTTGCTTTTTGATACCTGACTTGATATTCATTTAGAGATCTATTACTCCATCCCTTACTCCTAACTGATGTAGGCTAAGAAGGATAAAACCTTTTACCATCCCTGACTGCATGACAGCTCCTCATACCCAGGAGCCAGAGCATCACTTGCACACAAACTGATAAACAACCTGTCAGAAAGCATCTCTACTTACGTATAAGCCTCAAAATCTCCATTGTTGATGGCCTCTATCAGCTGCTCTGTTATCTTAATGATCTCTTGCTTACGCACTGTGAACAAGAAGAAAGAGCAATTTAACTGTGCGGAAGAGCTCAGTAGAAATATGAGGCTAGTGGGTGCTTCCTACAAGCAATTTGTAGAGCACCATTAGTCTAGATCTCATAGGATGCTGCTCCCTGCATTCTGGAGATATGCAGTAAAGACAGTCATCCACATGAGAGTAGGGGAGCAGTGGTATGAAAGGGAAATGGTGATCCCATAATGCAGGGAGAAAGGAAATAAAGAGATCTTATTCAATGTTTTTCTTCTAAAAAGGTCTAAGGCACCAGAGGTGTCTCCTGAATGACAGCTTAAGCTGCTTCTGGGGAGCCTGACCAATGAATGCCAGTGACCCTGCCCATGTGAAGTACTTGTCTGGCAGCTTAAGACGTGGAAAACCTTCACCACAGTAGCCATATACAAATGGCCAGAGATCAAGGCAATTGGAAAGAGTCTCCAAACAACTTGCCTATCACCAATACCTCAGCTATAATGAATGCTGCAAACAAGCAACTGGGACATGTAGGGATGGCTTCTGCAAGCTAGAAGGACAACAGCAGCAGGATGGATGGGTTGGATGAGCAGGTCCTAGCTGTGTCTGAGCGTGCACTCCGTTCCTCAGTTAGCTTCTGCCAATCCCTATGGCACAATTCTTTACAGCACTCTGACTGCATTGTCATTAAC
The DNA here is from genome assembly GCA_026261815.1 of Monarcha castaneiventris obscurior. Taxonomy (NCBI): domain Eukaryota; kingdom Metazoa; phylum Chordata; class Aves; order Passeriformes; family Monarchidae; genus Monarcha; species Monarcha castaneiventris. The sequence continues at coordinate 20,826,493 of JAMPIT010000886.1, forward strand.
CCAGCCCACCACACTGGACTTCAAGATGAATGAAGGGCTGTCTGTCTCCTGTTACTTGGCCCCCATCTGGCCAGCACCTCTGCGCTCTCTTCCAGATTGCCAAGGCCACATCCTCTCTGCTGGTCTCAAGAACTCTTAACATTTACAAAATTTGAATCGGGTCTGTTAAATAATACAATTCTAGTTCTATGACTATATGTGCACCATACCTGAGCCTATATGCACAACCTCACATCTCTTCCGCCTTCCCCACACCTGTAGGTAGACTCTTCTGCACATTACACAGGCATTTAGGAGGTTCTCTAGCATTCTCTTCAATGTTATCAGATAATATACAATTCCTACTACCAGAAGTGCCATCCACATGCCCTTCAGCATCTAAAATGTAGGTGTCTGAAATGGAACCAGTCCCCTGACTGTTCCTCCTTTAGGCCCTGAAAGAAATTGGGACTTCTGGAAGTCTCATGTGGGGGCATCTTAGATGCCTATTATTAGGGGGATGATGTTTAAATCCAACCTACCATCTTTAGATATTCAAGTCAGGGAAGCTGAATTCCACTCTAAATGCCAGAAGATGCTACTCTGAACTGCTCTCCCCCTTGCCCATAAGCTTTCATCCACATGTGCACCTCATCCCACCATTGGTAAGTGCAGCTGAAGAGCAACAAGATAATAATCTCCATGACAGTGAAACATGTTTGTACTCTGGAAATCAGTTAAGAGAATTTTACTACTGAGCCAGCCTCAGAAACCCCTCAGATAGGGGACATCTGGCTCATAAAAATAAGGGGGCTGGTTTTGCTATGCAGGCTGTATATATTTCCACATGTGAAAATATGTATACCGGGAATGGGTCAAAACAACACAATGGGCTATATCTGTTGTGAAAAATGTCCTTATAAGCAAGTTGTCTGGGATTACTTCCACATAAAGAAGGGCTACTTATTGGACCTCCAAACCACGCACCACTGATGTCCGTAAGATGGAGTCCATGGGAAAGGCTCCATTTCGGGTGAGTGAGGGAGTCTGCAGACCACAGTCACAGCGCATAGGCTCATCTCAAGGAAATTTGCACCCCCTTCCAAAGTGCCTTGATACAGTGCCAGCAGGCCTGTCCTTCAACACTAGTCTATGCCATCAGACTGTGCTCATCTCCTGGCTTTTGCTACATGTCCCAAACTAGAACCAGCACACGGAAGGTGACTGCTCTGTCCGAAGGACAAAGAGCCTCGGGATGTCAGGGGGACGGCATTCGCGCCTGCCGCTCCTGATGAACCCGCGGGCCCCCAAACTGGCACGGCAGAGGCACAAGCGGGAGGCGATATGCACCAGCACGGACACCGAGCATGGCCCGCGGCTGCTCCACCCTGCTTTGTGCAGGCGCAGGAAGCAGCTCCGCCACAGCAGCCATGCCGCCGGCCGCGGAGCGCCGCGGGAGCGTTTACTGCGCACCGTTCAAGGCCGGGGCAGACTTGGGGCCGGGCTCTGTCCTCACCCGGGACGGGGCGGGACGGGGCGGGACGGGGCGGAGCGGCGGCCACGGGAGGGACGGGCCGAGGGCAGGGACGGGCCGAGGGCAGGGACGGGCTGAGGGCAGCCCCGCTCCCGCCGCCCGCGCCTGGCGCCCCCCGGCGGGCGCCGCCGCTGCCCGCTCAGCCCCGGCCCGGCTCGGACGGACGGGGTGAGGGGCAGGGCAGGAGAAAGGTGGGAACTTTGTATCTCGGGTAACTAGCATGAGTTGCACTACTCCACTACTGCTACCCAGCTGCTAACTTACACGGTGCTCGGTTAAGTACAAAGGGAACTACTGGAGTTAGCAAAGGCTCCGACCGAGCACGCTCTAACTCCAATGTCTGCCCTGGGCTGTCCCAGGCATGGAGCTTCTCTTCACAAGACTGTGTAGCTGCAAAACAAATGTAAGCGTTAAAACGATAAACAAACAAAAATCAGAAAGTAAAATAAAAACCAACAAAGAAGTACAGACACACACAGCCCCAGCCCCGGTTGGCACACAGACACATCCACATCCCAATAACTTCTACCTGCTCTCCCGCCTCTGTCACATCACTTGGGCCACATGCTTGGCAGGGGCCACCTGGGCTCTGGTGCAAAAAGCACAGCAGGAATTACACTAATGCTGGAGGAAGTTTGAGTGCAACCTAAAACAGTGGTTGGAGTAGTGACAGAGCAGCACAAGGGCAAGTACAAGATGGGATTAAAGAAAGTAGGGACATCCAAATCACTGCAAATCTCAACTTAGAGGGAAGCAAAGTGGGAGAACACTGACCCACTTGGCAGAGAAGTGATTCGGCACTCCTCAGTGTACCAAGCAGGGCCTTGCTATGAGCAAGAGAGGAAGGAATTAATAAGACAGCAGTGATGGACAGCTCATAGCAAAAAGGACTTCAGAAGAGATCATTTCCCTTCCATTCTGGCTAGGCAAAACACCTTTCCCATTGCACCTTATAAACCAGCAGTCTGACATCCTTAGGGCTACTTCAAAAATAAGTAACAGAGATGCTCCAACTGCTGCATCATATGAGATACTGTGCTGTGTGTAGGAAACCAGGAAAATACGACAGGAAGTGACAGAAGAGGCCATGCCTGTTCCTTCCTTCCTAGACTGAACAGAATCAAATACTCCAGATGTTCCCAGCTCATAGTAGGGATCCTTCTACTATAGTTTTAAGTAGTCAGACAGCTAGTTCAGTATGTCTGTGTAGAGGAAAGGCTGTGAATTCCACCTAGATTTTCTCCAACCTACTAGCTTTTCTCACATGCATTTTCAGAGTTTTTCAGCCACAGGCTTCTCTACAGAGGTAGCCAATTCATGAGATATGAGGCAGAACTTAACTCATAGACTAACCACGGTACCAGCTGAGCTAGCAAGACAGACACACAAGGTAAAGCTCACGACAGACAAATGCTCTTCAGAGTCAACATTATCCCAGGATTTTCACTCAAAGCACCTCACAATGGATTCAAAAATGCTATGGCATCTTTCAGGAGCCACACCCTCCCTTTCAAAGCACCTTAGTCTGAAAAAACTGCGGTTTTTGGTACTTCTGAGCACGCTCCATGTCTAGGGTCCTCAGAAGTTCTGACAAGTGAGACTGAATTCAGTCTTGTGCATTCCTTCCCATAAGCAGACCTGCACCACTGACCCCATTTACCACAAGGAGAACTAAGAGATGCAGTGACTTGCCCAAGGAGATCCCAAAAGGCAGTGTCTCTGCAGAGAACTCCGCATCTCACCCAGATGAAAGCAAGGGAATGAAATTAGCTAGGATGAGGTTCTGGGTGTTTTTTTTCAGAAAGGGAAGGAAATGTTTGGAAAATTTCAGTGTGCAAAGGAGGGTATTTTGCAGGAAGGGAGATGATTTCTTTTTATTCTGGAGTACTGGAAATGAAAAATCAACATTCTGGAAGGAAGTTGAGGAAAGGAAAAAATCTGAGGTAAGGAGAAATGGGAAGGGTGGAGGAAGGGGTGGGAAAAAGATGCTGTGAAGCACTGCACCCCTGGACTTACTGGCTGAGAAACAGAGAGAAAGCTGGGACTGCATGGACTCAGTCTGTGTTTTGCTCTCACTGTGCCTCCGTCCTTCAAGCACTGAGCTGCCGTCCCCGGTGGAGAGAGGGGGAGCTAGCATGGCAGGGAATTAAAACACAAACACAAACAAAACACGCAAGTTCAGTAAATAAAAAAAGAGAAAGGAAATAGGAGAACATTAAAGAAACCACAATGCTGGGCACAAAACATGCAGGAGTATCCTCCAGGGCAAAGCCAAGTAGACAGCTCTACAACATGAACCTGCTGTGCAATTTAGAATGACACACGGGCAGGGAGGTGGGGGAAGAACAATGACACACACTGCCTTTAGCCCCACCACAGTGGAAACAACATATCCCTGAGGCCACTGTCATTAATGGATCAAGACAATGTCTCCTACAGCACAGCAGAACTGATCTGTGTAGCCTGGTGTCTATTTAAAATAAGAAGTTGGCAGAGGAACTGCACAAGCACTTCCCTTTTCCAAGAGTCAGGGCTACGCAGAACACTGAGAACGCCAACACTCCCAAACCTTTTGGTCTACTTAGTTTTGCTTTAGTGTTTGCTTATTTTAAAATGTGGAAGGGCAGGAACAGAAAAGGAACACTGGGGAACACTGCTATACTTAAAACCGAAGGACTAAAATTACCAGAGCTGGCCACAGCACGAACCATTTACTGTGCAGACTCTTTCCCTGCCAATCACCATTCAAATGCTCCCTTCTTTTAAAACCATAACAAAACTTTCTAACCTCTGCCAAAAACCCCAAAACACAGTTTTGATCTGTAGCAATGTAGCCCTATACAACTCTATACACTGACCAGCTGCCTTCCCTCCTCCCCATGTTCTGTTCCAATCCTCATCTTCTTTTCCTCGCAGTATTTGTATTCCTGACTTACAACACCCAGTGGCTCAGCTGGCTCAACCATGGGACCTCTCCAGAATAAAAAGTGCCACAGGAGTCAAGGTTCTGGACAAATACCTGTTCTGGATGGCTATCCAGCAGAGATCAGATAAATTGAATTCATTACCGCACTATGAAACCCATCCAGTTCCCGTTCCTCAAAGCTAGGTTCTTAAACCACGGATTACTCTTTGGCAAACAGGTGGCAGCTAGAATACTGTCCTGTAATGAGGCCAGGTCTTATCTGAAACAATCTGTATTGCAGAGCTCATTCACTCACTGGCATGTGTTTCTCCTCCCTGTGATTCCTCAGAAGAGGAGCCAGCAGCTTGTGACAGGCCACGGGAAAAGCATCAGGAACTAGCCCAGCTGACAGAGGTGATATTGCTGCCACATCACAGGGTCAGCACTGATTTTTCCCTGGATATGTAACTCAGATGAACTACAGAGGATACCTCTGCCTCAAAATGCCAACTCTTAACACATTTGCCTCAGAATGCAAACTACATTCACCCATCCCAAACTTGCTTATTCAGGAAAATGTCTGCTCGTCCTTCGTTAGGGAGGCCAGGCAAAAGACAGCTGCTCAAACAACACGAGCAGATATGGAACTTGGAGCCCCTTCATTTAAAGAGTTTTACAAGCACAGAATATTTATGATATGGTCACTGAAAGGCATGAAATCTCTTCTCAGCCTCTCCCTCTACTGATATCTCAGTCAAGGACAACAGGCTGAGAATGATCTTCATCTTAGAAACAAAAATAGACCCAAAGAGAAAAAATAACAAGGGAATTCTGTGCATGTCACAAGAGATTCCCAGAAAAGGGTGAAAAGGGAGACTGAGCAGTAACAGAGAGGTTTCAGCTCCCTGTAATCTACAGGGAAGCACAAAAACACAAGCAGAGTCCAAACCTCAAGGGACTGGCAGGGATTTTCCACACCTAGAAATGGACTGGAGATGAACACATTATGATATATGCAAGAAAAGAATTCCAGCTCTGAGACAAAAACAAATTAGCTCAGGGCAAACAGTGTTTATATACCACAGAGGCCAAGTCAGCCAGCTCCCCAGTGCACGGTCCCACTGTGACAGGAATGACAGCATCATGGTGAATTTATGAACTGAGTCAGACACAGAAATCTGGGAAGCTAGTTCAAGGCAATGATTGAATCTCTAGAATCCCTTGCCTACACTTAAGTGTATTAGAAATTATGGGCAAAATACCTACCTTTCAGATCCTCATCTTCAGTCGTGGTGTTACAGCTCTCTGTGGAACCCTGCACGGCAGAACAGAGCATTACCAGGCATCAGCAGTCAGGAGCATGAGCAAATAGTTCGATTTCTTTGTGAAGAAAGATGGGGAAAAGCACAAAAACATTGGCAGGGATGGCAGGGAGAGGATGATACAAGGAAGATTTGGATGAAAGCAGGCCAAATACAAAGCAAAATGTAACAGCATCTCTGCTCAGCTTTTGCATGTTCAAGCCGTTAACCCAGAACTTTTACAAGGATGGAAGTTATCAAACTCTGTCAAATGAAATCCAATGAGAGTTGCTTCTGTTTATCAGAATAGCCACGAGAAGCTAAAGAAGGGCTCCTAGGCTTTCTTAGAGGAAGTGTCCAGTCGTAGAAGGAAAAAAAAAGTGCATAAATGCCTCTATCTTCTCTTCCATCCCACATAAGAAAGAAAGTGGTGGTTATACACCACAACAGGAAAGAGATGTTAATATCTGAACAGTTGTCTTTACTCAGCCTCTTCCAGATATGCACAGCCATATAACACAACCCTCCAAGTCTATTGCCAGCTGTACTCAGGAGCATGCTACAAACCAGACACTGGAAAGGTAGAAACTGAATTAAGACACATGAAGACTAGAACAAGAGAGAAGCAGAGGTTTCTCTAGCAACACTCCCATCCCTTACCTTTATGCCATCTGTAGCATTATGGACAACAGTTGTTTGAGGCTCCTAGGAAAGGATGGAAGAATTATTAAACTCCAGTTCCAAAGCATTCTCTCATTTACTTTCACTCCCCAGCAAGTGGAGAAAAGGTGGCTGACATTAAAAAAATAAAATCAAACCACAAACTCCAAACAGCACACGTGTGCCTGCGTGCGTGCGCACACACTTCCTGCACAGGTTTCGTTAAGAGAAAGGCTGCACTAAAAGCCACAGTCACAAGGAGACAAAGCCCCCAGCTTCCCTGCAATTGCCCCTAATTCCCAAATCGCTTCCAGTGAACCAGGCTGGCACAGACACCAGAGGGCAACCAAGCAGCCAGTCTGCACCCTCTACCGCCGTTCATGGATTAATGACCCCTCAGCAGTGTCCTCACTGGAAAATGCTTCAGAAGAGGGAGAGGGGAAAGAAGGGATAATCCTGCGCTGGGGCCTTTGTCTCCCAGTTTTTTGGAAAGGTTGCTGGGTATTTTACCCTAAAAAAGGGACATTCATAATTTCCATAATAAAAAAAGCATGAGCCAGACCACCTCAATGCCTCTCAGAGAGGAGTTGCTAAGGAACTGTGAAAAAAGGCACATTTTTCTAAAAGTCTCTGAAATGAGCTCCAATTTCAATAATAACCATATTTAATAATTTAGAAAGGCTCTCTCAATACCAAAACCATCATGAACAAAGCCAGTAAAACGAAAGCAGAAAATTATGAAGTGTCCCAGGAATCCTTCATCCTACAAAAAAACCCAACATCAAATCCCACCCTCCCACCCTGCAAAAATGCCAAATCCAACTCTGTAGAGACAGACAACAAAAAGCAGCTACCAGGCCTACCGATGCTAACTAGCTCCTGCACTCATCCCTTCATTACCCGGACAAGACTTCAAGATCCTACACCACCTCCTCCCATTGCTGTCATTCTTGCTGTGTGGCTCAGCGAGGGCATCAGGGACAGTGCTGGGCAGCGCTGTACTCTCACCCATCTGCCTCTACCACCCTCTGCACTGCTGCCTGATCTTCCACGGGTACTGAGGCAGGCCACACACCCCAGCTGTGCTGTTCAATGTGCCTGGCACTGGGCACTGCAGAGCCTGCACACAGCCCACAGAAAACGCCAGCCCAGAAAGTCAGTGAGCTGCAGGAGATCAGCCACTCAACTGAGCAGCCAAATAGGCCAGCAAAGGATTCTGCTAAAAACCCTGTCTGCCCTTTCTTCTCTGGTGTCCTGAAGTCCATCCTCCATTTCCTGAGTGTTGGAGAGTGGATGGAACTCGACACTCTCTTCTTTGAAACCATCCTCCCCAAAGCCAGCAGGAACAGTTGAACGGGACACACAGAACTATACAGGGGTGGCACACAGGGAAGTCCAGGCAAGCTGCGATCCCCACATCCAACCACAGCTCTGCTCAGCACCCCCATCCCAAAGCCTGTGAGGCTGTGATCAGGCCCCACAGCAGCACAGGGACACAGACAGAACGAAGCCGAAACATAAGCTAAAACAGAGCGGCACAAGCAGCACTCGGGAAGGGATTTGGGGGGAGAAGGGGAGAGGACAGAACCAAAATTAAACCAAACAGGAAAAAAAATAGTGGTTGGGGAAGATACCATGGACGTCTGCACTGGGGGTGTTTCTTTTGCAGTGCTTACTATACTGGTTTTGTTGTTGCTCTGTGGCTGAGACAGAAAAACATGGTTTTAGTTCCCCTGCTGGACAGCAGAGGCAGCAAGAAAATGACAGTATTGCTTCCAACCCCAACCATCTCCTGAGACCCGCCCCACCCCACAGGCTCAATCACCAAGAAGAGGGAGGAAGGAGGAGTGCTGCCCGGGCTGCTGGACATCATCCTTCCCCCAGAGGCAACAGAAGTTGTAAGGGATGTACCAAAATCCAAATGTGAATGGACTGCTAGAGTATAAGGAAGGAAAACAGAAGGGAAAAAGGCAGCAGCCCAAAGGGGTGGGGAGAATCCTGCAATGAACACTAACAAAAATATCTGGTGAAGGAAAATGAGAGATGGCAGCTGTCCTGAGAGAAAGAGACTACAGAAGTGAGAGACACACAATAGTCATGGTCTCAAACAGGGCACAAATGGCAGTCAAGTCTGAGGTGTCCCAAAGTGTACACAAACAGTTCTAGGTATGTGATAATGCTGAGGGTTTCAGGGAATCTATTGATCCAAGTAAAAGTGTCGTCAGCCCTAGAAAAGGTAGAGAAAAGGTGATGTATGATGTGTTGTATCCCTGCTGTGACCTGAACAAAGAGACTTCAGGACCAAAATACGGAAAGGAATGGGATTGCGACATAAGGGAAAGGCCATGTAGTTCCACAAGTAGCAAGTGCTCTGGATGGTGCCTAGCAGCTTTTCATCTTTTCCCTCTTCAGTTTTTCTTGTAGCTGTGGTAGAAGAGTAAAATCTCCGTTTCCTGCATTCATACAGCACAACAGTGAGGCCATCACCAGCTTGCTGAAAAGAATTATCCATTGAGTCATGTATGTCAGGAATGAGCCAAGTCTGTGTTTGTAGGAAGCCAAACCTATGTCCATAATTATAGAGTTCCTAGCCCACAAATCCAGCCCACATGTGACCCCACATCAGGCTATGTCTCTTTTGCTGCTAGACACCAGCAATAAGACCAAAACTGGCACTGCAGGAGCCTCACTCAAACTCCTTAGTTTACAGACTGGGGCACCCCATGGGAGCTTACAGTAGTGTGCCCTCATTGCAGTGGCTCTCTATCCCACTGTGCTCAGGGAGTGCTAACACATGCTGCAAAATATCAGGCCCTCATCACCACACCACAAACACCACAAAGAATGCAGAAGTCAAATGCTGAGCTGGAAAACATCTGCCAAAGGTATAATTATGTCAACCAGTGACAGATCTCGTAAGACTGAGACTTGACAAACACCTACTAATAATTCAACTTTTCTTCACAAGCAACATGTCTTGGCTTAACTATCCCTTTTGGAGAGGGAGAGAGGAGAAACAAAAGAGGAAGATGGGGCAGGTGGAGAGGAGAGGAAGTAGAAGAGAGAGAGGCAGGAATGAATTCTTAAGTCCATGGGAAGAAAAGAACATATACACTCAAACTCCAAGCTAAGAAAGGAGAAATACGACAGAAATTACTGTTTGCTACCTCTTTCTATATAGCCCTGCATTGTCCTAAGACTCTGGCCTTCCAAGAGTTTTGTTTTATGTATGTATTTCCGATGGCAGAAGAGATGACAGGTCACTGTAAACGTCAAAGAAGAACAGATCAACCTGAAAAATTAATGCCAAGCTATTTTGTGGCATAAACACAATCAAACTTCTGACAATGGTCCACCTCTCCACACAGCAGTGAGGCTCCTGTACTTCTTCAGAAACAGTGATCCTAATGCAGAGATCTGTCTTCCAAACCTCTTCCAGTGAGAGGAATGTAACCCATTTTTCTTAGTCCACTGGGATAGGAAGATAAAATTAGCATGAAAGAAGCTACACAAAAATAATTCCAGTGTTTTGGAAGGCTTTATAACTAAGGCCAAATGAGGAAAAAAAAACCAAAACCCAAGCAAAACCTAACCAAACATCCAGGAAACCACTGTTCCAAAAAAAGTTGACAACAGCCTGTTAGGTGTGTTATGTTGCCTTATAAAGTGCAAACCCCCACACACCCAAAGCACACAGCCTACCTTCCAGGCTGCACTGAGCACTCAGTTCACCCATCATATTCTTCCACAGCCAGTGGGCTGAAGAAGACCAAGTATCATGTTTGCTAGTCCAGAACTGGATAGCATTTTACTACAGGATAGAGTCCCAATGAAATTAGAGGCAGCTTAGCCTACACATTTTTCACAGCTCTTTCTCAGCGGAAGGAATGTATCGGACATATTGAGCTTCCTGCACACACTCATGTCCTGTGGCCATCTAACCAATGGCCCGTCCCTGGAAAAAGCCAGCCTTCCTTTCCCAGAGGCACAGGCAGCACAGCCAACTCTTACCCCTCCATCCCCCCAGCTGCCAGCCAACATCAGTCACTGGCCAGGGTGCACTCCTTGGTAATTCTGTACAACTCAAGTTAAAAGAGGCCAATTCACCTAAAAGGGTGCTAGGCCCTTCTTAAGATCTGTAACACGATTAGTTTTGGCACAGCAGTTGGCAACATTTCCTGAGCTCGACAAGAGACAGACAGGCACAAACAACACAGAGGGTGCAAGAGAAAGAAAACAGACCAGTGCTCATATCGTAGGGACATACACATGTAGCCAACCAAAAGAAAGTAACTACCAGCACATGGGCTGTCTCTGGCTGTTCAGCCACTTTCACTGCTTCCACGTTTTCAGACTCTGATGCTTACATGGTTTACATATCCCAGCTGCTTTAAAAAAACACGCAAAGGAAATTTAAGTATTGCTGGCAGTGGGCAAAAAAGACGGGAAAGAAAGGCACAGTGAACTTCTGCCCCACATAAAGGCAGGGATGGTGAAAAGTTAGTCACTCACATCAGATTTTCAAAGCAATACTTTGGGATTACTTCTTTTGTATGTTTTTTGCATAGTTTAAAGATGTCACCGAAGGAGGAAGAGGAGAATTATCTTCCAGGTAATAATGCAAAACCAATTATTCTGCTTTCTCGGTACTGTAACACTCCTACTTCTGGGAAACGGGAGAAATCTTTTCTGTTATTTTTTTGTGCAAAGGAGATAATACAATAACTGATTTTTGTACTTTAGTTACTCTTCATATCTTGATGTCAAAGTGTGTCATTGGGCTATGTATGACTCCTGACAATATGACACTGGCCAATTTCCTCTTTGGACCCTTGAGAGTGGATTTTACTACTTTTTTGACAAATTCTATAGATGTCAAACACCTTGATGGATGAAAAAGGAAATGAACCGGACAGGGGACACAATTACTGGGTATTTGGTCATGCTGGGATACATAAACGAGATCAGGACAAAAGGAAGTTTTGGATTATAAAGGCTCTGACAAACCTTTTCAGTAAGTATGCTAAAAAAAGGAGTGACCGGCAACTCTGAGCTGCCCAGTAGTGCTGTGCTCACACATTTCATCTGAACAGTGGAGCCCCATCAGTCTCTGCCACATTTGGAGTGACTCCCAGTTTGTTCTACACTGCAAGGCTCCTATCAAGGATGACAGCACCAACACCAGGCAAAGCACCCGTTCCTCTTTTTTGGCACCTCTGCAATAGAATGACAAAGCCTCATGCCCAGGCAAGGCACGCACCTGCTCTGCTGAGCCCAGGAGAACCACTGTCTTTTTCTGTTACGCACTCAGAGCAGGCAAAGTCAAACTGCGTTGCCAGCAGTTGGATTTTCTGCACAAAATGGGAGCTCTATGTGGCCAGAGGATCACAGAGCCCTTTTCGTGAGGACATGGACCCTTCAGTGCACACTGATCCCCCCTGCCACCCCCCTGCACGGACATGCTATGTAGGGTGATGAGCACAAGCCGAGCGTGCATGGCATGGAAAATGGCGGAGGCACGAATCGCAGGCAGCTTACGGGAGGTGCTCACCATCAAATGCACACTGGAGCTCGACTTCCTTTTCTGGACACATCATTGAGAGAGGGAAAGAGAAGGGAAGAGAGGAGATGAGAAGAAAAGCACAGAAACTATTCACACATTAGTGTGCCAGCAAGGGCCCCCCTGCCAATAATGCTCCCCTGAGGCAGGTATAAGCAGCAGCAGAAATGCACAGACACGCAAAAAGGAGCAGAGAGAGAAGTCACCATTAAAGCACACGGCCACACACCAGGGGAAAGGGAAGGGCTGAAGAACCCCATCCCATCAAACACTGAGGTCAGAACATAGGTGCCCCACACACTGATATAAGGAGAGAAGACAAGAGGACAATATATATGCACAAGATGTGGGATTCAAGGGGTGTCTCCCTTGTGCTCTCCCACCTCAGAAAATGGGGCAGCTTCCCCAGCCAAACTGAAGAGGTAGGCAGAAACCCCCTGTGTGGTTGCATTTGGAGGATGCAGAGGTGTGTTTGCAACTCAAATCAGAGGGTAGGTAGGAGGGCACAACACGAAGGCACACACAGGGGCTAAAGAAAGAAGAGGGAACTTCTGTGCATAGCATGGGGAGGAGAAAGGCTCACTCGCATAGAATTTGGGGCTGATTGGAGAGGTAAGGTGCACTAATGCTCCAACAAGAAAGACAGAAGCACTCAACAGCCGGAACACTTTGCACTCTCAGATACTGTGAGAAGAACAAACAGGTTCAAACACCATTCAACCTTCTTGGACTCTACTCTCATTCAATGGCATCTTCAGTTACCTTCAAAGACACCTTCCCACCAAACATCACTCTCCAGTAAATGAGGCTCAGCATGCACTTCCCTCCTCTTTCACTAAACTCTTAGTGTCATCCAGTCCAAGCTGACCCTGGCAGGTCTTTCAGCATTACAATGCTACTCCTTCTCCCTGCTTCTCCACGTGCATTTTCCATCTGCCCTTCTCCTTCAGTACTATCTAGGCTACTTCTCTGCTGCTTACTACAGTCTAGCCCACAGAGCAGTGTAGGACAGCATGCCACAGTCAAAATCCACAATGGCATGGGCTCAGTTCTGCAGCTCTGGACTCCTGCACACTACCACAGCCCCGCCCCGGAGCAGCCTGTGAACACAGTTCAGGCCATGGAGCTGTTCTTCCCTACTTCATACACTTACTGAGCCTTCACAGCTCTTACCTTGAATATTGCCTTCATCCCTGCTATCCTCACATCAGAGCTCAAGCACACACAGAGACTGGCATGTCTTTGAAAGCAGAAGTGCCCATGTTCACTTCATACCCAGAACCACACTCGTAATCACACCATATAGTCCACAGTAACATAGCCACTGCATGAGCAGACTCAAAGTAGCAAAGCTTCTGCCTCATCTGATCTTTAATTCCAGTACAGACAGACTCTGATCTGTTCAGCATTTGGCTCACGAATCTTCCACTTCATGGAGGCACAACATAGGGCTTGCCATTACATGGTTTAAAAACTTGTGATTCTTCTCATATTCTTTCAGGACAATTTAGCTTCTCCACAGGCTTTTCCTCAAGCTAGAGCTAAAACAGCATATACTACCAGTGCATGAATACAATGCTTAGATGGCCAACAACACAGAGGAATCCTTGTACCCCATCACAACAGGGAATTTTTAACTGGGAAAAATGGAAATTCACACCAATGAAAAACTTCAGTTTTTTACTTTTAATGTATCCTGTAAGTTGCAGCAGACAAAAAGAGACTATATGGATACTGAGGTAAACCTGTCTCTAAGAAAGATAGTCTAATTTGAAATTCATACATATTTCCAGTAAGTTACAAAAGTAAAGAGAATGTTAAGATACAAGCAAAAGGTTCAATATGAAAAGAAACAACCAAGACATGCAGAAAACAAACACCCTCCTATACAGAGGCACAAGTAACACTTGTTGGAGACAGAATCCTCTGCAGATCAGAATTTAATTAGAGTACAAGCTAAATTTAAAACTGTGTTAGTCTATTATAGGGCATGATGTAGTGTAGAAGTCCCAGAATGCACATTATTACTGGCTACTATAATAACATGGGACAGAAAAGCCAGGTTGGCAGTATGAAAAGGGTGGGGAGTGAGGTCTGTGTTTTGACCAGAGCATGAAAGTACTACTAAAACACAAGACAGGTTAGATAATGCCAACATGAGGCACTGGTTGGCCTCATCAGTGCTAAAGCATCAAAACTTACTAAGTTCAATCATATACAAGGAAGTTACTAAAACCAGATCCATTTCCAATACATCTTAACAGCTGCATCAGAACCACCTATGTTACTTCCCAAGGTGACTACCTGAGTGAGCAAAGCTTTTTGTTCTTCTTGTAATGTGACTGCAACTTAGCAAAGTAAATAAGAGAACGGAAGTTTAGTTATAGAGTTCTCTTTCCCTTCCATAACAGATACATCTCTAAGAATTATTAGGCAGTGCAGAGATGCCCCAGGGAATGAATAAAATTTTTAAAGGCAGACACAGCCTATGATAAAGTACCTCACTGACCACTTTAAGGGTTTCCCTACACCTGAGTGACAAAACATTCTTCCAAAGCAGTACAGACAACAAACCTAGGGATGAATGCTTGTTACAGCTCTATTTTTATTATATGTGTGAATTCTAGGTGCTCATCTCAAAAGAGGTGCAGATCCTCTACAGTGAAACTTAAGGAAGAGTCTTGCTTTAGATAACAATAAACAGAAATCAGCAGGTGACAGAAGACAACCTGAAGAATCACTGTCTCTTCAGCATAGCAGCAATACTAGAAATGGTGAGTGTAAATCATTTCACAATACATATTAAAACACACTATAAGATATAGAGTGATTCCAAGCAAGGTCTGATTCACAGCCCTGGGAACTTAACATAGTTGGTTTTTTTATGACAGCTTTTTGTGTTTCTATCTTCTACAGGCAGTTCTCCCCCAGTCTGATACTGACAGCATTTATGTCAAAATACCAGGCTTGCAGCAACTCATATTCCTATGCAGACTATAGCCATTTCAGAACTTAAGGTAGGAAAAAATGTTGAACTAAAAGCAGATCATCATAGTGAGAGTCCTCCTGAACCAGCAAATTTGAGGTGCTAGTTCTACTTCTGCTTTAGCCCTTTTGTGTGATGCTGAGCAAATAATTTAATCTTTGTCAATCCATCTTCTCTCTTGCCCTTTTGTCAGCTTGTCTATTTAAATTGTAAGCTAAGAGGCAGGGATTTTCTGCTTAGCCACCACTAGCTAAGCAAACTGGACCCTTGATCTCAGCTGGTGTTTCTAGGCATTACAACAATGCAGTGAAAAAACTGAACGCATCAAAGGTGGGGATAGTGTGCTACTGGATGTCAGCACTTAAACAGATCTGAAGCACTCCCCAGGTGTCTTACATAAAGCAGTTCAGCACAAAACTCTGCTGTTCAGATGAACTTGGGTGCTCCCTGTTTAGCTTCACCATAAACAATCTTTAAACAATATGGCTTTAAGATTATAACAAGTCCAGACACAGAGATAGGAGCTTTAACTCCTGCTGGTCACTGTGGATGTTACGTGACCCTAGCAGAGTTCATAGTTTGCTTCACCTTGCTACTGTGCCTTCTCTGTTTAAGGCATGCTTTCACCAACTGCTTTCCCTGCAGCCATGTCAGTCTAGAGAGCATCCTTCCTTCCTCACATACTCTTTACTGGGCAAAGGGCAGGGAGAGCTGGTACCCATCAGGCATAAAATGTACACTTACTGTAATATTCCTTACAAACAGCAGAATAAATGGTATTTTGTGCCTCTTTGCAGTTATGTAATATAAAGGTCAGATTTTAAAACATTAACCTTATTAAACCAAAAAATGGGTTTTTACTCTTTCAGTTGAGTTCTCCTTTCAGCTGTGCTATTCAGCTTTTACTGGGAAAGAAAACAGTGCATGTGGCAGAAAGACCAGGCAGAAAATCAACAGACTTTGCAGAGCATTGCAACTGAATGCTGTTAAAATCTGCATCCCACAGCATACTCCACAATGTACTATCTACATAGAGTGGCACAATGGGCCTGAGGAACATTATAGATATAATTTTATAACTCCTAGTCACAAACCCAAGTGGCCAGAAGTAAACAAGAAAGAAAAAAAGAAACTGACAAAGAGCTTAGAGAAGGACCAATTTAAAAATAATTACAATTACATGCTTAACTAAAAATAACACTTTGTGCATTAACAAATTCTGATTAGAGAAGTCGGTCTGACAGTCCAGTTCTGCTAGAACTGGAAACACACACAGCCTCTCACACCAGCAGGAAGTGAAATACCCCTTTGGAAAAAAGGGAACATGACTCTGAAGTGCTACCCAGAGACAAAAAAAAATCAGCAGTAGGACTGTAACACTAACTACAGAGCCCAGACTCTGACAAGCTTAGAGGAAGGACGCTCAGCATAAAGTGTCCTTAATCTTCATCCAGGTGTTTGCCCCAGCCCACTCCTTAACCCCTCTCTCACCTTGCAGTAGATGGCAAGTCCAGATTACAAGCAGAAGGGGGAACAAGAAAGCAAATAAATTTGATGTGAAACTATCTAAAGTAAATTTTAAAATGGTAGCTGCACAATGTTGCTCATACATTTAGAATCTTAAAAAAATACCTGGAACCTACAGTGATGACCACAAGACATGGTATGTTACACGGCTCTGCACCTCCTCACTCAGTATCTTCTAGCCTCACTTTCTGGATTTGAAAGCAGGAAAGCATATTCCTTGAGGATAAAACCTGGGCCTTCCTGCTGCTACTCCCAACAGCTTGGATCCAAATTCTGCTTGAAGAAAGTGAGTGCAGCACTACAAAGGTTTGGTGAGCAGGCAGAATTTAAGATTCAAGGCAGTTTAAATCATTCATTATTTAAGATAATGGAAAAGTTCTCAAGTGCCAGGCTGATGAAATATCTACCAATTAGCAGAATTAGTACTTGAAATAGAAGCAATAGTGCAAAATGAAAACCAGGAATGGTTCGAATAGATTTTGGAAAGGAATTTGCTAGAGGAGAGGGTCATACCCATGGAAATTTATCAAAAGAACCCTAGTGTGGACACACTAATACTGGAATTTAAAAAAAAATTCTTTCTTTCTTTCTCCCACTCCCTTCCAAAATGGTCTGATGCAAGTAAAATGCATGCATCCTCATTGCTTTAGTGCCAAACTTTCTTCAGCGATGGAATTGAGCCTATTGCTAGAGAAACAAAAATTGTGCCTTTTTTTAATGCATCAGCTCAACACAGCTCACACTAGATGCTCATATCACCACATATGATTATTAAGCATTCCTCTCTCATTTATGCTAAGTCAGCAAGTACATGCTGTACCTTGCATCAGAAATTCACCAACACACGTTTTCATGGAGTTATTGGGAATAAAGCATGAGAAAGTTGTATATGTCCCACAATTACATAGTATTGTGTAATACTATGTAATAGAAATTCCTACTATACTTGTCAAACAATGCAGAATTCTAGCAAAGACAGCTCTGAATGCCAGCCAAAAAATAGGGAAAGTTACCTTGAACAGAAAGTAAATTAATACAAGCTGGCAGTGCTTTTTTCTCAATGTCTTTAAAGCCATTAAGTTTTACACTATTGTAATAATCCACTTGTGGAAGAAATACTCTAAGAGAAATACTCTTTCATTCTTATCTACTTTGTGGATATCTGAGACAATGGCCTCATGGTGCAGAGTCACCCTGGATCAGATAAAACCACTGAAGAAACGGAAATGTATTTTCTCTCAAATCTCCATAAAGAGTTAATTTCCAAGAAGGTTGTAAGAGACAAAGAAACTGAAAACTCAACCATCAAACAAACCAGTCTGCTTTTCTGGAGGAAACATGAGAAACAGCCTAACCAGATGGAATGTGGTCAGCAGCAGACTACAGTTAAAACTATCACATGCAGTGCTTGCTCTAAACCTACATCTGACATAGAATAATTTATATAGGAAGTGGCAGTGAAAAGGATACCACAAAGCTGAAAATCTGGTTGGTGCTCAAGCCACGGTATTTGTGCTCTGCACTACTGCAATGGGCAGAAAATCATGGTTTGCTGCAAGTAAGACCAGATGCTCTGAACTCAACCAGACACTGCCACGAGTTGTTTGTCAGAACTGTACAGGGTGAGAAAGTGGAGCTCAAATGACAAGTTTCCTGCAAAAGGAAGTATGCTGGTCACAATGGTGAGGCCACCAAGCAGACAGTGACCAGCACAGAGACTGTCTCCAGCAGCCAATGGGCCAGTACTGCTCCAATAAGCAAATGGACATGGTAAAGGCTACACTACCATGGGATGACTAATGGGATGCAGCACCCATTACAGTAGGGCAAGGAAAGAGAGAAGCACATAGAAATCCTACAACAGAAGCATTAAGGATGTCCTACAAACACACACAGACCACTACCCGCTCTCTGTCTTGTCCAAGCTTAGCACTGGGGGAAAACAACTTATACTTTTAAAAGTCTGTATTACTGAGCAGAAGAGTAACTCAAAACAGGAGTTTTAAAAATAAATATATGATTATTGCTGAGTTTTAACACTTACAGAAATGAGGACTCAAAAGTCACACTTGAAGATAGACACCATTTAGGGAAAATGGGAAGCCTAAACTCCTCTCCTGGGGGCCCTCAGCCTAGGACGAACACAAGCAAAGCACCTCATGGACAACAGTGGGGTTCACACTGCAAAGCCAGACTGCTGTAACAGTTTGGAGGGAGGAAGCTGCATGCAGACTCTTGACTGCAGGTCCCCAGTGTCCTGCAGAAGCAGCAGTTTCTAGAGGAAAATCTCATTCACCATGAACAGAGAATGCTATGCTCTCTAATATACCCTCCACTTTATCACAAGCATTCAATTACACATACGAGGAACAACATACATTGCAAAAAAGCTGAAGAAAAGTAAATCCAGAATTATTCTTTTCACAGAGGAAGACACAGAGGAAGAGGTGTACTCCATGAACCAAACACCACGAGCTTTCTATGGAACGGGAAGGTTCTAACATGCAGGGTCTCCTTGTAACTACACCATCAGGAAGCTGTGCCTCAAGATTTACGTGCACATCCTTTGTCCATTTTTTGAATATTTTGACCCAAGACGTGACACTCCCGGAAAGCTTGCTAGAAATCAAGAATCTTAAGAAGAAAGCCATTTTTTTTCCTAGATAGGTAACAAAACTATGTAGATGGGTTGATACTTGCTGTTTTTCCAGTTACTTCTCCCCTGACTCATTGGGATTTTGAAGCAAGCACCCATTGGTTCTCAGTTCACAACATTTGGGATAATCTATTCTTATTCCACTGGAATTCTACTGTAATGTTTTCAGTATCAACAGATGCAGCAACTGTAACACACTTGCTGTATTAGTGTGCATGTGTTCAATGCATGTCTGTACAAGAGGCAGGCTGGTACAATGGCCATAAGTTCACTCTTGCAGGCACATTTCAAAGACAAGAATCCTAGGGCAAGAACAGCATTTTCATAGAACATTTTGATCAAAAAAAACCAACCCCAAAACTTGGGTGTCAATAGGGCAGAATATTGCGGAACTGTAAGAACGCATGTTTTACTAGAGCAGTTCCCCCCCAAAAAAATCTTCTGAAAACACCTCTTTTTCCAGCAGCCTGCTTGTACTGTGAGGCCTCTGGGAATAAAGTCTCATTAAAATGGAAAAGGGCTCAGAGAGCAGGAGAGAACAAGTGTGCTGGTCCTGCAGTGTGCATGTCAGCCTCCCAGCGTGGGGAGAATGAAGACTGTCCACAGTACTAAACCAGGAGATGAACTGTTCCACCTAACAACTGTGGAGAAAGGTTTGGACTTCAAAGAAAAATGCAAGCAAATAAACCCAACTCTTCTTTTCCATGTAGAGGACAACTATCCTTTGGAACAGTTAGGGGAAGACTGTGCTCTAGACTGTAGTTGTCCCTCCTCCAGTACCAGATGGTAAAGGGCTGCTGCCTGCAACAACAGAGCCTTGGCAAGGGCCTATGAGACTTCCAGAATTAAATGATGACCATGCAACACAAACAGGGACATTGAAGTGGGGAAAAAGTAATTCCCTTCAGAAGGGAACAAGAGAGTGCCTCAACTTCAGGCACATGAACTGAACTCTTAATGCAATACTCAGATTCCGTTCTGTCCAAACATGAACATTCGGAGGCTCCTCCTTCCCCACCCTTCTTCCCAGCTCAACCTTGAGCATCTGTCCAAGGGAGTAGGCAAAAAAACTTCCATGGGGTCTGCTGGATATATAATGACTCTGCACTGAACAAAACAGACTAGTCAGAGGCATGTGTCACAACTGAGCAAGTCCTTGCTCTTTCTAATCCAGTGCTGACCACTTCTCCATACATCACAGAAAGGGGAAAAGGAATTCCTGCTGCTACAACAGTGCACTTAGCTGGTTGTGCATGTCAGGAACACTAAGATCGCACCCAGGGTTCCACAACAAGACACTGATTATAGCAATCCCAGCCACAGGACAGGGCTGTGGTTTTACCCTGGAAGGGGATGGGCACTGGAGAGAGTGGCTGCCTCCTGTTCAGATGGTGGGAGAGACAGTGAAATGGCAAAGCAAGAACTTACCTTCACTCCATCTGACTTCTTGTTCAGCAGGCTTTTGGCAGCTGTGGAGAGAAGCAGAAGTAGGTCAGATTTTGGTTTCAAGACTTCTCTCTCTCTCCCCCCACCACTTCCCTCAAAAATGCACAAAACTTCAGAAGGACAACCATCCTGCTAATTCCTCTCTAGCAGCAAGACACCTCGAAAACAGGACAAGTCACTCATCAAATCCATCCTGATAGCAGAGAGCCATCTATCCTACCTATTGTTCACCTATTTAGGCAAAAATACTACCTCTTTTACCACCTCAAGAAGACTAAGACTGAAATGGTAATTTAGAGCTTCTCTGTCAATCCTCCACTCACACACTGTAACCCCACCTAGAAGTGTCAGCAGTTACAGAGGAAAAAGCTTAAGAAATCTGTCAGATTTTTGCAACAGGATAAAGGCTGCACCTGTAAGTGCAGCCATCCATGTAACAGATGTGGTTTATAAAGGGGATACTGATAACACAGAAGCCTTCTGATTACTGTTATTCACAGTTACTCTGAGGATGGCTGGATAGCTAAAAGGAAGGGACTGGAAAAGTGCAAAAGGGAGCATCTGACAACTGTTAAAAAAAGAGAGAATGGCAAAAGAAACAGGGAACTAGGCTGAATTTCTTCACTCAAAGATAACGATGCTCTTCTGTGCTCAACTTGAACAATGGCACTACCAGTGAAACTGAGAGAATGCTAAGCACACAGAGAGAGCCCACAACAAATGCCTGGCTGAAGGCACACTTGGGAGTGATGAAGATGCTCCATCTATTGCAGCACATTGTACATTGACAACGACTGTCAACAGCAAGACCCCATCTACAACTTCAACAGATATAAAACATATCTTGTCTACTTATGAAGAATGTATTCAGTAGTTTCAACATCTGTAAACAGCATGAAAGACAACTACTGTACCAACAGATGCTATGGCTCTCCTAAGGCTGCTGGGAAGCTTATGGGTCTGGGCACCTGGGTTTTAGGTGCAGCAAAGATGAGGCCTAGAGAAAAGGCAAGTCCTAAGACAATGCTCATGTGACTGTTGAAATGTTCCATTCCCAAAGACATGCTGGCCAACTTGCACAGAGTGCTTAGTCTCTCTAGAAGCAACAATGTTAGGCAAAAAAGGTTTTTGCAACTCTTGTAATTTTATGTCAACTGCATTTTCCACCCTGCCTTCCCTACAGACACAGATTGTCTACACAATATTAGCTGAGTTGGTGCAAACGACTACAACATCTCCTCCCAACAAAGAGGTGGCACCCCATATAAGCTTACTAGAATCTTTGAACTGGTTTCCTAATTCTAAACTCCTTAATGCAAGTATAAAACTAGATGACAATTTAGTTTTCATTCCAGTTCTCAGAAACCAAGAACACTGGAAGAACCTCATACAGAGGTTTTCTGAATGTGATATGTCAAACCACAGTGTTCCAATGTGCACACATGAAGGTGGGCAAAGTGACCCAAGCAACTCATCTGCCCTGCAACAGTCTCTTTGCTGAGTGTAAACATATTAAAGCATTGCAAGACTGCAAGACAAACAAGTTCTTGCCACCTTCACGGCATGACAAAGGCTAGCTTGAGTCTATATGCAAGTGAGAAGGAGAACAACGTGACTACGGGGTCAAAAGGGGTCCGTCGCTCATACCACGCATGCATCAAGGCATCTCACACAACAACTGCTGAAAACAAGAAACTGTTACGGCCTTACAACACTTCAGAAGGAGTAAAGGATTCTGCAACTTAACAAATATGCCAAATGGGACATCCTTGAAGTGAAAAAAACCCAACACCATCAGAAATGCAAAAGAGTACCACCATATGTTCTGGGAACGACCCAGAGACAAGCAGGGAAGCAACATTTTTCACACTTTCTGCAGTTTCCCCACAACCTCACATTTGTCTTTGCGGACAGAAGACAGCATAAAATCATGTTCTACAACATTAAAGAAAACTCAGCTTAGAGCCCCACTGTGCAGCCCAGCACTATGTAATGTTGATCTGTGTCCCCTGCTGCAGCCTGCTCATCCAGCCTCCTTCCCTGACTGCACCTCTGCATGGCACACGCTGCTCTCCCACAGGCCTGACAGCATCCCAGTACTGTAGAAAGAAACTTGGTCTGTGGTGTATTTAGTTCTTGCATCACACTGTGGTTTATAAGGACCGCCCATGAAATGCATCCACACACGAAGATGACTCAGACACCTCACACAAAAGGGAAGCATGAAGGTCTACTCACACATCAACCTGAACATGTTACAAGACAGAAATTAAAGGGGATTTCTGCACAAGTAACAAGACTTCCTGTAACAATAATCATTTTAGAAGACAGGCAGATTAGCAAAGAGACAACAGGAGGGGAAAAATCCAAAGACACATGCAGGCAGATTCTTTACTGTTCCTGAAATGGTCTTGTACCAGTGCTCTATGGTTTTCCAGGCATGAGATACAAGTATTAATTTTTTCTATCCTTCCCATTTCCTCTACATGTTAAAGGGATTAAATTCCCTCTTCTCAGTGAGTTAAGAGTTCTCCTAGAATAAAGAAACACAAAAGCACATGCTGCTAACCCAGTAACTTAAAAACACAATTCTGTTCTTGGCTTAACAAGACACTCTTCAGTTAATCTCTAAAGAGAAACACAAAAGGCCTCTCCTGCACATACCCCTCCCTCTTTCCACATTTCTCAGTTTTGGCCTCCATAGTAAACAGCCTGGGCTCTGGACCATGCTCCTGGCAGAAACACAAATCCCTAATGCTGAACTCATCAGCAATAAACACGAGACACTCTGCATGTACCAGAGCCAAGGGGGGACTGAAGAGGAATTGAAATACCCACTCCAAAGACAGCCATGGAGAGGAAGTGCCTTCCCCACTGCCAGTCCTACTGCTCCTCTTCCAGAGAGAGCAGCCCTTCATGCAGCCTGCCCTTGGGTTTGCCCTGCCCTCAGCTGCCAAAACTCAGTTACATTTCTCACCTCAGTTAAGCTTCCAGAGAGTTTTTATTGGGGATGCAGGAAGAACACTGAGGTTGCTTTTATTAAGTCTGACTAATTTACCATGCTAGACTAACAGACAAGCCAAGTTCTGCCTTCTAAACACAAGCATTTATATCTGAAGAATTCTGGACTTTACTGAGACTTGATAAAATAAAAATTGTATCATACCAACACAGACTTCCCAATGACACAGAACTGCAGCTTGTCATCCTCATATTCTCAGTTCAAAGAAAGTCATATTAACTATTTCTCAACTCGATGTCACTTCTGGGGTCACCACAAAGGAGCCAACAGTCAGTGTACAGTCACAAAAAGCACTTCTGGCTACCATCACAAACAATGCCCATGAATGCAGTGTAACTTCAAGAATATCTATTTATTAAGGGTAAACACCACAATAAAAAGTATTCACAGAGCTTTCCTGAACTTTAGAGAGAGGAATGTAGAAGAAATTATTATTATAATTTACATCTAATTTGAT
Organism: Monarcha castaneiventris obscurior; assembly: GCA_026261815.1. Lineage (NCBI taxonomy): Eukaryota > Metazoa > Chordata > Aves > Passeriformes > Monarchidae > Monarcha > Monarcha castaneiventris. The sequence continues at coordinate 20,850,526 of JAMPIT010000886.1, forward strand.
GATGAATTAGACTCTCTGGCTATAGTGATAAACACTTAAATGCAGTAATGAAATTCATATCACTCTAGGAAGTTGCAAATGGAAATTACTTAGTGAAATCCACTACTTTGGCAGGTCCACACTGTAGTAGTTGAGCACCATTCACTAAAACCCCTTATCGTTTCTTAAGAAATTTAGTAGATACAGAGAAAACACCTAAAGACAACTTAATTTTTCATTAAATGTGACTTAATCTTCTGCTTGGAAAATGTGGTTTCCAGTAATGTTTCACTTATTTAGTCAGAGCTCTGGAAATATCTTAACTTTTCTGCCTCCATATTTTCATCCTTTGGATCAATACCAGGAGTTACAAATTTCTGGTCCTGAATCAATATCTACCTAACACAACATAGTAGAAGCTTCAAATATATTACTCATTTCAGTTAAAGGAAATAACTCAAATTTCAACCTGAGTATAAATCTATATATATATGTGTGTGTGTATACATATATATATATGTACATACACACACACACAAAATAGCAAAAATTTCATACACACTTCTGGAAGGCAGGTATAACAAGACAGCAAAATATTTCAGTACCATTTCAGTATTTGTATTATTTCCTCCTTCTTGCTCTTTAGTCAGCTAAAAATGTCTCTGTACAGGTTACACTAAACATGCACAGGCATATTCAGGCCTTCTTTACTTAGTTAGAACTCTGCTCCTTGAATCTGCCTCCAGCCTCTCTCAACCTCACCTATCTAGTTAAAATCCCAAACCTGCACATTGGTTAATAAAGATCTGTAGAGACATGTAACGAATTCCAGTTATTGTCACACGCTGCCATAATAACTCCCTCATGAAACTGACTTGAGCAAGCAGTGACAATAACCCAGAAAGAAGCTCAACATCAGTTAAAAATAGAGGTTTCAGGCATAAGGCTTAATTACCTGCAATATCTGACTTAGGAGATATTTTGAACGCCGGACTTGTGCTGAACCACGTGATAGGAGTGAATTTCACAGCGTGAAAGCTTGCTGAACAGCTCCCCAGATAAACAGTTGCAATCCACTTAGGAAAACAGTACTAAGAATTTCACATAGGCCATTTATAAGTTGTGCATAAAAATCATCTTAAGGAGAAAAGCCACTTCCTCAGCATTTTGTGAAGATGGCTGCTCCTAAGATGAAAACCAGGCTTTTTCCATCCTTTCACTCAGTTTATAGCAAGCTTATTTACAGAGTTTTATCTACATAAATGTGTCCAAGCACCCTTAAATATTGCAGGAATCTCTGAAAACCTTGCCAACTCTCTCCTAGTAATAAATTCACATTTACTTCTCAGAAGATGATTTAGGAGTTTCTTGCATATGATCTAATCAGTTGATTTACCCAACTGCACTTCTGTAAGTGAATGCAGATCAGATCAGTGTTTGCTTGGATTATCTGAACATCGGAAGCTCCAGGTGAACACCCAAGTAATCCTGTGTATACCCTGGTGTGACCCTAACAATCCCACAACAAAACTTAGACTGCATTGTTCTCTCTTGCAGCTGAATTAACACCTACCAGAGTGTGGAGAGAAGCTACAGATACCTTATTATAACCAGGTTTCAACTTCCTGGCTTATACTGAAAGAAGTGCAACTGTACCTGCTTTTAACAAATAGCCTACAGCTAGCTTGAGATGCAATCTTCTAAAATGAACCACTAACAGCCAATATTAAATGGCTGAATGTATCATAACTGGGGAAAGGAACCAGATATCCTTTAACTTAACTGGCCTGGGGCAAAAGGCACATACATAGCAAGCAACAAATTACTCACAACAGAACGCAAACTTTTTTTTTTCTCTGTAAAAAGTAAGAATTTCTGATATGCTAAAAAGAGAGAGAGTACTGCTAGAGATTCTTTAGGAATACAATTTATCACAGGCCTACACAGTGAAGGAACTCCATATTACAAAATGTGACACAGGAGATAGTAATGACAAGATTAAAGGAGTCTTCTCATCTTTCCTGCAGATAGTACAATCATGCCTAATTAATTGATACTGGGGTCACATGAGCCTTCATTTTCCTCTTTGTTCAAAACATCTGTGAAAGAAGCTTTTAGGAGATCTCATCCCCAGACAGGAAGAAGCCTCTCTCTTCATAAATCTAGCTCCCTGTCTGCTGGGAATGAGACTTTTAAAAACCCACAAAATAGTGTCACCCAATTAGAGAAAATAAAAACCCCTTAAGGGCTTTAGGGAAGAAACAAGGATTATTGCAGAACTCTTCAAGGGCAGTTAGATGTCTGTGATGATAAGAAAAGTCTGAGCTCTACCCAAAGCTCCCACACGAACTTTTTAACTTATTACTTTCAGTTAGCATGCATTTACTCTTTAATTCCAGCAAACGTGTCTATTTCAACTGCAGCAACGATAAAACCTAAGTAAATTAAAAAACAATTACAATTTAAAAAAAAGTCAAGCTCATATTATATGCAGTCCTGCAAAGAAAATAGGAGTAGATGATCTCACTCCTTTAGAAACACATAAAAACGTAAGGAATTCCTACTCTTGACAGAGACTTTGCATCTAAATTCACAACATCTCTCTCTGGACAGTTTTTTTGAGTGTCTCATACTTGGAATCACAGTTTATATTCAAAGCAGAACTCACTGACACTGCAAACCCTGCACTCACTATGGGCCACCTAGGATTTCCTTTTCTTCAGTTGCTAACTGAAGTGGATCCAGCAGCTTCCACCCTTGAGACAGAGAAGAATGAGTAGAGAAAGATTTTTCTCCTCAGCACTAGCTCAGGGATTAAGTGGATGTATAGGTCACACACCATTAAGGAGAACCCTTCTCTCTGGCATATCATGTACTCACAATCTGAGCCATAGGAGATTTTCTTACCCAAGCACTTCTGCAGCTTCATTAGAAGTGACAACATTTGCAGACTAAAAATTAATCTACAACTTCTGTTTATAAAAAAGAATAAAACCCCTGTTTATTTCAGAAATATCAATTACGTGAAATAAAAACAAGCTGTGTAAATAGAACAAAAACAGTTCACACCAGCAGAAGGCCCAAGAAAATGTTTAGTTCTGTATAGGCCTGCGGAAGTCCTGTCACTGTGCCATAGCTCCTCAAATAGTTATTTCAGAATCAATCTCAGAAAACAGTATAGAATTTTTAAGTCCTGTAATAGCACAATCCTGGGACAGATGTATGGATAAAATCACTCTGTCCCTTTAAGGCCAAACTATGGGAAATGCAGTAAAAAGAAATTGCTATAGCCTCAAGTAATGCTGACACATTGGCACAGCTTTACCTGAAAGCAAGAACCATGAAAAAAAAATATTTGCATGTTACAGAGGGTTGTCCCTTAATTGCAGAATGGTTTCACTTTTTTTTTTTTTAAATCACCATATAGAAGGTTAGAAACACTGCCTTGAGGTCACAGAAGAATGTATGCATGAATGTGTACTTTGTATGCTGGGATGATCATTTCACAGAGGTTTTCATTCCAATTACAAGTTTATTGTAACAACACCCAGAATATAATTATTGGTATCCACCATTAGTAAATGGCCAGATGAAATGAATACAGTTCCATCATCACATAATCCATACAGCAGACTTCCACTTGAAAGCAGCTGTAGTCAGGTGCAATAAAAATCTGACTCATGCATTCAATGATTGCTCTTTTAAGAGAGAAAAAAAAAATTACAGAGAGGGCAAAGAAAACAAAGAATCTCATAAACCAAAAGCACTTAAAAATAGAGGTTTTCCACCCAAATGGAAATGAACACAGATCAGACTGCGTCACCTAGGTGTGCCGAGCCAAGACAATAATCTTCCAGAAAGCATGGATTTACACGTTGAGATTTGCATTTTCAGTAAATGCACTACATAATGCAGTTGGGTGGGAGCCAGACTACCAGCTATTAAATTTAAAAAGATGAAAACCACTTCTGAAACTCCAAGAAGGAAAACTAATAGCTAGACACTTCAGACCCATTTTTGATGAGTCAAAGTAATACAATACCCAAACAGCTCCTGTCTCTATTCTCACCAATATTACTTCCCTGTCCCTGCCTCAGGTCTAAAGGAAACACTCCTACCTAATAGGAGCTCTTCACTCCTGGTTTATGATGGGAAAGCTGATGATACCAGCTAGAATTTCTCACAAGTAATTTGCTAACAAAATATCATGAGATGATTATGGAGGCTGACTTTATTTCTGTTTTGTACCAGAGTACAATACCATCTGTTCCTGTCCAAACAAATCATTTCCTATTTCACACTGGTTCACCAGCCGAGGCAAAGTGACCACCATTACACCATGATGAACTGAAAGCATGTTTCCTACCCTCCTTCTTGACCCCCAAAAGGTTAAAATATTCTCCAGCTCACTCACCCAAAGCAAAACCAAGGAAGGGATGGGAACACTGAGGACTTACCTGAAAAATTCCGAGACACAAGCATCGTTGTGAGGATTGCACCCTGTGGAGAAGAGAAAGCAAGGATAACAGGAAGTGCTACTTGAGAAAGGGGCTGGGCTGACCCATGGAGAGCCCAATGCATCAGTTACCAATGCAGAGGTAAAGCAGTGCTACCCTGAAGAACCCTAGTGTATCCGGGATTCCCACATGTGGCTGTTGGGCCTGACACAGGACCACTCACAGGCCTGCCTTTCTAGAGTGGCAGCTGGATGCCAGGCAGGATAGCCTAGGACATCTGAAATGGCACTGAGAACTACACTTCAACACATAGCTGCTTCCTAGCTTTCAAACAGCAGACAGCTGCTTTGTGCACAGGCCAGAGGCTTTGCCCCAGCTGCAGGTAACACTAGTACTGGAAGGTGCAGAGCGTTCAGAACTAAAAGTCCCAAAACTAGCTGCTCTATTCCAACTTGCTGGCAGAAAGTAGAAGGGGTGAATATCTGGCAGAAGAAGCATGGGAAGCTTAGAGCTTGGAGAAAGAAACTACCCAGCTCTTCAGTACACTACCTCAGTACCCTGTACTGGAGGATCACATAAGGTACTTCTCTAACACTGTGCTAGCCATGGAAAAAAGTATTGTTTCTAGGAAGGCACTAACTTCAAATTCAGAGAACTAAAAACACATTTAAGGCAAATTAAGATGTACTTACCTTTAGCTTCCTTCTAGCATTGAACTTCCTCAAGCATTCCACAGTCTCCTGCCTGTGCATCATCGATGCCACAGTGGATCGTTGCTGAAAAACAGAAACAGCAGAAGATCAAGAACACGCCCATACCAAACCATCCAGGGAGTTTATTCCACTTGCACTGATCAATCAAGACATTCAAGCTGACATGGCCAAGCCTCTCACCACTGCATGGCTGCAAAACACTTGCAACCGGTTCATAACTTGAGAATTTCCATCAAGACACATGAAATCAAGGTGGGCTATTACAAGACTGTGCCCAAGAAAGTTACAGCTGAGGCACAGGTGAGAATCGGTGCTCCCTGCCTTTCAGGCACACGCAGGAGTTAAGATAGTATGAAGACAAAGCCAAATGAACAAGCATACCCATGGGGAACCGAGTTAGAGGCACTACAGAAAAGACCTAGGCTTCATTAGTTACAGCTTGAAAGGCTTGAATACTTCTGAGCAGCAGCATTCCTGGACATGGCAACCCCCTCAACATAAGAGGTTGACTAGCAGAGGCCTTGGCATCTTTGTATCAGTATTGCAGAAACAGATTCTCAGCATCTAAGAGAAAAGATCTTGTATTTCTATTGCACCAATGCAAAAAAATGAGCATAATCTCTATCCAGTGGTACGCATCTGTTATCCACAGCAGACTGGGATCCCACAAGCTGCAAAAAGACAACTTCCCAGAAGTGTTGCAGTCATTAAGACCACATGAGGAAATCAGAGACTGATACTCCCAAGCATTTAGAGCACATGAGGAAGTCAGTGACTAATGCCAAAGTTGCTGTTGCTCTTGCATAGAACCACAAGCCTGAATTCCCTTTACAAGGATAGTGGGTGGATTTCTAACCTGGCAGATAAGTGTGAACAAAGTCTCCACTAAATTTCTCTCACTTGGAAAAAAATTCTGCAATATCCAGAAGAACTGTAAACCATGCTTATGTTCAGCTAGTTTATGGGAAGTCTCTGCTTTGATCCTGCTGTCAAAGCTGGTCACCCACTGCAGTACACGTACACACAAGGCAGCGTGTGGGGAGAATGTAGCCAAAGTGTCCTCAAACAACTCTGTTTGGTCACTGTGCATCCAGCCTCCTCAGGAGAGACAGTGATGTCCAGTTGTTCCATGTGAGCTTACAGGAATCAGGACACATACTTCAGAAGTTCAGTGATGCTAAGAAACTCAGTGTCTCAGGTAAACTTTTAAGATTTCCTACAACATTTACTTTAGAGGAGCCGTACATCTCCAGAAAGGAAACATATGTTGTGCACACAGGGACTGCAAAGCAAAGGGAAACAACAGACTCCGCGGGAAGCAGTTTCAGTGAGAGGCTGACATGGCTGCAAAGTGAAATCAAACTCCCCCTAGCTCAGAGAAGGAAAGTTGCCACAGGGAGTGGGCTATCGTAATATAACTTTGGCTACAGACATTGGGAGGAAAGTTAACTATACAGGAACTGCAAGTGATTACAAGCATGCAAGGAGGAAAAAAAAAAGAAACGTAGTCTCAGCTAGTGTGAAGTTTTGACTTCCAAGGAACTTGCATCATTTTACAGCAGACACTCCTGTTAGACAGATGTTCACATAAGTAAGTTTAAATTGCTAATCTGTTGATTTGTGGTAGAAAGACACCACCACCACAGTTTCTCAAGAACAAATGAGCAAAGGAACACACTAGACCCATCCCAGAAGTATGCTGTGGTATTACAAGAGCATCTGGTTAGACTTAGGTGAAACTATTTTATCCTGCAGAGATAAAAGTGCATCATTGCTGCTGTCCCCTGTGCCCACGCCCAGCTACGCTCTGGGATTTCCTTGCCAGCTTTACAAGAGATGAAAAATACATATGTGTGAAGTCTGGCAAGGCAAACTACATACACAGAACAGCAAAAAATTTTTTGCTGATTTCAAGTTTACAGCCAGTTAAGCTGCAGCATAGCAGAAATGTCCCAAACATTGCAAAGATGCTATGTCGTAAACTGAAACAGAGATGAAGAACAAAATGGTCCTAAAATTTTTGTCTGATGCCAAACTCCATTTTACATTTTAGGATGATGATATGGATTGGAAAAGATGTGGGAAAAAACCAGAAACTATGGACACTGACAAAATTCCAAAAGAATAAGGGATTTTCTTTTCTACTGTATCAATAAAACCACCACAGCATGACAAAGTTGGCTTGTTGAAGGTCAGTATCCAAAAAAATAATAATTTGAAATAATTGAAATATTCTGGGTTTTTCAAGTCTTCCTGGCATGTCCATTCAAGGTAAACCCCAAATCAACCTGTAAGAAGGAGAACACTTACACAAACCCATGGGTGCTTGAGAGCCTGGTCAGCTGTGATGCGCTTTGCTGGGTTTATCGTCAGCATCTGGTTGATCAAGTTCTTGGCTTCAGGAGTCACAGTGTCCCACTCAGGTGATGGGAACTGAAAGAGGAAGAAGGAACAGATGATGAACTGAATAGAAGTATCTTCTTCTAGCAGAAGACAGTCTCCCCTGCTACACAGCTAAATCCCAGCCTTTGCCCCTTTGATACCAGGGCTAACACATTTGCTAAAACCACCAATTTTTGTGAAAACCCACACTGAACAAAAACCATCCAGAATCCAGCAAATGAATGGTACCAGACAGCAGGACACTTGTGTACCATTCACCAGACATAAGCAAGAAGACTAAGAGTTTAAAAGCCTTTTAGGAATCACTCAGACCTTTGAATTTCTTTCACACTCAACAGTCAAAAAAGTAAAGTCAAAGATCTTTTTTACTGAGTTCTTACATGGAAAAACAGGCACTATCTTTTTTTACCCCACCTGTCTCTTTCTCCAGCATGCTAAAAGCTGTAACAGCTTATGGAAAATCACAGTTAACTACAGCAAAACTGCATGAAAGCAAAACCCACTACCAGAGAACATCCCATCAGGTACACTTTTCCCACCACAAAACACAATATCCTGGAAGAATAGCAGTCACTTTGGTGTAGCAACCCACCAGCAAGTTGTTACCAACCACCCACCATACCAAGATCATTGCCTGGGGAGCAAGAGAAATGTAACAGTGGATGGGAATACAGAAGCATGAAAACAAAGAAAAGAATTTCAAGTATTTCAGCTGCTGATCATCCATGAGGGGTAACTGCTTTCTGCTACAATTCCAGTAATGATAAAGATGAGATATTTACACCATCCTGCAGATGTTTGCATGTGGTTTGGATGACAGCATGCTGAGATTAAATCCTATGAATCTACTGCACAAATACAGGTGAACTTCAGAATACAAATATGCTGTTGGGGTAAAGCTCCCTGTCTTTAAGTGGAAGAAAAAAAATTGATTTATCTTGAAAACATTTCCTTACAGTACTACATTATTTAGAAAGAGTTTATTCCATCTTTTTTTCTCCTGCTTTTTTATGGCTTTACTCAGCTGGGTCATAACAACACACGTGCCATATTTGATCTGCTTATAATTTTATTTCTGCATATTTATTTGCAGGCATCGGTAAGGCTTTATACAATTTGTTCTGCAAACATTTCAAGAGGCTACTCAAAAATCATAATACAGAGGTTTCAAGCCAGGACACTTTTCCCACACCAGAACTCTGAAGTATTCATGGTAATGTCTTGCAAAACCCCGACCCAACAGCACAAAGTGAAAAAAAAAAAAAAAAAAACCTTCACTGTTGCCACTTCCTCTCTGGTCAAGGCAGAACAACAGACTGGTCCTGGCATACAGGCCCCTCGGTGCTGGATAAGGACACCAGGGGCAAGTGCATCAGTAAAACTTGAGCAGTTTTCTACCAGGCTAAATGAGGCAAGAATCTACTGAAATTAGTTCACAATAGATAAGAATTCAAAAACAATAGATAATAAGGAGGGACCAGGCACTTCACTCTTCATGACTTACAGGAAGACGTATTTTATCCCTGAAGTGCTTTGAAAATCCCCACTGATATAATTAGTGCAAAAATGTTCCAAATAAGAACAAGCAACACAAAAACTAGAGGGGCAGCAAGGCAAGAGAAGAACACAAGTCCATTCAAGGCTATCAAGTACAAACACATCACTTTGCTTTCACTCAGGGAGCCACTGAGCCAGGACACAGGCAGACCTTTGTTCTCACCAGTACAGCTGCTCTCATGGTCTCAAGCACAGAAGCTGGGAGGTAACCGGCAGAAGGAGTCCAGCAGAACCCTCACCTCTTAGGGTTTTATTTTTGTTTAACACAAACCACAAGACAACCTACAAAATGAACTCCCCAACTTCCTCTTGATACTCATGCTGACAGGCTTTGAGCTAGGATTTCCAGGAGTTCCTTCTTCCCTCTCAAGCCTCTCCTTACATGGAAGAATTTATGTCAAACATTAAAGCTGTGGTACCCAAACCACATTTTATACCACCTTTGCTTCCTTCAGTACCAACCTCCTTGCTATTCCTCTTTCAGGCACTTTTTACACCTCAGTTTGGCCATGCTCTAAAAAGTGTTCCGTGAACTGCTTGGCTTTTTACCAGAGCCTCCAACCCACCATGCTGATCCCCACCACAAAGCCACCCCTCCAGTGGCCCCCACTATTCAGTCTTCTCACTGGGCTCCATGCTTTCCATGGACTATGGAACAGAGGGGACCAAAGACCATAATTTAAGCTATTATTCTACAGAATAGATCCCCATACTTTTTATTAGGTCTTGATAAAGACAAGGTCCTTCATTCTACCTTCCCTCTACTCCACTGAAAACGTTAGCATTGGCTAATTTGCAACACTTCGTGGTAAATTACTAGACAACACCATTTCCCACCCTCTGCATTTCCCTAGTGAGTGTCAACGTCCTAGTGCCCACTGTGATGCTTCCCCATATCCCTTCAGCAGCCCCAAACAGGACTGTATCCCAGGCAGTGAAGACAACGAGGTGTAGGAGCATGCCAAACATCACTTTGCACAGAAGCTTGGGGCCTGCTGCTGGACGCCAGGTAAGATAGTGCCATGTTTTGGATGGCTTCTACACCCATGCAGGTACTCAGCAAGAAAGTGCCCTTACGTCATAGGCTCCGGCTTTGATCTGCTGATAGAGTTTGTGCTGATCTTCATCCCAAAAGGGAGGGTACCCCACTAGTAATATGTACAGAATCACTCCTGGGAGGGAGAGACACAGATACACTATGGTTAGGCTAATATGCCACTTATTCCTTCAGCCCCTCTTCCTTCCCTCTTGACAGTCCCCAAGGCAATGATTGCTCCATATCTTCATTTGCCATCATGTTTAGCCTTCTGAGATAGCAAAACACAGTACAAACCCGTCACCTGCTGAACCTCAGCCTGGCACTTCGTGTTCAGCTCTTAACACCAGTGCCAGGAGCTAGAACGAGCTGCACAATGTCCTTCTACCCTCCCCTGGCTACCATGGCTGGCAAGCTACAACTCCCAGCTGCTCTCAGAGTAGGATGAAGCCACATCTCCTAGGGTTCCTGGGCAGCAAGGGACACTTTAGGAAAGACTCTGTTTTTAGATGCTTACTGCGCATGATGTTGGGACAAAAATGACACTGACAAAGCTGACACTCCTGGCCTGCAGAGAACCATTTAGTCCATGTCAGGCAACACTGATATCATACATCTTTAAACTTATCAGTCCCAGATAGATTTACACTTGCATTTTTTCTTTTAGAAAAATCATCCCTCTTCAGTATTTCATCTTCTACACAGTTAGTGTAATAGGAAATTGCTACATCTAAACAACTGACTCTGCAAAGCATAGACAGGTCCTATCTCTTGAGTCTCAAACATCTGACAGATGGCCTGAGGAAAGGATTAGGAGCCAGAATCAACTGAGTTCAGGCTCCAGTACTCATTCATCTACACAAGGTGCTTATCCTCAGTTGTGCCTTCATGTCTCCACCCAGTAAGAAGGAGCACTGTGTACCCTCCCAGCAACAGGCTACAAGGAATCACTCTTACATGGAATGATGTTGTTTAAGGGTAAAACATTTTGACAGAATCTTACCACATGCCCATATATCCACTGGTTTTCCATAAGGATCTTTTCTTAAGACTTCAGGGGAGAGGTAGCCTGGAGTACCAGCAAACCCTGCCAGGAAATGGATGACATGAAGTACTTACAGTACCCAAGCAGAAAAGATCTTGCCACATCACAAAATCCTTTAGCGGTAACTAAAAAATTCCAAACCCCATCTCTCCCACCCTTCATCTCATAATAGCTAGAGATGTCTCTTGGTAAACCAACAAAAAGAGGCAAAACCCCCCCAAATAAAGCAGAAAATCAGATGGGATCAATTGCCTGTGTATTGCAAGAAAAACAGACAAGTAAGAGGGACCATGCCAACCAGCTGGGCACAAACTTGTGTGCCAGGACTTATATCATTGTTACATCTAATGGCTTGGAGTTTGAAAGCACAAGACACAGATGGGACACATCCCATTGCCAAATGGTGTGGGGAGACCAGGAGAAGTCATCTTTCCAGAATCTCTGCAGCACTGCAGAGTCTCAGAGCTGATGTTTAGCCTGGAAAGGTCTCATTTCTAATTATGTTTTAGATAAACCAAGATAAGGTCAGATCCAAATGTGCCTGAGGAAGGCCAGGTCAAATGCATTTCTGTAAAGTGACCAAACAAAATTCCAGATGTCTACACTTCTGAGTAGTAGGAAAGTTCACATCAAGGTCTAAACTTAGCAGCTGCATTCATCTCTGACATTAGCATCCACTGTAAACTGAGAAGAAAAACAGAGAAACACACAGCCATTTTTTCTGTCTTTATTTACCAGGTTTTTTTTCTATTGCACCTAGGCTTGTGCCTAAGACCCAGAGGCTGACATGCTTGAAAAAGAAGCACCCAAGTAAACAGAAGTGTGCTGGAAGAGGTGAGAGAAAATACTCAGGAGGATGCAATTCCACCAGCCACCAGGAAACAGGGGAGCAAAGCTGGGAAAGCTCAAACAGTCTTACCAAACCAGGCCTGCTGCTCTCCCTGGACTTCTATAGCCAGTCCGAAGTCAGCCAGTTTGACAGCAGCACCCTTACATTTACTCGCTAGTAGTAAATTCTCAGGCTGAGGAGAAGAAAGAAAAAAGAAAGTAAGAATGAAAGACTGATCCTTGTTAAAGCCTCTGACCTAGTATTCACATCACTAAATTGCACCTGCTGACTGAATTTAGCATGCAGTCCTAAACCTGTTCAGGGGAAGACACAGCAGCAGCAACGAATGGCCTTGACCTAGAGTGGCAGAAAATTTTCAAGTCTAACACAAATCCTCTGGCTCCTCTGTGGGAGCTAGAGCCTCTTCCAACCCAGCCCATACATTACATGCTGACACCAGAGGGCACTGGCAGTACAGTTCCTGCAGCACCTAAGCCAAAATTCGATTCTGCCCTCCTCAAAGAGAATAACTGTGGGGGGGAAGAAGGGAGGGACAATGCAGTAGATACAATCTGCAGTGATGTTTCTCCCCTTGAACATTAGACAGTCCCCAAGGCACTGAAAAAGTAAATATGATGCTAATACGGGCTGCCAAATAGACTGCTGTAATGTGGGAAGGCATCATCTGGCTAGGCAGTAGCTCACATCCCTTACAGAAAAAGCCTTAGCCTCAAATTGGCATAAGCAGCACAGCAGTGAGTATTCTTGTAAGCAGTTTTTTCATGCTACACATTTACAGCAGCATAAAATATTCTATCTTGCTACTGCTGCCATCACCTATACAAGAAGCAGCCATGTCGCTTCCTCCATGTGTCAGGAAAGGAAGACAGACTTTCGACCCTCACATCTCCACTTTGAATGAATCTCACTCAAACCATAATTCTGTTGTGTTCCAGCAGAGGACTTCAGCAGAAGGCTTAACACAACTCCAGAAACTGGACTGAGAATTGGCAACTTCATCTGAAGCACCAGAGCAGCTAGTTACATGGGATCCCTTGAAACCCCAAGCCTTGAAGTTGATGGCTATTATGGCTTTGCAGGAAAATCAACTTGAAGATAGGCAGGTCAAATGTGGTTTCTCATCCTATCCCCTTCTCATCTTTTGTGTAATTCATATCAAGTTGATTTTTTAACTGAACAGGATGGTAGCCTGGAAATCCAGAAACAGGAACTTGTCTCAGTTTCAAAATCTGATGAAGGTCTTTTTTGCAGCCTGCTTATCATTTTCACCCCATAGCAACTCTTTACCCCCGTTCTGCCTGACAGGCACAAGGTGCTTTGCTCACTCGTCTGTCTTAATACTGTCTTAATACATACTGGGCATGTGCCTACTTCTGTTTCGAATGAAGGGAGAAAAGCCTTCCTCAACAGAGACCTTGCCATAAGCAGCATGAAAGGAGGGGGAACTGGGTCTCAATACATTTGATGCCACTGACTCTTCACTATATGGGAAGTAGAAAAGATTGTGGTATTCAAGCTACACTAATGAAAATTCACCACTATAAACAAGACCCTAAAGCAGAAGACCAGTGAAATCTTCTGAAAATCCCTCCCAACTCCAGATCGCACCTGGGCTTAGCCTGACTAAGAAAGAGTGACATTTAAGACAGACTTGTGCTAGTTAAGCACTATTTGTAGCTCTGTTTTAGAAGCAAACACCTTAAGGTGAGTGGTGCTTACCCATGTGCATGTTTGCCAACATATGGGCTGTCTCAGGTTTCACATACTTTTTGGTGAGGATGTGAATGCACTCCCCTAATTTCTTACAGCCCCTATGGGCAGCTCAACGTTTGACATCCTTTAATAGCATGTTATCCAAAAGACAGGCTTATGAAAGGGAGGTGCAAGAGACAAAACCTTACTTGAAGCAAGCTCTGCAGTTATTACACACTGACCCTGAAGGCCAAGCTTTTGGCAAGGATCTAAATATTAAATAAAAAGCATAGGAACTTCCATTGCTAAAAGGAATGGTTACTCCTCAGGCCTCGATAGTTTCAGTCAATCAGAGGAAGCAACAGAAGAAATGTATTAACTACAGCAGGGAGCGTCTAGCAGCTAATAAGTTCTAAACAAGTTGCTAGCTTTTGGAAGGAAACCAGATTATATCTGAACACAAGGCAAACCTCTTTGGTACTGGAAAACACTATTGATTTTCATAGACTCTCTAATTTTGGGCAGTAGTGCCTTTTGGATATTTCTTTTTCAAGAGCTGGTGTTGGATCTAATCAAGAGCAGCCACAGTCCACAGCAGATCATTTGCATTTTTTCACAGTGCTGTGAACCAGAAGGTCAAAAGTGTTGCATGGGAGTTTGCCAGAAACACAAAGGGTTTTCCACTAGATCAAAACACCAGAGGAACACTGCCACCAAGCTTGCAATGTGCTTTTACCTCGCTCTCTGCAAAACATTTCTGTACTTGCCCCTTGTACATTGTTCAACAAGCCCAAACCAACACTAAGAGCAGGTGTCATCCTGCATTAATTTAACTGGACCACTGGTGACCATCACCATTCCCACTTTAGACAGAGAGGGCTCCAGGGCACACAGACCTTCCCGCACAAATCTCTTCATTCTGGAGCCTGCCCAGCTCCCAGCACAGCTGCACAGTGTGGGAAGGGAGTTTAGGTGACTACATTGCGGAGGCTTTGGGGCTATATATGTGTTATAATGTGTCAAATGATTGATTCATCCAGTCCTTCACTGGCCAGCAGTTTTGGTTTTAGATTAAAAGTGCTTCTACTGATGAGAGAAAAAAGAAATGACACAAAAAATTCTTGTTGAACATCTCTGCCCTAGCGCAGTGGCATGTGTTTGGCAACACTGCAGAATAAAAATACACATGCTCTGTGCAGACAAACTCATCTTGGCAGATTGAACAAAGATTGCTCCAGGTCTCTAGAGATCTCTTCAATCACAAACTAGAAAGTGTCCTTCATTATAATGAATCCTACCCAAGTTTCTCTGGAAGCATACTTCATTCCAAGATTCACAACTACTCCATCCTGGAGCTGCCTCTGAGAGGCTGAGAGCTGGCAAGGTTCACAAAGACTGAAAACTTCCTTGGGAGCTCAGCACACCCTCTAGAAAACTCTGAAGAAGCGAATTTGTGCTTCAGGAACCCCTGAACCCAGTTCAAGTGAAAAAAATAAAACAAACCCAAACCAAAAAAAAACCCCACACAAAAACCCCTGCCAGCTGGCAACACAATATTCCTGTCTTGCCTCTTCCAGTGATCCCCTGGCTGCTCTCCTCAGACTACAGCACAGAGGAAGCATTACCTTCAAGTCCCTGTGCACGATATCATGCTGGTGAATGTGATTCACACTCTCCAGTATCTGATGAATACAGTGGCTGCAAGATAAAAGGGAGAGACACACGAAGTTATGCACACACATTTAACATCTCATCTCATCCCAGAACTATTTCCCTACCTTTTATATTTGTACTAGGGGGCATTCAAGATCCCATGCTGAATCTCTTCATCATGACCACTGGATGCCACAGCTCAGCACCATCACAGCTGAACAACCCCAGACCCCCCAGCAACAGGATGCCAAGCATCCTTTCTGTAGCAGGACCCCAAAGCCTCTCTCCTACCTCCCATCATTTCCTTTTCTTCCCATCACACCAAGCCTCTCACTTGTTCCTTCAGCCAACAGCGCCCACCCCACACAGAACAACCAAGGCATCCGAGTATCTTCAAACAGCAGCCGAAATTGTGCAAGCAAGACCAAATTGCTCCAGGAAACATTCCACTGGGCTAGTCCTGAGCAAAGAATAAACTTTGGGAGAGCAGCAGCCTCCCCCAGCAAATTCAGGATGACGACGCCTGGGCGCCTGCCAGTTTGCAAAGCTTTCAGAGCAGCATCTCAAGCACTTTATATACACAATGTGCACACACACCCGCTTGCTGGGTGCCTTTTAAGTACAGATCCCACTTAAGGGGTTAGTAATCTGAAAAGCAGACTCATTCCGTTAAGTGCAGCGTGCTGCACTCCCCCAGCTCACAGAAAACCCTGTCCCTGCCATTCTCACTGCTGTAAACCACAGGGATAAAACCAAGATGTTATTTACACCTGTTGCATAATGACAGCACAACCCATCCATGGGTGAGATTCCAGGCTGGAACCATCTCCTCCACTAAACATTTACTCAGCTCCCAAGGGTGAATGTGGAATGGAACAGGGATTCTGACAACTATGGCTGGGCAGTTAAGCATGCAGATGTAGACAACTCAGAGAGGTCTATGTCTTAACTGCAGGACCTCTCAGACCCTTCACTGACTTCTACAAATCTCAGAGGAACAAATTTGAAATCAGTGAAATATTTGAGGGAAGGAAAAAAGGCTACAGGAAAAGATGGGAAGAGGGTGAGCAGAGGAGGAGCAGAGGAGGTACAGCACTGTGTATTTGCTACCCCCACCCCTCTGGAGCTGGCAGTATGATCCTCAGGGTCGGAATCCATGAAAATCTCCCTGCTCCCAAAACAAAAATGTATAATTAGAACAGAGCTGAGTCTGAGCGAGAGAGATTTTCTGGCCAAAAATGGCAAAAGTGTGAGGTGTCCCAGGCGAGCCAAACACGGCGGATTGGCACGGACCTCGCTCCCTCGCTCTCTCAGACTGCTCTGGAATTCAGCACAGCATGGGGAGAGAAAGGGAGGAGTTTCACTCTGTCATCTTGTGGGCACTTAGAGACCTGACCAGCTGGCAGTCAGAGGGCTGAGCACCCTAAGGAGGGCTCACAGAGCAACAGACAGTCCTCCTTTTCCCCTAACCCTGCCATAATTTTCCTGAGCAGTGTCAGTCACTGACAGCTCTTGAGCACTTCAGGGAACAGGCACTGGCAAGAGGAACAGGGGAAGGATTATGATTGATAACCTCAAAACTTCCCAACTTCAAGGCAGAGTGGCATGACTGACTGTGTATCCGTCTGAGATGCTGTGCCTACAAGATCTCTACACCCCAGTAAAAACATCTACGGGGCTCTCAGACCTCTCTGCCAGCAGCTCCAGCAGAGCTGATGAGTTCACTGGCCTTCCCAATCACCAGATGGCTCCTGGCAGAGCACGCAGGGCAATGCCTCATTTGAAAGCCTGCAATGCCCAGAAGACAGAGGCTGTAAGTGAACCATGGGGAAAGCAAATAAGTGCCTGCAGACTCCATCAGCAGTACCTACACTAACACCCCAGGTCACGCCCTCTTTCCTTCCTTGCACTCAGTGGCAGCTTCCTCATAGTACTGCCCACCAAGCTCAACCTGCCACAGTACCCACTACTTCCTCCTTACTCCTCTCTTCTCATGGCTCCCCTAATTCCTGCTTCAGCAAGGGTTAGTATGGGATAAGAACATGACTGCAGAATAAGCAGGGTGAAATGTCACCACTGGGCCACTCCCAGGCCACGCAAAAGCAGAACAGGAGTGGCCTAATCCCGGCTTTGATTCCAGATGCTGCATGTCCAGCAGATGGATGGGTCAGACAACACCCTCAGCTACTGCTGCACATAGCATCCACTCTGTATAAACAGGGACAAGCACATGCCACTTGAGGAAGCTCACACGTGGGAGAGAGGGGACACATTCAGGAACAGAAGGGCATAACTCTAAATCTTTTTAACATTAAAATACAAATTGCTCTCTCTCATTGTGCCTTTCATCACTGCACTGACCAGCTGACAGTCAGGGGGGGCTTCCACAGGAGCACAGCCTTCAAAACCTCCTCTCCTCACTGCCCTGTAAACCATTACCTAGACACAAGCAAATTGAATGGGTGTGCCCAACAGCAATGGCACATAACTGGAAACCCTGTTAGAAGAAGGAGAAAGCCAAGCAGGCAGCACCCTCACAGCTCTCCTTTATGTTTGCTCAGTAAGGACACACTGTCACCACCCACCACAAAGACCAAGCAGACAAAGCTTCTCCCAGCAAGGAGCACAGCATCTGCAAGCAGCAGAGACAGCAATGTCTGCAAGTGGGAAGGGCTAGAGCTGCACTGAGTAAGGCTGTCTGGTGACAATAAGTTCATGCTAACAGCAGAAAGAGGATGTGTTTTATCCAGACAAGGGGCAAGAGCGTTAGAACAAAGCCACATACAGAACAGCAGTCAGGAAACTCATTCCACTTACAGGTGTACATGGAGCACACATGGAAGGGTCTGGAAACAGTCTTACCTGGCATCTGCTTCACTGTAGTATTCTCTAGCAACAATATCCTCAAAGAGCTCCCCACCAGTAACCCTGGAGTGCAAAAGAACAAAGGATGTTACAGAGCCCAGTTCAAGGCTGCATAGGATGTATATGGCCACCCACCTGGGCCCTTTGCCACAGCCTGCACAGGAATCTGTGTTACAGGGGAGCCAGGACAGTTCTCCAGCACCAGCACTGCCATATCCATGTGGCTGACCCCTTGCACTGCCTTTTCACCAGCAGTGTGCAGGACACTGTTGGCGCACTGTGCACACATTGCCCACACACCTTTGCTAAGCTTAGCGTACACTGAGCTTGGGAAGGACACCCCTCCTCTGACCCCCAGTGGGTTGCCTCAGAGACAAGAATCAGTCTCCATACACAGGACAGACATTCTTTGTCATCCCACATTTACACCTGGTGCCAGAAGCCTTCCTGCTCTGTCCCCACCACACAGTCAATGGATTTTTGTCAAATAGGCCAGGGGTATTTACAGGTCTCAAAGGAGAAAGGGAGAATTATACTAATGCACATGCTTTTTATTCCACTCTTAGTCAACCATCAATGTGCCTGCATCACTGGTGAAGCATCAGAGACAGACACTTACAGATCAAAGACGAGGTAATGGAAACCTTCTTCTGAAATACTGTCATGGAGTCGCACTGCAAAAACATAATCAAGAAACAAGAGATTTACAGCGCATGTAGCAAATATGACACTTCACGAATCAAACTCATGCACACAACCAAGTTCTCCCTCAACCCACTCAGTCTATTAATTCCCCATGCCCTTCATTCTGTGTGCTCCCTTAGTGACCTATTTCCTTCTGTTATCTCAAAGGAACAGACGGGTGTCCTTCACATACATTCACCCCTCTCCAGCATCAAAACAAGCTCTGAGTATCTTTGACCTCCTGTTCATTCTTCCTCTCTAATGTTTCAGTAGCCTCCTTTCATATCTGCCAGCTTTTCCTACATGCTCATATTCTGGCACCTCTCCCCCTCCATTCTTATTTCCTAAAACAAACCCTTTTCCAAGTCCCAAAACAAGCCCCCAGTCCATAAATTGACTTCTGACCCTACCTGCATGTCAGTACCACTGGTCTCCTTTACGCTTTTTATCTGTACGGCTCAATGATGTTCTCTTCTGTTACTTCTTTTTTCCTCACTTCATTCTGACTTACACTGCAAATCCTTACCCAAAATTCAGAACCAGTTTCTTGACTCATTTTTCTGACCTGCTTGTTTCCAAAGACATATCTGATCATATACCACTCCTCAAAATTTCATCCACCTTCAGCTTCCTTACCTATACCCCCTTAATTATGCTCCTATTGCCTAAATTACCTTTCACCTTTTACCTTTCCATGTTCCAGACCCATGATGGGCCAGTTTCCCCTGATATTTTGAGATCTCTGAGGTTCTGTTCTCCTTTCCCTCTGTTACACACAGGCAATGACTATTGCACCTATGCATTCAGCATGGTGCCCTTTCCTCCTGTCTGAATCAAAATCTCAATTTCTTTGACCATTCTTGGATACCTAGGCACTATTGTAATCCAAGAGGAGAAACTTCATATTACTATGCAAACCCTACCTTTCGCTTTTCCCCTCTGCTGCAGAACTTCACTCTTTTCCCTGCCAGTCAGTCACAAGTTAGCAATTCTCTCTGACTTAATTCCTAAACCTTCACATCCTGACTAGAACAAGACGTCTTCTTCACATGACCCTCTATAGTCTTTCCTATTGATTCATCCAACTAAAGTAACTAGCTGAGACAAGACTGGGTCTCAGTCACTTTAACACCTTGTAATTGAGTATTGACCAAAGTAACATTGACCGTTCTCATCATTACAAGAAAAATCTCATTATTCTGCTCTGTCACTTCAGTGGTCTCTTTGCTTCTTTTCCCTATCTTCCCTTCTCTTCCACATACAATACAGGTGACCTGTCTTGATTTTCCCAGCATCATGATTTTCTCTGTCAGTATCAAGAAGTCACTTTACACCTCTTATCAGTGCATGACATCAGCTACCATCACTGTCTTGTGAATGTTTCAAACTAGTACTTGGCACATATGGAACAGTTTTTGCACAGGTTGTCAGTGCTTTTCTCTACTCCTCCTTGCAATTCTCCTTTGTTAAGGCACCCTTCCACATGCACGCAAACACACTAAAACTCAGAGAAGAGAGTAGCACAGATGTGCAGAGACCACTGCCAGTATCCTTCCTCAAAGGATTTAATTCCTTCCTTGTTCTTTTTGCCTGTTGATTCCCATATTTTTCCTCCCTTTATCTACAAGCTCTCTGACCTGGTCCCTTGGCCAGCTTCCTCTCCTTAGCATTTCTACTACATATCTAAGTGCAGGGGTTTGGGAGGAGCACTCCATCCAGCAAAATGCTGTGAACAAGCCTGTACAGCATTCAGGTGCAACATGCTGTTCCTAATGCATAAGAACAGAGACACCACCCTGACTACATTCTGTAAGGCACTTGCTGCAAACAGAAAATTCTTCCAAGTAAGCAGTTTTAGTTGGGTTTGTAATAACTTTATTGCAATACAAATTTGTGCTTACAAGAAAAATTGCCTCCTGAGCACTTGGCAGAAACCAGCAGAGGTGGCATTACAAAGATACAAGTGAGAAGAAAGGTATCTCCTAGGAGAGAAGATTTCCATTCAAGACTGGAAACAAGATGGAAAGCAGCTGAAAAAGACAATTGGATTTCCAATACAGGGCAGTTTTCACTCCAGTGAAGACTATTTGAGGTGAAAGAGGGACAAAAGCACATCAACAAGAGCTGAAGCCCAGAACATATGCAAAAGTTTGTGGGGAGACCTTATGAACAGATGGAGAAACTTCAAGGAAAGCTGAATGTACTAACAAGGTCATGTTTGGTGATGCTCAGTGGGCATGAAAAAACATTCTCCTTCCTCAGGTCCTCTGGTACCTGAAAGGTCACCAAAGCACTGCAAGAAACACCATGCACAGAGGAGAGTGGCATGAATGAGATCATGATGGAGGGGGAATACAGCCAGCAGCACGTTGAGAACAGTGGCCTTGAAAAAGGAATAGCAAACATGTCTGCAGGTAGAAGTGAGAAACACTGAACGATAAACTTTGACGCAAAGATTCGGGCAGCAAATCACATCAGAAAATAAAACACAAATGAGCTGATTGGTGCTATTTCTTTGTCCCGAGAAAAGCAATTTTGTCAGCTACATTATGAAAAGGGAAGGAAGTAGCAATTCAGCTGGCAGAGACTGGCAGAGGCAGCAAAAAGAGCCTTCAAGGACAGTAAAACACTACTTGCATCCTTAGGTGAGGAACCATGACAGGAGGACAGAGACAGTTCATAAATACTGACGTTGTGCACCACCCTAGGGCTGCACAGCAAAAGAAGGCCTTGAAGGCAGGACACAGGTCATTAACTTAACAAGGGAACTGCCTCCTCACAACAGCCCAGAATGATGCTAGAACAAAATCTGCCCAGGATTTAATCTGCTGAGGTAACAAAGCTCAGGGAGTAATGGCAGAACAGCAAAATCTAGAAAAGCTGTGGGAAAAATTACACTGGGCACTAGCACCTTACACATGAATAATTAGTGACAGCTCAGAATATTAAGCTTTAAGTGTGGAAGGGACAGCAATGAGGGGAGTCAAAAAGGATCAAAAAAAGTCGGAATATACCAAAACTCTTGTGACTCTCAATTCCAGCCCTAATATCATACCAATGCAAAGAAACAAAAGCAATCCTGAGTAGCAGAACAGAAATAAAACTAGTGTCCTTTCACCCTAAAGTTTTGTTTACCCACCCTCCTGCAGAGCCACAAGAGCTTTCCTGACCAGTAAGGAGACTGCAATGGACAGCTCTGAGGCCATGGTTCACTCTGCTGACATGCAACGTTAAAACACCCTGCTTTCTACTACAGTGCTAACTACCAGGGATGATTAGCTTAAAAACATGACCTGCCTTTTCAGCAAGTCCATGAAATGGCACATATTCAGAAGTAACTGAATAACAAAAAACATTTTTAAAGTTTCTGTTCCTTCTTTCCACGTTGGTTCACTAATATGATCCACACTGTGTGAGTATTCACCATGAAGATACACAAACATCAGAAACCATCTGGTGCCTCCACTGTCCAGACAATATAGAGCCCTCTCTGCTTAAAGATAACCTGTGCAAGTGTCCTCCACCTGAAGGCAGAACACAGGTTCCTGAATGGCCAGTTCCAAGAGCAAAACTCAAGTACGGTGCTGTCCTCTGTTTCAAACATCTTCCCATGAAAAGAGGATCCCATTTCTTCCACAGGCTGCTGGTCCTGACACACTGTCTAACAGCTCCATTACTACCATTTAACACAGCGGTTGAGCACAGCCTACAAAAGCTGCTAATATCTGTGTAACCTGTTGACACGAGAGAGTGAAAAATATAATTATATGGAGACACTGGAGGGCAAAGTCCTCCCAAAACCTGATTATCCATAATAAAAAAAACAGAGAAATAAAAACAAAAGTATTCATCCAGTTTAACTTTTCTTCAAAAATATTACAGCATTCTTTTTCTTTTTCTCTCATCAGGGGACCAGTGATGCATGTGTCTAGCACGGCAGGCTAGACAGATGCACACATCACAAAAAGAGTCTCAAGTTGCAGCAAGAGGGAAGTTGCACAACAGTAACACAGTGTCTCCCAAAATACGACCAAACTAAAAAGACACCAGTATTTGCCAAGAAAGTTCATCTCCCTCTATTCACCAGAAGATGAGGTGGATTATTTCTATTAGCTGATTCTGTTACCTGGAAGCAGCAATTTAAACCATATTTCCTTCCTAGCCAAACACTCTTAACAGAGGGATTCTTAGAGATGCAGGAAATTAGACCCTGCCAACACCACTCACAGCTGGAGTCACCTGATGGCTTTTCCCATACAAAGATCTCTGATGGATGAAAGAGCAAGCACTACAATGGTGAAGTTCACAAGAACAGAGAGGGGCGTAAGAAAGAAAACAGAAGCAAGTCAGACAACAAGGCACTAAATCAATTATAGGATACAGTGAAAGACTTCACTCAGTTTTATTCTGGGGGAAAAAAAAAGGTCCCATCCACACATAAAAAAAGGGTTTTGTAGAGTTCACAAGCACATCTAATTTTGTAAGACTGACAAGGCTCACATATAACTTTCGAAATAATACCTAAAAAACCCCAGAGCACTAGTAAGCACTGCCAGAACAAATGCTGTCCAAAGAAGCACCATCAATTACAGACCGGTAGGTAGAAACCTTTCCAACAAAACCAGCTGCTCAGTCAGCAGAAAGTGTGCATCACCACTTGGATGATATCTCCAAGAAACACAGAGATTCTGGGAGGAATAAGCAGTGGTTTCAGTATAGCATCTTGATGAAACAATGTTTTCAGCAAGTCACAAAAAAAGCCTAACTTTTTTTTATGTATCTCTTGAATCTGGTACTGCAGTGGTACTCCACCAAGGGTGATGAGAGTCTGCTACTCAAAACTGTCCCTCCAATTTTAAATGCACACATGTAACTGCACTGTTAAAGAACTGTGAGGCACCACAACACACAAGACACAGCCTAGCTAACTGGTTTAAGTGTCCTTCTCTTTCCTCAGTCTCCTCTCCAGCCTTATCCTATGTAAACTGATTTTACCTGTACAGGAAGCATCTCCCACAAAGCTGGTCTTTCGGCAAAGAAACTAACAACAGAAAAACAGCGATACCAATTGGCTCCCTTTCCCCAAAAACTCACATCTTCAGCACAGCCTGATGCAAGTTAGGCAAGTTTCTTCTGTCTTGCGTGGGTGTGTGTGTCAGGTCCGAGGCCCTAACACAATCCAGAGCATTTGCAAAGAGCCTGATACCACACCGAGTGGCTCAAGGGGACTTGCTGTGGTTACTGAACCTAACAGCAGCTGTGTACCAGGAGTTCAAGCACTTTCTAAGAACATCTGCTGTGAATATTACTTTCCCCTGCCTGCTGTCTTCAGAGTCTCAATGGAAATCTTGCCTCAAGAACAGAACTTCAAGCTGCTACTTCAACGTGTTTCAAAATCCTTGTGCACTTATATTTTTTATTTTAGAAAGAAATAATACTAATAAGCTATTCTATTAACTAGAGAAAATTAGGCATTTTAGTGAAAAACAGCAATGCAGTAACAGTCATGACATATGGTTGGCATTCCATGCCTGAATAAAGTGACCCTGTACAGACAGACACAGCTCTCTGATGCCTGAGTGTGATACGAACCAACAGAACATAAGAGGAAAATCTTCTTCATAACAAACTGCACCAGCCTCACAACCAATGCAAATTGCTGCTGAGTCACGCAAAGCAAGGCTCTGTGAATGCAAAAGCTGAAGTGAATCATGAGAAATCAGAAAAGATCTTTCAAATTTTATAAAAACCCAGCTGAACTACAAGAACATTAGACACTGAAAAGCAACAAGCATCTCATCTTTAAAAGGTCATATCTAAAAGGCTAATTGGTACTAGGGTCACAAACACAGAATAGGCCCAGCCTAGCTTTGACCCACATCTCCCTTTCACTCTGTCCAGTGTGCTGAATATCACTATCTTTTTACTCCTACATCAAGCACAACAGGCCAGGAGCATTTGTGCCTGCCACATAAGCCCCAGGATGAACATCCCCTGTATCCCATATCCACAGAAAACAGTGGAGCAGAGCTGCACATGGGCTTAGCCCATGGTTGGGGCAGGCAGGCTCTTGTTAACACAGGGTGATTTCTGGCAACCTGCTGCAACTAAATATCTTAAAGCAAAGAAGTTTCCAAAGTCACAACAAAAAGCAAGCACGGAAGCAGAATTTCACAGGACAATTCCCAGTATCTTCATGTGGCAATCACTCATCTCTGCTTAGGAAAAGGTAACATGGGCTGAAATAGGCTTGCTCTTACATACCATTGGTCTTTTCCTGTCCTTAGGGACAGTGTTCAAGCTACAGGTAATCTTGTCTGCTAAATCCAGGTTCACTGGTGCTCCTAAGTGTAAAGCATTTCAGTAGTATGGACACATAAAGGACACTATCACCCAACTACCTCTGCACCAACACACATCGAGTGCTGTGTTTATGCAATATTTAGGGCTCCCAAGTTGCCTGTGTTGCAGTACCTGCAGCAGAGCCAACACAAGGCAACAGAGGTTTATGGTTGTCTCCTGGGTCATGGTGATTGCAACACAGGAACCCTTCCATGTGGCCTTAGTAGTGCAAACTCAAAAGTGCTCTGGGATCTTCTAATCTGAACCATGTTATTTAAACATCAGCCACTCATTAGGAACAACCATAGCTTCACCTCTCAGCAGTTTTCAACCAGACATCAGACATTTGCCTGGATCATGGAGAAATGGAGGAGGTAAGAGATACTGCAAGGGTATATTTCAAGAGACTCTCTTCAAGAGACCACCAGAAGAAGCAAAATAAAATTGGGGGGTAAAACCTACCTGATGTCCTCTTCCACTGATACTCTCCAACGTGCTAGGAGGTGCTGAAACTCTAGATACAAATACACACAGCCCCACAGACTGCAAACTGAGCACTACTGTCCATGGCAGCACGAGTGACAAGTGAACTGCTGCAGATGGCTACCACCCACTCCCTGCTCGCCCAGCTGCTCACCAGCCTGGGCAGCCAAGATGGGAACTGTCCCACCATCTCCAAGCCTGGCTGTGTGCCAGGACACTTCCTGCACGGTTCACATCACTCAGGATGCCTGTCCTGTGAGGAGCCACTACCAACCTATGGCTGCCTGTGAGCTGGGTGCTCAGCTCCCACCCCAGCTGTTTCTCTAATTACATTAAACACGCAGAATTCAGCTGCAGCTGCTCAGGCTGCTTCCAAAAGGACTCTCCTTTTAATTAAAAATTTGCTATTAAAAAGCATTAAATTGTGTAATTCAAATAATCCACTAGAAATCATCTGTCCCAGCAGCTAATGACCAGCTTTGTCAGAGCAGTAACCAGCAGCAGCAGGACAGTTAGCTAACAGGGCATAGCAGGCTGCTGTTCACCAGCCCCTCAGAAATGTGCTCTCCTTGCCTCCTCTCCCAAATCTGACACAGCAAGGTCACACTATGCTGGGCATATACCAGCTTGCTGTAAACTTCCCAAACCCACAGCATTTCACACCAACTGCAGCTCCAAAGCTTTGGAAAACGGAAGAGAAGGAGGATTTGTTAACACTCTGCTCAGGCTCAGGCAGAACCAAGCTGCTGCAGGCTCTGCAAAGAAAGACTAGGAACAGTGCTAAGGAAGTATGAAAAGGCACATAAGCACAGAGGTGGGTTTCTTGCCCCCCTCACCATTGCTCTCACTGTAACCTTTTTAACTCTCCAGCCCTAAAAAATGAGGCTAAGTTGGGAAATTCCCCTTATGCACAGAAATTCACAGCCTAGAAAGGAGCTGCAGGGAAAACAGTACCTTTCCTGTTAAGAAATCTTTCCTTCTGCAGAGGTAAAAAGCAGAAGCAAAAAGAAAAAAAAACCCCACAAAGTATTTTTAAAAAACATTTCGGTGCCAAGTAAATGTTATTTTTCCTTTGATTTTATAATGTCTGTATTGAAAAGCTTAAGTTCAGCACATGATACATAACATTTAGAATGCCCTACTTAAACATTAGATGAGCCAAAAGAGCATATTCACAGGAATATTTCCTGCTCTCCTGATAACAGTGCAATCGTGACCATCCAGAATTGTTATTAATAATTTCCTATTAGCCACACAGCAGATAAGCAAAGTATTTCTGATAACCACTAGTATTATATGAGAGATTTTTCTGAAAACACCCAAAATAATAACAAGCCAACTTCACTGGCATCTCAAAGAAAATATGCAGAGAACACCCACTTTATTTAAATTAATAAAATACAGATAGTGGCCATGACAAATTTTAGATCTCTCATGCAATGCTCTGCATCTTGGCATTTCTGCCATCAGGGATGAATCCATGCAGGCAGGTGTTCTGCCTGCCACCCCCAGACCTTGCTGTGTGAAGCTGATGCCCTCAGCTCCTGCCCCGCACTGCCCAGGACAGCCGTGACCCCTTGGCTCGGACACGGCTCTGTTCCAAAGGGCGCCTGTCGCCTGCAGGATTTCACCGGAGTGCAGCCGCTCCCTGCTCTCACCAGGCCTCGGGCAGAGGGAACCCAAAGGAGCCTCCCTCCATTCCTCACTGCAGGGGGAAGGGAGGAAGCAGTGGAGTCCTCCTCTGATTTTTGCAATACCTGTGAGTGCCGAGAATCTGGCCCTCATCCCACTATATATTTTTTTAAAGGATTGCTTGCATACAGATAAATCTCACGGCTAAATGGATGAATAACATAATGCAAATGTGTCTCTAGTACCGACCAGAGAGACGTACAGAATAAATATATCCCCTGGCAAGGAAAAAAATGCAATTATTACTCCATTTCCAAATTGAGATGGATTATGGAGAAATGTTTTTCTTAAAACTACAGGAAAAGCTATAGGAAGAGGCGGCAGTAAAAGAAAACATGAAGAGGTAAATAATAGTGAAAGAATTAACTGTGAAAATCAGAATGAGAAATTAAAAGGTGGACTGCCTGGGGTTTTGGGGAGCACGCTATCAGGCAGACATGCATGGACACTCACCTCAATCTCTAACAGTGCAGAGACTGGAAATAATAAATGGTAACTTGCAGCTCAAAGGCTCAAACTTTCTAGTAGGAACTCACTTCAGCTGATAGTCTGTTTGAGGGATTTCTGAGTGTTTGCTGGGGAGTTTTTTTCTTTTGGCAAGGTAGGAGGAGAGCAGGTTAAAGGCATAACTCCAAGCATATTGTTTGACCTCTTAGGAAGCTCAGCAACTTGCTGTCCTCTCAGACAGTCCCATGACACTTCCAAGGAAAAGCTGCTCAGTAACTGAGAAAGTCCCAAAGCATAACTCTTACTACAAGGTCTCTTTTCCCCCTACTCCACCTTCCTCAAACCATCCCCTCTCTGCACCAGAAGCAGTGCAATAGAAATTACAGGGCAGCAGAATTAAACAGCCGGCCATGCATGGGAGCCTCCCACTTGGAAACCACTGAGTATCCATAGGGCAGCAATGATGGCCAAAACACTGGCAAATCCCCAGCATTTTAACTATTCTTTGCACATCACATCCTTTCTGTCCCAATTGCAAAGGCAGTCTGGATGCCTGCAGCCAAATGAAAACAAGGAAATCTGCTGTTTACAGCAAAACACAGCCCACGTTTTTTTTCCTTGTTCACTAAGAAAGCTATTCAAATCTCTTGTTAAGGAAAAGGTGATAGGAAAACATTCCAAATGGCAGCAGGGGGGAAAAAACTGAAGGCTTTGTTATCAAGACTAGTATCTTAAAATAAGGAATGAGTGAACCTGAAGTTGAGGCTGATACCACCAAGACAACAAACCCAGCATTAAGCCTGCAGACCTGGTCTATGCACCCCGTTTCCCACATAGGTTCACTATGAGCATTGTAGGATTCTCCAGCTGGGCTGCACACAAAAGCACAGCATCCTTCTTTCTGTCTTTGCACCACTTCACACCTCGATTGTAACCGTCATTTAAGGGCACACAAACTGGAGCCCTTTTCTTACACACATCCATCAAAATCACTCCCACAACTCAGAGGTACTAGGAGGACAGACCACTTGTCAAAGGAAATAAAACTCAACTGGGTCAAAAGAAATTCTTCTAATTCACAGGAGATTTCTATACCATTTTCTCCCCATTTTAAATACAGACATGTCCAAAATTGTGGTTTATGCTGAGAAAAGCCAATGGATAGAACTTAAAATAAAAAGAATTCAGGTGCAAGTGTATTTTGGAGCAGAAGTCTGAAGTAGGAAAAACCTGAAAAAGCAATAATTCTAATAGATGCTGAGGACAGCATTTCACCACGGCTATAAATTCTCTCAAAGAAATTAACTCTGAAGCTGTTCAGCAGATGATATAAAGACAGAAATCAGAAACAGAATTTGGCTCTGGCTGTTGGGCTACTACCAACCTCTCTAAAAATATGTATTTTTTTTATTCTAGACTTAAGTGCATGCAGCTCTTCAGAGCAATGGGCTGCCATGAGCTGGGACACAATGACCAACCAGAAGTGCTCAGTTCCAGCTATGAACAGAAGATATTAAAGAACTACTTTCGTACAGTTGGGTTAAAAATATCTAAGAAAGAGCGCAGATCAACTGGTGACAAATCCAGAGAAGAGGCACATACTTAGACTGCCATAACAAAGAAAATTTAGGAGAAGAGCAACACCTAACAACACAGTGGACAAAATCCACACACAGAGCAGACTTCTGCTCTGTACACTGAACAAGTCACAGCACTACCTTTGTACAATAACACAAGAATGCTAGAAAAGAGTTTTCAAAACTATGAATGATGATTTTGATCAAATTTTGCATCATTATTGCTTTGGGAGTCCTAGGACAGGAAAGGTAATGTTCAACACTTCTCTGAACTTACATCTTCACTGAACAAACTTGCAGGAAGATTCTAGGGTTCCCAGCTCTGTCACTGTTCTAAACATTTGATGAGTAGCAGAAGCATGGGGAAAAAAAGAATTTTTCGCAAGACAGTGTCTAGTGGATGAGCTACACTACTTAAAAATCAAATTCACAGACTGACTAAACTGAAGTTTTCAACTAAGCAGAAGACCAAAAGAGCTGTTCCAGTAAGCAAGAGTTGATATTCAAGACTGTAAGTTTAGTTCTGGTCTTAGCAATTGCACAAGTTCCAGTGGCACAATCAGCAAAGCTTCTGCAAATGAAGGATCAGGGCTGTGAGTGTTCTTATAGAAATCTGCCTCTTTCCAGCAAAACAGGGATTAAGGGAGAAGACAGCTCTTCTATATGTTCACAAATATATCCAAGTCTAACATCACAAGATCCATACATAAGTGAATCACTGTAACAATAAGTTGCTCTAGAAGTGGGATTTCCCACAGAGCCATGACTCCTGCCAGCTTCCACAGGCACTTTATCTCCTTATGGACAGTGGGGTTTTAATGATGTTGTATTCTGCCTCTAACACACCCATATCCTCAGCAATGGGTGCATTTTTGAAAAGAACAGACCACTGATTGATCTCTGTCCAATTCTGCTGTATTTGATGACTGTGGCTGGCAAATGGCTCTCTGAGCCAGAATACAAAGTTCTCTAGAAGTTGTCAGAAGGAAAAAGAGCAAATCGGAATTTAGGGAAAGAAGTCCTTCCTCTACTGAAGTCTGACCAGCTATAATGACACATTCCATATCACACATACCATGAGTTAGAAAACAGAAGAAAATTGCCTCAAGTCAACTTTCTTTTGTCCAGACAAAAAAAACCCCATATTGCAACACCAAACTTTTAGAAGGATTACTCCACTGTGATTACCTTCACCATAATGTGCATCTAAAGACAAGCCAAACACCCAACTACAGAGCCAAAGCCTGTAATTAGGGCTGAGATTTGATGAAGGCATGTTAGGATAACCCAGAAATCAGTCATTTCACAAAAAGCAATGGCAAATGGAACTATTGCTATTACTTTGTATCTAGAGAAATCTTTATTTTATCAGAGTAGTAGTGTTATGGTCAGTGCATTGCAGTCCAGTATCAACTGTCCTGCAGTAAAAGCATAAGAACCACAAATTCAACAACAGACTTGCTTTATATCCTGTGCACAGGCAAGAGAGAAAAGCAGCCTCACAAAGTCCTAACTTTAGGTCTTCTGCCCCAGACTCGCTACAGGTTCAGGTCTCTGTAGGAGAACAGGATTTGCTGCAACACAGTTTGCAACAAAACCAGTAATAACAAAACTTGAAATGGATAGAAAATGAAAATCTGCAGAATTCTTTATGGTTTGTGCAGTGTTACTCACATAGCTCACACTGAGGCAACACACCAAGTACTCATCCAGAAGAGTTTACAACATGGAATGCCAGTAACTAGGTGATTACTAACTGCTAATACACGTTTCGAGGAAAAAAAATACCACTATGTTAGAACAACATGTTTCCCTTCTATGACAACATAACAAGTCCAAGGAACATGGAAGCAGCAATGCATGTAGCATCTGGACTTCAGCAAGCCTTCTGACAGCATCTTACATGCTCTTTCCACAAGCAATTAAGAAAAAATGTGTATTCAAAACTAGCTGACAACAGTGTATACAACTCATTGAAAAACTACCCAAAATTGATCACTGTCAAACTGGAATAATGTATCAAGTGATATCTTCAAGAGTTTGACTGGAGTCCAACAGTATTCAACACTGTTATTAATTATCTACATGATGCAATATATGGCATTGTTATTAAAGACCATGGTACTGTGGGAGCTGTAACCCTTTAACACTATCAGCAGAACAAACGGTTTTGACAAATCTGGAGAGGGGAACCCACAGACTGGATTTCTTCCTGTCTTTTTAAATAAAGACAAAGGTAATACTTCAATAGGAATCCTCATCTATACAAGATGGAAAAATCATTTGCTTGCCAGAAGTTGTGCAGAAAGTAGTCTGGAGCAATAATGTGTCAGAAAACAAATGTACATCAACAATAAAATTAAAAGCTTCAAAGGCTGATGTACAAAACAAACATCTTTGGTGGGACAGGTGAAGCAATTCTTTCCCCTCTTGACAGCACTGACATGACCTCAGTTAGAATCTTGTGTCCAGTTTTGGGCATCACATTTCTAGAAAGATATGAAGCAACTGGAGAGAGTCCAGAGAAGGAGGAGGGGGGAAAGGAAAAAAAAAAAGACTGGAGGTCTAGAAAACATGACATATGAGAAAAGATTGAAAGAACTGGGTTTGTTTAGTCTGAAGAAAAAGACTAAAAAGAGACATGATAACAGTCTTCAAATATGCAAAAGATTGTTACAAGAAAGAAAAACTACTTTCCACAGATACTCCAGATAGAACTAGAAACAACAAGCTAAGAGAAAGGCAAATTATGTTTTTAATGTTTAACTGACAGAAAAATGAAATGTTTGAAAGACTGCCACCAGGGGCTGTGAAAGGATTAAAAGTTTTTAAGTACAAACATGCCTCGAATCAGCCAGGTATAAAAGATTTTCACAGAACTGCTGAATGAACCATGTACCTTCTTGAGGTCTTATTCAACACACTTTGATTTTGTGTTGTAGGCATAAAAATTAATACCCTTATTTTTATTTGTAAGCACTCATTGAGTTTACAGCGACTAGTTCCTTTTCTTAAAAGAAAAACTGTTCTTTCTAGGAAGACAAGAAATTCTCTGTAGAAAATGCAAGGACCCCTGACATTCCCCAAAACTGTCTTTTCCAAGCCACAACAGAACAGGAGACAAACACGGCCACTCATTACAACTGTAGAATTGAACCAGGAATGTAATGCATTTCTCTCTTTGTGCTGTTTACTTATAAAAGTGGTTTTCCTCTTGTGTATAAGATTTCCTCTGTGAGAGGTCTGGAAAGAAAAGATGTAAGAAATTATAAAAAGAAGAGATGATGGAAGTGAAGGTAAGGTCAAAATATAAAGTGACATAACCTACTCTACTAAGTATAGCAAGTGTTACAGTGCAAACGAAGTGCCATAACTAGAGTTTCAGTCATTTTGAATACTGCCAAGCAATAAATTTACTCCCTAATATATTCATTGGTGCAAATCACTGCAGAAGGTGGCCCCTGCTCCTCTCCTCAAGCCATACCTACACCACAACTACACTCAGACACAATAAAGCTCTTTCTGATTAAAAGATGCTGCTGAAGAACTTTGCACTGTGCGAGGTTCTGAGCTTGTGGAAATTGCTTGTTCATCATGTATGGAATAGAGTACGGATGCCAGTCCATGGGGTGTGCTCTAAGGGCTTTCCCCTTCCAGGACTTCAGAGGACAGGAGCAAGTGATTACAATGCTGAAAGTCAGGAGACCAGAGAGATGCCCTTAAAGTATTATCTCCACTGAGTTATGCAAAAGTAAGACAAGGTAATACATCACAGTCTTCCCAGCCATGGATATTTAACTGTGGTTTGGTTAAAAGTGCCAGTTTAGAATTTCTTAATGTCTTCTTATATAAATTAGCTCAAATCAGATTGCAGCTAGGATCCTAGAGGCTTTATTTATTTCAGAAAGCTAAAAAGGGGATTATTAATGGTCCAAGCTTCCACGGTGCTTTGGAACTAGATAAAAATCCATGCCCTCTCTCTACATTTCAGTAAATAAGGTAGTTTTTTTAATGTTGTTCCTGATTTTGCTTCTTTCTGTATTTCTAGACGAATTATTCCCTTCACTCCAGTAGTCTTCTTTTTTTTCCTTCAATATGGGCTTTTGGTTTTAGTCTCTTGTTTTCAAAGTAAGTGGCCACTGCAATGAGAAGAGCTAAAGTATTAGCTCACTCTCCTTCAACTTTGGGCACGTCTCTGAATACAGCATTTAAACTGACATGTCACTAAGCACCAAGGAGAACAAACAGAAGATGGATGTGGGGAAAACAAACACAACACCTCACCCCCATTGCAGAGTGTCAGACAAGCAGACAAGAGTCATGCATCACCCAAGGAGCAGGGACAGCTCTGCAGGGGTGAGCAGGTGGGAACATGGCACTCTTTGGTGAACGTCTGGGTCAGGATGCTAAGGAATGGCACAGGGCTGGATGTGGAATTTGTCAGAGAGATAAACTGTTGAGGTGATTTCAACAGGCAACTTGGATGAGCTGTTGTGAACACCCAGAACACATCTGTTCTCTTACAGCATGCTAGCTGAGACACATTGCTACTCCTGTCTCACCCCCATCCCTCTGAGCCCAAGGAAGTTTACCAATATTTGGATGCTTTAGAAGTCGGCAAATTCGAGCTTCACGTTCCAGTTTCTGGTGATCTGAAAGAGAGTAAGAAACAAGGTGTTAAGCACCACAACTGAATTAAGCTCTTGTTCATATTCCACAGAGAAAGGAACACAGTGATGGGGCAGACATCCCAAAGGCTGGGAACTGCTGGAACACA
This sequence comes from Monarcha castaneiventris obscurior, assembly GCA_026261815.1. NCBI lineage: Eukaryota > Metazoa > Chordata > Aves > Passeriformes > Monarchidae > Monarcha > Monarcha castaneiventris. The sequence goes on from JAMPIT010000886.1 coordinate 20,884,778, forward strand.
ACTGTCTCCCAAAACTTCACAGGCATTTCAGGCAAAAGCTATGCAGCTGAGGCTGCACAAGGACTGCTGCTCCCACTACAGAGCCAGCACTAAACTGGTGTTGCATCTTTTGATTCCAAGTCAGTAGCTGCAGAATGAAAGGTACTGCTCTTCCACCAGCTTCCCAAATATGTAAAGCCACTTCCAGTGAGACCCCTTCTGAGAGTTACCCCTTCTCCAAGGCTGGAGAGCTGGAGGGAAAGTCTCAGAAGAAATAACACACATGAAATGGGAAAAGGAACTGCTTCCACTCCAAAGAAACACTGTGAAAGACAGGCAGAGTAGGAGGGAGAAATACACAGATCCTGCTAGTGCACAGCCATCACACGAAGTAGGGAACTCTGCCAGCTTCAGTGAACTGTAAAGGTAACCATACTTCAGTACCCATGGACAGACTCGCTGGTGAAATGCTGATCACGCACTTAGAAATCTTCAGGCAAGAAGTTCTGCCCAAATGCTAAGTATGCTTATTCCAGCCCAAAGGCAACATCAGTTCATGCACGACATTCATCTGCATTAAAGAAAAATATCAAGGAGAGTAAAAAATGGTTTCTCTTCCCATGTGTGAGTTCAAAGAAAGGAGAAGGAGTGGAGCAACTCTGCCTTTCTCAGTCAAGAAGCAGGGGGCTTTTTAGCCACTGAGACTTTTCACTACAGCCAAGGTTGACTCCTGAGTTTACACTACAACACCCCCATGTTCTCCTGTGAAATGCTCACACTGGACAAGCACAGATTGACTGAAAGGAACTGAGGGAGACAAAATCTTTTAGGCAGCCCTGGCAGCTGCTAAATTCTAGACTTTTATGGATGCAGATGCCTAGAAGTAAGAACTTCCAGTCCTTGGACTTCCCGTTCCCATCAAAAGAACATAGCAAGGGGAATTAGCAGTCCCTACCCACTTTTGACATTTTCTCTCTAGCAGATCTTCAGCACAGGTGTGACTCTGCATCCCTGTGGCACACAGACCTCCACAGGAGTAAGCAGGACCCTTGGCTGGTTGGACTACTCATCAGATTACTGGTAGGAATGCAGCACCCTTTGATTTATAGGAACCCCACTAGAGACCCACTTCAACAAAGCTGCATTGCACTACTCTGCCTGAAAACTGCCTGTTCAGCTCCTTGGTCTCTGCATCATCTTCCCTTCTCTCTGTAAAGGAGGCTTTGGGCAACTGCTCTCTTCCCCATGAGCAGAAGACAGAGACTGAGCCAAGTCACAGCACAGAACACTTTCCTCTCCCAGGCGGGGAATAGGAGCTCAGGGCATTGCACAACTCCAATGCTGAACTATTGAAAATGTCCCAATTAATACTTTATAGGGCTGAGATGTGCTTACATCCTCATCTGCTGCTGTTCCGGGATGGGGGAAGGTAAATTACTCTTTTCATCTCTCCTTCCTTCTCAGTCCTGGAAATTATTGTTGTTGTTGCATATATTTTAGAGTTCTATGCCAGAACCACTCCAATAAAATACCAGGCAGCAAGAAAGCCTGGAGAGCTTCCATGCTCCTGAGGCCTTGGTGCAGTGCAAGCACTTTCTCACCTGCACTGGTAGGGAGGGGTTGGGGTGCCTTGGCTTCCCTTTTAGCAGCATGTCTCACAAATGAAGTTCTGCAAAACACAGTTGCAAGGTAACAGACAGTGCTGCACACTCTGCACTCAGGACAGATTCTCACAGCAGGACAACAGTTTAAGATCAACTATCCACAGCCTGCTCGCATGCTTGGGTCTTGCAAATTCCCCACTTTCCCTCCCAGCTCTACTTGGAACTCCTACAGAAGGGGATCCTTCATCCACCCGGATCACATTGCCCTTGTGCACAGCTATACTTGCTGAGAATCTGTTCCCAAGTACAAGGACACAGAGAAGCAGACAGCAAAAACAGCTGAGCAAAGGGGGAAGAAGAGGCAAGAGCTCACCACGTGCTACTCAGCCACCAAGTCCTGACAGTCAGAACAGACAGCTGACACGAGCAAGGCTCAAACAAAATGACATAACCATCAAAATGCCATGGGAGATGTAAATCAAGAGCAATTGCTCCCCTGAAATCCTACACCATCGTGCAGAGGGAGGGGAGCTGGCAGGGCAGCTAGTGTTCATGGGCAGCAGCCACACCAGAACTTGTGACAAGAGGTCAGCACCCCACACCCCATCCCTCCAGCACCACACAGCCTGGCTGGAGACCAGAGGAGGAGTACAGCACTCCGGTCACAAGGTACAGGAAACTATTTCTGGTCGGGGGGAAAGCATACCACACTCTTCTGTCTCCAGGGCAACAAAACAGGCCAACTCAAGCACAACTCACAGAGAAAAAGCACACTCCAGCCCTGGGAGCACCAGCCCGCAGTAGTCAGCCGCCACAACTTAGAGCAGTGAAAGGTCAGGCTGGGCGGGTTTCCTGCCGCGAGTCCTAGAGGATCACGGCTCCCATTCCTGCAGGATCACCCATCATGTTCCAGGCAGCACCAGGACACAGCCTAACCAGTGACTTGATAAATGCTCCCCCACCCCATCCCCAAAGGTCTTCATCACCTTCATCACCTGGTGGCCTTTGGCACAGTGTAGACATTTGACTCTCATCAAATCAGCACCAGAGTCAATTTGGTACTTGTGGGGAACAACCTGGTACCTAAATGCATAAGGAATTAAAACAGAATCTCAATTTTCTACCTTACTCTACTAGAGTATTACTACTAGATACTCCTTCTACCTTACAAAGGTTATTCCCAGTAGAAGACAAAACATCTAAAATTTTTTGAGTCCAGTAGAGCAGTGAATGGGTCGGCTTTAATGCCTCTCTCATACAGGGTCTCTCTGAACTTTAAAATGCAAAGTAGTCTCAACTAAATTAAAATAACTATTAAAAGATCCCTTACTTACCAAGAGCTTGCAAAGAAATAATTTCTCCTCCCTCTGCCCTAAAGATAAAACTTATTTCTGCAAGTCATTTTTGCATTCTTAATGCTCAGTGGAAGTACACCTCATAGCTAACAGGAACACAACAACGCATCTGACCTACCTTACAGCATTCTAGGCCTGGGACATTGGGCCTATTTCCCACCTTTCACAAAACTGTGAAATTCAACCAGTAATTTCCATAACTTGCCTAAAACAAAGTATATCCTTTAGAAAACATAAGGGTTCAAATGCAAGACTTCAAGTGATAAATAAAGTCATACACCCACAGAAATTACTCCAAATGTTAGCTATCCTTCCTGTTAAAATTCGGCACTGCTGTTCCAAAGTCTGAATTCATCTACCTCCTGCTTCCAAATATTGGATTTCATTAAGCTCTTTTCCTGCTATGTTACAGAGCTGTCTAGCCCTGAACAATGGCTGATGCTTAAAACTTAAGTACAGGATATTACAAACACTCATCTAATATTCATTTACTGTTTTCTAGCCAAAAAAAAAAAAAAATCTTGCTGTTTGGAAAATTATTCTATCTGCAGACTGAAGCAACGAGTATCTACAAAGACAGGAAAGTGCACTCTATGTATCTCTTTTGTAGCTAAACTTAAAATGCAAATGCTTAAGAAGATGGTGCTTAAAAACAAGAGAAAATTTACTCGTACTTGGTACACAAACTAAGATGTGAGTATCTATTTATCAGTCCTTTATATGATATGATTTTTGTATCTCTGTTTAGGATGTAAACCTACATTTAACCCAAGTAGCTCTAACATTACTGCTCTGCAAATATGGCCCTGTCATTCTAAAGACATTAGGGCTGGGTTTCTTTAGAACATACCTGTTGAGAAAATGCCTTTTAAGAGAACTGGGATTCCTTTGGGATGGGTTTTGATTTGGCTAGGGATTTACTTAAATAGAAAACAAGAATGACTGTGTTAGCATCATTTGTAACAGTTAAAGATCTACAAAAATGAAACTGCTCCATTTTTACAAACATGCAGCCTGCTCACTGGGGCAGGACTCCTCATGCACAATGGATGGACAGAAATGGCTGTGCACAGCTGGTAAAGCCACTGCTGTAAGAAACTAATTTATAACTGAGAGGGTTAAAACAACAACCCTGCCTGAGTACAGAAGACAGCAGACCAAAACTATCACAGTTTGTCCTGATTGTCCATGATACATCAAACTTTACTCAGGATAACTAAAGAAAGGTGTACCCAACAGAAATAAAACCCAAAATGCAGACAGCTTTACTTCACAAACACCTGGCCATCTCCAGCAGAGTGTGGAATATGACTGGTTTTATACTGATGCACATTTCTTACTCTTTGCTAAGAAAATCATTTTACTGTCTGGCCAGTTCAGTCTGATATCCCAACAATGTAGTGGCAGAGACGGATGAATAACATGAGACCAAATTTCTGGGCTCCATTTTTCCCCAGGGAAATAGCTCCCAGTTTTCTACTCTAGCCACTACAGGCGTGGCTGCTTCGCAGGAAGTTTTTCCTCACCAGGTCTTTCTCCTCCAAGGGTACCCAAGACCTGGAGAACATTTTCAGACACAGACAGAGTACAGGATATCTACACATCCCAGTAGTCTAGAGCTGCCAAGTGAGAACATTTACATAACAACAACAACAACAAAAAGATGAAGAAAAAGGTCACTGTGCTTAATCAGCTCGTTAGGAAGCTGTTCCGAGGAAAAGGGGCTACCCGGGAAGCACAGGGAGACCTGTCTACATGGAGCTGAGGTATGCTTGTGAGAGGCAGAGCCTGAAGAATGACACAAACCCAAAAAGGAGATCAGTCCCAAGCAGGCGGGGTGAGGGCCAAAGCCGAGCCAGAGAGCAGGAGGAGCTGGTTAGGTGTCAGGTGCCGACACTGCCACCCTGCACTGGCAGCACAGCTCGAGATCCTCCTGACTTCAGACAGAGCTGTGATGCCCTGACTGACTCCTGCTCCCAAGGGATGCACAGGAGGGTTCTCTTTCAGCTATGGGCAGCTGCCATGTGAACACGCTCTCCAGCCACAGCTTTGCCACAAGCTCCACAAAGGATCAATGGCCAGGGAGGTTGAAAGAGAAGTGCCCTTTGTGAATCCCATCCCCTCCACCTGCCCAGGTAAAACTGACATTTATTGCTCTAGGAATAAATGTGAGCAAAACCACACCTATTTCAGGTCATTCCGTCTTCTGGAAAGAGGAAGTAGAAGTCAGCATTAAAAACTAATTGAAATACTGAACAAAACAATTATTGACAAAAATCAAACCAAGACTTAGCAGTGAAAGTGATTAATATCACACCTACCAGAAAACAAGGTGTAAAAACTTCATTCTAACATACTTTCTTCAACAAGCATTAGAAACACAGCACTGTTTCAAAATGGTTCCCTGTGCAAAGGACTACATCCACTGCAACATTTACTGGCTTATTTTACCAAACTGCAGCTGTACTGAGGTCCTGTGGCTAAAGCTCACTCTTTATTTAGTACCTTTAAGAAAGAAAAAAGAAAAAGGAGGGGGAGATAACTTTTATCAGCCTAAATTTTAGCCACTTCAGTGAAAAGGGAGATTCTTTCCTAAAGCAATAAAAAGAAGCATCAAGAAAACTAACACTTAGATGTGAATCAGCTCTGTGATAAGAATCTGTGTCATGAAGAAAAAAACAGTGTTCCTCCCTTTACAAACACATAATCTTCCTATTCCCAACTGAAATATACAATCTGGCTACTCAATACTACAGTCCACCTGTCTTCATCCCGCACTAGGACCATGCTCTGTCCTTGCCATTAAAGGAGGCTTGCAACTATCATTCCTGCGGGAACACATTCTAGATTACATTTCTGAGAATGGGAAGAGTCCGGAAGAAGAATCAAACTCAAAGCAATAAATTCAGTTTGATTGCTGTCATCATGCCAATTCCGGGAGATAGTCAATTGGTGCCAGCTGCTAAGATACCATTTGAGCTGCTTCAAGACAGAAATCGAATTTACATCAAATACATTTTGTAGTGCGAGACTAGTCTGAGCCTTCAGGTTCCTTCATGCTTTTCTTTGCTTGTTTAAATTTAAACTTCCTCTCTGAAACATTCCCAGCAAAAGAGAGTTAGCTCCCTCATCCTGCACTTCAAGCCACAGACTTTTCCCCACATTCTCTTATTTTTTCCAGCAAGACTGCACTATAGAACAACTGAGATGTCTCAGCATTCTCACAGCATTTGCCATACCACACCACCACCTTAAACAGGGATATCAGCATTCTCACAGCATTTGCCATACCACACCACCACCTTAAACAGGGATACCAGCAAGTCTCAGACTGACACCACCACTAATCTGCAGTATTAGTAGAAACAAACATAAAAATCATCCTAGGCCTTAGGAATGACCAGAGGCCTCCACAGATTCAGTATATCCTTTCTGACAAGAGCTAAGAGCAGATGCCTAAGGAAAAATAAAGAAAACTAAAGAAAAGAAGCATATAATGACACTTCCCAAACACTCCTCCCTCCCTCCCTCCCTCCCTCGACATTTCCGTGTTTCTACACTGCCATTTCAAAGACCAGCTAAAATTAACAAATCTGTAGCAGCATACTACTGCCATTGCAGGCGACATTTCTGAAAGCCTGAGACTGTTTTCCGGCCTCTCAGTGCAGGATGACCCCAGTGCCATGATGTCCCGAGTGCGAGGGCAGAGGGGCTCCCACACCCAAACAGCACCTGCAGCATCTCTGCTGTGCAAGAGCCACAAAGTCACCAAGCAAAGGAACGTCTGGAGCCAGCATGTGAAGATGAAAGAGCAAAGCTCCACTTTTCTCAGCCAGTGAAAGCTACAGAAACAAGACAGTGGCAAAATCCTCATCACTTGCCTTCAGCTAGAGACAGAAGGAGGAGATTCAAGTGCCAGCATGACACAATAAACAAATACAAGATTTCTTGCAAGAAATGCCGGCAAACATTTTCTGACAAAGCCTTTCCTCCAGTAAAACCACTAATATTAACACCTTGTAACAGCCTTTCCCCACACTCTTGCAACTTCCCAGAAACAAACAACTCCACGTGTAAAGGTGTAATATTACTCCTAAGAGCACATATGCACACATGGACCTTAAAGACAACGTTAAGTCCACACAGTTGGTCACAAGCTATCTGTGAACCCCTTGGTATTGCTGTACTGGAAAACCAAAACAAACAAATTAAAAGGAACAGCCTACATAAACTTAGCACAGTTTCCACTTTTATGTTCAAGTAACACAGAAATTAGACTATGAACACCATGGAATAGAAGTCAAGATGGTTTAAGTAATTCTATTTGTATCTCAAATGAGCACCCTGAAGAGTGGGCCAAGGCAATTTATTCTCTTTTCCTGCATTTCATTACCTTGTACTTACCCTGCAAAGATAATCTAACTGAAGGCAGATATGAATATGTATACAACAGTGGAAAAAGGAAAAAAAACTATTAAAAATACCTAAAAGACAGGAATCTTTTAAAAAAGTCATAGTGTGCACATTTGACATTGCAGTTCCTATACTTGGTGTCACTCAAAGCTGCCTTTTCTATTCACATGTATATTTTTCAGTTTATCAGCAAACAACTCATCCAAAATTCTTCTTTGGATTATCCAGCAGGTGGACCTGGTAAGGGAGAGAATTCCTATCCACTTGTTTTCAACAGGAACCCTGATTATTAGCTACTGTACACCTTATGAAGCAAAACAGCAGCACACTGATGTGCACATTAACAGGAAGTGGGGAGCTTGTGCTCTCACAGCCACCGGCAGCTTTCCAGGAACTTCAAGAGTCAAAGGAGGTCAAATTAGTGAATCAGCACAGGCTCGCTGCTATAGGTGAGAATTAATCTGTAGCAATTAACGATGTGAGAGGGCCAAGTGTGTTCAAGCCTAACGTGCCATTCTTTGCCTACAAAGGCATGGAAAAAGCCATATTGGGTGTTTTCACTATCTCAGAGAGAATGGCCATCATTTGCTTAGGTTCTTGCCTGCAGAAGATCCCAGAGTTTGACCAAAGCCAGCACTGCAAAGCAACATGAAATATAAATGCACGTGCATTCAGGAAGGGGAAGGAGCAAACACCACAGCCATCCACTGCAGACGTAGTCCTTGGCTTCCAACTTGAGATAAACTCAGAATCTGGGCAAGGGAACTCCTTCTGACCTTGCTACAGCACTCAGAGCAGTATTTTGTAAACCCCTTCTGAGACATTCCTCCACAACATATTCTGCCCCCTCCCCACAAGACACAGGCTCCTGCAGCCCCTGCTCTTCAGGCTGTTTTAAAAGCTTCACTGCTCCCAGTCTTACTCAGCAGAATGCAATGAGCCAAGTAGAGCCCAGTGGATTCGGCTGGAAGCCTCGGTGTCAACACAGCCACCAACAAATGAGGCAGCACCGTGACTGCACGAGGAGAGTAGAGGACACCTGCCTACAGAACAACTGACAGAGGCCAAAGCACCTCCCAGGCCCCAGTCAGAGTCTTCAATAAGCTCTGACATGACACACATACCACCTCATGTGCCACCCCTGTTTGTGGTCCACATTTCTCAGGCCATACCAGCCCCTCTTGCTGGCAAGATAAACATCTCTCCATCTCCCCAGTCATTGTTCCCATGCTGCCAGTGGGATATACAAGGCCTGTGCCAACTCTGCTTTATTCTGCCTTATTATTATCTGCTTTTCCCATCAACTATTTGCTTTAGTTGCTAAAAACCAATGAAGAATTTCCAAGAGCCTCTGACCTGAATTTCATTCCCCATCTTTTTCCCTGCTAACCGTCAGTTTATTTCATGCCACCATGATGGAGGCAAATCGCAGAAGGAACAAACCTTCCAGGTTTGGTGGTGAATGGGTGGGAAGGAAATGTTTCACCTCAGAGGTTGCCTGCAAAGCTGTGTGCTAGATTAACACCTGCAGCCACCAGGCTGGTACCTACAGTCTGCTGCAATAACTAAGAATTCTACACACTGACCATTAAAACTACCCATCATCCACCAACTCCACCTGTTCCACTGGCTACTGCAAACAGTGCCATTTCTTGCTTTACAAACTTCTTTCTTGCTCAAGGTGGGATGGAACACAAGGAAAACCAGTGCTGCAGCAGGAGGTACAGGCAACCATTCCTGCAGCAGCACACTGCAGCTCCCCTCTGAAGCAATACATCCTCCAGCTGACAAGAACAAAAATGCAGCCACCTTGCTCCTAATCTGAAGCAATGGAGATCACCAAGCACAAATGCTGTCAGGCTGACCGAAGGACAGCAAAGGGCAGGAATTCTTTTATTTTATCTGCTGTGGCCAGGAAGCATTAGTGCACCCATCACAGCCCTGACACAGGAAGAAATGTGGTGCAATTGCACACCCCCTAAGAATGGTGCAATTGCCCTGCTGGCCAGCCTGGCACATTGGGGGCATTTGCTTGAAGGTCCCCACTAAGTGTGTGGTGAGCATAACAGCTTATTTTAGCTCTTCTTGGGCATATCGGCTTCATGTAATTTAAAAAGCTTTGGAACATCCCAGAGAAAGGAAGAACTGTGGGGTACAAACACAACTAGCAAAATGAATGAAGTTTTCAAAACAGAAGATGCTGAGCTCCCCAGCTGTGAATGGTCAAACAACTTCCCCTTTCTTGCACCAAAACAGAGCAAAAATTACTCCAACTCTCTGTCACGGTCATTTCAGTGTATCTTGCAAGACGACCTTCAGTTCAGAGTACTTGTGTAGCTCAACTTGCAAAGCACAGCCCCCTACACCACGTGCAACAGAGCCCTCCCCTTTCTTGTCCCTGCCCCACATGCAGCACCCCCACCTCCTTCCCCTGGTGAGGCTGTGGTTCAGCACATTCTCCTCCATTTTGCCTCCTGCAGCTTGCACCTTCCTGTGCAGCCCCACATCCCCCCGGTTTCAGCAGCTCAGCAGGGAGACATCCCCCTGCCCTTTGATGGCAGCCCCAGCCGCACACAGGGCAGCCCCAGTCCAGCTCTCCCATCCCTGGTTTCCCATCTGCAATGGCACCATTTTTTTTAAACTGCATTTTACAAGTAAATCACGTGCTCAGCTGCTAGTTTGGGTGCAGAGCCAAGAAACACTCCGGTGCATGGGGGAAGGGAGCTGATGTATTTTTTGCTTCATGTGACCAGCTTACCAGAAACTTCACTGAGACCAAGAGCAGATCCTCTACCCACAGCCCCTTCCCCCAGACACTCTCATAGCAGAGATGGAGAGCAAATGCACAACAGCAGAAACTGGCAACTCACATGCCTAAAGGCCAACCATCAAGTCCAAAAAGAGGTGGGACAGCAGCTTTGCACTCCAGTGGATCCACTGAAGGCATACGTTCAAGGAGCTGGTCTCTCCTACAAAGGCTATGGCCCCTCAGAGAGAAAGGGAGAAGTTGTGGGTTAGCAGATGCTGAGGCAGGAGGCTGCAGGAACAATGCTAACTTGCACACACGCAACACAAGTTTTCTTTTTTTGTTAGAAAGTTGACGGGGAATGTTTCAGATACAAGAGGCTGTAGGACACATGCTTAAATAAAGAGCATCCCAACATGCTCTCACAGAGATTAGGAGGGGAAGAGTGAATTTAAAAAAAAATATGCAGTCTAAATTTTAAATGGGTTCCATATGTTTTCTGCTATGAGATGGACAGGAAAATACGCATGGCAGCAACTCTTAGCTCACACAGAGCTGTACAATAATGTATTCCCCTAGGTATCCTTTGGAGACCACTCTTGAATTACCCTGTACCTTCACAGCACAAGCAGAGATTTGGGAAAAATAGAAATTCTGGCAAATTTCTAGAAGACAGATAATTAAATGGTGGAAAAAATACGTTAGAAAACAAACAAAATATCCTCATAAATGAACAACTACTTCCATAGTATCTTTTTTTGGAGAATCTCTAGGTGTCTAACAAATATTTGCTATAAGGCCAGAAAACCCTTGAAGCAAAGGGTTTCTTTCCCTGCCTTTAAAGAACTGGAGAAGAAAAGTAGAGGTACTGAAACCAGAGAACATGCCAGTGACAAGTCTGTGAACAAACTCAGATCTTTGGAATCTGGGCCTTTCACTACCCTGTTTTTCATCCCTCTGCAGAAAGAGAAATGAAGATAGAAACAACGCAGTTCAGATTGAAGGGATTTTGAACACACAAAGCAAAACTGATAGGGGCAGAATTAGTATTGCTGTGATACCTCATCATGTCTCACTGGGGAGCATGAGCTCCAACTTCAATGGCATGCTAGGACCTAAGGAATTTTTATTATAAGGTCTGGTGTTCAGAACTGGAAAAAATATTTTTCTTTAAAAAAAACCCCACAACATTTAGTCTCTTTGGGAACTGCCACCCAACAAAGACTACATTGCACTTGACGAGAGCACAGCCTGAAAATAGCTTCCTTCACATGAAAGCTCCAGATTTGGACAATCTGGTAAGCACAACAACTTTAAAGTGGTCATCCTGTTCCATTACAGTGCTTGCTTTTGGATTCCCAAGGAATGAGGCACCTGACTTGCACCTTTTTCCCAAAAAGCTGCTGTTGTGCTACAGCTTTGATTTATTCTCTGGGTAAGTTAATTTCTTGTTTTGATGAATGTTTAATGCTCCTGGCTAGATCAGTTTAGATCTTGTTTGCCTGGAGGCATTTAATGCTGCTACATTACTGTAATACTAATTTTAAGGTCATCTACAGCTCCCCCCCACCAAGTCTGATGCTATGATTTGGATCTAAATTATGTGGTACATTTTGGCATTGAATTCCACAGCACCATATCAAGTCAACAGACACTTAATGAATCTCAAGAGATGGTCAGATTTGCTGATTAACGGACAACACGCCCAGAACATTCTCACTGATGAAGTCCACTCCATATACTGAGCCACAAACAAAGACTGAAGATGAGGGGTTGAAACCATAGCTCTCATGTTATCTCAGAGCACACAGTTCTGTAAATTGCTGCCTATCCCAGGCAAAAAAATGAGGGGAAAGGGAGGTGTGTCAGAAGGAGAAATAAAGTGCAGTGAAGCAGTTATTAAAGCGCTAAGACTGATGGCTACAAAGGAGCTTTCTCAGTTGAGATTCAGTTTTAATGAGGTGGCGGTTAAGATGTCGAGCCAACATGTCTGAAGACTAAACCCTCCTTTGTCTACATAAATGAGAAGAGTGGCAGAAAAAGCTTCTCTACACTACCCACCAGGCAGCCTCATCTTTGACCTAAAAGGAACACTTCTGCCCTACAAATGTTATTTCGACAAAGAAGTTGAATTTCAAATCCAAGAAAGACAGCAGAGCGTGGTCTCCTATGGCCAGTGTCTGAGAAGCCGTCACAGTCCAATATGAGCTCCATGGAGCACAAAGGTGGGCTCTGGACTGCAGCACTCCCTGGGGTAAAAGAAGCTTCCGAACAGGCACCATTCACAGCAGACAGCACAGTAAAAATGTGTGTCCTTATGCTTAGTTTTTCTGCTATCTCTACCTGGACAGCTGGTCTACCAAAACGAGACTTGGGACCTTGCTTATCCTATGACTACAACTGCTATCTTCATTTCAATGGGAATTCTAGCAAAGGTGATCCTTGCCCCTTCCTAAGCCTCTCTCTTTTCCTTCAGTTCTTCTGTCAAGCAATGTATCCAAAAACTGCAGCCCTTCAGCAGGCAGAGGACAACTACAGGTGTATACTGTGAAGATACTGCTGCAGTCCCAGCACAGAAATACATAGCTCATAAGCTCACAGACAGCTGAGGAACACGGAAAACAGCAGTATGGCCCATTACCTAAACTAACTAACTATTCACTTGTGCTGTAGGACTGGTCACTGCAGCAAGAAGAGGTTCCTGGGTCCTGTGACCCAGCAGAGGAACAGAGCAGTGGCAGAGCAGGCAGCACTGTTCAGGACTTAGGGACAGCAAGCTGCTTCTACCTAACACAGCCAGGATCTGAAGTGACAGCAGCCAGCGGGCAGGAAGGCCTAAAAAACATGTCCTCCAGGCCCTGGGAAATGCAAGCATAAAATGGGCTTCTATAAGAAAAACATTAGCAGGAACGGAGACAAGAGACAAAGATGACCAAAGAAGTGTCCAGAGGAAAGCCAAAGCCACAGGTATGGAGCATGGGAAGGACAGAGCACCCACCAAGTGGGGCAGCATGAGGAAAACGGGACCATGTGAGATGAGAAAGCCCAGCTCAGAGGCAAGACCTGTTGGCCTTGGTGACAGGGAGCAAAGGGCAGCTCTGTGGCTGCCCAGGGCAGGCTGCTCTCCTTCATGGGCCATAACCCTCAGCAGCCTTACTGACCATGTCACCCACAGTTCAACAGAGAATAAGTCTGGCAACTTCTGATTAGTTTAGCTGCTGTTATCATCACAAACTAACCAGTTTTTCATTTTACAATTATTTAAACACTTTCCCATTCTTTACACTGTACCCATATTCACTCCTCCACCACACACTGAAACGTGTTTCTCTGTTCAGCTGGAGCAAAGCCATAAGACCCTTCAGTCCTCACAGCCAAGGAGGTGCCCAGAGAGGGCACTGAGCCTAACCACAACAGCCACCACCCAAAACAGTGACCATGTTGCTGGCGGATCAGCTTAGGAAGTTTCTGCCTCCAGCCCATTTGCTTGTTCTCACCTCCTCAGCCAAGTTCAGTGCCAGATCAGCTGTTTGGGTGACAGCCCTATGAGCAGGGAAGGAGGAGAGCAGCAAAGACAATTTTAAGTCTTCTCTGAAGTAAGTTAGCTTTGAAGGCAGTTGATAAAATTAACAACCCTAACAGAAACTGCCCACTGCAAACAGCAACCAAATAAAGCTGCTAGTTCCCAAATGGCTGATGACCAAGCCACAGCTGCGACGGGAGGGGGGAGGAGAGGGGGAAAGCGCGCATGAATCCTTGAGTGAGTCACTCACTCCCTGCATCCCTGCTGGCCTAGATAAATGCTGCTGCCAGTCGATGATGGGTGCTGCAAACAAACTCTTAAGCCCACAGCATCCCTGCTGCTCATCTCCTGGTGGGCACAAAGCCTGCACTGAACAACACCATCTCTGTGCAAGTGGGCAAGTAGGAGAGGTAGTCACAATCACCATTAGGGCTCAGAGGTTCCCATTTGGCTATCATCAACTTGTATGTCTCTTCTTGCCCTTGCTCCTGTTTTCAGGAGCTGTCCCTCAAGGCTGGGATCTCAGGCAGGTGAGGATGTGTTATAAAGCTCACCCTTTCAGACAAGAAAAACACTGAAAAAGGTGTGAAGGCAAATAGATAATAAAATAAAAAAAGTAATAAAGACATTGTGTAGGAAGTTGCTCTGAGTCCCTGCACTGGCATTAGTTTGTTTACAGTGCTGGCTGCTCACTGTACTGTCTGAGCAACAAGTCCTGGCAGATCACATCAGAACTGCCTTACCTTGATGCAGAAGTTTAGGATGAAGGCAGAATTACCCAAAACAAAAAATGCATCAGAATTAAGAGCAAATCAAGTCTATACTACATGTAATATATCCACTAGGATGCACCAAGGACTTGGTGCATCAAGGGAATTGGTCTAAAACAGACACTCCAGCTAGTTAGATCTCTGGAAGACAAAAGAAAGCCTCAAATGGTGTAATACTGAGGCACCCCAGCTGCAAATCCTGCAGTCAAGTAATTCACTGTTTTAAGAATGAAGGAGTTTAAGTAAGTCCTGTGCCCAATGCAATGCCTGTGGGAGAGCTATTAAACTATTAAAGTTTTAACTGTCCTCACCCATTGAGAATGTGATAGACTTCTTTACCCTGGTTTCCTAAGTGTACAAATACACCTAAAGGAACAGGGCAAGAAAAGGAAAAGAACCTTGAAGGAACAGAGCCTCAGTTAGCTGCATCTGCAACACTGGTGTGTACATGTGGGATGCTGAGGATTTCAGAAACAGAAGCTGGCTAGCTGATACTAATATCAAGAAGAAAGGGTCAGGCCACAAACTCCAAGTTTCAGGCTAATGATGCTATATTTTGCAATTTTCTAAATTTTACCTTCTATGTCACACAGTTCTGAGAACTTCCCTCATGACTCTTGGTTGTGAAATTACAAAACACATGGAACCCTGGGCAAAACACGGTTGTTCTCGCAGTTAAAACTGACTAGGATTGCACTGGCCTCTCCTCCAAATCATTACCGTAAGTATTTCACAGAATCCAAAGAAATAAAAGAACAGCTGATCCTTCATCTAATCCATCTCTCCCTCCGGCCTGAAGATATACCTTACAGTGATTTTCCCACTCCCTACCACAAAAAAACCCCAATCATTTTAGATGCACCTGTGAAACTTCCCGGCCTGTAACATTTAATACATGATGGGAGGATTACAGTGTTGCCACACATGGTTAAAAGAAAGGAATATACACAGAAGGGAAAGCAGCACAAGACAGCAAGTAAGGTGCTGCACAGGGCACCTGCCTCAACCCAGAGCACGTTAACAGCAAATCCTACCAAGTACATGCACATGCAACAGCTTCATAAAGGGTCACTGATATAACTAAATATCGACAAAAGGTCAACGGATTAAACTACTTCTGCAGTCTTTATACAGCTCCCTAGACAGGTGGAATTGCTTGAAAGCTTTGATGCCAGGTTTCTCTAATGAAACTGCAGCCGAAAGAAGCATATCTGGGCTCCCTTACTGCATTACTAAAAAGTGAAGAGGAAAGATACAATCATTTCTACAGCCTTCAGACCAACACAGCACACACTGAGAAACAGCAAGAGACCGAATGAAACAAGAGTGGTCAAGACATGAAGTGCTGCCTATCACACCCTAAGTGGGCAAAGCAACCTGACTTAGACTAGTCACAAGTACTCTGTGCAGTCTCCAGCTGGCTACTCCAGCCCACTGATTCTTCTGAAGCACCCAATGCTGCTGCCCATTCCAAGAAAATATCTGGCTAGCAATGCCAATGTGCCAAAAAGCAGGCTAACCCAGGATAATGATGTATTCATGAAGTTTCTAAAGTCTCCTGAAAATACAAAGATGTCCTGCCTTAAAAAGTACTGTCTTCCACCCAGCTCTGACAAAGGTATCCTAAAACAGCAAATGAAGAAAATGGTCCAGGGATGAAATAAACTATGGAGAGCCAGAAGAAAAAATCTTCCCATTATACTGAGCTCATGTAAAAATACAGCAATGGACAAATCAACCAGTGGACTTGGAGACCTGGGAAGACTTCTTTATTTCCTTCTATCGGTCAGCTTGGTCCATCCAATACCCCTCTAATGTAATCTCTGCTTAACTTCCCTAAGCATCTGGCTCCTGAGCACAGAACATACGTCACGTGCCCCAGTGCTTATACATCTGTGATAGAGGCAGATTCGTATCAACTGGCTCAGGTTCTGCTTGTGCAATCGATCATCCTTTGTCACATTTAAGGGTGGCATTTCTTTAGCCTAACTCTGAAACCTAGGGCAAGAGATTACTCACTGAGCTGTCAGGGAGACCAGGAACTCAGAGATACAAGGTCTGTGGGAGGAGGAAGTCACTAGGATTGTTGAACCTGTGTGGGACAGAGCAGGGGTCTATGTTCTTTGGAGAAAGAAACATTTTTAGGATAAACAGCTTGCTGCTACCAGCAATTATGCTACATTTTAAATAGCAAATATGTTTGCATTTAGTGACTAGAGTTTCAATTAATGAGTGATTCCAGCACAGATTTTTTGCTTTTGAAGTCCAAGTTTCCCCTCTTATAGTGCTTCCATCTCACCATAATTGTGGACTCTTTCCTTACTTCACATTTTAACCAATCAATTTGTGCTTAAAAATAAAATTATTTTTCATTTTGAAATACAAACAACAAACTCAAAAGGCCTATAGAAGAAAATGCATACTTTGGCTCTTTATAGTAAAGTCAGCAAGTAACTTCATATAAATCTTAATTTAGAAGGTACCCAAAAGACAGCTGAGGGTCACTGCTGGTGGCCTCTGTACGTCAGGCAGGACCGTAACACTTGGCTATCTCCACTTGTATGTACAGACTGGGTAATGAGATGCAGGAGAGCAGCCCTACAGAAAGAGATCTGAGGGTCCTGGTAGATGGCAAGTTGAATATGAGTCAGCAGTGCCCTGGCAGCCTGGAGGGCCAACCCTGTCCTGGGGGGCATCAGGGACAGCATCGCCAGCTGGGCAAGGGAGGGGATTGTCCTGCTCTGCTCTGCAATGGGGTGGTTCTCCTCGAGTGCTGGGGGCAGTTTTGGGTGCCACAATGTAAGAAGCATACAAACAGCATCCAAAGAAGGACCATGAAGATGGCAAAGGGCCTTGAAGGGAAGGCTTTTGAGGAATGGCTGAGGTCACTTGGTCTGTTCACTGGAGAAGAGGAGACTCAGTAAAGACCTCACTGCAACCTACAACTTCCTCATGAGAGGAGGAGGAGGGGCAGGTACCAGTCTTTCCTCTCTGGTGACCAGTGACAGGATCTGAGGAAATGACCTGAAGCTGAGTCAGGGGAGGTTTATGTTGGATAGGAAAAGGTTCTGCACCCTTCAGCAGGTGGTTGGACCCTGGAACAGGTTCCCCAGGGAAGTGATCACAGCATCAGCCTGACAGAGTTCTAGGAGTGTTTGGTCAATGCTCTAAGGCCCATGGTGTGACTCTTGGCAACGGTCCTGGTCAGTGCCAGGAGCTGGACTTCAATGATCCTTGTGAGTCCCTTCCAGCTCAGGATATTCGGTGATTCTGTGATTCACTTCTACAAGCAGCCCGGAGACCTGCGAGTACGAGTGCAGGCAAGAGCAAGCAGCTACAGGAGCCACAGGAGTAGCAACTAAGGTCAGCTATAAGCTGGATATAAAGAGGGGGTGGGGAACGGCTGCAGTGAAGACTTGGTGTCATACCAGGACAGGCAGAGAGAGCAACCAGAGAGAACAGGTCATGATTTGGCAGGGGGGAAGGCAGGATGGGAGTTGTAGAGCAAAAGAGAGAGAAAACGAGGCATGATCCTGCCTGAAAAAGGAAAAAAAAAAATTCTGGAAAATTCTCTTTTGTAGCATTGTGGTGACGTGTAAACTACTGCTCTAGCAACATAGAACTGCCAGGGGAATGTTACACAGGCTGGTTTGCACAGAGCGAAGGAAGAAGATGCACTTGATGACCTCCTCAAAAAAGGATGCATGGTCTTACCAAGAACTGCTCTCCTGTGCTCTCTCCAGAAAGCTCACAAGGCAGAGCTGGAAGGACAGTATTTGACAGTATTAAGACATCCTTTCCTGTCCTTGCTGCCTTGAAAATAGAAATATATCTAAGGTGCAAAACAACTTGACCCAACTTACAAGCAGTTTTCTAGATTTCTTTTCAGAAAAGGTCAGTGTGACAAGGTCAGATAGGCTTTTATGGAATCTGCTTGCCAAATCCAAGACAGCACTCAAGAACATTATTGTTACAAGTCCGTTATGGATTTGTCTCTGATGATGAATAACATTTGAGACCATGGAGACAACTCAGAGCAGGGATCAGAGAACTTCTGTGTGCAATTTTTCTATTTGATATACCATTTCCACCTAAAACTAAGCTTTCTATTGAATTACAAGTCCTTCTTTTTAATAATGCACTTACCACCTGAGTAGTATCTCCCCAGACATCTTGGTGAATGTTGTTTCTGGCTCTTTAGGGTAGCTTGTTAGCATACCGTGTGTATCTGCGAGGGCCAGACAGCATGGCACTAGCACAGTGAGCTTTCTCCAAGAGCTTTTAGCAAGCCCACAGGCTTCCTAACCTGCAGGCTGGCAGCTAGCTGTCTGTTAGTAGAATGCCAGGAAAAAAATAGGATGCCCCTTCACAAGAATTAGGTGTGCAATCAGGAGCACGTGTCTGAGCACAGTCCAAATGTGCAGGACTAACTGCATGCTGTCACAGGTCTAACCAAACAAGTTAAAGCAAGGGTTGATTCTCCTGCATTATAGACATGACACAGGTTCCAATATCAGAAACAAAGATCAGCATATGGAACAGAAAATCACTTTAGAAGTGCACCGTGACCCTCATAAAAAAATGAATACACAAATTACCATCTAGAACTAAGTTTCACATGAGAAAAAGGGGCAATAAGCTGCCTTTTGTAAAAAACCTGCATGAACCTGCTATACCACTGATAAGAGTAAAATAAAACAAGAGGAAAGAGAGCTCTGAGCAACTGCATTTATATTAGTGAGACAGGAGGGGAAGGGAGAAAAAAGCCTTCATTAGTCACTGATAGGACTGATGGGGTAAGTTGTATTTACAAAGACTGCATTAGTCATCCACTGTTTTTTTTCCAGAGGATGCTGAGGAGGGCTCTATCGTCCCGGCTTCCATGGGAGACAAGGCCTCCCTGCCCCAAAGTGCAGCTGCTGCATATTTCATTCCAAAAAGTGTTCATAATGGCACAAGGTCTCCATATTCCTCCACCTAGGCACTGCCTTCTGCTCTCTGACAGACACCAACTGGGAAGATGCAGCTGGAAAATGGATTCTTCCAATTGGCACTGGCCCACACTGTCTCAAGACTCGGTCTATTAAACACACATCAAAACAGCACCGCCAGCTCTGGTGGGAGGAAGATGCAGGAAAATCCTGAGGCTGCAGCTTCTCTAGTAGCTGTCACTGCTCTCATGAAAGCTCATCCACAAAGGAAGAGTGCAAGGCAAGCAATTCAGAGGTTTTGAAAAGACAGCCACTCCTCTTTTCCTCCCTAAAGTTGCAGCATGCTGCAGAAAGCCCAAAATGCACAGACTCTACTGTAGCCAGGGCAGTTTGAAGTGTCTGGACTACACTGTACTTCTGCATGTACTGCCCCAGCTTTCCAAGCACACCTCATCCCCAGCAGTCAGACAGGAATCATCTCTTCCCACACACCTCCTTGGTCTGTGTTGGCTACAGACAACAGCGAAGGCTGCAGCAAGAAGGACCTGCCTGTCAGTATGAAGGGAGCACCAAGGAAATGCTACTGCTGTGCTTCCACCAGCACCTGCAGAGAGCCTCACGATCCAGAGAGCTGGAGGGTCAGGCAGGCTTAGGAATGCAAGAGTAGTCACAGAATAAGTATTCTGTCCCTTTAAATGCTGAGCTGTTATCAGCTCTTCAAGAGTTTCTGAGCTGTGGGGAATCTGCCTCCAGTTCATATGTGCAATTCTACGAAGTTCTCAAATTCCTGAGAAGAGGGCTGCCAGCTCAGTGCATGTTTTACTACTACTGTACTAAAACCCTGTTCATTCCTGTTAAAAAAAATAAACCAAAAATCAAACCTGTAACCACACTCAAGTCTGCCCTGCTAACAGTGATTTTGCTGCCTCCTTCCCCTGCCCAACCACTCATTCATCTTCATGCAAAATAGCAAAGGGATTACGCAGATGTTGCTTTGCTGTCCTGACCTTCTTAACCTATGCCCACATGCCATCAGTGGTGCTGTGCGTTCACTGTCCCTTCAACCATACGTCAGAGGCTAATTCCCTTCTGGCTGTACCCTCATTCAGAAGCTGGATGGAAATTCTCATCTCCTGCTACACAGCTTCACAGGAATAGAGACAGGAACTCCCTGCATCAGTACCACTGAGGTTCAGAGCACAGCACTAGTTGTAAAGCACAACAAAGAAGGACAACACAGGCAGCGTACCCAGAGTTGTGTCCAATGGAGGGGCAGCAGGAACACTGAAAAACTGAATGCTCAGAGAGGCAGTCCACAGCATGGCCAGCATAGAGCATCTGTGGATGTCTGCCTGAGGAAGAGTAAGTGGGAGAGGGAACTGCACCATGAGGGGACAGGACTTCACTGGAGTGCCCAGCAGAAGCAGCAGTTCAAATGGAGCTGAGGCTGCTGCAAAAGAACACATAAGGTGGCTGAGCCATCAGTTTGCATGCAAGCTGTTTCCTTCTCCTGGGTCTCTGTCTAATCCAGAAAAAAAGGCTGCACAAGTCCTGAAGAATAGGTCAGCAAGGATTTTCACAGTGATTACTTGACCACACTTATGGACACAGGAAAATTGCATCCCATCCAGCAATGATAAACGACCTTCACTGTCCACTTCCCACTTCACAGAGCCCGAGAAGAGATGCTAACAGCAGCCTTGAATAAATCCATGAATCCATGGTGATGTCTACAGTGAGGAAACAAACACCCTTGATTCAGAACAGGATCTTGATAGATCTATAGCTGGGGAGATTCCAAGTGAACAGCAGGAAAGATTCTGAAAATTGCTTGGCAAACTGGAGGAAGCATATAGCAGACACAGGACCAGGTGGCAGGGAAAGGTCTCTGGCAGGGACAAGAGGGTAACTTCTGCAGGGCCATGACTGCAATGACCACAGTCAATACTGCTGGTGAGCCTTGTGTCAAGACCCAAGCACCAGGAAAATGAAATTCTCAGAACCCGTCACAATCACTCAGAGCATGCAGGGAAGCAGCAGGTATCTCTTGTTTTGCTTTCAAGAATCAGGTGATCTTGGTCTCAGCCTTGCCATCCCCACAGTTCTCCCCTATTTTCTGCAGTGCTCCAGGCATCTGCCCTGGGGAGCTGCAGGGCTGACACATCCACAGGGCAGAGTAAAGTCACCTTTCCAAGAACTGTTTTCTCTGGAGCTTTGTGGGGAGGAAAAAAACCCCAAACAAACAACAAAAACCAAGGCCTCTTCAAACCACAACCCAACAATCCCACTGCTGAAACTTACACATCAACATAGCTAATAGTTCCCACAGCTGCATTTTCAATCCTTTGGCAGAAAAGGTGTATGGAGGAGCAAACTGAATCATACTACAGCACACATGGGTTACTAGGCTTTTTGGTCACTTTCCTAGTTTTTAGATCCCTTTTTTACATTTTGTAAGCTATGAGAATCATGGTAATTCCCTATGCACACTACATCCATAGTACTAACTTTCATGACCTCCAGGACATTAAAAACACCAACATCCCTAACACACCACAGCTAGCACAGACATAGGCTATCAAAATCCTTTGGCTTTCCAGTGCCCTCTCTTTGCCACTCTGCCATGAATGGACAGATGGATGGCTCTCACAAGTGTCTTTCATCCATCTGCCTCCTCACCTCAACTAAGGGGACACAAATCAGCCATCCCTTGGATCTGATGACGAATTGAGCACTGTGGACAAGCTGTTGCCTATAAGGACTCCAGTGATCACAGAGGTTTTTCTCCAAAGGGTTAGAGACAGGAAAAGTTCCAGAAGCCTGGGCTTCAGTGAACAAGACGCTGTGCAAAGGGACCCCATAAGCAGCTGTTCTCTGAGAAGCCAAGACCTTCACTTTAAAAGTTTAGCAGCAGAGTGAGAAATGGCGTAAAACTGAAGCGATAAGCAAACTACATAACAATCTCCTCTGGAACTGGCACTCATATGCAGGAGACAGACACCCAGCTTCTGATATTGTTCCTGCTGGGCACCTTCTGTCCTTGCAAGAGAGCTCAAATCTTTATGGAGATGTCTACTCCACAATCAAAGGTTTAATCGCAGCAGGAACAGACATCCATGTTAGCACTACACTCACTGGTAGGAGTAGTAATAGTGGGATTCATAGAATTGAACACAAATTGTACAGGCCTGCTGGGGACTTACATATGTGCCTAAGCTGCTAGCCTCCACTGAAACCCACATCACTGTGACTTCAATGCTATTATCTCTACACCACTGAGAATAAAGTTAGTGAACTATGTCCTTCATGCTGTAGTCACACCTTCTGCTATACTACCAGCAGAGACTCAGCTCTCTCTTCATCAGCTTCAGATGTTTAGTACTTCTGTTTAGACTAGGAGTAGCACAGTAAAAGGAATGGAGAGAGAGAGAGAAAAATACAGACAGTGAGGTATTACTAATTAAGCTTTGCTTGTCCAGTCCTGTATATTTTCACTCTCAAACACTGAACACATCCAGAAACAAATTCTACAATAACAATAATTATATTAATAAATCATAATAATAACAACAGAAAAACACATCAAAAGGGGGAGAGACATGAAGAGCAGCTCTGGGCACTCACACCACACCTGGTTGAAGTGATTATACTTCCTATTTCACAACTCCACTGTCCAGAGTCAATTCAATTTTCGGTGCAATGAGCAGCCTCCAGAGAAGAGCCAGGTGAGTTCAGTCACACGCAGGACTGGTCCCCCACCTCAACATGCTGGCAGCACTACACCTTCATTCAAAACTGTGATTCCTCCCTTCACTTGCCTTTTTACATCACATCACCCAGCAGGATGAGGCAGTCCTGGCAGTTACTGTGTTCCACTTACAGCTCAACTCTATACTCGAGTGTGCTATTCCTAGGTTGAGTTAATGTTTTCCCAGATATGACAGTCAGAAGAGATTGTAAAAAAACAAACAAACCAACCAACTAACAAAAAAGAGGCCAGGCCTCGATTGCCCAGCACTTAATCTTTCCCCTCCAAAAGGCAGGCATCAGAAAGAAAAAAGGTTTTCAAAATTATCATTCTGAATTTTATAAGTATCGGGTCACCCTCAAATCCATATGGACAGGAACAAAAATGAGGGTACAGAACTGAAAGAGGCTTTGGACCAGGAAGGTCAGAAGAATGACACCAACTGAGCCAGCATCAACAGGACTGAACTCCATCCCAGTTAAGCATGTGCTTGTTGTACCACCAGCGTGCTGCCAGGAGCTCAGGAGTCTGAACCATACTCAAATTACGAGTTACAGCTGGCCACTGAGCCAGAGAAACTGAGAAGCAGATCACCCATAAACACACAGTGCTACTAGCTATGGATGTGTGTTTTGGGACTTCTGGAACAATGAGGTCCACGAGGGCTCAGGTTATTGCTGGAAGGCCCCACCAGTTAATTTTATTTTCTTAATTTCTCTTCACCAAGCAAAATCCTCAAAATACATAATTTAAGAAAATAAGCAACCCTGATAACAAAAGTGTAGAACAGCTGAACACACTCCTTTCTTCCCTTAAAATTTACACAGTGTAAATCTGTTTAAGAGTCCCCGAAGTTGGAGACACACATACCAACAAAATTAACCACAGAAAACAACTAGCTGGAACCCTAGGGATGTGCAAACTAGTTAATTTTGCACGATGAGAAGTATCTAGGAAAGAGAGCACAAGAAAGGCTGGGCAGAAGAAAAAACTCTATTCAGTCTGCATCACTACAAGCCCACTACTGAGCAAAGAACTCACTAGTACTCCCATATCCACTATCTTGCCATGTCAAGAAAGCAAGTAAAATAGGAAGCCTAAGAATAAATGCAAAAACAGTTTTTAAGGTAATATAATATATCAGAGAGACCAGTGGCCTCGCCCAAGAATTCAACATGATACTTTAAAAACTCACCAAAAGGGACAGACTCGCTTAATTGTTACAGCAAGCTTATACACAAGAATCCTGTCAGTTTGGTTCAGAACTCTTCCCAAGGGAACTGAGGGAAAGGCAGTTTGGTGACAGGACCCAAGAAAAGAATGGATGTTCCCTGTAAAGCACTGATGGCAAAGGTGCTTGGGTGAACAGTGACAGCCTGTCCTGCCTGCTTTGATGGCTGACAAAGCACGCTGCCCTGCCTGCACATGCAAACCCACGTGCACGGAAGGCATTCCTCCCAGCTCCAGCGCTTAATCGTGAAAATGTTTGAGTGACGTCCCACCGGGGTAAGCAGGGGACATCGTTCTGCCCAATGGTCCAGGAAAGGCTACATCTTGAGATGCACAAAGGCAGAGAGGCAGCAGCTGAGGGGGAAGGTCTAGGGAGATTAACATGTTTATCTCCTCGCTTAAGTCTCTTACCGGCCAATGGTTTCAGCGTGATGGCAGCAACAGGACTAAAAATAAGAACTCGGGCATTACCAGTGACTCACCGTGTGGGCAATGACACTGCGAGGGATCACCGAGAAAACCGCTCCCACTCCCGGAGCCTAGCTCCTGAATTGTATGAAATGACTTCCCACAGAGACAAAGGAGACACTGAATACAGATCTCTTCATTCACGTGATCTTAGGACTGTATGACATTCTGTTCAACCATGCAGTGGCTTTAAATAGATAATCAGACCAATCTCAGACCCAAATTTTGGGTTCAGCACCTGAAACAGAGGCTTGAGGGAACAGAAAACACCGTCAAGATTACACTTCCAGAAGATTAAAATTCCCTGCTAGAGGTGATACTAACCACTGCTGGTCTTCCTTTCTGTTTGGATCATGTCTACCAGTAAATAAATTTCAAAGGCATAGCAATGCCAAGATGTGGCATTAGAAGAGTTCCTCCAGTAAAGGCTGAATGGTGCACATCAGCAAAGCTAGCACCACAGCAGGACATTGCCAGAAGAACCTCACACTTCCTCCAAAAAAAGCCCATACAGCCTTCAGATAGTATTTTAGTAATTCAGCTGCATAGAGATGCAATAGCATCTCTGATTCCTTAGGTAAGCTACTGGAATTGAGGGTTTCAGTGCACAGCTGTAGGAGTTAACATCCCACTACAGCACTG
The DNA here is from genome assembly GCA_026261815.1 of Monarcha castaneiventris obscurior. NCBI lineage: Eukaryota > Metazoa > Chordata > Aves > Passeriformes > Monarchidae > Monarcha > Monarcha castaneiventris. Next base: position 20,910,187 of record JAMPIT010000886.1, read on the forward strand.
ATGTAGTACCCCGACTTCCTGCCCTGAAAGGCCACAGCTAAGATAAAGCCAGATTTTTTTTTAGTATCTCTAGGAAAATAGAGATCATTCTTCTGGCACTATCTGTGGTGCAGATTTGTCCAACAGTAGGTGCAGGAGCAAAAGTTGCAGAGCTGGCAGTCACTGCAGTCACATCCTTCCCCTGTCTCTTGCCTAATGGCCCTGCATTCTCTTTACTTCTAATGCTGGCACAAGCACTTGTGCAGCAGCGTAGTGAACTGGATAACTGAACTGATCCATCATTAACCTGGTTCACCACACACCTATATAAAGAATCTGTGCTAGTACAAGGAGGGAACAGTCAGAAGAAAGGCTGCCTCTTGCAGCAGAAGCAGCACAGAGCTCATGCTGCCTGAGACTGCTCAAGTTGCTATGGGGTACAATTCCACTACCCTTTGCTGTGATACTCCAAGATACTGCTCACATGCAGTTCATGTCAGACCATAAGACGTTGTCTTCTGACTGAATTACCCCTAGCTTCTGATCCATCATAAGAGAAAACTGTTCAGAGCTCCCCTAATATTCTCCCGTCATAACTTCGGGCACTCATATAAGAGGCCATCATTTTTATAAGTACATAGTGAAGATCAATCTTTTCTATCCCCTCATCACATAGTGAAGAAAAATACTCAGTTCTGGAGATCAAAAATGTAGAGTGAAAATACAGCAATTTATTTGAAATTTTCAAGGAGTCAGATCCTGCACCTAAAAGAAAGAAATAAAACTCCATCCATAGAATACCAGAATATCACATGTGATCTAGATTGTATCAAGGCAAATAGGACATTGCTATTGAGACAGCAGTGCTTAGAGATGGGCTGTTCAGCAGTCAGTGAAACACAGCGATTTCCCAAGAAGCAATTATGCAGTTGGCTGCTTACAGCCAGAACCAAAGACCTCTCCCATGAGAACAGACACTGCCTGATATCCCTCAGGTTGCTTACTGCTCTTTAACAAGAACAACCAAAACTAGAGAGTACCAACGCCTAAATCTGCACTTGGGTCCCTCTCATTCATTCAATATACTGGAGAACTTGCAAGGAGCAGCATCTCTTCCTATGTCTACAAGCACACAAAGCAATTCTCTCTCTAGCTCTAGCTGGTCAGGAAACCACCAGAGCACTGAAGCATTTATAGCATCCGAAGTTAAAACTGGAGACAGCTAAAGCTTCCCAGTTTGCCTACAAGAACAGAATGGAGCCACACATCAAGAATTATTCAAATATTAGAGTAATAGGACACTTGACTCTGCAACTAGAACAAATGGAAGATTCAAGGGGACAGCAACTTATCTAGAAAAGCACATCAGTGACTGCTTATGTGAGAAGCTCTTCTTTATTACAGCCTATATATAATTCTGCACACTAAGAGAAAAAATCATGAAGATGGCACCACAGGAACAAAGAAAGTGAAGACAGGTCTGGGGAAAGCAGCTACCAAATTGCCCAGGCAGGTGTGGGAGGAAGGGTTTTCAGAAGGAAGAGCCAGGTGACACCACCAAAAGCCGAGGCTGGCAGAAGTGCTGTGCCAGGCTCACACTGATGGCAGCCTGCACTGCTGTGGGCTAAGATAAACCTGTATTGGCCGCCCTGATCTGCAGCACAGAAGACTAGATAAGCAGAGTTCAGAGAGGGAAAACACCCATTTACCAGGAAAAGAGGGGATTTTGAAGAGTTTGCTTTGTTTATCAAATAAGCAGGCCCTCATAAAGAAGGACTTGGGGCAGTTTGCCTTCCGACATCAGAGGTAAAACAGGGCAACATAGAAACCAAATGTCTGCTGCCCTAAGGTGCTTTTCCAGCCTTCTCTGCCTCCTGCTGAGTAAACCTATTTTGCCCTGTCCAGCTATTCTGACAAGAGACTGTCCTTAGGAACTTTTGGTTGCCTTCATGATAACAAGATGCATCCTTTAGCCTTAACCACTGGGCAAAATCAGTTTGCAACTCTGTGGTGATCAGATGCTCCCAGGAATATAATTCGGACAAGAGAAACAATGAGTCATATTTTGGCAAAAATACACCAGATCTTTATTTTGCATCTTCCTGTGTTTGTCAGTGCAAAGCTGCTTCCCTCTGCTCCTCACACTTTTAAAAGAGCAGTAACTATCACCACTCCTCCTCTCCAAGAAAAAAAGCTTTATTACTTCTTCTGATTTTATACTGAAGCATCATATTCCCAACATGTTAACTGTCTTTATCATATCTGAGTTATGCAATAGGAGAATTCAGATTCACCTCCAATTTAAGATACAGCTTTATTCTGTGATTCCCCAGCCTGTGACTGCAATTCAGTGGTCCCATTACCACTGTCAGTTTGGAATGCACTTTGAGATCCCTCAGCTTATGAAATTTTATTACAAAGATAAAATATTTGCTCCTGGTTCAGTTCATAAGATTCTGATTAGCAAAGCTCTATGGGCATCACCAGACCAGCTCTAATCATCTACCTCAGTAGACCAGAGTGATCCAAAACATGACAGCTTATTAGCAAATATTTCATGTTATAGGAAAGATCCTTCTGCTCAGCACATCAATTGTTAAAGTCTCCATTTACTATATAGAAAATACATGTTAACATACAGACAGGTCATGACTAAGCACCAAGAAGAACAATTTGAAACACCCTTCAAATAAAATACAAATCCAGCATTTCATACTGGCTGCAAAAAGAACACCTGGCAATTCCTATGACAATTTCTAGCACTGGATTTTCAGATGCTTTAAACAGCAATTCATTTAGCCTAATAGCTCCAGCCATAACAGAATACACCATTTTACAGAAGCACAACCCAAGACTCAAAATTGTCAGCAACTCTAAAATGTTGAGGCCCAGTACGAATCTCTGCTTTTCCATAGATGATGCCTGACCAACAATCTGATTTGCTTTGACCAGACATTAGGTACTTCTGAAAGAATGGAGACAGACAGGAGGGAAAAGGGAGGGGGGGAAAAAAAAAGAGGGGGTATTAGGCTTTCTGTCTGAATTTAATACCAAACCTCAGCAGACACTGAAATGTAGTGACTTCCTAATCACCACACAAGCTATGAATAAAGTTTTTAAGGAAAAGGGCAATATTGTCCCAGAGATACCCATTTGCTATAGGTGCTTCTAACAAAGGGCACTTCTTGGTGTCTCCTCTTCCATTCCAGCTACACGGAAACTACGCTCTAATACCCAAAGGTTAAATGCACTTCAAAGTGGCACCCAGCCATTTATCCCGATTCACTCTAGTCAAAAGACATTTTAGACATCTTGGAAGCGATGCCAGATTGTGACAAACTGTATCTTTGTTCCCCAAGCTCTTTTGCACACTTTTCACAAGTCATAGGGAGATACAAGGAGGAGAAGTGGCAGCTACTGCGAAAGACATTATCTCTTAGCTAAAGATTCATAGATGTAAAAGCCTTCCTTCCCCACCAGCCAACAGTTAACTCAGGAGTAATAAAACACTGGATTGCAGCACTGAATGACCAAGTCAATGAAGAGAGAGTGGAAGAACATTTATACAGACCAAGTAGGCATAACACATATTTTTAAAAATGGAATACCTAAGTTCTGTTCCAAAATACCTAGAAGTTAAAAATATAGCAGAATTAACATTGTCTATGCAAATTGGTAGTGATGCCATATCACAGATATGATTAGAGAACACATGATTAAATGTTTGATCCCAAGGAATGCTCAACAATGGGAATGTCAAGATAAATTATGCCCAGCAGATGCATGGGTGCTCAGTGCTTCCATCTCAAAAACAGACAAGCTAAGGAGAGCAAGAGGCAATTAATAAAGTCCAAGTTTTAGCACAAGCTTACATCATGGTTTTCAGGTTGGCTGAACTACTTTTTCCCTTCCTTCTGTTAACACCTTATTAGAAGATATTAAATTCTAGGGGAAATTATCTCTTTTGATTTTTCCATAAGGAAATCCCAATCTTTTCAAACACATCAGTCTAAGAAAACAGAGCAGAGACATATCCTTGCAATTCTGGGTCAAACTCACAAATCTTGGACTTGTGGCAATGTACAGCAGGAGAGAGCAAGACAAAAAGAAAATCTGGCCAAACACACATGCAAAGCTGGCACCGGTGAGAGGCTTTGGCCATCAGGCCACAAAACGCTTTGCACCAAGAACTAATTTCTCCTCCCACCTACAGAGGAGCGCTCTGCACACCCCCATCAGCGCTCTGCTCCCCGCTGCACTGCCAGCCGCCTCCTTCTCGGTGCACTGGCCTGCCTCCTGTCCAGCAAGCTCACAGCTCCACTGGCGATGCAGCAGCTCACCATGCAGCATCTTTCCCAGACCATGCAGCATCTTTCCATTTTAAAGGAAGCTGCTAGCCAATGCTCCTGCATGCCCTCGGTATCCACTGGATTCCGATTTCCGCACAGAAACTGCTTCAGAAGTCAGTTTTCTTGTCAAGGTGATTGTCTCCCACAGATGGCTCAACAGTCCCTACAGTAGGGGTTGAGTGCTCAGTAGCAAACACTCCAACTCTTCTCTTCCACAAAGGACACACACATGTGCAAGCATATAACATATCCTGAAAAATTACATGAACCTCCCAAAACCTGCTAGTGGCAAGGACAAAGTGGTTTGAAATTCTTTCTTTATAGCACAGAAACAGCTCCTCTGTGAGCAGACACTGACACCTTTCTGTTTAGCACCAAAGGATAAAGAGACAGAAGAATCACCGCTGAGCTGGACACTGTCTATCCATCTAGGACTGCTTTGAGCATGTGATCCTGCCACAGATGGCAGTTAATAGAATGGTGCCTTCTTAGACAATGAAGTTCAACTAAAACCTTGAAGGGTGTGGTACCATTAACTTGAGTTGGCAGCCAGGGTACAGAACCAAGAATTTAAGTCTGTCTTCAGCAATCAATGCTGCCCCCAAAGTGCGAGAAGAAACATCCCCTTTGTGTGAAAATCTCTTCTCTGTCCAAAATGTGCCCACTTTGTCCCACAGCATGGAAGTTCTCCCAATCTACAGAACACCTATAACCACAGAAAGCTGTAATTCTTAGCACAAACAGAGAAATCCTTTTCAGTGAAGATGGACAAGGTGGTCCCATACTAAGTGAAGCTATTCCAAGTCTGCTGGCATGACAGGCGATCCTAGCTGAAAAGGAAATTATTAAAATATACATGGTAGTGTGATACTGAGTGGCAGGACACTAAGGCAGAGATATAGGTAGCTTCCACTTCTCTAGACTTTCTCTGTAATGCCTTACTATTTACTCATACGAAAAGACATCATCCAGGCAGTCTCCTTGTGTCTGTTCCTAAGCAGGAATGTAGGGGTTTTTGTATTTCAAATCCAATATAGTCATTGCCAATCTTCCCCTTTCCTTAAGCAGGATTATTCACATATTGAAAAGCAAGGCATATCCTGTCTAACTAAAACAGCACATGATGCGGAGGTGGCGACACACTAAAATACAAACATAGCCAGATGAATAATTATGTAAAAAAACCCCTTTCCTACTCCATGCAACTGCTCTGTGTTGTTGACTCAGATGTGTTCATTTGAGCAGACAAAAAAATGGGTTTTACTATTGCTGCTCCCACTGAGGTTTGGGAATGCAAAGCCAAGCCTACACGCCCCAGTCTCAGCTAGGTTCAGTCTGGGAAGCTCTTTAGCTCTAGAAGCCCCAGTTCTGCAAATCTCCAGCGGGAACTGCAGATCACGGGCACATTTGTAGGAGAATAATTAGTTTCAGAGCCAAGACTGTGCTCCTCCCCCACCCCCTAAATTAAATAAGCCAAGAAAGAGTACACAGCCACCCAGTCATTCTTGGAGAATTATTTTTCTGACTAGCTCTGCACTTTAAGGATGCCATTTTTCATTATTGTTAATAGGTCTCATTAACTAGAAGCTCTTAAGCACAAGACCATTACTAAATGCAGTTTACACTGCACAAAAGCAATGCCCTTATTGTGGCAAGGGCAGGAGGGAAGGAAACAGTTTGCCTTTCCATAAATACCAATAATTCAAAACCAAGCACTATTTGCCCTTCATTTGGGTTCACAGTTATTCCAAATTAGTAGACAGTTAAGAGAAGGATGGTTTTAAAGATCTCCAGTTTGCAATTAAGCTATACCTCATGACTTAAAAATGAACAACACTTCATTTTAAAACAGAAGCAACTGGAACAAGAAAAAAATAAAAACTAAAAAACCACCACCACCTCCTCTTTTTTACTCAAGCCAAAATTTCAGACCTTTCTGGGGTTTGTGATCACATCATGGATTTATAAAGATATGCAACCACATCCTTAAATTTCAGGCACATCGGCAACTTAAACAAATACATATTTCCCCCTGCCCCCCTCACACATACAGACTGAACAGTGAACTCTCACTTCTGCTGAGTCTGAAATTATGTGCATATTTGGAAGCCTAAAGAGAAGCCTGAACAAGAATTTCAGTTTTACAAAGCTATGGAACTCCTGAGCACAGGGGAAGTTGGCTTCTTCCTAGGAGAGTCAGCCCAGGCAATAGTTCAGAGGGGCGTGGACAAGTTCAAGAAGTGGGCCCATGGAATCTCATTAAGTTTAACAAGACCAAGTGCAAGGTGCTGCACCTGGCTGGGGCAGCCCCAGGTATCAATCCAGGCTGGGGCATGAACAGATCCAGAGCAGCCCTGCCGAGAACTTGGGGGTGCTGGTGGATGAGACACTGGACCTGAGCCAACAACGTGCACATGGAGTGCTGCCTTCAGCTCTGGAGTCCCCAGCACGGGAAGCACACTGATCTGTTGGAGCGAGTCCATAGGAGAGCCACCAAGTTGATTAGAGGGATCTAATCCACTTCTCCTATGAGGAAAGGCTGAGATAGCTGAGATTGCTCAGCCTGGAGAACAGAAGGCTTCAGGGTGACCTAATTGCAGCCTTCCAATACCTGAAGGGAGCCCACAAAAAAGATGGAGAGGGACTATTTACAATGACATGTAGTGATAGGACAAGGGGGAATGTCTTCAGACTGCAAGAGGTTTAGATTAGATATTAAGAAGAAATGCTTCCCTGTACGGGTGGTGAGGCACTGGCACAGGTTGCCCAGAGAAGCTGTGCCTGCCTTCCCCCGGAAGTGTTCAAGGTCAGGTTGGATGGGGCTCTGACCAACCTGGACTTCTGAAAGATGTCCCTCTCCATAGCAGGGGGGTTAGAACTAGATGGTTTTTAAGGTCCCTTCCAACCCAGGCCATTCTATGACTCCATGATTCCATAAAAATTAAAATCCACTCAAGAGTCAGAGAAGTACCTTCCTCATTTGTTGCAGTGTTTCAGTGCTTCACAAAACATGCAGAATCACCAGGGCTTTCAGTTAGTAATATAGCTGACACCACTACAGCTTGTGCATTGAAACAGCTAGCAACTTGTAATATCATTTTCCATGGAGAAGGCTTGACATCATACTCTTCATGCTTTCAATTCAAATGTTGCTTAAATCAATGTGAATTTCTAGTCATGAACAGACACCCTGTTTGTTTGGAGGTGACCACCATATCATCTACAGAGAGAAGCAGAACAATGTTTATAGCTCCAGTGTAAAGAGTTAATTCCAACCATGCACCACATCCAGGCTGTTCACAGGACTGAGCCTGGAAGAATAGTGCTTCACATCCTCCTTCACAGTATTAACATTCTTTTATTCATACGAGGTTAAAAAACTGGGGGTGGTAAGGAAATGCTTCTTAAGTGTCTTTTATGTAAATCTGCGCCACACAGAATTTCTAAAAACAGCATCATGGAATTCTACCTTTTCTTGAGGCTTTCCTTTTGCTATCTCCTCCTCTGTCCCCTGTCAAAAAAAAACTACAATAAAGTAGCAGAAAAATTCTTTGCAACCTGGAGGCCAAAACATTATGTGCAATAGTGCTAGCATAGGTCCATGCATGAGCGTTAGTCCTCAGCAGCATTACACACTATTCAAACCTGCTAAAGATGAAAACAAAGCTCAGGTGCAAAAAGACAAATACAATTCCCAAAAGTGGAGAAAGTCAAGTCATGATAGGCAGTACTGTCAGCTCCTAAATTTAATATACACTCATTGCCAGACCACTAATTCATTTTGTCTCGAGTTCTGTAACCAGTGGTGTCTGAAACCTGCTAATTCAGGTAGAATAGCAACAATTTAACTTGCAACATGCTGGAACATTAGGACAGCCAGATGGCAGAAAAGACAGACTGAAAAAGGATAGCGTCTGCATGTCCTTTGCTGCTTTTTGTTGTTGTTATTTTGTTTGTTTTTTGTGGTTTTTCCTTTTGGTTTGTTTCAGGTTTTTTTGTATCAAGACATAGGATGAATCATTCCCAATCCTAGAATTGAATATCCACCCCTACCTCCATCTTTCACTCTCCTGCTCTGGTGCTAGGAGAGCACCTTCCTCTCCAAAAGGAAGCCTTCTCTAAAGTTATGAAGAAAACAACCGTCAATTAAAAAACAAAAAAGATACGGATCTGTGTTTCAGGATGATCCCAGTCACACTGTACAAAGGAAAGAAGGGATTAGTCTTGCAATGCAAAACACAAAAAACCTGAAGAAATAAGTCTGCAAGCCTTTTACTTTTTAAAAAGCATTCCTCTTCAAATATGCTGACTTTAATTACACACAAGTTTTTAATCCTTTTTTTCTAATCTACAACATTTGTCTAAAGGCAACAAGTTTGAAATGAATTATTGAAAAGATAGACTTTAAATTCATTGCATAACCACGTATGTTTTTTGTTAGAGAAAGGGCAGACCAGAGCATCTAACTAGTTTTTACAGTACACTTTAATTAACCTTAATCACATTCCACCTCACCCTAGTATTTTCCTTTTCCCTCCACTCTCCCTCTTACACAGCTATTCCTTTCAGCACTGCCACAGCATGGTTTCTGACTGTCGTCTAAACAAAACCTGAATCACACTACTTGAAAAGTAAGCAGTATCCCAAGCATACATATCATTAAGTGTAGAATAGCTTTCTGGTCACTCCCTCACGTTTTTTATTCCTTCCCCTGGACCAGCTTTCAGTTAATGACAGGTCTTCAGCTCTGTCCCATAACTTCTCATTATTCCTTCTGATGAGCTAACAGTAATCTTCTTAAACACACACAAGATTTTATTCCTCCCTGGGTGGCAAAGGATGTTCTACTCTTGAAGACTTCATATTAGTTTGACATTATCATATGGTCAAGAGGGCTTGCAGCAGTATACCTTGTGCTGTTTCCTGTGGAAAGACTTCTAATGCCTTAACCGTGCATTAATATGGATGCTTCCAAATTCTCCAGGAAGGCAGAAACCTTTGCACTAACAGACACATTAGTTAGCCAAAAAGATAGAGCAAGAGTGTGGCAGGACCAGTTTCCTGACAGCATCCCATAATCTAAATTTTCACAGCTGAATCCATTACTTAGATCCCAAAATGCAGACAATTTTAGAGTTTACCTAAATTCTTGTAATTAAATTGGGGTTTTTTTAACTACTTTTTTTTTTTAAGTACAGTTGCTTATCTTAGAGATTTAAGTTTTCTTTTTTGAAGATTTTTTTAGAGATTTTCTTTTTTGCCACCTTACTTTTACACACTTCAGAAAATAAACTATTGCAAATGTTACTGTGCCTGTTCCTGTAGTTATGACTAATACAAGGAAATAATTTTACATCTAAGTGACCTCCTTTAATTTTTCTGATTAGTCTTCAAACACACACACACACAAAGCCACTGTGTGTTTATTGTCATCTAAGAGCCTTCTCTACCAACAGCAGTTACCTCTGATTGAGTTTTCAATCCTCATCACCTGGAAAAATCACAGAAAGGTAGAGTCAAAAGGCATACCAAATATAACATATTTTGGGGCTGTATTACATAAACAGTAAGCAAATCAGAGTGAAAAGTAGTACAGAAAGTACATCAAAATATTATTCCTATAACCAGCAAACTAGACCACAACTCCTTGTAATACTACATGCTTTAGCCCACGTTATTTTTTTGCCAAATGCCCACAGTTTTTTTTTCTACCTACACTCTTCTTATCACTATTATAGCAAAGGATATGACTTGGACTCTTTTCCTAACTCATCATGGCTCATTGCCAAGTGTTCTGGAAAGCACTTGAAAATTTGCATCTTTCTCAGTATTTCCAAGTGTAAAACAGGGCTAATACTTCCCTGCCCAGTAGTAGTACTGGGAGGCTGAAGGATGCCTAATGAAACCTGCTGATGCATTACACGATTGACAGGGAGAACAACAAAGTAAGACTGAGGGTACATGGTTTAAAAAAAGCTGCGGGAACACCTTCCTGGTGGTGCAGAGGAGAACACTGCAGTGGAATGATGACATTCTCTCAGGTAGGGGAATACAAATTTTGGAAGGACAAAGCATTGGGGGCGAAGAGAACCAAGCTCCTGGAAAACAAGACTAAACACCCATAGGTGAAAGCACATTAACAAAACCTTGGGAAAAACTCCACCTGGAAGAGGAAGTTCCTGGCATTGACTGCCTTTACCAACATATGAACAGAAACCATAAGGCTCTCCCCATGCATGAGGAGCTACACAGGCTCCTTCTCAAACCCAGGGCACTCCAATTCAGTCATCACTGTCAGGGCTGTCCAAGCCTGCAGACCTACTGCACCCAGCCCCGGTTTTTCAATACACATCTGTACAATGTAGCTCTTGAATAAAATGCTACATGATAATGCAGCCACTGCTCACCAAACTGCTGGATTTTTTTTTTTTGAATGAACCAAGGAAATTTATTCTTGAATGAAAATAAAAGAAGCTCAAGACGGAAACAAAACCTCAGAATTTCTGCACGCTCTTAACACTGGTATTCAGCAGAACATCATTCTTCACTGCATAATGCCATCCTTCATTGCATGACACGTGCTGCGGGGCCCATGTCCATGCAACACCAAGTCTGTATCTGTATCTATTGCTTCTTTTCAGCTGTTCCAGCCAGTTGGATGCTGGAAATGCTGCCTTGATTTGATATCTGAGAGACATGAATGAGAGAAGTAAACTAAACAGAAAATCTTCTTAAAGGCACAGATGAATGGCACTGTGCCCCAGTGCTGAATGACTTCTCTCCAAAAGAGATAATACCTCTGTTAAAATACGCTCCTCTGACAAGAAGGAACATCAAGCCTCAGGGGATTAGAATAATTAAAAAAAAAAAGGTCAAACCATCTATTTTAAGGCTAAGTTCCCCTAGCGATGGTAGGAGAACTTTAAATTAAGTAGAGCAAGCTGTAAATACAGAACAGCTACCCAGACATTTCAACAAGAAGGCTTAAAATGCACACATGTGCCACACCAGATACCACCTGTAGCAGAGCCACCAAAATACTTCCACATCAGTAAATCCATGTGGCAGTTAGGAACACAAGGCAGCAGGGAAAGAGACAGCGTGGTTGCCTCCGGCTCCTGAAGAGTCTGAGAACTTCATCCTGTGCAAATAAAATGCTCAGGCACTTATAGGTACTGTATGGAAGCAAGACAGCAAGAAGACGTAATGAAAGTTACCACTCACTACACAACTTTAAGTGTGAGGATTACTTAAAAGCATGCACAGGGTTATGCACGTATGTTGCACACATAGAAAGAAACTGTATGCAAAAGCATAAGTGGAGTTTCTAAGCACTGGTAACTTTGAAGATGCTATCAAATCAGGGAGGAGTCTCCCCCAGTGTTTCTGTACTGGGTTCTCTGGCGGGCAGCTCTCAAGGCTCTGTGTTGCATAAGCACAGCACCCACCCAGTCGAGACTGCTGCCACCATCCCTGCACTGCAGCCACATGGCTTCCCCATCCCAGCAGCACCAGGCCTGAAAACCAAGTTAAACTTCTCCGTTACCTTGATCCAAAGCCATTCAAGGGGCTCTGCTTCCTAAGCTCTCTTCCAGAAGCACCATATAGGCACACAAAAGCTATTTCCACATCTCATCACTAACCTAACACTCCACATGCACTCTTCTCAGACCCAGCTGCACAAGATCCTGGTTTCCAGAGCTCCACTAAAGCAACCCCTTCTACAGCTCCAAGAAATATGAAGATCTAAATAGATGTCCAATCTACCTGGAAAACAAGTATCTGCCATCCTCACCACTTCAATAATTGCTTACTGAATGGTTCTTCTGAACTTGTTTTCATGATCCAAGCTGTGAGACTGAAAAGGAAAAGAGATGTGCTTCAACACAGAGGGAACAGACATCTTCAGAGAAAGACCCAGGTGCTCCTTAAGCCAACACTGACACCCGAGACTGTATTTTGTCAGCCCATAGCCTTGGTTGGCTGGGCTCTGTAATTTGCCTGTATTACATTCATGTTTTGTTAGCTGTAGCTGCCATAAGGATTAACTTTTTTGGGTGTTGCAAGCCACAGACCTGGGGTGGGAGAGGTATTTCAAAAGAATAAGCACACACCTTCTTCTCTAGCCTAGACCGGCCATTTGGCAGCAACCCCGTGCAACATAATACATCCAGTACAAGGAGCAAATGGCCTGTGAGGAACTGCCCTGTGCACTGACACACAGCTCTGCAGCACTGACATCCCTACATACAAAAAAAGGAAAGAGGGCAGAAACAAACTCCACTGCAACCAAAGAAAGGCTTTACTTATTTTTAATTTCTTTTTTTCCCCCTGGACTAATTCAGAAGCCAGGTATGCTTTTCACAGAGAGTTATGCTGCACAGTCACTGGGGCTGTGTCCCGGAGCACCAGCAATGTAGTTGTAAGGAACTCACGTCCTCCAAGAACAAGATAGACATGCTATCAATGAATTGGGAGTCCTTCCTGCATCTCAGTGACATTTTCATCACCATAACTGGCCACGGGTAGAATATCCCAGGAAGCAAACCCTAAAAATAACTTCTTACAACAAGTCAGACAGTCTCCCAGCGAAAGGGGAGGGAACACTGCTTTTACACACAGCACAATTTGGTTATTACAAGAGGAAAAACAAATGCCCAGAAAACAGGAGAGGCAGAGAAGAAACAGAGGAGGAAAAGTGGGTGGTGAATCATACATCAATTTTTTCTGCATCACCAATGACTGTCAATTGGAAATGCTTTCCCAAGTGGAAATAAAGAAATTGAAGTAGAAATCTGGAATCAAGTCTGCCCAGAATACTTTTAAATACAGTGAAAGAGAAAGCCTTGCCTGTTAAGCACCAGAATGAAAAGCATTATGTGGTCCTGTGGGACTCTCTCCAGCAATGGCCCAGGGGGCCCCAGGTATCCCCGTGGGTCCCTGTGAGCTACAGAGGAATTTCTTCACCAGAATATCCTCAGAATCTTGTGGATGGGGAAGCAGGAAACAATTGTACAAGTGCTCCTGGTCATGGCTGATAGCCAGGCAGTCTTTCAAGGAGCTTCTACTTGCTGGAGAAACAGAGGAGAGGCAGGGGAAGTGCAGAACAACAAGCCATCCACTCTTCAGCCACATGCTTAAAGCCACAAGCTCCCAAGCCAGCCTCCCTGACATGCATTGGAGGGGCTGCAATCCTCAAAGAGTTCCCTCAGATGGCTCATCTACCCCACTTGTAGCAGGCCTGCTGCACATGTGGCTCTCCTCCTCCTCCTCATAGCAATTCACTCAGCAGCAGTCCCCAGGCTGCCAGGTGCAACACCTGAACAGCCAGGGCAGTCCAACTGACTCCACTTGTGGGCTCTCTCCCTGGCATCACAGAATCTCCACGGGTCACTGGCATCATCCCCTTGCATCAGCACGTGGTCCCTCTGACAGCCCATGCAAGGAAGGACAACACAGTCGCAAACTTGCAACCCACAGGGTCTCTGTGCACTTCTGAGTGACGTGCAGAACACAAGTCCCAAATTCCAGCAGGACATCCTGTGTAAGAAGGGAGTGTGCTGTAAAGACATCCTGACAGGATTGGCCCTAAGCAAACACCTGGTTAGACTCTGTGGTAGAGTGAGGAGGGGAAAAGCATGACAGGATTTTCCAGTTCCAGGACTGCTGCCCACTGTACTTTTCCATGTTTTCCAGCTCCTGAGCAGCTGATGCATACACAGGCACAGAAGGGAGGGGCTCCTACCATCAGCACTGTGTTGCCATCCCTTTCTCCACCTCCTGCAAAAAGTCTTTCTGAACAAGTTTCCCTGTGCCGTGGGGAGGATGCGGCCACAACTGCAGACACTGGGCTCACTTGCACTCACTCCCTCTTGATTTACAGAACTTCCCTGCTAACAGCTGCATTGCAGATGAACTCTCTTAAAGTGGACACGCAGTAAGTGAGACAGTAGGACACAGAGCTGCTCCAAAGGCAACACAGCCATATCAGCACCTTCTCTGCCGCACACACAGTGACTGTTCCTGTGCAAGAGCTCCAGCAGCTCTGTCTTAACCCCACTAGCCACAGAGGGTCCTGAAGAGCACAGCCTAACAAAGAGAAACCACACCAGTGAGCTTATTTCTGGACATGAGTTCCCTTCTTCTCCCCATCAGCTGATCACATCAGGTGTCCCTGGTTTTGGATGAACCAGCTAAGTAAGTATCAGACTACAGCCGGTTAGCAGACAAGGTAACAGTGTGACAGGGAGGCAGATCTCAGCAGTGTCAAGTCACTGCAATGCAGGATCCAGGAATTCAAAGATGCAGAAGGAAGAATTTAACTTCCTCTGGCTCAGTCGAGCTGCATGTTGCCTTGTTCCTGAGCCAACCCCCACCACCCCTTTAGATAAGGTAACTGCAACCATGAGACCCGAGTTTTGTTGCCAAGATGGGGAAGAAATTTTGGCTGTGTTTTCAAATGAGAAAAAAACTTCAGCAATTAACATTTCATAATTCATCAGGGAGATAAGAAACTTCTTGACTATTCGTGAGGTGGTGGAAGGGAAAGCTTTTTAAGCTCAGCTTCAGGACTACTGAAGAAACTAAATGTACAGAGCCAGAAAGAGCTAACAAGACATAATGTGCTTGCTTAAAACTGTAACCAGGTCTGCAGCAACATAAACTGCTAGCAGCAACTAGAGTCATCTGAACTTGTCAGCAATATTTGATAATGATTATCAAAAAAGCCAACTGCCTTGTGCCTCTTTTTTTATATCTCTGATGCTTAACTTGGCTGTCTGGAGAAGACAAATGTGTTATGAGAGCTCGACTCCCAGTCTACTGCCGTAGACGTGCTTCCACACAAAGGACAAGCTGACCAACACTTCACTCCTCTACATCATCCTTATTAAGTGCAAGAGCAATTCAGACAGACAGAGAAGGTTGTGCATCATTGCTCTGCACTGAAAATTTTAATCCAGGCAACTTCATAACAAGCAGCAGACACAACACAACATCCTAATCTGCAGAGCTGGCAGATTCTAGGCCAGATGACACACGAGACAAACAAAAATGGGCAGAGCTGAAAGCCACTTTTCAATGAGCAGTCCAAAAATCAGGAATATTTAAAGTAACACAGGAGCTATGAATCACTACTTTAACTTGCACTGAAGAAACACATCATCACAATCAAGCTTTGTCGCTGCACAGGCACCAGTTATAAAATAAAGCCGTGCAACTTCAACGCTCCTAATCTCCCCAACACAATCTCAACAGAGGACATTTGATACCCAAAGCTTACATGGACTGGGCCCTGAGGCAGGCAAAATTAAACTTAACAGCACACCAATTCTTTTGGCAAACAACAGAAAAGTCCTGCTTGGCATCACCAGGCTATACTCTCTAGCAGCCTCTAAGAAAAATGTTCCAGCATGTCCCTGTGGGTTACAAAGGCCAGTAAAGACAAGTTTGTCCTTCTACATCTATTTTTTCCTCCAGCCATTGGGCTATTTCTTGGCCCATTACCTGTGAAATGTTATAAGCTTTGATATAAAGGAATACGAGGAAATAAATAAAATTTGAAAAAACCAAAACAACAACAACAAAACAAAAACAAACCCAAAAAACCAAGCAAAAAAACCCAAACAAAAAAAAAAACCCACAAAAAACCAAAAAAAACCACCCCCAAACAAACAAACCCCCAAGATACACATGGACATTTTCAGAATGGCAGCTACTCTAATACAATAGAAACACTAAGTTTATTTGGCAGGCACTGGAGACCAATATAGGATGGGTTTTAACAAGCTGTTTTCCCTGGAAAAGCTTCCAGAGTACGCATGTAATTTGAAATGTGCATCTAGAAAGTGCTTCCCAGAGAAAGCACAGGACTGTCCCCATGAAGTCACATTTCAAGTCAGGTATGTGACATCAGGTGTCTAGCAGCAAACACAGCTGGATAAATACACACATCTCACCCATCTCCAGAGCTGCAGGAAACTCTACACACTGACTACATTCTGCTGCACAGACAAGGAGACCCCTTATGAAAGAGAGGTCCCTGTAAAAGAACCGGGAACAGAGGAAGTACACTGAGGTTTAAGGATTTAGTTCCTCTGTCTCCTTTTTTCACCTCACACGTCAGGCTATGTCAGACTGCTTCTCCTTTTCTCACTGCTCCCCTGGGATTGAGAAAACCTCTTTCAAAAAAGAGTTGTCTTCAACATCAAGAAACGACATCTCTGTCTTCACAGCTATCACTTACCACAGTCTACACCAACTGATTTATCACAGATGACACAGTAACTGCATAAGATAAAGCACATCCAAACACTGAGTTACTCCACAAGACAAGCGGCAGCCTACACCAGCTAATTCAGGTGCCTAGAACAGGAGTGGAAGTGAAGGAAAAGAAACTGGCTTTGGAGGCTTAAAATCCTTGCTCTCACTTATGGCCTGTATTCACAGGAGCTTTAAAAGTCCACTGGGATTTGGGCTAGTGGGAAAGACCTATATCATTAATTTCCATAGATATTAATGTCTCATTTTGTAAAAAAATGTTTTAAGTTGAAGAAACCCTTCTAGAATGAAACTAGTTTTTATTACCACAATTCTATCCTACTAAGTCTTCAGCAGACAAACATTTTATGCTAGTATATTGCTGTTCAGAGGTTTCCCAGGCACAACCAGGTAGGTCTTTCCTGAAGCTGCCAGCAAGAAGGTACTGTGATAATTTGCAGTACTGCAAACAACCAAGCAATACCACCTTTTACTATGGAGCATTGAGATCTTGGGCACTGAGTGCAGAGACCCCCTCACCAGCTCCTTGATCCCCAGCCAGCTGCAAATCATTAATTCTCCTAGGACCAGTCCTTACCATGGTCAGCCTCCACAAAGGAGGCTGCAGGCACAGAGTAGTAATAGGACTTCCTCAGACTCCAGTGGAGGGAAAACTGCCAAGCTTAGCCTCTCTCGTGTACTGCCTGCCCACCACGCTATCAACTCTGATATGCACGGACACTGCCTCAGCTCTGGGAAGGGAACAAAAGCAGTATGCAGGGTCAAGACCACTACTAGCCCTAGTAGTGCTGACATGGTTTTGCATCAGACATTTTCAATGACAACAGTCTTGTGCTATCGATGACAGCAGTGCAGGCTGGTTAGAATCATAGTCTGCAACCTGCAGGCAACACTGAAACTTGATTTGCATGAACTCTAGTGCAGAAAATCTCTAAGCACAAAGTAAAGAACTAGAGTTACTTGTAAGTAGAGGGAATAGGGAATAGGGAAAAAAAAAACCAAACCAAAAAGGAGAGACCATCTTTTCCCACTTCTTACGTTTCACCTGCCAAAGCAATGCAAATCCTGATGATTCATGGGTGCATTCACCCCCTCTTCAAAGAGGAAATTGGTCAGAGCAGTGTTGCCCAGAGTTTAGACTGGAGGAGGAATGCCGGTCTGCATTCCCCCCTGCCACCCCAGTGGCTATAGGAGAGTGAGCCTGGTATTTCTCACTAGGATACTGTCCTTCGTTAATACATCATCACCCACCCTCCTCCCTCCCTTCTCTCCTATGAGAAAGTTTAATCCTTTGGCTCACATGCATCTGGTAAATTTTTCAGTCCCTGTTTGCCACTGTCATCATGGCAACAGCCCCCAGAGATAACCCAGCAGCTCTGCCACAGCAGACAGGCTGCCACTCCCTGCCTGATCTGCCATTCAGCCTTTGGCTCGTAGGCCGACAAAGAGCTATGCCCACTCCCAGGCTCATCTTCACAAGCATGTTCCTTCCTTAGAGATAAGTTTACATGGGGTTTGTTTTTCTTTAAAATTAACTATGTCTTCATTCCCACAATGCCTACTCTTTACTCTGAGACAATTCTCAGCTCAATTTTTGGGACTCTGACAGAATCGCGTGAACAATAGCACTGCGAAGAGATGCCACCTTTGCTGCCTCGGAAAGAAAAGGGTCTTGTGTTTAACAGAGAAATCACCTGTGGCTTCTAGAAAAAAGATTAGCTAGCAACCTTAGCCACAGGTAACACCATAGCTCATGGCTGTGGATGCTTGGACAATGGCTAACTCAGGATGGGAACCTTGGATGGGAGCAGCAGGACAAGGGGTCACCAGAGAGATATGTAACTTGTGCTCCCAGGAACATAACACGAAGGTTACATGCACATGCACATTCTCTGAAAGGTCATCGCGTTTACTCAACTCACATCTCAGAGACGGGGAATTCTCCCTCTGACTCTGCCAGGAGCAGAGCGAGACAGATCCTGACACCAGGAGTAAAGCCATGGCTATCTCCTCCTCTCCTGGCTCCAGCATAAAAAGGCAAGATACAACATTAACCAGCTCTCTCACATCTCTCTGTTAGTCTCAGCCATCAGTAATCAGCCACTTGCACCAACAACCACACTTCCCAGTCTGCTCATCTAAACTGGGGGAGCAACAGGAACTGTGCAATATTCTCTGGGAGGAAAGGAGGAGAGTAAAGCAGCATTACTAAAGGGCTATTTTCAATCAAAACGTTATAGATTAATATAACTATGGGTTAAAGTAACTGATCCATGAGAAACAAATGAGCATTCAAAACAAACTCAAAATTAAAACAGAAAGAAAGGCAGATGAAGTGTAAAAGGTGAAAAAAGCTACGAGGAATCAAAATCTAACACCTATAGACTAAGTTTCACCAGAAATTTAAATTCATGCCCCACTTATCTTTGGCTACCCTAAGTGTTCAGAAAGCTTACTTCTAAGATACTGCCAGCCCATTTCTTCAGAGGTATTCTGCAAGTGTTCTCCGAAAATCATGCAGGCAGCAATACCAGAATGTTTGGGGAGATGTTACCAAAGTATAAAGTGATATTTAAATAGACAGTAAATTTAATAAGGTATAAAAAGGAACATGATGTCAGCCTAATTCATAAGGCCCCAATTTTTGAAGCATTAAGCTTACTGTCGTAAGGATCAGCAGCAACTACAGTAGTTTAAGTCACATTTCCTCCATACACTAAAAAAAACCCCAAAACATCTAATGAGCACCTCAAAATTTTAAGGATTCATTTGCCCATCAGAAACCAGTGCACCTCTGTTTTGCCAAAGATGACTACTCTGAGCACCAACATCACTTCTGTTGCAGACAAACACACAATGATGTGAGATACTCCACATTTCTGTTTTTACAGCATTCAAGGCTTCTTTCCTGTGCTGGTGACCCTAGGGCCAGGCAATATTGCCTTCTTCACCCAACCAAGCCAACAGCAATAGCTCACTCTATAGTCAAACACTGGCAAATGAACATGGTTTGTTTTTTTTTTTTTTAAAGCCTGTTATGTTGGTAAAAATCAGGAGATTTCAAGACCAGAGGAAACAAAAAGAAACACCTGAAATACCAAAATAGGTGACAGGTCAGAGTTAATTAGAAGTGGGGGCAATGCCTTCATTGTCAGGGTTGTGCTCACAGACAGCACAGTGGAGAGAAATGTTTGCATTAGCATGCTTCCCTTTTAAAAACTGTTTTCCCCCAGTTTGGAGGGCCAGAACAACTAGAATACTTCCAGGGTGTGGAAAGGAACAAAAATATTGTCATAGTCCTCTCTTAAAACAGTGAAACAGTGGTGCTAAACCATTGTTGGGGAGGAGGGCGCTCTTTAAAAATTTCTTTATGATCTACAGGTGAATCCTCCTCTGCTACTGATTTTGCTACTGTCTAGAGAAGGATTTAATTTGGAAATAGTGAAATCTCCATGCTACATCCCAAAACCAACAAAAGAAAGCAAATAGTTTTTTCACGGGATCCTTCCTACAAGAAATAGAAGTAGCTCTCCTTGCCCCAGATATCTACAGGGTGCTCAACATCCTGCTCTTCACTGTAGGGACACCTACAAATATTTCAGCCATGGCTGGCTGATGAGAGTAAATGCTCTAGAGCCAAGGGCTTCGGGACACGTGCAGGAGTTAGTCTAATCACATTTCTGCCATACACAAATCCAGTTTATATTGGGAAAACAAGAAACCCGACTCTCTCACCAAGCTCCTTTCTCTAACCTCATGCAGAGCCAGTAGGAACTCCTGCCCAATCTGTGTGCCCACTTCCCCCCCCCCATTGTTAATGCTGGAAATTTAATACTCAATGTGACCACTGAGAAGACAGACACAAGCTGAAATCCTGTCTGCTCTGTTCCAGCTCCTTTATAAAATATACAGCGTAAACTGAGAGGCAACCTGGGGTAACCCCAACCATCACTAACATCCACAGTGGGAGGAAGCCAGCTTCTGGCCATAGCGAGCCACAGTAAAGCAAGGCGTCCACCACTCGCCAGCCAGACAATCTCTGCTGGCTCTCATACCAGGGCATTTTCCTGCCTGTACTGATATGTTGGGGCAGGCAAAAAGCCAGGCTGATCCTCAGCAGCTCCCCACTAAGCTCCCAGCTCCAACCTCTGCTCCAAGGTCAGGGTCTCTTCTTATGCACAAGCCCTCCTCTTCTCCGAACACCTCTTCCAATGAAATTTCCCCTTGTGGTATATATACACACTATTTGAACCCCTCTTCCCCTATGCAGGGGACGGCAAGCAGAAGCAGGTAGGAAGAAGAGCGGGAGGCAGGCTGCTGCTGGGAGGTAGAGGGCTGCTGTTTATGGTATCAGCTGAGCAGCCTCACCACCAGTCCCTGCCGCACTTGTGTGCTGTGGTGCAGAGTGAAGAGTTCAGCCACTTGCTACCCATGAGCCCACCCCATCAACTGATTCCTCCCCTACGGCCCCCATCCCTCAGCACCCAGCCTCTTACAGTCACTCCACCAGGCAGCTCCCAGCCTCATACCCTCCTCTGGGGGGTGTGCAGCAGGCTCTGCTCTGCTCCCTACTTCCCTCCATGTGTGCAAAGACTTCCAAAACATTTCCAACCCACGGCAGCTGATCTGCAATATATGCTCCCTAGTCACAGCATCTCTCAGACTTCAGCAGGCAGCAAAGGGGAGGCACTGGGTGGAGCTGGGGTGCAGGGAAGCTCTTCACTCAGCCCATGCTTCAGGAAGGGCAGCTTCTCTCCCACACCAAATGACTGGACCTGATTTGGCTGCTCAGCAAGTATGACTGAGCAGACACGGTTTGATTTGCCATCCCCTGCAAAAAAGGACATTTGTTCTCAACCTGCAAGCACAGGAACACACAGAGGGCACCTATCACAGGACATTTCTACACGAGTGAGTCTGGCTTTGCGCTGGAGCCCTCTGTGAGCGGGTGTTGGGCTTGCCTGCCCTGGCAGAGCCGCTGGCCCCGCTGCAGTGCAGCGCCCTGCACGCAGCCAGCTCCAGCGCTGTGCGCTGCCCCACGGGGGACTCAAAACCTGGCAGCCGCAAGAGCAGTCCCAGGGAGTCCTAATGCAAGCAGCAGCTACCAACACAGACAGAACAGACCAAGAATGATGTTGGGGACTGATGCTGCTAAACGTCCTCTGCAGCATTCAAGCTCAACGTTTTAGTGTCCAGGGAAACTACTTCTGACACCTTTGACAAAACACATTGTAAAGCCCAAATCGACAACCACTACAGAACCAAAAGCCAGGACAATAGTGGTGTGGGGAAAAAGGCAGAGTTGGAAGTAAAAAGAGTGCTTTTTTCCTCTTGGGGTTTGATACACAGAAGTAATTCCCTGCTCCTCCCACAATCCACATAATCTCCTACAGGAACAACAACAAAATAAATGGGTAGACTGCAAAATTTTATCCGGTTTACAAATTTGGAAAGATGAAGAACAGGGAGAGAAGCCACCTCTATTTCACAGACAAGAGCAAAGCCACAGTATGGAGAACACAGTGAAGTGGACTAACTTACAAGACAGCTGTTTTTAATTTTTTCATCAAGAGATGTCACTTGCAAGAGTTAAAAGATACAGATTTTTCAACAGCAAATTAAATTTAACCACAGATGTAATACACAGAGATTTTTCCCCCTGCACCGAAAAAAAAAGGGCAGAAATACTACAGATGGTGGCAGGATCACTAAATACTATTTGGTATAAAAAAACATACTAAAAATTACCAAATCCTAAAGCTCTGCCTACCTCTTTCCAAAGCCAGACTCTCTTGAAGTATATGCTGGCACGTCAAATTGGGGATATTTCCCTACTGCTACTAAAACTACTGCTTCTCTCTTGATTTTTTGATCACTGCAAGTAATTTTACTTCATTTGAACTTCACCGTAGCACTACTTGCTATAAATTTTCATGTTCAAAAAGTATTCTGGTGAAAGCCACAAGACAACTTTCAAAAAACTACAGTTATTACTTCCCTCTACCCATAGTGCTGGTAAAAGTCTGTGCATTCAATCCCATAGGAATTTCACATGACTGAAGCATTGTATTTCCCCCATGTGTAATAACCACTGCTCTTATATGTCAGCTGAACGCTGACTAAGGTGAAGTCTGTTTCCTCTCCCTTTCCACAAGCATTTGGACCCTATTTAACATTAAACTTCTTGGCATGGTCTTCACTGGGCAGTGTTAAGCATCAACACAACATGAATAATAGCAAATACTTCATTAAAGTCAAAATATGAATTTTAATTTAGACCAGCTCTTACTGAAAAAACTTATTTAAGACAACAGGCATCTAAAAGTCATAGACAATATAAAAAAGAGACTCTCCTCTCAACAGCTGACTTGGTATTTTATGAAGGGTGAAGTTTACTGGAATGAAGCTATTAGGACCAGCACCCCATCCATTCTCCTTGCTTTCACAGAGAAGCCTTGTAAAACACAGTGCCTCTTCAAGTCTTTACCCGTTAATTGCATGTAATTCACCCTGAAGCATTCCTCTTCCTCCTTTTCAGCACTTCCTAGAAAGCTCTCTAGTATTTCTTCATCATGAGTCTTGAAAAACAAAGGTAACAAGAAGTACTGCAGGAGGAGAGCAAGGCTGTATTTCCACTGCCTTGAACAGAATCAAGGAAAGCACTACAGCAGGCAAAACTTCTGTGAAGCAGCAATGGGCTATACATCGCAGCAGCAGCAAGATGCTGACTCTTGAAGTTACTACATCAGGTGTCCATACAAGTTCAAATTCTGCTAGGGATAGTAAAAAATGTTAAATGTAGCTATGCTTAAGTTGGAGAGGGGCTGGCTGTCCCCACATAAGGGAATATTTTGGCACTGTGACCACGCCTAGAAGAAAACCAGCAGCATGAGAGGCAGGTCAAGAGGGTGGGTTACCCTGCACAATGGACAGAGTGCAGCTGGGCGTACAGGAGAGCCCCGGGCTGAGGTACTGATGGGCAGAGACATGGACACCCCAAGGAGAAGTGCCAGCTTGGGGAAGGGACACATCAGGCAACACATATCCAGGATGCTGCAGAATTAACACCATAATTCTGCTTCTCAGGGAGACAGCTTTCTAAAATGCCTTTTCCCGAGACTTTCATTTTCACGTTGCTGAATTGAATCTCCCTAATCACTGATTTACAGCTGCAATGTCTAAATAGCACACATTTTTCCTTCAATGCGTTAAAGACCTATTCCAAGGTGAATTCACTAACTTCCTATCAAAACACTCGGTCTTTTACTATAAGTACTTTTTGTACCTTCCCCTTGATCTCTCAGCAAACACAGCTGGAATAACTGAGGAACCGACATATTCAGTTGTCACCATCCACTTTTCACAGATTTCTCAGTCCTCAGTTAGAACTTCAACACAACCTGATCGGTCCCTTGCTTCTGATACTCTTCTGTACTAGCAGAAACATACATTTTCTTTCTTGGTTCTCCCCACACTTACTCTACCTAACCAATATGTCTTTAAGTATATCATTGCCAGCTGCCTCGAGTTAAGTAGCTGAAGACCAGGCTAGTAGCCTCCATGTATTTTATTTATAGGAAGGTATGAAATCTAAATAGTAAGTATAGATCAAAACATGCCCTGTATTCACCCATACTTACTTTTCCTACTTAGTGGGTCATTAAACTGTCATCCCCTTACTATGAAAAACAATTAGAATCTATATATTTCTCCCTCATTGAATGACCAAACACTTGAAAATTGACTCAGTCAGTTTTTCTGAGTGTTTTGGATGTCAGCAAATATGTTTTTGAATTTTGTTTCAACTATATTCAGTCTGCAGTTTTTCCCATTTTTCTTATCTCCAGAGTTAACTTCAATACCCCGTCCTTCGTAAGGTAACGGTTTATCCTTTGTGAACAGTTTATCAAATTGCCCCCTCCCTTCTCAAAGCAGCCTGGTGTCCATTAACACCTGAGAAATGGCTCTCCTGAGCTTTAGTCCTCACTACAGGATGGACAGGGAAGTCTGCAGAGCAAACACGGCATTAATGGCCGTTAGCAAAGCAAAGCCACTCTTCAAACCTCTCCCATATTAAGTTGAACTAATTTTGAACTCAAGAGATTGGATATCCCACCTACATCAGCAGGCACTGTCACGTGACCATTGAGGGGATACTGATTCTCAAAAGATCTACAGCCACCTCATTAACAATCTAGGGCTCCACTGGTTGGCCCCCAGCATGACCTCACTCAGGCTAAATACTAAACACCTTAGCACACATGCTTGCTTCCAGAAGTAGAAAAACAAACAAACAAACAAACAAACAAAAAAAAGAAAACCCAAAAAAGAAAAGAAAAATCACTGCTTGACAGCATACTACCACTAACACTACTTCATACAAACCATACAAACTACAGTAAATGGAAATTTTTCACTATTCTTCAAGCCGTCTTCTGCTCTTATCATCACATTTCATATTCTGGCAAAAAGGAGAATACATATTCTATTTTTCTTTTTTGTAAGGATTAGGCAAAACATTATTCACTTCTAAATCATTTATCAAGATCAGTTGCTTTCTCCTCACGCTTTTCTCTTTCATTTCACAGTCAACCCCTGTACTAAGCCCTCTACTCAACTAGCAAGATAGTCAAGGGCTTCATACATTAATTTTGTCAAATCTGAAAGGCCTCTAAAGATTTACAACTTTTCTTGTTCACCTGTTCTAGAAACAATTGCCTCTGGCATCTCAACTTGTTGCACTCCCTGTTTTCAGCATCTTTCATTGCAGTTCAATTTCTTTCACTGTCCCCCTCATCCACCCCACCCACAAGGCAACTTTAATCCCTGTAGTGATTCCCTACACACTAGAAGATACACATTCCCCTCATACTCTGTGGTCTACTACCCTTTGTGCATATGTATGTCCCTGGAAAACAGAAGACTAACAGCTTGGGAGAACAGTTAAGATTTTTTCTTTTCATAACACTACACTCTAGTTTCAGGCTTTGTAAGTCTCCAGGAGTAATGAAAGCACAAACCCCTTGTTCTAATATGCCGAGAAGTCAAACTGGAAAGATTTCTCCATCCAACCTATTTCTGCCTTTGAAGGCAGACTTTTTAGTTTCCAAACACACCACCTTTAACTACAGCATGAAAGGAGCAAGGCATATAGCATCTATCTTTCAAAAAAATAATCACATCTGTTCTGGTAAGACAGATCTCCTAGGTAAAAAAGACATTCAGCAAAATAAGACCGCAACACTTCTCTTTATTATGAGTGATTGGTACACACACACACATAGATGAATCTACCTCTAGCTCATCTTGAAGAAGAAAGATCTCAAGAAGAAAAAAGACAACATCACTTTAGAGAGTATCCATTTCCAGACACAGGAATTTTTCTATCATCCCACACTACCTTCTTTCAGTCTCCTCTTTGCCACACAACTCAATTATTTTGAAATGCTTAAATAATGACCAGAACAAGAAACTACAGATCCCTTAAATATATTACAGCCTCAACTCCAGTGAAGTATTTTTCTATTAATATACAGAAGAAAGGCAGATAGAGACACTAACCTCTGGCTGACAGTTTTTTGGTGTTGATAATTTTTGCAGCATACTCCTGGGAAGAATTTTTCTTTACACATCTGCGGACCACAGAGAAGGCTCCCCTGGAAGAAAAATTAAAGAGCGTAGGTGCTATGAAACTGAACATGGGAATATAATAGCAACAATTCCTGTCCCCAGATTGGATCAGATTAAGGACAGGGCAGAAGACATACAGAGGAGGGACATAACACCTGAGAATCTGATGAACAATGCATGTTGTCTCATCAGCAAAAAACTTAGGTCTATATGGTACTCAAGCCTCCTGATGACTCCTCAAGCCCCCTCACAAACAGCACAGTAGGAAGAGCACACTGTGTGGGGAGAAAGAGACCATACAGGCACAGAAACAGGACATGAAGGGATTGATAAACAGGAGACAAACAGCCCAGAAAGGTGCTGTGAACACTAGCCAGTAAGTCCCTCTCCTGAAGACAGCACCCCGGCAGCCACAGCACAAAACCAGGACTCATTTCTCCCATGTTCAAGTGCAAGCTCAGTCACAAAATCACTGCAACACTTTGCAAAAGTTACTAGTTCTCTTCTATCCCTCAACCCACCTGCAAATGGGGATAAGCATGTACCTATTAATGAAGTAAGTAGAAAACTATGAGGCTTTGTACATTTTCTCAAGCTGAAACTATTATTATAACTATTCCAAAGAGAATTCCTCTTGGAGAAGAGGTCTGAGAGAGAGAGAAGGAGGATTTCTGTAAGGAAAAAGAGTGAATACAACAGAGACCAAGGTGAAAAGATAGAGACTGAAAATTTACAGGACTACACAGTGAGCACTTGAAAACAGCCCCTTATTTCTTAAAAACAGAAAAACAAACATGGTGGGTAAAGAATAACTAGCTTTACAGGAATGATCTGAAAAGGGGAAAGGACAAATATGAGAAAACTAGCAGTCCTTCAGATCAGGAATGCAAACCCGTGTCTAAGGGCAAATGTACGTATTTCAACTATGAGAAAGAGGAACAGAAGCTGCACAAGGGCCCCACATACAGTCAGTCCTACAGGGAGCCTAAAATAGCTTGAATCCCTCCAATACTGCGGAGTCCTGCCTTTTTATCCCCTTCCTCAACCTCTACATACAAACCAATGAGCATCAAGGTGAGCACCAACACTGGGGCCCGGGCTTGGTGACACACAGCTGCAGCAGTGTGGGGAGGGACAGGGACACCGGGCTGGAGAGAAGAGATGCAGCAGAGCCCAGCAGTTGGTGCAGGAAGGGAGGGAGCGAGCAGCAGCACCCACGAAAGCACCGTCCCCATAATCCTACCTCGGCCCTTTCTACGCTGCTTTCCTGCCCAACTGGGCTCCCCTGCAAAGCCCTGTCCTAGGGTGCAGCAGCAAGTCTGCCAATGCGGAGACAAGTGCGGAGAGAGGGAGGGAAGAAGCGAGGGAAGCAGGGAGGGAGGAGAAGCGCGGTGCAGCAGCACCTGGTCCTTTCGCAGGGACAAGGAAGTGGGGACTGAAGCATCGCGGAGTGACTGTAACAGCGTCGCGTCCCAGCGCAGAAACAGTTGCAGAGAACGGCAACGTGTAGCTGGGAGACGGCGCGGGGAGGAGAACGGGGCAGCCAGGTCCGGAGGAAGGAAAGGAGGGAAGAGAGGGAATCTCGGGGTGCAACAGGAGCGCGCAGCCCAAGACAGGCTGCGGGGACACCCGCTGCGGCGGGGCGACCCAGGAGGGCAGGAACGCCTTTCCCTCCGGGGGCTGTGCCGCTGGGGTGGACGGGGGGCTGGAGAACAGGATTACAGCGCGACAGCTAATCCTCCTCCAGCTCCCGGGAGAGCCGGGTCGCCGGCACAGCGCTCCCGGCAGCGCCGGTGGGTCCCGGGGCCGGGGCGGGCGGCGGGGCGCGGCGCGGGGCGCACAGCAGGCTCCGTACTTGCCAAGCTCCTCGTAGAGCTGGTACTCGTCGGTGAAGCGGGTGCACGTTGCCGTGGTGGCCATGTTCGGGCTGCGGGAGGCTCAGCGTCGCTGGGGCATGGGGCAGGGCGGCGGGGACGGGCCGGGCGGGCGCGCTGCTCGGCGGCCTTCCTCCTGGCTCGGCGGGGCGGCGCGGGCTCCCCCGGCGCCCGGCTCGGCGCTCCCCGCTCCGCCGTGCACAGTCACCGCTCGCCGGGGAGGGGAAGGAGGCTGAGCCTGGCCAGCACCGCGAGAACTGGCTCGGAGACACCCCGCGCCGGCCCCCTCCCTCCGCCGGCCCCGGCCCGCCGCGGGGTGTGGCCGCCGGGGGCGCTCCCGGGGCGCCCGCAGCGCCGTCGCCCGCCGGGGGCTGCAGCCGGGGCGCGGCCGCTCCCCCCGCCCGCGGACGCGGAGCGGGCACTGCAGTGAGCGCCCCCGCCCCGCGCCAAGGGCGGGCGGACTGCGGCGGGCGCGCCCCCTCCCCGCGCGCTCCGCAGGCGGCCGGGAGCAGACCCCGGCCGGGGCACCGCGGGTATTTCTCTTAATTCCCGGCGCGAGGGGCGCCGGGCCAGCCGCGGCCGGATAAGCTTCCTGCGTGCGGCGGAGGGGAGGGAAGAGGGAGCCGCCGCCGTCGCCGCTGCCCTCCCCCGGGCGCACGTCAGCGGGGCTAACACCGGGCCACCCGGCCCCTGCGAGCCGCGGCCCGCCGGCAGCAGCCGCCCGGCTCGCTCCGGCCGCTCCGTGCGCGGCGAGGGACAGGCGGCAGCTCCTGGCCACCGCCGCCCGTCCCGACCGCAGCCAGAGCCCGGCTCCCAGCGGAGGGAACCCGGCCCGCTGCGCTGCCGCCCGCGAGCGGGGGAAGCGGGGCCTCAAGCCCTTCTGTGGATCCACCTCAAAGTTGGGCCCTGTGCTCCCGAGCGCTGTCAGGGTGCCCGACCTTGGGGACGCGTGTGGAAGTCCCCGAGGAAATGAACCATCTGGTGCAGAGGTAAAGCGGTAACACGCGAAATGTCTTGAAACTGTTAAAGAGTGAGAACCGGCATTCGCACACACGCGTGGTTTATGGTGATGGGACTTGGACGCAGAGGACAAACAGAAATCATCAGTCTCCCAACTACAAAAGAAAACAAACCAGCCTCTGTTGTCTCTACTAGCACAGCATCTGAGAGTGCTGCTGCAGTGCCTTCATAAGCAAGTTTGTTTTCTCCTTTTACTTAAGTGAGTCTGTCTCTGTCTGAACAATTGCCAAATCTGCTTAATATGCAGATTTATATAGGGCAGTCACTGATCCAGCCAGAGAGGGAAGGGCTGCGCTGGCCTCTCCTGCGTGACTGGGAGTGCAAGCT
The DNA here is from genome assembly GCA_026261815.1 of Monarcha castaneiventris obscurior. Lineage (NCBI taxonomy): Eukaryota > Metazoa > Chordata > Aves > Passeriformes > Monarchidae > Monarcha > Monarcha castaneiventris. The sequence continues at coordinate 20,939,645 of JAMPIT010000886.1, forward strand.
GTGTTAAGAACATTCAGAGAGACAGATGAGTGTACCATAAGCCAGGAGTAGCATTAAACTGATCTGAAAATTAAGAGTACTGTGTAAGTACCATATATTTCTGCGCCGTGTCTGGACTATGAAATCATCATGTTATTCAATCATCGAAAAGCAGTGACAGCAGCTACCTGCATATTCCCCCTGCTCCCTGTCTCCAGGTTAAATGCAGCCAGCCCAGTGCTGCAAAGACTACACCGAAGTGATGCAGTGGGCAAAAATTCCCTCAGCCTATGCAGAAAGTAGATAGCAAAAGTAGGACAACATAGCAGTAGCATTACAACAAAGCAATACCTCTGGAAGGTGATTATGAAACAACAGCATTCTGCGTCTTACACCATGCCAGCATTTAAACCTGGAAACCTGCTGACACAGCTGTATAATTCAGAGAACCAACAAATGATCTATCCAACAGGTATCAGTTGATCAGTCTCCTGCCAAGATAAAAGTGCTCCAACAGCCTCATTTGGTGGTCCACCAGTTTCTTTAACAGAACAGTTGCAGCCAAGGAGGAGAGCAGTTTGACAACCCATGGTCCTTACCAGGGGAATTGGCTGATAACACGAAATTCAAGTGGGAGATTTTATATACAGAGGTGGGCAATGTTGCTGATACACAACCTGCACTGCATTTCCACCATCCAAAATGACATTAGATGTCCTTTGTGCAGGAAAAGTGAGCTGTTAAGTTTGTGCTGTGGTTGCGCTAGGCGATGTCATCAGGAAATATGCAACCCCTTCCCGATGTTAAAATGTAAAGAGCAACTGGAACAGGGCTCTGTTCCACAACACAAAACTGAGAGTGGAGGATTAGGACCAAATTTTAGCGTGCTGTAATGAATAAGCAGCCACAGGGAGGGAATCTTACTTTTATGCAGAGGAAAGCAGTCGAGCCATGACAAAAAAGTACAGCAACAGAAGAGGTTTACCTAAAGCCATGTATTAAACTGAGAGCTATTCTGCAGTTGAAAACTGTTTTAACTGGTCTCAAGGAGTGTTCTGTGCTCTACAGAAAGCACCTCATGATTTTTAAGAAGCTCTGATTGCAGTGGTCTCATAAAAATACACGAGGAACGTAAAACAAGGGAGACAAGAAGACGTTTCTCATCTTCAAGTTTTACAAGGAAAAGTGAAGTCTGGAAATCAGAAGGGGAACAGAGGATCAAGCGTGTAAAGAAAAGCTAACCATGTGTTCTGCATAGCAAGTGCTACAGAAACAGATTGCTAACTGAGAAACTTGTGTTAAGTGAGAAGTGGGATATAAATTGAGTGACAGACTTGATTAAACCAAGTACTGAGTGGGAGACTAAATTATGAGAGTAGAGTTTTTAAAAGGAATGTAGACAAAATGAAGCAGGAGGAGGGGTGGCAATATGGATAAGAGAGTATTGTGTCAACAGAAAGAAATATTGATGTTCTGGCTGACATTCCAGTCTACTTGTACTGAGAGCAAAACTGCAAAGAGAGGTGAATCTGGATGGTGCCTGGTCAGAATAATGTTGCAGGGACCAGAAAATATCTGAACAGTAAGAAATGGTTTTGAGAGCCTGTGCAGTACTAATGGGAGATTCAGCTAATGAACAATAAGTGAGATCCTGACCTAAGTTGTGCAGGATTGAAATCTGGAAGCAATGCTTTGCTTTTAGTATTAGCCAGCTGCAGATTTCACATTAGCAGAGTAGCAGTTTTGGTCTCTATCTTTGAAGTAGCACAGTTTGGCTTATACAGTATTCTGAATGTCAGGGATCTGGGAGGTATTAATCTGATTTTAGTAACTGGAGCTGAGTAAGAGGCACTAAAGAAAGTAAGTAAAATGCAAAGAATTTAATGCAAAGCCCATGGGCGTAAATGGACATTTCCTCTGATGTTAATGGACTTCGGATCAGGCCCCATCTGTCCATGGAGCCTAAGGTCAGCTTTGGTATGTTCAAGAATGTCTGTGGGAAGGCAATAACACAAAAGCATTGGTCTTTAGGGAAGCAGAGTGAAGGACTAAAAAATTAGTTCACAGAAACTAACTGGAATTCAAACCACCGTGGAAAATGGGAAGGATGCTGGAGAAGATGCATGATAGCATCTTTCCAGCAAGGTTGAACAAGCCCAAGGGCAGCATGTATCACTGTGCTGAGTGGAGCAGTGCTAGCCAGTACCAGATATGAAGAGAAGGTGTTAGCAAAAGTAAAGGACTTGGGAAGGGTAAGAACGGGTGGAGTTAGAAATCAGTCTGGGAAGTTGAAAGCAAGAAGCAGAAAAGGAACATGCAGTAAAGAAAATGAGTAGGCATATTTTTTAAATAGACATTTTCTGGGTTTCTGCTGTTAACTTGGGATCCCACAAGGAATCAACCAATTTTCCTTTCTGTGCCTCTGCTCTCCAGCCTGCCTCTTTAAAGTGAGTAACTCCTGGTAGGTCTTTATCTCTCACAAGGCTATTACAGGGCATAAAATCAACCTGCCCTGCTATTGTGTGGGGCTTCCTGACACTACTTCAGTATAGTAACAAATGAAAATGTAAAACAAAACATCCAGACATCTAAAATTGTGTAAAATATTCCATCATCTTAAAGTGAGGGATTTTTTGGCAGGTGAGGAAAAGTTTTGAAATTCTTAACTATTATTTTGCTTTTGAATCTACAAAGAAACATACCTTAATCAAGCATCATTTTATCATGACTGTTCACAGACTCACGTTCATGTTCACAGATTTCATAGGTGATTATTCATGTTGGCTATACAAAATCTCAAATTTTGTTTTTTACTTATGCCATTTTTGAGTATCTACCAAGAAAATCAATTGTCTTTAATGTGCCTGGTTGTTCTCTTCCTTCTCCCAAACTGACATTCATCTGCTGCCTCTGAGGATTCATAAGTGAGGCTGATAAAAATAAAAAGCAGCATGCATAGAAAGAAGATTGGAAAGAGAGGAACTTTTTAGTGAATGAATATAAAATTTATATTTGAAATAAACGATAGAGTTCTGGAGAGAAGCAAATATTAAATTACCCTATTAGTAGGGACTATTCAGCCATCCATCTAGTTTAGTGTCTTGTCTTCAGTAGTGACCTATTCCAGATGATAAATGTAAGAGAGAGGGAAGAGAAGGGTATGAAAGCAAGACAGAGAAGAAAAAGGGAAAGGAATCAAAGCAAGCCAAAAAAGAAATCCATGTAACTATGACCCACGTGCATATTGCTCGCTTCTTGATTAGAGAGTGGCTTTCCTCCTGACCCCAAGCTGATGATCAAAATATGCCCTGAAGCACCAGGATTGGTAGCCCCTGTAATTTTGATCCTAGCTTGTGTCAGTGCACATGCTATTCTGTTTCATGTCAACGCCTAATCCTTTTTGATAGTTACTAAGCTATTTAAGTCAATAATATCCCATGGCTCTGAGTGTTGCATGTTAATTATATGGCTCATAAAACATATAACTTGATCTCATTGCAAATTTGTTCTATTTTAACATCTCTGAGTGCTTTCTACTGTTACGAGACAGGGGCAGTAGGTGGGGTGTCCCAGTGGCCAGCCCTGTTCTGTACATCTCGGCTCTTTAGTGCTGTGGGTCACTGCCCCAGGAGCTCAGGCAAAGGAGGGGGCAGCTGTGGTCTGGCAGGGTCTCAGTGCCTGGGTGCCTGTGGGCAGGCTCTGTGTACCTGCTGGCAGCTGCCTGCTTCCCCAGCCCCCTAGTGAGCCATGGGGACACATGCCTTTCACTGGGATCTTTCCAAGTCACCTAGACACGAGGTATTTTCCTTGCAACTTTGGATTTCAGAAGCACAGGCTAGGTCCCCAACTAGGAAAGGGAAGCATTTGGTAACATTCAGTATTTTTAACTGGCATAAGCTCACTCCACACAATCTTTTCTCTAGAGCCTTATCCTACCTTAATGAGGTATTAATATCAGGTTTATTGACTGATTTTACAGGCTGTTCTGGATTCCTGCACATCTACATGTGATATAGGCAAAGCCTAGTGGAAGATAACACATGGATAGCGTTGAAGAGCTGAGTATTTCACCCACAGAGCCATATAGAAGGGACTACAGCAGCCTGATTTTATGTTTCTCATCTCACAAAAATCCAAGTCCCTCCAACACTAGCCTGAGCTCTAGGTTAGAAACTGAGTGCGCTCCAAAGGACTCACCTTTCCACATTCCTCTTGGAACCTTTCTTTGCTAGAGAGACATTGCTAAACAATTTTTGAATGCTGAGCTGCAGTGTCTACTGGCTGCTCTCTTAACTCATCTGTTTTACAACATTTATGCTTTTATCACATCTAAGTTATCCTTTGAAATTTATCCATAAGACCCTATAGAAAACAGAAAGTATTATGGAAGTTGGACAAATAATGTGAGCAATAAGAATCTCCTCTAGTTCTGTATCTACAAGAATATTAATAATAATGCATTAAAACCCCCAAGTTTTCACTTCTATCTTCTTGAAACTGGCCAATGTCAATTATTAACCAGGTGAAGAGCAGGGTTTCCCACCATTTACATGGCTACAAGGTCATGTTCCACAAGTTCCTTTAATAACTATCCAGTAACAGTAACTCGTATGCTAAAATCACCCTCAGATGAGGTTAGCCTCAAAACATTTCATTTCTGTTGCCTTCCTTGGTGGATGGATGACAGAGAAACAGATTTTCCTGCTTCACCAGAGGAAGTGAACAGATCCATATGACCAGTGCCCAGTTTAGCTTAACAGTGACTCCAGGCAGCTCTGCTGTCACTGAAGGGTTACTCTGTGGGTATACGATAGTGGGGAAACATCTTGAACATTCATTTGAATATGGCCATCGCAGTGGAATGTTCAGGGGCTATTTTAAGATTCACACTGTTTGTTTAAACAAGATGGCATGACTCAATGACTGTTACGTAAAGGATGAACACAGATTTCTCCCTATATCCCAGATATCTCCACCAACTTAAAATACTGTATGGAATTATACATATACCATGCTGAATTATATTGATTACTGAATGAATACTGAAAATTAATGCCACATCCTGGAATGGAGTCTCCCTCTTTTTAAAATAAGATCCCTGTCAAAGGAAAGGCTAATACTGTAAAAAAGATGATGGATGGACAGACCACATGAGCTGAATGCTGCCTTTCAGAGTGTTGAGAAGAATATGAACAAGTAACTCCCTCATTGCTGGGGTTCACCCATAACCAAAAAGGAATGAGAAATGAGCAGTTTGGTTTCTGGTGATCAGTCAATGCGATCTATTGCTACTCCTGAGAGAAAGTCTTCCTTTTAGTGCCAGCTGCAACAAACTTTATTTCTTTGCTTTTTAAAATGGAGCACAGATCACAGGGAAAACTTCCAGTTTAACTCTCACAACCAAAGTCATCACAACATTTGGCTATTACTAGCTCTATCTGAATTCAATTCAAATTAAGATAAACTAACGTATCTCACACTATCCATCTTGTAATTCCATCCTCTTGCCATCTCAGTTGAACTTATGGCCCAGTCCTTGCGGAGATACTAAGCTTTTTCCATTGAGTTTTCTGTTAGATCTTGATTTAAATGGCTGTGGATTATTGTTCCAGAATAAGAGTGCTAGACACCAAAGATACCCTGAAGTGTGTGCAGACTCTTGAGATTATAGAGAGACCAAATAATTCCCTTGGGGAATTTTCTATCATATAGTATATTGATGGATCAATCTCAAACTGCAGTCTGTTCAGAACAAGGCATCTGTCTGGTCTTGTTTGGTAAAATACTGTGCATGTCTGGTAGCATGTCACAGACTGATCAGTTTTAACTCTCAAATCATATCACCCTACCAGTTAAACATCAAACCATGACCAGAATTATTTAATGTTAACACAAAAAAATAGAAAATTTTAAAATTTAAAAATGCAGGGGTTTGTTACTAATTTTGTTAAACTTGCAGTTTGAAAGTTTTTGGTTTTGACAAGGAACAACACCCTGTGCTCCTCGCCCACATGGGAGTGCTGAATTATATGTAACATGACAGAGTCATCCAGCACTGGGATTCTCAAACCTTTTTATCCCGAGAGATTACTCTGAATCTGGGAACAGTACAAGCAACATTTAATCATCAAAGCTCCTGGTCCATTGTAAGCCATGAAGTACTGTACTTCCACAGCACAAACGTCACTGCCAAAATTGGCATGAACTGGCCCCTCCTGGCAGTCTCAGGAAGTCAACATTTACAGAGCCTGTGCTTTCCTGTCATCACCAGGCAGAAGTCCTTTCAAATTTAGGACTAAGGCAGGAAGGGTATGTTTTCACTAACAATGTCCACAGTACAAGTACAAAGGAGTAAATGCAGAAGCAATGTCTCTGGAGTATTTCACCATCACTTTCACCAGCACAAAACTCTCAAATAACACCTGTTAGCAGAAAATACTGGTTTTCATTCTTTTCATCTTTGAATCCTCTTGGTCCAGTGTTTCACCTCCTCAGTTTAAACAGTAACAGTTTCAAGATGACCTTGACGTTTTTAAAAGAGCCTGTAAAACCTCTCCACTGTAAAACAGCCAGATTAACATTTATGCATCATTTTAAAAAAATAAACATTTTAACCAAAATTGCCTGAATGTTTACATGAGGGGAGAGACAGCTCACAGGACTCTTCAAAGAACATTGGCAGTACCTTCCTACCTCGAGTAAAATAAATTAATTAACACACACATCCTGTTTCACATCAAAAGAAAATCTGGCTCCAATGAACAATCCAAAGGAGAGGGCCTGTGAATGTTTACAAATACAGCCTGAGCCAACAAGAGCAGCAAGAGGGTATTTGGGAACCACAGCAAAACCTCCACCCAGCAGCTGGACTCTCTGGTTTCTCCAGGTTTCAGTTCTGCCTGTGTGTAATGAACAGAGAACACACAGTGAGAAAGACAGGCCTGATTTCCCAGCCAGAGCAATAGTAAAATAATGATCTACACTCCCCATTACAGCCACAAAACCTGTGGGAATAAGTGAAGTAAATCATGTTTTACAATGAGAGAAACGAGGCAGAGAGTGGGACAGTGACTCTCTCATGACCTCATGGGAGTGCAGCTGTCATGGAAAGGCAGAATTCAGGTTGCTCCTCCAACATGAACAGATACAGACACTGGCCTGTTAATCTTGATTTTGGGTGAAGGTAATGCAGTGGTGCCACTCTGAATTAAATGTCTCAGCTCTCATCAGATTTCTCCCCAAAACTATGCCTCAGCATGTAGTGCCATTCACAATTAAAAACTCACTGAACATTTTCTATGTTCCTGCATCTCTTTTCTCTGGAGTGGCTGTGGCTGCTACTGCTTTCTATGCCTCCTTCTGAGTGTACTTCATTCCTTGTATCTTGTTAATAAAAATAAAATGCGAAAGAAAAAAAGATGGCTCTTGACAGGTTAAAAAAATTACACCCAACATCTGTCAGTTTGGGTTGGGATCCCCATTAAGAATCCACCACTGTGAGTCTGCAGTGACACAGACTTCCTGCCTTTGAAGGGCAGTAGGCAAACACACCTGACCGTGCGGAAACACAAATATTTGCACATTTGGAAGCCCTCAAGTGTCTAATTTCTATACTGCAGAGGAGGGTGTTATTTCCATGTTTAATGACCTTATGTTACATTTGAGGAGTACCAGTGAAAAAAATACATCCTAGCAGCAGAGTAAGATGCTAGCTTGCGGCTGTTTGTTTGTTGAGTACTTGCAAATCACAGAGGTGGGTGCGAGTGTGTGAAGCAGAACCCTGTTTCTGGGCATGAAGATGTGGATAAGGTGACTCACGCTGAGGTGCACACGTGCACATGCGACTGGATGGTGCATAGGCCAGGTGGATGTAGGCACTGCAGTCCCACAAATGGGAACAGAGAGATACCACAAACCGTGCAAGAAAAGATGAAAGGTGTTTTTACATATCTATTCCAAGACACACAATATGTGTAAAGGCCAAAGATCCAGAAACAATAGGGAGGAACTGACTCAAAGTGAGCTCCCTGCAGCAAACAAGGATAGGCTAGTGGGTGTGTCAGAGAGAGAGTGACAAAGCATTTTATGTTTACATGATAAAATAACTGCTGTCAATACAATTAAGAGCCAAACTCCATTTAGCTTTTGCTTCTGAGTGAGTTTGGAAGAGAATGTGCACTCTATGATCCCACACAGCTGTAATATTCAGCTGTCATTCTTACAGGAAGAGCAAGCTCCCCGTGGAAATCACACCTGCTAGCTGTAACTAAAATTCGCAGAATTAACATCTGTCTCAGTTTTGGCATCTGTCTCTATTCCTAGACATGCACAAGGGGAGGTGAAAGCACAATCTGGACTGTTCCTGGCTCCACTGGGTGGTCCTCAAGGCCAGGGCTGGGATGGTATTGGCCCAGAAGCTGGGGTAATTCATTTGACAAATTAATTATGCCAGTTGAGGACTTGAAAATCCTGTTCCTAGCCCACACTTCCTTTTGACAAGAGAGAACAGGGGAGTTAAAAACTTAGTTCTATTGCATGTCACTAGAAATACCATTTCAGAGTAAAACTCGAGTGTTTTACAGACACACACGAAATGTTTGAAACTCCTATGTGATTCCATTTCTCTTGCTTTGAGAAGAGCTTCATATAATGTTCATATTTTTCTGTCAACAACTTAGCTCCTTTCTAAACCTAAATATTGCCAATTTATTTAAATCTGTACCATCATCCTTTTGTCCTAGGGGTCTAATCCTCTTGTTCTCTTGGGATGGTATGCATTTCTTGGTAACTGAAACTTTCTCTATAATTTTCTAAAGAATATTTACAAAGACTGATACCACAAAGGTGACTGCCTAGATCAGCAGTTCTTTTCTGTATGTGAAACATTGTGATGAACGCGGTTTTGAGCTACAATTACCACTCAGCTGATTTAGAGATGAGGCCTTCTTATGGACACCATGCACACTTTGAGCAATAAATTTATTTTTTGTCTCTGTCTACCTACTAACAAGCAGGCCAAACCTTACAGAAATTATCTCAATGCCAGAGATTAGAATCTAGCTTCCTGTGTTGGCAGTTACTTTCTTGAGCTAGAACTTTGTTAGTTATAAAGTGTATAGCCAGAACAATAGCAAATGCTGTATTAAGTGAAAAGGATATATATTATGAGTGGTTTTTGGTTGCCTCAAGTCTATCTTCACAACACATTAGCATAAAGCATTGCTCAAACACACAACATGTTGTTGCTCTGGCCCTAGGCTGGTACAAAGACAAGGCCCAGCAACAGCGACATTCACAATTCAAGTTTCCAGCATGACTTCTCCAAATGCCAGCACATGCTGGGCTTGTGTGCCACCCTGGCCATGTGTGTTGCTTCTGGGACTATTTTTACTTCTGAAACTGTTTTAGGAACAGGAACAGAGGGCAGGTGACATTCAGGACTCATCTGTGGCTTTCAGCACCACCTTGGAAGCAGGCATGCCCTTCGGGAATGATACTTGTGAGGATCCATCCTCATGTAAGTCCACCAGCACAAGCAAGAGGGAAGAGAAACACTGCTGAGCACTTACTCTGTATAGATTGTACAGGGACATTTTCCAACAGTAAATATTTAAGAAGCAGCGGGGGAAAAGATGCAAGCTGCACACAGCTGAAACAGATGTGGGACATCTGAGTGAAGGGTGAGGAAGAGAAAAAGTATCAGTGACTGTTGGAACAGTCCTGCTACTACTGACTCATAAGCAAAAAGAGGCCACTGTGGGAAAAACTGCAATCCATTGCCAATGCAATTTTACATTTATAGAACATGCATAAGTATGGCAAGATCTCAAGACCTACAGACGGTGAAAGTCATCAGGAGATCACAGTACATAACGCCATGAAAGACAGTCCAAACCAAATAGCTTCAAATTTCTTCCGTAACAGTCAAAAAAAGTTAGTAGAAAAGGAGGAGAGCGCGGGCTGAGCTGCGTGCTGCACTGGAGAGCTCTGATCCCTAGGCAGGAGCTGGAGATGCTCGGCCGCGCTCAGGAAAGCAGCGTCGGAGACTCCTGGCGGCAGCGGCCGCGCTGGCCCTGCGGAGCTGCGGCCGAGCCTGACGGCGAGCGCGGCCACGGCCACGGCACGGACCGGACCGGCACGGCACGGCACGGCACGGCACGGCACGGCACGGCACGGCACGGCACGGCACGGACGGGGTGGGGGGGGGGGGTGGGGGGGGGGGGACCGGCACCCCTGGGCCGGCCGGCTCTCCCAACACACACACCGCGCCCAGCTCTAGAGACCCCAGCTGCCAGGATCTCTGCACTGCCCGAGGACTAAAACCACATCCACAACGGTCATTTTAATCCTGCGGTTCAGTTAGCTAAGAAAACGCTTCCAGTTTAAGGAGTCAGAAATTACCCACATGGCATAACTACATTCCTTTCCATCAGCTTCAGTTGTGTGTCTGTCTGTCCAGCTTTCGACACCACAACTTCTGCTTTTGCTCCTGTCAAACTCTTTGTGATCATTTGCGGGTGTTCCCTTGTTAAAATCTAACCTTACCATAGGACCTTGAAGCAGATGATCCTGCCTTCTTACCATGAACAATTTCCTCTACTGAACAGTTTTTGTGCCTCCATGGTGGCAAACAGAGCCCTTTGGAGACGGGCTTCTTATTTGCACAGGTCAGCAAGTATTTACATAGTGATGTACAACAATAAATGAGATAATACGAGAGTTGCATTAGTAAGTCGTGATTGGACATCATTACAGAGGCAGAACTCCTAATCAAGGAAAAAAAGTATTTAGGGAAGGGACTCAGAAGAAATTTCTCTTTCCCTTTTCTGTGTCATTTACCTCAATGGTGAAATCAGAAGCCATTATTGAGATTCAGTTTACAAGGTTAAAAAGATTTTTGGCACTTAAAAAATTATCTTTATCACTTGGTATTTTTTAATTATTTAGAGGAGAAATAACAAATACCCACTAATATATTTGATTTATACAAGATAGCTAAGTACATATATTCAAATTTAATTTCTAAGAACCTATTTAAGATAGCCTTTTAATATTATATACAAAAAGGAGTGGGAAAAGCGCAAGAACAAATGCGGAAGCATACCCCATGATGCCATTATAATTCATTTAAGTAATTTTCCCTGAAAATTACCGCAAATTTAACATCAAGCTGGGCTAGCTATGATGAAGCTACTCCTTCCTTTTGTATTCATCTCAGCATCTACTGCAAAACATTTCTAAGCATTGTACTACAACAATCAAACTTATGTCAATTATTAATTTCTTGTGTTTTCAGAAATCAATGATGCTATATATTGCATATATACTGTAAGAGGAGACATCAAAGACCCCAAAGTCTACCTTTCAGCACCCAGAAGTTTAATGTGAATTAAGGTTTTCCAGGCTGAAGATGCCACTTGATTCTGTCACACAACAGGCAGGAGAACCTCTGACCACTGGTTTTAGCAGCTTGCTGAGACAATCTTTACTGAAAGCCTAACCTCCACAAAGGGTATCTCTGTAGGATCCCTTCAAATAGCCCTCTACTAGGAAGAGGTAAAAAGGGAAAATCAACATGCCTACATACTGAGAAAAAAATTACTCCAAAGACAGTTAAAGTAAAAAGAGACAAAACTCTGGGAAGTGGAGGTTGCAGGAAGGGGGAGGATTTACTTAATTACTCAAATAACAGCCTCACCATGAATGAATACAGGAGGTGTAAAGAGCCAGACTAGATCCTGTGGGGAGGTAGTTTCAGCATAAGAGGAATTCGTGAAACAACCACCGCGTGTTTGCACTTGAGAAATGATCACAGTTACTGTAATTACACAAGCACACACTGCCCCCAGAAGGCAGCATCCCACACTTTTCCACTCTTGTTGCTTTTTCTGCTCCCTCTCACTTGCCTGCACTACTATTCAGTGCAGTTAAATGTCAAGTGATGCTCAAGGAGAAAAAATTCCAGCTTCATGTATGAAATTATGGACTCTGAGCTGATTATTGCTATTCACAAGGAAGAAGGGCACCAAGGATAGTTAAATACATGGAACACCACTCTTACAGAGAAGATTAAGTAAACTAGGACTCTTCAAATTAGAAAGGTAACAAATTAAAGTGATGTGAAACTTGCATATAAAATAACAAAGGGATTCAGAGAGAAAGAAAGAAAGAGAGAAAGAAAGAGAGAAACAAACAAACAAACAAACAAACTGTTAAATGCCAGAAACATATCCTTTCCATTAAGTAGCTAGTCCTGGTATTGTCCCCTGGAATTCACCAAGCCAGGTAGCTTTAGGCTTGCTAGGTGAGTATCAGGCTAGTAGGCATTAGAAAAGCAGGGTGACATGGTCCTCCAGAATTCCTTGCATTGCTGCTGCCACCTTGGGCTCCCCAAAAGTACATCAGGGCCGGTCAGAAACACCCTCCTACCCCACAGCCTAAGCCTTTTTGTGGACTGGACAGAACCGAGCTGGTACTTCCTGAAGGAATTGGGTAAAATCTCTCAGTCCCAGGCGGGGTTCTGAGTGCTCCCTCCAGCTGTCATCTGGGCCTGCACAAATCAATCACTGAGCAGAGGTATGCAGCCCTTGAGAGAGCCAAGGATATTTAAGTGACTGCCACCTTCAGCAGAGCAATTTTTTTGCACAGTCTTCTCACTTGGTTTTTATTTATTGAGATACACTTTTCCTCTGATGCCTGGAAGAGCTTTAAAGCCTTTTCCAAATTTTCCCTTTGCAGAACAACACATACACACACCCCTATAGTAATGTAATTCCCTTTATCATTTCCCAACACGGTTAAAACATTAAATTCTGGTCCCACGAGACACTTTGCTGTAAACAAAGTGAAATTTATGCTTTCACAAACCCACTGTTCAGTGACAGCACAAGCAGCACTCCTGGAACCGCAGAGGGGAGCGATCCAGAGGGATGCCTGGCGTAGGAGAGCCGGGCGAGACAAAGACTAGAGCGATCCGAGCACGCTGCAGTTTGTGACAGCAAGAACATTCCAAATACCTGGGAAGAGCGATGGAAACACTCGCTGGAGCATGCGGAACCCCGCTGACACCGGAGAGCGCAACGCGGCGGGGCCAGCGGCCGGCACGGGCGGCGGACGCCAGGGGGCGCCCCCGGACAGCGCCGCGGCCCCTCTCTGGGCGCGGGGTATCCCGGGTCATCCCGGAGTATCCCGGGGTATCCCGGAGTATCCCGGGTCATCCCGGAGTATCCCGGGGTATCCCGGAGTATCCCGAGTCATCCCGGAGTATCCCGGGGCATCCCAGAGTATCCCGGTCCCGGAGGGGCACGGTCGGGCAGCCGCCACCGGGGCCGTGCGGCCGGCTGCCTGCGCTGGCCTGCGGGCTGCCCACTGCCTGCTGCTCGGCTGCGGCCAAAGACACGACAGCAGTTAGTTTTACCCGTAAGGTGTTCAAAATGTGACAGGGATAGGGATGAGATCTTTTTGAGCCGTACTTGGTGTCCTTAGTAGCCTCTGAAATTTTACTTAAAAGATTATAAAGACACAATCTGTTCAAACTTCTTCAAAAATTTACACTGACAGAAAAAGTTCAAATAAATCAATGGGCTTATGCAGGCTGTAGATATTTGCCTTTGTTTGGATTTTCGGCTGTCCTAACAGCAACTCAAGATCCCTGTAAATGTACAATCCAAGCTCTGCCCCAGCTCAGCCCCAAGCACAGACTGCAGTGCAGGTGATGAAACTGAGCACTGTAAGGGTTGCTTTGGCTCTGAGGTGTGTGAGGGAACGGCTGGGTGTGGTGCTCACCTTCCTCGAACAAATCACCCTGCTACAGTCTAATTCCTGCAATGCCCCGACAAGTAAACAGCAAACCCAGTCAAAATCGGGAATCTCCTACAAGACACTAAATTGTAAACCCAACAAGAAGAAGGAATTGATCAAAGAGCAAAAGGATAATACATCACGAGACATGACACATTTCTGTGGCAACATCTAGTTTAAAATTAACACAGGCTCTGAGAAGTCAATATTCTTGAAAAATTATTTTCAAATACAGGCTCTGTTTGTGGCCTAAGGCATCTCAGGAGCTGTGACCAGTAAGGAAAAGTCAATGCCATCAGACAATTTACATTCACAAATATAGACCTGGAGCTGTCATATTTTAAGTTGCAGGCTCCACAGTAGCCTCAGACAAGCCCTATGCTTCTTCCTTTTACCTCTTTATTTGCAAGATGATGCCAGCAGTTATCTCTCCTCTAAATCACAAACAGGGCTATGACTGACAACTGGTATATAAAGAATGAAGGCTTGTTAACAGTCACTGAAGTTATGCCAACTAACAACCCCGCAAATTCATGCTGTTTGGCTGTGGGTGTATTCATTGAGACACTAATTAATATCAGTGTGTGGGATTAACCAGATAAACCTGTAGCCAGTGAGAAATGAATACTATGTAGGGTGTGCATCCCTCTCAGCAATCCATGATTAATGTTTGTTTCTACTAGAGTCTATGCTTTTCATAAACTCCAGAATAATGAGCCCCAGTTTGCTCAGGGAACTTAATTTTGCAATAATCTGGAGGTTATGGCTCCCCAGGTGGCTTAAAAAGGACCAAAAAAAATTGGGAGAAAACCAGTTTTTGCGGTGTTGAACCTAAATATGCATCCCCACTGCAAACAGTAGGAGGGGCTGTTGTTTGCAGTTTAGAGTTCCCAGGGCTGTTTGCCACGGCCAAGGGAAATGTTTACTACAGCTGTAATATGTTACGTGCTGTTGATTTTAATTGCTTTTCAAAATGTGAAGACAACTGTGATATTTGGAAGAGACTGGCAAGCTGCACTAATAAGCTTTGTTGTGCAGCAGATCTAGTTCACACTGTGCTCTGCAGGCTTCTCTGCAAAATTTTGTCAGTATCCTGGGGAGTGGGGAAGGAATGGAAGAATCTTAGACATGCCCTATGCAGCCAAAGAAGTGAGCCTGATTCACTGGTTATCTTGGATCTGTATCCACAGAAGCCTATGCCCTTCCCTAGAAGACCCTACAGAAAGCAGCCAGCCATAGCCACAGAGCTATTGGGGATACTAATTAAATCTTCTTGTAAAAATAACACTGAACATCACATTTCACACAAGTTATTTGATCCAAGGAGAACTGTCTTGGAAATTAGTGACATAGTACTTGGGTTAGAAATGGGTAGCCAGCAAGACACCTTGCTTGAGGGCTCAGAGGGGTTCCTCAAATATTTGGGAACACTCCAGTTCCAGGCTAATGCCCGTCTGGAGGCTGCTCCCAAAAGGTTTCAGCCGCTGGTCTCAGCTGGTGATGTACAAAGGAAATTTGTTGCTTCATTCTGCTAGGCAGTTGGTATTCTGTGACATTGACTCACCTGAAGTGGGTTGGAGGTGCAGTGTGGGTGCTGGTTACAGCTGGGTGCTCTTGTGTGGTGGGAAATGGTGCCATTTGCTTCATCCAGCCCCTTGGAATCCAAGAGTGTGGGCTTTTTCCTGGGGCTTGTGTAGAGTCTCAGCCCCAAATGTGGAGTGCTTTTTTCACTAGCAAGAGATGAGCCAAATGAGAATGACATGTCAGAGGGTTAAGAAGCGTTGCTGAGGCAAAGCTGTATTGTAGAGACCCCACAGATGGCTTTTCTTTTGCAGCTGTGAGCTGGAAAAATCAGAAAACGAGAAAAAAAAACATCAGCAAGGCAACTCGTATAAATTGTCAGATTAAAACACAGCAATGGAGCAAAGCTACTGCTCTCATCCTATCACACCCAGATAACCAGAAACTTTAAAATAAACCTGGCTGTAAACATTATTTTCAATCATGGATCCCAGTTTCTAATCCTCCAGAAGAGCTAGGTGTGAATTCTCTGTATGCAAGTTGCTTGGCTCAAACTGCAGGACCAGAAATTACATGTCTATTTAGAAGTAAAGGTGGGTGACAAATTTCTGATGACTGATTTTCAGAAATTCTTGAGTTCCTCGCAATTTCAAAGCACGCTGTGGATGTTCAGTATCTCTGGGGAAAAAATAAAATTAAGAAACCCTGGGTTGTTTTCATGTGCCAAATATTATTTCTTGGAAGACTGACCTTACACATGCTGGCTCTCCTCTTGTTTGACCTCACTGAGACCTCTTGTCCTCCTCTGGATTATATACATAATAATGATATCTCTCCCTATAATTTATCTGAATAATGCTATGCAAATAGTAGATATTATTAATTGCTGTCCACCTCACACATCAGGAATAGGCCAATTGTTAATTTAACCTTTTCTAAAGATTTTGGCTTTTGAACTGTTAATTTGACAAGTAAGTTAAAACCCCAAACACTTGCACTTACATACCTAGTTAAAATGAAAGCCAAAGCCATACCTTACTGATATGAACAATGTCTGCAAATAAACAGGCACTTCAGATTTTCTTGCATAAACAACTAGAAACAGGTCTGAGCAAACGGAGGCAAGTCCGTACCTTCACCAGCCAGTCACCAGAGCCAGGGCAACACGGGACTGTACAAGTTCTACCTGCCAGGGCCCTGCCTGCACCTCCCCTGCCCCAGGGTTTCTGTGTCTGTGCTCCAGGTCTGTGCTGACAGTGTTCCACTGTAATCTGGATTCAGGTCAGGAAACTGGGGCCTGCCCTTTTAATCCGGGCAATAGCTGAGGAGCGGTGCTGAAGCCAAGACCCTCAGTCTCGGTGCCTGCCCAAGCTGTGTCGAGGGTGTGGACATGCCTGGTCTCTGCCTCCCTGCCCTGCTGCCCTCCTGGCCTCACCTGGGCCGTGCCAGTACGTGCCTGGCTGGGGCTGGTTACGGGCACTGCGCCTGCCCCGCTCGCTGGCTGCACTGCAGCTGGTGTGAGCACAGCTCACCTTCCCAGCGAGCACCCGTCCCTGCTGCTCCCTGGCACCCCTCTTCCCTTCTCACAAAGGCATCAAAGGTGCAAGAAAAACGTTTCCTTATTATATTTCTTTATGTTGGACAAACAGTTATAATTTATTTGATTGCTTTGGCTAAGCAGAAGCCCCTTCATACTTCTGTGCCTATGGTGACCTAGCTTAATCTTCATTCTCAGTTGATCAAAAAATTTGTTTGGATGGCAAGTTTTCCTGGAAACTCTGCTTTTACAGGACAGGTGCCTAGCTGAGACTCACAAATGAACCAACTATATCTGGAAAATGCACCCCAAAACTTCCTATAGTCTGAAATGGAAACTGCTGGGTGCTTTCAGCACACACATACATACTGGCAGTACAACCAGCTCCTCACCACACACAGAGGCAGCTGCCATTCTGCAGAGGTCTATGGAGGTGCAGCGTGCACAACCCTGACTCACCCAGAATCCAACTCAGTCTGAAACAAACCTGCCTTGCCTGTGACACTGGCAGGGCTCGGGGGGATGAACACACCACCCTGGCATCTGGGGCACGCTGGCCTGCCTTTGCTGAGGGGCATGGAGCAATGGTAGTGAACACCAACCACATTCACCTTGTGTCACACAACCCCAGTAATCATGCTTGGGGGAGAGCAAAAGTGTAGCTCAGTGTTGTAGCCAATGCATTATATACTACCGAAAGAAGAAAAGACAGGCAGAAAAGCATCTTCACTGGCTCACTAAGGAGATACTCCTTGTCACCATCCTGCACAGAGGTAAGATTCAGAACAAGTGTGCTACCAGCTGACCAATTACACACAGGCACTTAGAATGTTACTCCACTTAGCCTGTACTCTTTAAGGGAAAGCATTGGGTCCTCTCCTTGTCTTGTGTTTGTACAGTTCCTTAGCATAATGGGGCTTTCATCTATAACCAATATTCCTACAGCTTTTCAATAGCTGAGGCATTTAAGTGAGATCAGAAAATTTCCCAGTACAACTGGCAGATAACTTAACTGGTTGTCACAGGATGAACTAAGGACAGGACAAAGAAAACTTTGAAAGAAAAGTAGAGGCAAAATGGTAGGATAGTTTTGTGCTGTGGCTACACAAGACAATCTGAATGAAAAAGGAAAGCTTTTGAATAGCTGCTCTGTTTTAAAAGGCAGACATTAATTACCGTATTAACTTAAACGGAGAACTATGGAATCTAGAATTACTTTTTCCAAGCAGCTTAACTTTAAAAAAAGCTAGTCTTTCTTTTGGATAAATACAACAGTAAAGAATCAAAGCTTTATCAAATTAATGCTGTAACTCAAAGCAAAAAGCCCCATGTTATTTCAAGCCCATTTGTACCTCTAATACACTTGAAATTATCCCAGCCATTGCATGATTGTTTGCTGAGATTTTCCATATGATTAGTTTCACTCTGATTTATTAATTTTCTGTACTTTTTTAATAACAAATTTTAGTTTTTCTGAAGGCAAACATTTTGTTTCCAGTGTCTTCTCTAACTAGCAATAGTTGAATGATATGACCCATTAAAAGCAGATTACACTGCATGGTGTATTTTCATTATGTCTTCAGCCTGTGCCTAATAGCACTGTTTTTCTTTCTACAAAATATTTTGGTTTCCTTGAAGAAGTCCAGTGACAGAGATGAAAACAAAGATTAAATTATCCAAACACAGATGCTCAAAAGCAAACATATAAGAACCCCAGTAGAAGGATTCTTAGAAAAGTAATGCTTTAATTTGCTAGAGAACAAATATTAAGTATATCGGATTAGGGGACATGCTGAGCCTTGGATTTTGAAGGAAGCCACTTCAAAACATCCTGTTTCTTAAAATTACTGATTTTCTCTGTGAAACAGTGACATGCTTTTTCCTCGTTTCATCATTGGGGAAGGTGCCCCAGACCAATAGCTGTGATGGTCAGAGAACTTCGATTTCCAGCCCAAACATGCTTAGAACCAGTGGACACAATCTGAACAGTCTGTTCCAGGGATTCCCCTAAGTGACACTTGTTTCATATATAGCTTCTGTCATGTAAATGCCAGTGGAGACATACATAATTTTCATCCAGTCATCTTTGTGCCATAAGTAATTCTCCAAATCTCTTCAAACAGTATTATGCCCTCTACTCCTTGGGTGCCCAGCTTCCTACAGGCTCACCTACTTGTACCCTTGCTTACTGCTTTTTGTTTCCTTGGATCCTCTGGTCTTGTGTCTGTATTTTTTAGCTTTTTGTCTATGTAACATACAGTGTTAGCAGATTTATCAGCCATGTGCAAGGGAAGGAAGGAAGCCTCCTTCCAGCCTTCAGCTGTATGCTAGGCCTTCATCCTCATCTCCTTGAGGTGAAGCTGCAGATGACATGGCGCATGAACAGAGTTCAGCCAGGGAAGAGATATTCAACTCAACAGATTGACCCTCAGGCGGAGCCTGACAGACAGTTTTCTGACTATCAACAGAATTTTCAGATGCTTGAATTTAAAGAACATGTTTTAAGATGCTGGTGCAGGGAATTAATTTGAATGTATTTTAATAGATTTGATTGGAACTGAAAATAAATAATAACTCTACAAAACATCACAAGAATCTTAAGAAAAGACAAGCTTTAAAGAGTGGGCTGGACATTTTAAATAATTCAACAGCAGTGAAGGTTCTTACAGCCAATGTGTGAATCAGTGGCAGAGCTGGTACTAAAGCTTAGCTTTGCAACTCTTGAATCCAGGGTCCCTCCAAGGCACAAAACTGGCTACTACAGTAAAGCAGCTTATGTATATTTTCAGGGTGAGAGAAGAGACTGGAAACTGTGCTGATCACCTAACTCTCAGTTAGCAGCCAGGTCAAAAGGCAGGATGCCAAATTGGATAGCTCAAATATCTACCTATGCTGACATTGCTAAAAGCGTGTGAAATATATAAGTGTCTTAACAGATTCTGTAGTGGACTAGACCTCTTGTTATCCAGGCAACTCGAGTAGCTGATCATTTATAATTACGTATCGGTGAATTTCCCAGTTGATGAAAAGCAATATTTTTGTAAGCTCCTCAGCATTCCCTCAGTCTTGTCTTAGCTTGAAGAGAAGGAAAACCCCACACTGATACATGAGAGAGCAGGAAAGCAAACACAACAAAAAGTACAGCATTGCTTAATGAATTGGGAAAGGAATGAGAATACCTATCTTGTAGCTTTTTTTATACAAGGGCCTTCCCCCAACACCACTTAGGGAGTGTGTACTTGCCTTGCTTTTCCAATTATCATGTACCAAGTAAGAAAGGAATAGATTCAAGCAGGAAGCTTGAAGGGTAATTTTTAATGTCCACTCTGAGGTTGCCAATAGGATCCGTGTCCCTGTGTTTTGTCTAACTAAAGCTAAAGTGCTACTTGTAGGTAAAAGCTACCTTTGTATAAATCAGATTTGAAGTGACTGAATCCATTTACACTTGCAGCTGCAGCAGCTTTGTTCAATGGGCTCATCATTCAGCTAACTGTACCTTTCCTGGTTACTGACCTTCTCCAATACAGATACCCTGCAATAAAGTGAAGCACCATAAATTTAAAGTGATTGAATGCAGTGAACATGTTCCTCACATAGCCATGTTGTACGGCAATTTCTGCCTTAGGAAAAGGAAAAATATAACTGAAAAATCCCTCACAATTCATTACACATTAAAGAATTTCAATTATTCACTTGTTCTAAAAATATGATCCATATGTGGTTGGTCAAATAAGTAGGGATTCCTTGTCAAAGGCTGATATGGTATGAAAAATGACTTGATCACACTAAAACGGATTCTAAATGCAACTTTTTTACAGCAGCCCATAACCTTTCATTAGTTCTACAAGAATGTGCTAACCCTCACCACAAACACAAGGCCTGAAAATGAGTGTAAGGATAAATTAATTAAGTAAATAAAGTTTTAAGTAGCTGGTCCATTGACCACAGAGGATTGTGGTTTCTCTAGAATCACTTACCCAAGCCATTGTCAGTAACAAAACTGTAATGCAGTATCACATAGCATGTGAATCAGCACCTTCATGTTCACCTTTACACTGACAGTGGTGTACAAAGGTGCTAGCCTGTAGCCAGAGCTTCATAGTCTCTGCAGAAGAAAAAGAATCATTCATTGTTTTTCATTAGAGATATCTTTCCCTTAGAACATTCAGGCTCAAGTTTCAATTTCAGACACACTAAAGCACAAAGAGTGCTGATGTGTATGAATTTCTCCTTGTTACAACTCCATTAACAGTTTGCAGGAATAGAATAAATTATATGCCCCACCAACATTCTTTCCAGCAGGTGGGAGTAGAACTACTCTTCAGTTGGTTTCCATCCACAGAACAGATTGAGAACTCCAAGGTATTCAGCATATTACTGCTACTGTATGTTCATGATGTCCTGAAAAAGAGTGTACTTCCCAATTTGCAAGAAACTAGCTCCTTGAAGTTTAAACATTATTCAAGGGAGGAAGGAGATAAGCCATACTATAAAGGATGTCTGTAATTAGTAATAAATACAATGAAGGAAAGCAAGATCATCCTGTTAGAAAGCAGTGTGAAAGGAAACAAGGAACCGTTTCCTCCTAAAACCACACAATCACCACGCTGTTCATTCCCAGCTGCTGAGAATGTCATTATCAGTCACATTATAAGGTGAGATCAACTCCTGCTGTTTCCTCGGGAACTCATGCAAAAACTCGATAGAAAACAAACTGAAGGCAAAGGTATTTGAAAAGTTGGGAGAGACTTTCCAAAGATAGATCCGCATTTTGGTACTTCTTTTTGTAGCAGTACTCATGCCATAGACAACAGAAACCTATGCAAGCAAGGTAAGGCCACTTTACCAATTATTTCAGCAAGCAGTGACAGAGAATTGAGCAGGAAACGCACCGAGAGCTGGCAGCCGGAAAAGCCATCTTCCTGTGTAATAAGAGTGCTGCCTGACACAAACACAAGAACCTCATGGCTGCAGAGATTAAAATGCCCCAGAGACAGGAGGACACTGAATAACTTTGGGTTTGGCAAATTCACCTCCTGAATGTTGCTGGTTGCCAAGAAAATTCATTCTGACTCACATGAAGCCATATGTATTGTTCCACAAAAGGATATGAATAAGTGTAGTATTGATGGCCCATAAAAGCAGTTTAAAAATCCAGCAGCTTTAATAGATTTCTATCTGGTCTGAAGAATAATTATGGTCTGCAAAGGAGACCTCCTTAGGCTCACTGGATGGCACTTGTCCAAAAAGACCTGGCGGGTGGCCTGCCTGGGAAAAAGAGCAAAAGGACGGAAGCGGAGGTGACCTGGTAATGTGTCAGCAAGGAGTGGCAGGCCTGAAAAAAGACTATGGAGCCAAAATGGGATAGAGGCATATAATCAAAGCCTTCAACAGTTCTGCCCTGCAGAGCTTATTTTTTTTTTTTTTAATCCTGTGCAAGAGGAACCCTGAGGAAATACCACCTGACCTGACCAGGACTGATGCTTAGTGATTGATAGCACTGTTTGCACAACTGTCAGGATATTTCATTACAAAATTTGGCCCCTTAATTTCTAGATTTAGTTTTGAGTTATTTCAGAGAATGGCCCACCGAAGATCTGCACATTTGTCAAAAGGATTTACAAAGGGAACAAATTCAAGCCATAGTACTGTGGATGTTCAGACTCTCATCTGTTAAAAACAGTTTTGGCTTTGCATTTCTGTAAGATCTTCCATCTTGGGCAGCAGCATGCTCCACACATAGTCATTAGTCAAACTGCACAGCATGTCTAGGCAGTAACTAAGGTTTATAGTCCACTAAATGGATATGTCAGTAAGGAACAGAAAAATTCTGACTCACCTAAAGCAACAAAAGAGGATGATAGCAAACAATTCAGATCTAGATGATAACATTTTTCTACTTTGTTTGATGTTACTCTTTTAGGTTAACTAGCAGAACTCTTCAACTCTGTTTCCAAAAATAACTTGCTTCATTCCATGCCTACAGGATCTTCCCATTCTACACTGACCAGGCTGGAAATAATAAGCTTCCTGGTATTAAAAAACTGTTATGCTTCAAAAAATTGTTTGCATGTCACAGGTTTGCATGTCTCCACTAGTTTCAAGCTTTTAACAAAACTGTAAAATCACATCCAATGAGGATGCATCCCTTGCATCTGGTAATTTATCACTTCCCTAGGGTCAGCATTGTAGCTGTTGATGTCTGTCTAAAAGGACTCAAGCATGCTAACAGTATTTGAAAGGGAGAGGAGACAAATTGACAAGACACACCATAAACAGCCAAGATACACCAAGATAAAGCTGGGATAAAAGAGGTATCTACATCCCTTCAAAAGCTGGAACAGAGAAAAAGTTTAAGAGCCCTTTTTTTCTTACTGGCATAGGCACCAAGGCAGGATTGCCCAGATTTGGAGCCCAGAAACACTGCTGCTCTCTGTAAGTAAAGGAGCTCAGTCTAATTTTTTGCTGAGGATTCACTATTTGTTTTAATGTCCCCACAAACTATTTGGCAGCAGCACAAAGGTTTCTTCAGACAGCTGTGGGATATTACCGAGCACTTCATGCTCCTAGCAATGCAGTAATTCCCTAACCACTGTATAATTAAGGGCTTTGTTGAGGTCTGGTGGCATATTTGCTTACTTGAAGTGCTGCACCTTGTTTTATAGGTCAGACTGACATGCACCCAGAAAAAAGCCAAATTTCTAGCCAATATTTTTTTCTGAAAAGGTAGATTGTTTAATAGTCTTTCACAACTGGTGGAACTGTAGTCCATTCCCAACCCACTCCACTTGTCCTCCCCCTGGAATATAACCATTCTCTGCATTTGCTTTTAGTCACCATTAAAGCCCCAGTGCTCTGAGAACTGACTTGGCTTTCTCGAGGTCAGAGCAGCTAAACATTGAGCCTTTTGTCTCATCACCGAATGAAAGGAGAACAAAATTCCTAAGTGAATGATTCTATCTTATTTGATCACAGTTTATAATTTCTTCCTTTGTTTCCTGTCATGGACTTCCCTGGGAAAGAAAAGAAGAAGCTTTCCCTGCCTAGTGTGTGATTTCCCTGCCCTTCTGCTGACAAGCCAGATGGCTGGTGCTGACTGGTGATAATATTATAGTCTGTGCAAGAGGCAAAGGGGAAATGACCTGTCAGCATTCAAATAATAAAACTTGCAACTGCCACATTTCACTGCTGATGACTTACTTATATTTGTCTTTTTAGAGCCTTTTCCACCCTGCAAAATCCTAAAATTTTTAAAATACATTGAGGAATTAAAGACTGATTCCAACAACCTTTTTTCATGCAGGTGCTTCATGAAAATCTGCTGTGAAATCATGTGGATGACTCACATGAATGTGTGCAGAGGCAAGCACCGTTCTTCTATGCTAAGTACATTGGCTGAGAACAACGCATCATTGACTGCAAGATGGGTGGTTACATCTCCAACAGGCATTCAGGGAGCTGATAAAACTTTAAACAACTTGAATGTCAAACACGGATCACCATCAATTGCCTTTTTGTTATAAGTGCCATTTCATGTTTCATGTCCCAGCAACATAAAGATAGGAGAACTAATTGAGATGCTATCAGTCTTCTGCATTTTTCCAAATCAACACTATCTGTTTCTTTCATGTACAGATATTTCAGATTTAAGGAATTCTGTCTCAAGCTTTGATGTATGTAGAGAGAAAGATAAAATATTGTCTCAAAGGATTTTATATGAGTTTCCAAAATCTCACATATAGAAGAAGTTGTAATTAGAGATTAGTATGTTAAATAAAAGTCAGAAGGCAGTATAATAGAGAAGTGATATTCTGGGCAAGTATGGGCATTCCAACCTGCTGGTACACTAGAAACTACAGACTGACTTTTCTACAGTGACTAAACCCCCTTGAGGCTTAATGTAATTCAACCTGCTTTTCTTAAGAAAGTATGTTCAATGTAGGTTTTGGCAACATTTTATTTTTCACATACGATGAAATAACCAGCAAAACATCCTGCCCTTTCTCACAAAGATGAAATAAACTGTATGCATTCCCATGAGAAGACTTAAAAAGGAAAAAAAAAGAAAAGAAAACAACGAAAACACAGAACTAGTCCCAGTCTATCTCTGTTGAAAACATGACATTTTTCATTTTTATAGGAACTGAGTGGGATTTTGCAGATCCATTTTATCTGCAATTTTGGATGTTTTTCATAACCATAAGTGCCCCCACAGAATAGGGGGACTTAAAGACTTCAGTCACATACTATTCTGTGTCTTTCTGGCCCGTAAAAGAGGTTGGCTAGGAAAGACACAGGGCTGAAACTCAGGGCATTCCCAGGAAACACTCCTGATTCTCTCACAGATTCTCTGTAAGACATCAAGCAAATCAGTGTCAACCTGCTGCAAAACGTAAGTCTGGATTTGATTTATGCATCACCTTTCTATCTATAGAAAAGGGACTTTTTAGAATAGAAAGTCTTCAGGGCAGGAAGGGTGACTTAGCAAGCACTTGTAAATTTTCTGGCAGGCTGGAAGTCTGATTTCAGCACTGGCCTCCAGGCAAAACCTTAAAGGTAACACAAGAGATAATAAACTTTGCTGCAACTTCCCTGTGAAGCACCTGGATGCTACCAGTGATCATTATCTGACCGCCTTGTCTATTTGATGGCTACTGCATTGCTTGCAGAGGGTTAAGAGTTACATCTAATGGTGGTAGTTTCATACACCTACCTGGAAAAAAGTAAGAAATTCCATAATACTGGTAGCAAAACAGGTGTCAAAGGCCTCATATATTTTCAGTGGAACAGTGCTACAGGATATGCAATTTTGAATAGAATTTTTGAGGATCTGTCCAGAATAGGAGAGGCAAGATATGAAATTTTGCTTCCCTGTGAGTAGTGACACTTGTGTGTCTGCTTCACTGCAAAGGAAGGTGCTAAGCACTTATTAGAATAATTTACATGCTGGCCTTTTATTGTTATGTCTTTCTGACTCCTGTCCTCTAGAAGTAATAAATAAATTTTTCTGGGTGTTTGTACCAACAAAATATCACAGCTCCCTTCTAAACCAGTTGTTTGGAAGCGGTCAGGCAGAATGGAACTGGAAGAACAATGATGCTTGGAACTATAGGCTAAAAGCAACTTTGAAACATGTTTGTACCCAGAACAAGAAGACTTGGGGACTGTTATTCAAATAACAAGATCTGGAGAGAAAGAAAAGTCCATAGATATGACTAGTCCTGAATAAGTTGTTCTAAAATATTTATTTCTGTCGTAAAAATTAGAAAAATTACAGAAGAATTTAATTTTACCTTCTATGTTTGCAATATTACTTCTTCTAAATCCCGAAGGGCTGGGGAGAGTTATTCTGGGGCAAGATGGTACATATGAAATCTACTGGTGCTATAAGTTTAAAATAAATGTGCAATATTGTTTTAAATTACCTGTATATAAAGTCAGTCTTCACATTCTCTGCCATCCACCTTCAAAACAGATACAGCATTTCCTCTGAAGTACAAGGAATCAAGAACTGTTGAGCAGATAATGATCTAAACATGAATGTGCTTGTAGCAGCAAAACCAGTTTCTACAAGGAGATGGACATTCTGTGGGTGCTACCATTGAATATTGTAATTTTAATGGGATTGCTAACTTGGGAGTTTCCCCACCCTCTGGTTGCTTGCTGAAAATATATGTCACATGATCTTTGAGGCACCTAGTTGATTTTTTAAGTTCTATTTCAAGATATCTCCCCTAGTTCAAGTCTGGGCCAAAAGATGATAAAACCCATGTTTTTCAGATTTCCAAAGTTAGTATGCTTTATCTGCCACTATGGCATCTGCTTTCTGCGTGACTTCTTCATACAGCTCAGTGAACAGGTGCTAGAAATACGAGGCACAATTTAATTCTTCTGTTTGGTGGCAGTCCCACCTGCAAGCTGTGATGGTCATACCTTTCCTGGAGTCATTGAAAGAGCAAACTTTGCTATGTGACCCTTCACTGATGATGGTCTTGTATCCACACACATGGTCCTGTTTCTGTTTCTTCCCTTAAATTTGGAAGTGGTAATGAGAAGCTTAAGTGCTATGCTCCATCTAAACCACAAAGATTTCAGGTTCTAAGTAAGAAAGGGAAAGTAAAGAGAGTAATGGGTGAAAGGAAGTACTGGTAGCCTGATTTGATAGATGAGACTCAGTTTGAGAAGACATTAAGTTTCAAGAGGTACATACACATGGCAAGACCTTCAGAAGTAGGTAGTCTAGTTAAATTCTTGAACTATTCTGTGAGAGAGAGCTACCTGTGGGTCGAGTCAAATTCCAAAAGACAGTCCCTCTACACCCATTACTGGAATCCAGATCTGAGGCAGGTTAAAATCAGAACACATCTCTTGTACCTGTGACAAACAGAAGCTTAATACAGTAACTGGGGTTGGAGAATGCTGTTTGGTGCTGAGACAGGCATATTCTGTACAGCAAACACTCTGGTGGGTAAACTCTGCCCAGCTGCATTAAGCAGGACACACCATTCTCTTCCTGAAAAAGACCCAGCATCTTTCCTCCTTAAGCTTTAGCAAGCTACAGTTTTATGATCAGAAAACATCTGTGCCTATGTGTATTACAGCATAGCTGCTGTAGGGTAGCTTGTCAAATCAGTATGTGGTCTGAAGGAGAGCAGCACATGTCTATTTTCTGGCTATTCTGATGTATGTTGAATTCAGGTAAGACTCTTTCCAGGTTCAAAGATGCAAAATCCTAGGTACTCTGGAATCTCTTGAAATTCTCAGTTTTCAACTATCTGTATTCCTTGTCCTATAATTCTTGTCTCTTTTTATAATTTCTTCTTGCCTCCCTAATGTCCTACAGGTACTGGGTATTAGCTCCAGCCACAGCTCTACAACTGTGAGTGAGTCTGACTGCCTTGATACCTTGCAAGAAGTCAGTGGGACAGCCTGTCTGCCTCTGCACAGCAGGCTCTGCTGTCTCTGTGCCACACACCCATGAGTTCTGTTTCCCAGGGTGGCACCAACAGACTTGCCTTATATTTAGCTACTACCAGTCTCATGATGTTTCAGAATGTCCTCAGGTAAACTTACTAACTCCTCTGTCAAATCCATGAGTCAAGCCAGACAGCTTCTACTGTCTCACGCATTTAACAAGAAGGCCAGTCCTCAATAGTTTTTGTTTTTGATTAGAAAAGCCTGTGCATTTAATGAGACAATGACACTGACCTTGACACATCTGCTCGTTTGAGCTCTTCTCAACCAAACAGCCAATAAACCTTCAATAACCAAGGGAAGAAACAAATGTTCTCCAAAAAGCTGCAGTACTCTACACTGCAAAGAGAAAGTAGATTATAAGGCTTTTCCTTTAGCAAGATTTCAGGACACAAAGCAGACAGCCAAAAAGTCAGAACTACCTTCTCTTTGCTGGGGTGCCTTCCACTGACAGCCAGAGCTGGAAGAAGAGCTACAATCACAACAGGTTGTCAAGATGTTTCAGGAAATAAGGTGGCATTTCTGTCTGGTTTCCATTACGTTGCCATTTTCTTCTCTCCCACAACTCTGTAATCTCGATTCTCATCACAGAGATACAGCTAAAGATAGTGAGTAACTTATACTGAAAGTGCTGCCTTGGATGTTGCCAAGATCAAATATCAGCTTGACCAAACAGACTGAGCAATGTGGCCATCTGAAAGAGATCTGCTAGAAGGCAGCTGCAGCTGGGGAAGAGCTAACATTCAGCAGGAAACGAAACCATGAGGAGCAGGTGTGAAACAGTAAGATACGACATAGACATAGAGGAAGGTGAATTTCCTCTCTCCTGGCTGTGAACCCCAGCTCATTTGTTGTTTTCCCTTCAGCCATACCTTGTCTGTTTGCATGATCCTTCCATACAACCGAGAAGGAAGTGGGAGCTGCTGAAAGGCAGAGTACATGAGGTACAATAAACTGGAGAAATGTACTGAAGTGTCTGTAGAGCAAGACAGAGGATAAGGATTTCCCTTTTTGATGGGTAATCCCACTAGCTGTGGGAGAGACAGACCCCTGTCTCTCCACATACTCCTTAGGGAGCTGGCTGGTGTGTTTATATCCAAAGCTGCATGAGCAGCTTTCTGCAAACCTCTGTCCTGTTGCATGTATGCAACACCAAACTCTGCTTCCATCACAGCCCATTTTCTTTCCAAAGAGCTCTCAGTCCCTCCAGCCTTAGCTGAAGACACGGTCTACACTTTCCTCTGTTCATGCTCTCAGGAAGTCTCCAGATTCCCAAACCTCTTCAGTCCCTGCATAGAGCCTTTGAGTAGTCCTTCCTGGAAGCTCACCCTGGCTTTTTTGTTAACTCCTCTCACCTGGGTGCAGGGCATGTCCACGTTAGTATGTAGTCATTATCTTATTGTTTGCTTTCCTGTTCTGCTCCTAATTTTCTAAATGGTTTCTGAAAGATCTGGCATCTCCATTCCCTGTCTACCTTAAAGGGGGACTTTGACTTGTGGTGGTCAGACAGGCAAAACCCCCTTCTGAGACTCAGGCATGCTCTCACATTTCCATTCTGCCCTCAGGGCGGGGGTGCTAGGAGACATCTCGACTACAGTGTACGCAAGCGCTCTGTTGTAGCAAACGACTCCCCAGCTTTCCTTAATGTGTTAATAGGTCTACTAAAACTGTAAAAGGGAAAAAGCTCAACAGGAAAGGCTGACGTGACCAGTTCCTTCCTTAGTCTCACTGACTTCAGCTCTGCCACTCTGAGCCACCAAAGGTAATGGGGAAGGCAATTCAGGGGAAGTAAAGTGGGGCAATGAGCTGCACAATACAAGCACAACTTACATGTTTCAGAACAAGACACAGGCCCAGTCAAGTCAGAGCATCACTCAGGCCTATGAACAACAACTGGGTGTTGCCAAAGTCCAAAAGCACCTGCAGGCATGTCTGTAGTGGTCACAGAATGGCAATTCAAATTTCTTAATAGCAAAGGAGGTGGGATTGACTTAATGAGTCTGTGAAACATTGTGAGAAAAAATCAAGTACACAGGACACTTTCAGAAAAAGAGTATGCAGTTGCTACATCATTGAAAAAGTCTCTATAGTTGAGTGGCAGTCATTAAAAAATTAATACAGCATCTTGGGTTAAAGGAAAATATGGATTTTAGCCAAGGAAGAAAAACGTATTTTAACCATTTGCGAAATACTTGTGGACTGGACACCTTTGGACAAAACTGATGTCTCAGGTAACATAATTAGATATTTCAGGAAAATATCTACATCAGCTCTACTGATGTTGACATTCCCTTGCAAACTCCTAAAAGGCATACAGAGAGAATGACATTATTTTCCCCAAGAAAAGTATTTGGTTTTTTTTCTTCTGGCTGTACAGGAGAAGTGCCAGATAGCTCACTACCAGGCACTTGCACACACACAATTCTCTTTCTTTGAATCGATTGTCTATTAAAGGATTTACAAATCATAAATTATATCTTTTACAGGGCTCTCCAAAGCCATATTTTTAATTGGCCATTGTCTTCCAGTTACGGGACAACTGGTGTGGATTTATGAGTTACCTGGTACAGCCAAGTGCCCTCTAGCTTGCTAGCATCTTTCCTTAGGAGTCTAGAATCAGAATACCTGATTTTAATTTTGTTTCCTTGTTTAAAAGGGACAAAAAATATGAACAGGACTTCAGTGGTATCAAAGGTGTTTCTTAACCACCTGGTGATGACCACCAGCAGTCCTGCTGATAACTCAGAACCAGAGTTCTCCTTTGTTTCAAAAGGACCTGAGCTTTACTGAATCAAAACATAGTCCCAAAGACTGTGACTTTGATCTTGCTTTGACATACTCATATATGCAGTGCACCTGTAAAGGAGATAAATTTCCTTCAGATTTGCAAACCTAGGAGTAAGCACTCTGCATAGTTATTTGCTTAACTAATCCAGCCAAAGGAAAAATTTGCCTGAAGGAACATGTCAGCAGTTTGCTGAACAAAGGCTGCTTGTGCTCCAGATGAATTTCCAGACTTTTCCTGATTAAACCCCCGATAAATACTACATAGACTAACTTCAGTTTGTGAAACACGTTCTGACACTGATGGTTCATCAGTAATCTAATTGTTAGATTCCCAGTTCTATGTAAGAGCTGAGAACATTCTGTACGCAATTGGACTTTCCTTTTCCATAAGTTTCATGTTTATTTGACCACAAAACATTCATTAAAGGTCACTTTCATAAGCATGATGAAAAAAATCTTTGAATCTCATATAACTCAGGCCAAAATTATAATGGTGATTTGCCATTCTTGTTGCCACGTGACAAATGCCAATCCAGCTGCTTTGTTCTCCCTCCCCTCCCCCAGTGCCACCAGGAGGAGATGAGACATAAAGATGAGCTGAATATTGTTGGAAAAAAGTCTGCTGTGAGCCAGATACTTTGCTCCCCCAAGTTTTCAGAGCACTGTGTGAATGAGAGGTATCCAGATACCGCCTTTGTACGAGCAGTGCAAGGCTGCAGAAACAGCTCTGACCTCTCCTGCACAGGAATAATTCCTTTCTGTATATAAAAAGAAACAGTGAATGAGTCAGAAACAGGGAGAGAGAATACGGAAAAAGGGCAGTCATGTTTCAGAGCAGGAAGAGAATGGGGATGGAACCCAGCTCTGTAGACTGGAGCAGTTTGTCCAGCTGTCCCAGTCACACTGCTACAAATGCAGCACACACTGAAATAGTTTCCTGCAGCACACAGCTAAAAGCCAGAAAGGCACCCTGCAAGCATCAGGGTGAACAGTAGAATTACACCCTGAAGTTGCTGTGAAAAGGAACAAATTCTTAATCTCAGCTTGTCAGTTAACCCAACCTAACTCACCCTTCCTTACTTAATGTCACCTCAGGACTCTGGTAAGGAGGGAAAAAAAATTCACATTTTCCTGTACTAACTACAAGTATTCCACATATCAAAATCCCAGGTATAACCTTTTGCACTTGATTCTGTAAATAATAAAATGTATTTATAAATGACCAAATCTATTTTTACTCACTTTGTATGAACTTGGAAAAGAAATCTTGGAGTTTTTGGTTTTTTGGTTCTTTGGGGCTTTTTTGTTGTTGTTTTTTTTTTTTTCTGTCATACATTCACACTGGCATATTATTGCAGAAGAGCAGGCAAGTGCTGCGATGAGAACATTGGTTTGCCATTATCTGAATGGTCACAAAGTGCTGAGTTTTGCACAAAGTAACTTTTTACTTCAAAGTTTCTCAGAAGATCTGAGTTGTTTGCACAGGTTTGCTATTCTAGTGATGCTCACAAGTGCTGAACTGTAGAAATGTTTGTTATTGCACTAGAGACACTAAGTACTAGAGGGTGGTTTGGGGTTTTTGTGCTGGTTTTGGCCAGTTTGCTCTCGGGGGTTTTTATAATACGAAGTATCAATTGTACTGAAAACACCAAACAATTAACCAAACTCGTAAGCTCCCATTAGAGCTAATGCCTTAATTATTTAACTGTTTCATTTCCCTACTTCCTCGTGGCAAATATAAGAATTGTAAAACCAAGTTCTGACGTTTCCATTTGAAGTGCTAAGCAGGATAAAAGAGTGTAATTACAACAACTATATGTGAAGTCTTTAATGAACAATTTCTTAAACTATATACAATTAACTATATAAAAATCCTAGAAGTGATAGAATTCTTTAGCATATACACATAAAATCTTAGAAGTGATACTATTATTTTTCTGATGAAAAACATAAATCTCAATTGTGTCTCAGCTGCAGGTAAATTTTCTCCCATTTGCACCATGTAAACAAAGTAGCTCTGCTTAGTTAAATTCCTGTGGTCTGCTGAGGACCACACTTTGCTAGTCAATTAAGAGATCTGAACATTATAGATAAGATGCAAATGACTACCATATTACTTTGCTTTCATCCTAACAAAATGGAAGATCCAGCACTCTTCATGCACTGTTATGCATATCAACAAGCCCAATCTTTGCCTTCCTCATTTTTAACATCCTTCAAATAAAATGAGAAACAGAACAGGAATATGCAGACAAGAAGTTTCACTTTGGGTCTTTTGAACATAGGAGTTACTAATAGAGGCAACAGTTGTTACAGGAACTGTGTGCTCTGGCCCTAAAGCATTTCAATGCAATTAGGGCATTTAAATCTTCAGCCAAAAATACACATTAAAATACCACATTAACATAAGAAAAAAGCAGCCTCAGAATGATTTACCTCGAAGATAATCATATTATGCAGTAAAGTTAGAACTGAAACAAAAGAAAAGTACTCCTAAGGTAAAGTTTCTGAAAATCCTTTAAAAAATTTCAAAATATTTTGTGAAACATGATTTGAAATTATTGCTTGTTAATGGACAGCTACATGCCTGTGAAGAAGCCCTGCCTTATACACAAACACCAGCTTTTAAAGGGATATTTTAGAATTATGACTGCTGAGTGAGTCCTGTCTGAGACACATGAACACTACAGTCTTATCTCATAGCAAAGCCTATCTTTGAATCCAGAATTTTGTTCTTTCCTTTTGCATTATTCAAAACTGAAACCTGAGGCTTTTCCAGTTAAAGATGATGTTGTATTAATGTTGTCAACAAGAAATTGCTGTCTCTGTGCTGTTTTCAATTACTGGCCAGTTGGAATTAATTATGACATCTGGTTGGTCCAATCTGTGAGATTCACTGAGTTCACTGTCTAGCAATTTGGTGGTCAAGCTGAGGGCAGTTGCTCTGTGAATGGGCACCACACCATAACATTCAGCCTTTGACTGGTTTTGCAACTAAGCCCTTTCTTTTCCACTGGCTCTTCTTTTCTGTAAGCCTCTTGCTACTGGCCAGCCTCGTCTCTTTTCATGGTCTCTCTCACACCAAAGTGCCCTGCAGCTTCTGTACCTCGCCTGTGCAGTGCATGCATTCTCACTGTAAGTGTCCACATCCTCTTTTTCATTGAACATTTTCATGGAATGATGCTTGAAATGCTGTGATCTTTCCACAGTATTTGTGAAAACATTTCACCCAGTTCCTAGTGGAAAATCAGCTTGGATATGAATAAACAGAATGTAATCAACCCTTCAAAACTACCTTCTAGTTTACATCAAACCTCTACAAAATGTATGTCTGAAACTGATAAAAGGTTTGTCCATCATTTTAGAAATATTTAAAGAGGAAGTGATAGGTAAGGGAGAAGCCTATAAATAAGGGTAAGCCCAGCATTTTGATAGCTGACCTAGGGTGCTCTCTCCCTTACTGTATGCTAACACTAAGAAAAGTCAGTAGATGGACAGCTGGTTGAACCACAACTGTACAACCTGCCTGACAGCTCCCTCTGGCTGTGTTCAGAACTGTCCTTAACTTGGAAAACATAAGGATAACGCTGTTGGTGGTGACAGAGCACTGGTCAGTGTGCTCAGGACTGCAAAGGTTCTCTTGCTGCTGGTGGCAATCTCTGCTTTAAAGTTCGCGTGGCATCTCATTTAACTTCAACCTGTGGAGAAACTTCTGAGGACGGGCTCTGTGATCCTACTAGGACCCACCAAGCAGGGCCACATCCTCACTTTGGCATAGTGCAGATGCCAGTCTGAGCGTACCCTCTCCATGTGGCAGAGGGAAATCTGACCCCATTTTCACAATCCCGTGCACTACAACTAGGTCAGTGACTCATACTGGTGACTCACTGTGGTGCCTGCTGATTATAAACACTTCAGTGGATGCCTGTTCTTTAAAAACTTTGCTGCAGGGGCCAGGACTTCACAAAACATAGTTACATGAAGCTGGTGGTTTTGAATTTGAAACGGAATATACAAAAATTAACCAAAATCCATAGAAAAGCAAATTCATCCCTGTCAACTTATTCTTTGGCTCTACTGATCAGTGGCCAAGAGAAGAAGACAAGTCAGTACTTCAAGCTTGCAATCTTCAATTGGCAAGAGCTTGCATCATTACTTTATCACAACATGGCATTACTCTGCTGTAATGTAGTGTAGCACATACTGTATCAATTGGGAGCCTGATAATGACTGCAAGATTAAAAATTCTCACCTCAAATGCTTTAAAGAAAGATTTTGCTTAAATTAATGACATTTTCAAGATACAATATTTTGTGAGACCTGTGATTTCCTATATGAAATCTGTGCTTCTATGCTTCAATTCTTTTTTCCAATAATCAGGAAGGTAAAAAAACGTAACTGACAGTCTCCACTGCTTTGATACACCAAGCAACTTTGAAGTACTAAAGCAACTGTAGAAAGTCTTGCCATGAAATTGTGAAATTCAGCAATACTGACAAACAAGGGTGGCTTGCAGTTCCCTTATAATTAGCTCATAGGAGCACCCAGCCAGGCAAGGAAACGAAGTTATTACACAGACTCCTTTGGGTCCACTTTGTGACATGGTCTCCATGTAAAAACTCAAATGTTTCCGTGACTATTAAACAAGACCAGCATGAATGCAAGATTCTTGGAATTTTTTTGCTTTCTTTATTAAAACTTTCATAATTTCTGGAATGAAAATCTGGTTTTTTTCCTTGTAGTGTTCCCTGAATCTGCGCTTGTGGGGTGGAATTGGGGATGCAACATTTCTGGGCAGCTAACATTAGGAATTCTTCAAATTCCTTATATTCAGCCTCAGGAGAAAGGAGTGGCTTGCATGGCTTGATTGTGGCTGATTTAATTTGTTTACTCCTTTACCTAGTGCCTTGTAAGCGGGTTTGAGTTCAGCACCTCTGACTTTCTTATGCAAGTAAGAATTATGACACGTTCAGAAGGTAAAGAGCAAAAACAGAACAAAACAAAGCAAGCAAACAAAAAAAACCCCAACAACAACAAAAAAGGCATTCTCAGCAATGCAGTGAATTAGAAATTGAAGTTTACAGAACAGTTCTGAACTGACAGCTGCAGTCCTGAAAGCTGTCCTCAAACTCTGCTAGTCAAATCCTCGGACTATCAAACTTGTGACAGACACATCACTTCCCCTACAGACCACTTCCACTTATTAACTTATTAACACCAGGAAATGGTGTCTGAGAGAGACACGTGCTTTGCTTGGAGTGCCAGCTTGGGCAGACTGTGGGATGGAACACTTCCTCTTGACATCAGAGCTCTCCAATATCCTGCTCTGCCATGCTGGCTCTTCTCTGTTTTGACCACTGTATATCTGCTTCCCAGGCAAATTACCTGCACTAAGACAGCTCCATCACTGTAACATTCACTTCTGGAAAGAAAAAACCAAAGCCCCAAAAACCATTAAAACACAACATATATATATCAATGCTCCTTTGGAGCTACTCTGAGCTTGCCTGCATTAGTTGGTAACAGGTTGTTCGTTAGTCTATCCTGAGTACACTGCTCCCAAGGGGCTAGAGCAGCATTAACACATCTCTGCACTGGGTCTGGTGTGATGTCTGCAGGACGTGGATTCCTCTCAGTAACACAGTGATGTCAGAACTACCAATGACCCAACAGTGCCTGCATCATGGTTTGGGTGTCAAACCTAGATTGAGCAAATTTGGCACATTCTCTGGGTAAATGTAACAGACTTGTACATGGGAGGACACGTGGTCTCTTAAGGGTCATGTTCTCTCAGCCTTATCCCTAAGCTCTTCAGTAACAATGAAATAACAAAACAATTACTTAGAAGCACCACCTACAATACCACTCGTGGCCTAATGTCACATCTGACAGCTGCGTTGCTATTACAATGGCTTGTTTTCACTGACTGGGTTTTCTTGGCCAAGGTCTGATTCAACCCATAGGGAAAGGAAACATTCTAAAAACTATGAAATGCTGCCAGCTCTGTCTGTAAAAATGTGTCCTCGGGGGATGGGGAGGGGGTTCAAATGTGTAGTGATTTGATGTCTTCCTCCCCATTTCTGTGAAAAGAAGTGACAGCCTGTGACTAAGGAGATCAAGAAATAGAGGATGTCCACTGTGAAAAGATGGTGGGGCAATATTTGGAAATAAGTCATTGATGAGACAATGTCTATTCTCAAAAGAAAGGGTGGCTGGAAAGAGAAAAGTTGGGGTTTTTTAAAATGGGACCTATGAATAAAAAAACCTGAACCTGAACATAAGACAGAAAAATCCCATCCATCCTTCATTAAGCTGTTTTATTGTCTCACCTCATGTTTTTGCTTAGCTGTCATGACTGTGAGAGGGAAATACAGAAGAAGGCAACACAAATTTCCCGAAATGCAAATCCTTTGCACTACATGTGTTGTTCACTACATTGTAACCACTGTACAAGAAATTACTTTCACCCTGGATGTCAGGCTGCCCTAATGTCAGTGGCAGTGCTGGCACTTTTCCGTCTGTTGCAGCATCAACTCTGTGGTATTTATGTTTAGAAGTTTTGACAACTTCATCCTCTAGATTTGCATGGTTGTGTAGGCACAACAAGCCTAAAAGCTGCTAAAAATAAACAAATTGTTTCCACTCTACCACAGTCAATATGTGAATTTGAGGAGAAATTTTGAAAACTGCCAGGGTTACACAGTATCATGATGAAGTATAAACACCACAGACTTTTTTTCCCTTCTAATTAAAATACTTCAAATGCATAAACTCTGGTTAAGAAATGCATTTAAGCAGATTTTTCATTTCCAATATGTGACTTATAGACAGGTCTGAAAAGATGTGATTTCTTGAATCAAGACAATTTGCATTTTAACTACACAGTGCTTTCTTACCATACTGACCTGATTATAAAGTAGTTACATCAGTAATATGATGGCTACAAAAAAAGGTAAATCTCAACTTGTTCTAAATTTACCGTTCCACTGTGGATCAGACAGTGGAGGTGAAAATACAGTGCTTCTGAATGCTGGTGGTGAAGAGTATGTATTGCTTTGAAAGACAAGCAAAATAAAGATGAAGGCAAACTGGACAAAGACCAAAGAAGGGCAACATGAATGCTGACTCAACCAAAAAGCATGGCCTAAAAGAAAAGGTTGAGGAAATTGGGGTGACAGCATCTGTACAAGATAGAACCATGAAGAAACAGCAAGGTCTAAGGTTTCTAATATAAGAAAAGGTGTTATGAAAAGAATAGTGATGCACTTTTCTCCATCTTTAATGGTAGGGAAGACAAGAAGTAAGCACAATAAGTGGAAGCTGAGGGTTAGTACAAACACTGCATTACTAAGGAAAAAGCTCTTTAAGAAGTTAGCTGTGGAGGTTTTAAGTCCCATTCACCAGAGGTTTGAACATAAATATGTCTCAGGAATTTATAACTAATAATACCTCAGTGGGGAGGTTACATGACCTCTCAAACCTCCCTTTCATTTTCACATTTCTGGATCATTTTAGTCATATAGGAAAATACAAGCACAGAAGTGTTAACTTCCCTAAACTGAGAGCGTCTAGAAAGAGCCAAGAGAGAACACAGAATATTGGATTTCCATTTCTCCGCTATAAGAGAAATCCCTGCTATGCACACAGCACTGAGCAAATTGATAAGCATTCCCAAAACTGTCAGGGAAACTCCCAGCTTCCTCCTCCTTTTTATCCATTATATATTAAGTGTTAAGACTGGTAATTTAATGGTACTGAACATCAGATGAACTATAGTAATAATGCTAAGTAGTCTCACTTTTTTAATAGGGATTATGGATAGAGAATGTGAGACCGCCTTTGTCTTATTCCTTTGTGGGACTTGTAGACTTGTGAAAGAATACATGACTCCTCTGTCAACCTTTGTAACTCAGTCTGCCCACCATGAAGAGAAGAGCCATCACAGCAGCAATCTGAAGCCATACCTAAATTTCCTTTTGGGCATGGAGGCTGCTCTTTGCATTCCTTTTCTTGGTCACAGAGAGCACAGCCTCTGCAGGCTGGCCTGCGTGATCAACAAGTAGCAGATTTCTTATCCTGGCACACTTAATGTTCTTCAGAACAAACCAGAGAAACCTGTTTTTTTGTTTTTGTTTTAATTGCCATTGAGCTGGTATTGGTTGGGGTTTCACTGGGTGGGGTTTTAAAAACTAATTTGCCTTTGACCCAGGACTGTTCAATATTTTCAAAACAGCAAGAAGGGTAAAATAGAGATTATCATTATTCAACATGCAGGGCTCAAATACTGGTGAAGATCACATTACAATTTTGGAGATTTTGGCAAATTAGAAAAAAAATGCTAATCTCTTTTGGTTAATACAAGAAAACGAGCTTCAACAAGAAGATGGCCCTGGCTGGGATACTACTGTCCCAGCAGCAGGTCTGTGGGAATAGATCCCAGGGTTATAATCATTCACAGATGAGTCAACAACACCACAGTGTTGTGAAAACAGCAGGGATTGTACTGAAGTGTCTACACGGGAGTATGGCCTGAACAACCCCGGAGCTAATCCTACTTCACTGTCCACTGGGGCACTTGTGAAGCCTCAGCTGAAACACTGAGTGTAGCTCTAAGTGCCAAGGAGGGCACAGACCTCCTCAGGAGACAGAAGGAACCCAACTAATGCATTCAGGGCTCAGGAAACGCTGCCTGCGGGCAGAGATCAGACCCATCACATCAGGCACAGGCACAGGCAGGAGGTGGGATGCCATACAAGTCTTAGAGTACATCAGGAGTCTAGAAATAAAATGTTTAAATGCCCATGGTAGACAGGACAGCAACTAACAGATTTCAGTTGCAGTGCCTGTTTTCATCAGAATAAATTGATGAGGAACATATACTGTCTCTGTCATCATAGGTTTTTTAAAGAAGGTGAAACAATGTCACAGATGGAGTGACCCTGCTTTTGGACAGAGGGATGAACCTTAAGTTCCTTTGAATATGATTTTTAACATTTAATGGAAGAAAGAGTAATGCAGGACATTGTATTGAAGATGGATCATTTCTGAACTTAAGACCATAAAAGAAAACAAAACTAAAATTTTATGTACAACTCTCCGCTTCTCAGATGACATCTTTCTCACAAGACCGTGTGGATGTGAATGTTACCAATTCCTGTTATGATATGTAGAAACAAAAACACTAACATGGGAAAAAAAGAACCTCAAGGAAATCATTCTCTTCCTCTTTAATCTTTAACACAAGTTCCTTCTCTGTCCAATAGTAAAAAAATATTCTCTGGTTTATGCCTATTATGGAAATGGTTAAGTCTTTGACACACTAACCTCAAATCTTTCTAACAAACCTTACTCCTTCCAGAAATTAATTCCTTGGCTAACATTATAATCCATTACACAGCCCAAAGCCTCAGTGAGACACACTGCCTTCAGATACCTAGGAATTAATTCAGCTACTTAATTTGCTATGACTGCAGGTTTATTTAATTTCCCTAAGCCTCGGTCCTTATTTCCTGGGAATACTGAAGGTTAAAACCATGATTGTCAAAGAAAAGTCACTAACCAGAATACATCACAATATACTCAAAACATTACTTTCCTTGTCAATACATAAAAAAATAGGGACTAAGTTAAGCAGCACATTGTCTAGGAAGCACATAAGCTAATCCTATTACATGCAGCTTTTAAAATTAACAATTAATTAATTGGTATTATTTGGAAGATGCCTCCAATAGTTAGAAAATCTCAAAAAGATCTGAAAACCAGGAAAAACACAAACCTCACTTTCTTTCATTTTTTAAAAATGGCTTCTGTAACTGCCAGAAGATCTTCAATGGCTTGCATAAGGTAGGAGATATTTAGATTCAATAAACACATTTTCTTCATAGGAACATCTCAAATTAAAGATCCATTTGCACAGGTGGAAGTATTACTATAATGAAAATCCTTACGACAGCATTTCTATGCTGACTGAGGATTCAAAATAAAAGAGAAATAAAGTATATATAAGTCTTATCCATACTCAGGGTTCAGGATACTGGGATCAAGGGATTGAACCTCATTTACTGATTACAGCAGAAGAGAAGGAAACAGACATTCCCACCATCTGCTAAGGAACTAGATTTACACAGTGCAAGGACTACAAGCAGTAGGAGAACTTGGATTCTGACAGGGAGTGTGGACATAATCCTGCAGCCAGGGAAATTGTGGGTTCTTGGCTGGAGAAGAGCGACAACCAGCACAGAGCTTTTACTGCCTGTAAAAATCTGTCTGAAAAGACAGTTATCATTCATTCAATGTGATGAACAAAATACTGGTGTGGTAACACAATGACTTTTGCTCTGCATCTGAAATAACCTCTCTGAATGAACTTTCCCATCTGCCTCTTCAGATCTGACAGAATTTGTTAACATACAAGAAATTTCAAAGATATGCTATGTTCTTAAAGGCAAGGGTATTAACAGACAAATTGCCAAACAGGAATGGTTTTCTAAATGAGGCCTCTAAAGTAATAAAACACAGAAAACCAGAGGTTACAGAGAGGATGGACCCAGCAACCGCAGATCTGAAAGAAGTGCCAAGAACAACACTGGGGACATTGACTCATGGAGAGCTCTTTAAAATCCTGAGCAAACTACTGCACATCTGCATTACATCCTGGAGAAAAGACAGACTTGGAGATTTTATCTTTTTTTTTATAAAACCCCTTCAAATGATTCTTGGGCAATCTTGGACAAGAAGTAATGGAGCTTAGGAAATACAGAACTCCACTGGTTAATGTGGTTGAACTAAGATGAAGACAGGTAATTTATGAGCATGTCAGCTTCATCCCAGTAGGCCATTTGTGCTTTTTGAGATTCACTAAACCCGAATTCATTTGACAAAGGAGAGGAAAAGTTACTTCACCTGTACAGAAGTTCAGCTAGCAAAATTCAGATTTGTCTCAGACTTTTAAAAGCAGACCTTAAGTTTTGACAGAGTATTCCCAAATGCCCCTTTCAATGGAAAAGGCCTGAAACTTCTATTTTTCCAGTATATCACTGATATCTGAGAACAAAGGATGCTACAGGGTGGTTTATCATATTAACTGTAACAATGGCTACCACAAAAATCCCATGCTTTTGCATACATCAGGAAGTCTGTTATGGCCCAGTAAAGGAGAGACTGCACTGTAAATGGGTTTGGTTTAACATTCACACTGAAGGCTTTTTGGTTTGCAAATATTTCATGAGTCACTTCTGATTTCTTCATATCCAGTCACTGGATCATGTGAATGTATCATAACATTTTCACAAGTACCTGAAAATTATTTGAATGAAATCTCACGAACTGTGGAGCTTCTATCTGTTAACAGTATTTGCAATGTTGATTCACCAAACTCCATTTGTCCTCTTCAACACATTTTTTCTCTAGCATATTGTTATAATAATACATCTACATTGCATAGTGCCAGAATTGCATTCAAGGTACTGCAAATTATCACACTGTATTTAACATAAAAAAGAGAAAGCCCTGTCTGATCAATATTTTTGAGCTTTTAAAACTAGTCAAGAAAACAATGTGATAGCCTTCTCCATATACTCATAATTTCCAGGAGGATTATTTTATTTCCTAGGCTGGGCTAAGTCTCTGAACATGTCCCTGAATTGGCATGCAGCTTTGCCATGAATTCCATAAGCAATTAACAGAAAAAACAACAGCTGAAGCCAGATCTGGAAGACTATTTCCATTACAGAACAAACCAGTATAATCATGGTTTAGTTTCACATCAATGCCATCAGAGTAGCCATGCCAGTATGGGGGAAAAACAACAGAAGGTCCAAAAGGTTACTTATTTTATTCCATTCCAAGCATTTTTTTTTTGTTCTTACCACAAGATTATTCAATTTCTTTAGCATATTAAAATAAAAGTTCTAAAACATGAAACTATATCACCTTATTCATATTCATTCCACATTCTACTGACACATTCCAGTAAGAAAAGCAAGACTTACCCATGCAAAACCTGTTTTCTTTCTTACCTTGAGAACACCATCTTCCAACGTTCGCTCTATTTGAGCTACAGTTTCAAAAAATTATTGGGAATAAAGGTAAGGTTTTGTGGTATACAATACTGACTTAACCTTGGAATATTTATCAACACAAGAGCACTACTTACTAATTCTGATCCCCATCAGCAGCAATTTTAATTGAGCAGTTTTTAACATTCCCATACTTCCTATTAAAGTTCATTCAGAAGTTTGAGGTGCTGCTCACCTCCTAACACCACTACGTCTTTCTGAACTACTGGTTTGATCAGGCACCCCTCTTTTTGATATCTCTCTTTTTAATGCACATTACAAGGAGAAATCATGTCTAAGACAGGTGCATCTCGAAAATTAATAGAGAAGATAGATACAGAGTTGGTTTGCAGTCACAGCAATTGTCTACATTTCCTCATGTTCCATAACATCTTGTGATCCACTAGGCTAACCAAATCAGTCACTGGCTTCTCTTTCCCAATAAACTTAAGCTGTTATGTGATTCTTTTGTTTGATTTTACAGCATTAACCCTTTTTGGAATTATTTGTAATATTTTGCCTCTTAATCCGTGTCAAAATTTGTATTTCAGTTTATTGATTTCATCCATCAAAGGCTTCTGTGTGGCTTTAGTGGGTTTTCAAACCTCACCATGAAGCCAAAACAGTTGTTTGGAACTGAATGGAGCAATTGTTTTTTCAAACATCTGTATTTTGCTCCAGTTCCTTTTAAAGGAATTTAAATTAACTGATATCAAGCACACCTGGATACAGGATCAAACATGATCCATCATACCAATGCAGTGACTCTTTGAAACAGCACAAGTGTCAAATGATCAGGCTTCAATGCCACAGAAGAGGGGCACCAAAAAAGGCAGGCCAGAGGGAAACAACCTGAAACAAAATCACAAATTTCATGAAGGATCATGGATAGATCAGTCAAGACCTGAGATGTAAACTGAAAGGAAATGAAAAATGCGATTTGGCTGGTGGTTAATAGTCTTTAACAAAGTGCACATAACAGACTAAGAGAGGCCTCACTGTAGGGAATGCAGTATCTGTGCAGAGGAAATGAATAAAGATGACCCTACAAGGCTGACAATGTAAAAGGCTACTTAAGTCACATCCTACTTTGTTTGGAAAGGCAGCCCACAGTTATGTAAAGCAAGACAGACTTAGCGTCAAGTCATGATTGCATAAACTTATTTACAATAGCGTAAATAAAGGAAGCAGCTGAAAAATGTGTTGAAAACCTGTCTGATGTTAGGCAGTCCTCTTGCTCATGCTATTGCAATCCTTTCACTCCTGTGGGGATCACCAAAGTCATAAAGGGGCAAATATGTCTAAAAATGGTTCTTTGCCATCAGAAACACTGAACACACAAAGAAAGCTTAGTTCTGTGTTAGATCTGAGGAATGAGTCATATGGGTTGCCAGCATGTGGTCCCTGTATGGACTCAAGTTCAGATAAGGTGACACCTGAGAAGAAGCCATATGCTTTGTCTTCTAAAGAGATAAACTAACGTGCTTCAGGAGAGCTGTGCTGTTTCCTATGCATTTGAAATGTCAAGAAGTACTTCGAAGGAGAACCTTATTTTTCAGACACTGGTAGAACTAAATCAATATTTCATTCATGTAAGACTTAGACTTTGAATTCTTTGATAACTGGATGGAAAACTCAGTCAGTGCTCTGGCACCAGTACTATCAAAGGAGGTACGTCTCTACACACCTTGATTTTTACCATCGCTTGGCCCACAAACATG
Source organism: Monarcha castaneiventris obscurior (assembly GCA_026261815.1). Taxonomy (NCBI): domain Eukaryota; kingdom Metazoa; phylum Chordata; class Aves; order Passeriformes; family Monarchidae; genus Monarcha; species Monarcha castaneiventris. Next base: position 20,984,020 of record JAMPIT010000886.1, read on the forward strand.
GGGAAGGTTGCTTACTGAGCTGTACTTGCATGATATTATATCCAATTTTCTTATCGAGATCAGGCATATCATGAAGTCTATTGCTAAAATAGGCACTTTAAATCTGATTTACATGTTTCTTGACATCAACAGAAACGCTGGTACTAAAAGACGATGCACAGCAGACCCTCACTATACATATAGATATCTACAAAACATCAAAAGAAATTCACGCAAAAAGTTCATCTAAATACATTTTTTCCTTTCCCAATTCATATGACTGAATCTCAGAACTTAACTTAATTCTGCATATTTTATACATAATAAACTCAAATGTAGATTTTAATGTATGTATTTAAGAACAAAAATCTATCCCTTGAAAGATTTTGGGTGGGTAAACCTCACACAGCTGTGTGGCTGCAAGTGTCAGATTCTATTTGTGCATGTCAGCAACAACAAACTAATCCTATAGATTAGCTCTTGACAAGGACAGTAAAGCACACAGGCTTTCAATATTGTTAAAGAGAAGAGACAGGTCTGTTACATGGGCAGAACACAGAGCTCCAAGCAATACAGGAATTCATTATGCTCAAGTCTGTCAGTAAGAACTTTTCTGGGGCATCAAATAAATAGTTTAAGTTTAATTAGCATTGATTGTTCTCAGAAACCAAGAAGTTTTAACATACATAAATTCTGTGTTCTTGGTGAAGAAAAGCTATGAAATACACAAGTTAAGAGCACCTGATCATTACTCCTCCCTGAGAGTTGCAAGAGGATCAATCAGTATTATGTGCAACCTAGGAATACATCTGTAAGACTTACAGATTTTAACTTTTCAAAATTTCAGATTAGAAAAAATTTTCAGGTTGCATTAGAAAGCTTTACCAATGACAAGCTAGTAGAATTTTAAAATAATATTTCTATACTAGTATAAATCTTTGTGCTGGTATTACTATGCTAGAATGGAAGAGGGTTAAGGATACTAACATATTTTATTTTGCTCACAAAATTACTACGTGGTCATGCAAAGTATTCCAAATAAAAACCTGGAATAAAATTTTTTGTAACAAATTAGTCCAGAGGCAGGTATTTTCTAAACAACATGAGAAAATTATATGATAAATCTCGTTGAAATCCATCTCGTTCAGGAGCTCACCTTAAATAAGCATAAAGAGCGACAATTTTATCTTCTGAGCTTCTGTCTTCAACTGTATCATTTGCATACATGCTGAACAGCCTTTTGTATGGAATGTGTGTGATCTGTGAAATAACAGACAGAGAGAAATCTAAAATTACCAGCACTGACCAATGTTCAAAAAACATTAGTCCAGGTTTCGATCTGGTAGAGATATTAATCATGGGAAGAAAATCCTTATCAGCAGTGGAAGAAGCGTTCTCAGCCAAACAGCAAACACAATATCCTATTCCTTTCTCTTAGTATAACTAAAATCTCCAGAGAAGTGTAAGTCTGATTCAGAATGGATTTTTAATTACAAAAAAAGTCCAGAAATGTGAATGATGGTACAAAAAGTGTCTACTTTTCATCCTCCTAGGGCAAGGACAGGACAATGCGCGTGATGTGTGCCGGTGCACTGTGCACATGATGCCAGTCCCCTTCCACTAAGTGGAATTAAATACACGGATAGAATAATGGACAACAGAACACTGAGAGAAAAGGGAAAGGGGCCTTACATGGAGGCAGCACAAAATCCGGCAATGAGCACTTGCAGCCCAGTAAACCAACAATATCCTGCCTGAATCCAAGGCTGTGTGGGCAGGAAGTCGAGGGAGGCGATTCCCTGCTCTGCTCCACTCTGGTGAGACCCCACCTGGAGTGCTGTGTCCAGCACTGGAACACCCAGCACAGCAAGGACATGGACCTGTTGGAGCAAGTCCAGAGGAGGCCACCAAGATGGTCAGAGAAACGGAGCAGGTCTGCTGTGAGGAATGGCTGAAAGAATTGGGATTGTTCAGCCTGAAAAAGAAAAAACCTTGGGGTGACCTAACTGTGGCCTTCCAGTACCTGAAGGGAGTCCACAAGAAAGTGGGACAGGGACATTTTACAAGGGTATGTAGTGACAGAACAAAGGGGAATGGCTTCAAGCTGAAAGAGAGTAAGTTTAGATTAGATATTGGAAAGAAATTCTTTACTGTGAGGGTGGTGAGGCACTGGAACAGGTTACCCAGAGAAGCTGTGGAGGCCCCACAACTGATAGTGTTCAAGGCCAGGTTGGATGGAGCTTTGAGCAACCTGATCTAGTGATGTGTGTCACAGCCCATGGCAGAGGGGGTTGGAAAAAGATGATCTTTCAGGTTCCTTCCAACCTACAACTCTATGATTCTATGATTTAATGAGTGGTACCAGAGCACGCAGTTCATTGTGGAAGAAGAGCAAATACAGCTTTAACCAGTGAGGAAAATAGATAGCATAATTTGAATTTATGTTTAACTTAATTCTGCCAAAATCATAAAGATTCTGGAAGTTAGTACTTAACCTCCATGGTCAAAAGGTCTGAACATTCATCCAGACTTCAGAATGATGCTGTTTTTATTAAAAGTAAACTACTTCCTCCCAACAGGCCCAGTACATACTTCTCTGCCCTTCCTAGCAGGCACTAGCATCTCTATTGTACCACCACATGTCCCAGTAGGACGATATATGCCTTTTCCAACATGCCCATCTTAATCCCCACTGACTTTGAGAAGTCTTTGTGCATGTAGAGCAGAGGAACACTTCTCACTTTGTATCTCCTAATTATCCTTGTATTACCCTTGTTAAATTCCTGGGGATGTGTGTTTTCTTCTCAGAGAAAACATTTTGAAGTTCATTTAGTATTTCCTATTAGTATCAAATTAGCTGTGCCCTTAAGGGCAGTCTTCAGTCATTTACACTTTGAGGGCAAGAGAAAGACAAGCAGATTGTTGGCCTTTTCACCTTCCCTTCCAAGACATATCAAAATGAAAATAAGGGACTGATGGCAGAAGAATTGCTGAAATCTATCCATCCCTTTGGATATTTGGCACATGAGAGATCCTTTGTTGAATTAACTTTGTACAGTTTTAAGGGTGTAATGTTAGAAATTTAGATGCAGGAAGAAGTTCTTTAATCATCTTTCCAGTTCAGGGGCAGGAATTCTACAGAACTTTGGGGGATTTTGCTGCTGACTCACAACACCTATCATCACAAACCAGCACATGATGACACTTGTAATTTTCGTAAAACATGGGCCTTGGTTACTCTTAACATCTGTATTCTGTGGCAGTCCATATTCCAAATAGTTAAAATTACAGATTTGTTCATCATTTCGCAGTGATCAGATCAAGACACTGTTACCATTACCAACTGCTGAACTCTGTCTTTCACATGGGAAACTGTTTTTTTCTAACAGGGCTCTTTTTTTTGGACACTTCGACTCAAATTGAACAACATTTTGCTTGAAAAATGTAGGACCTGTAAAATATCTGACTCGGAAAAGTCTAACAATATCAGTACTGACTGATAGTAATTCAAAGAACAATAGTCCAGATTTTTTTCTGGTGGAGAAACTAATTCTAGGAATTGACAGATAATGGCTGATAATAGCACTAAAGCTGGGAAGAAGCACATGGGACTGCTGCTGTTAGGTATGCATATATTGTTTTTAAAAGTCTGAAGTTTCACTTCTCAAGTGTTGTGTTCTGTAAAGAACTAGCATATAAACACGTTCTTAGCAGCCAGTTAACACTCCAGCTAGAATGCCAATACCATGTATCATTGGAAAGTAAACAACTCTTGATTTACTATGTCTCAAATGGAAGAACTCAAACCCAAACCTGTAATCTCCACAAAAATTACCACCGTATCACACCATAGCAAAGATTGCTTGTGATAGAGATGTCATCTTTAAGAATGAAAACTACAATTTGTCAATATTTGTGATATCTATTAGGTGGGCAGATGTCTATGAGTTGAGTGGACAGAGATACACAGGAAGTGATTAGGCAGCTGATGGAAATGATTTGGGAAATTTTTATTTTAGTGTCATTGATTCCTCTTTCTAGATTTCAGTTTCATTACCTTACTCGGCCAGCTGGACTTCCCATAACTTAGGTTCTCATTTTCTTTCCTACCAAATAATGGTGTATTAGTTGAGGTGTGAATTTTTTTAAAGCATGACTTTCTATGCATTTATTAAATGCTTAAAACAACAAAATCCTATTCCATCATAGGCTTTTGAAGGACTAATAAAGAAAATATGTATAGATTACAAGAGCTTTCAAAAAATACCTGGAAAAAAAGTTTTAGGGTGATCAGCTTAAGACACCTAAGTCAACATCAAATTTAAGTGCCAACTCAAAAAATCTTTAAAAGGGTGAACTGAAGGAACCACAGTCAAAAAAAACCCTCAGCACTTCAATGTACTCGAGGTAATTCCATACACTTTATGGACGTGAATCACCTGTTAGCATGGCACATGAGTTTCACTAGGTTTTTTATTCTAAATATAGAACCCACATATCGAGGTCCTTTATGTAATCTTAAAAATTACTCCACACCCAAACTAAACTAATCGACCATGAATGACCCAGAGCTCCTTGGACTCCATTAGAGTCAGCAGGCATGCAAGCAAACGCAACGTTCCACGTGCTGGGGGAGAACTGTATACTTTGGAGTGACAGGCCACTTTATTTCAAACTCAATGATAAACAAATCTGTTCCAATTAGTAAGTATTAAGGATTCCTGTAATAGCTTGCATTTACAAACTGCAACAGATTAAATGCTAAGAAAGAATGTGGAGTATGCAACAACATAAAAATACAAATATTTATCATTTATTTTAAATAATAAGGTTGAAATTTTCCAGGAAAGTTTGATACAGGGGTCAGAGAGATGGGCTTCAGAAAAGGTCTTAATTTCAAAGGGGTTTGTTGTTATTAATGACTTTTTTCGTAATTACTTTGTGTTTTCTAGAACAGGAGGCTAATTTTCTTAATATTTTCTGACAGAAATAAGAGTTGAGGGGATTTATCACCACTAAAAATGGAAATAATGAAACCAAAAACATCATGCACAGTCACACACACTGCCCTCAGGGCACTTCAATGCTCACATGATTTCACTGAAGATATCTAAATAGAGCCCTGGAATGGTACTCAAGACTTAAATTTTCACGCTGTTTTTCCACTGACTGCTAAACCATGTAATTTAAACTTCTGGTGCCTCCTGCTGCAGCTAAACAATTTCTTTATACCGTTTACATATGCAGAATATCAAATATACTTTGCAGCTGGTCTTCCAGAAAGGTAGTATGTCTATTAGGGTATTTAGTCTAGATCATGTGTTACGGAAATTTAACTCTGAGACTATTCAGGAGAAGTCCAAAACTTTGCAAGGAAACTTGTCTTACATTTCGGAGTGGGATTGTTTTTGGTGCAGGTAAAGTGCCGGCAGTTACCCAGAGCAGGTGATTGCCAGCACACAACTGGAAATGAGTAATGACCAGAGCTGCCAGAAATCAAATGTGCTCCTGTGATTGACTTTACAGGAAGGATCAGGGTGTGGGAGATGACATCTCCAGCTGGCAATCAGTGCAATATATACCCTTAGCTATAGCTGTCTGCCACAGCTTTCCTTCCACCTCTCACCTACTGCAAAACCAGCAAGCTGGTCTCTCTTCCAACTGTATACCAGTTCTAAGGACATGGGTTTAATTTTATCTTTTGTTCTTAAAAAGGGCTGATCTGCTAGCTAGGAAGCATGTAAATACTTTACATTTTGTTTCATGAGAAAGGCAAATAAAATTCTACTTTTGCTTCTATTTTTAGTAAGAAATTTTTAGCGGACTGATGGAAAGATGGCTTGAAAATTGGATTGCCTTCTTCCCAGTTTATTTCAAGTGACTAAGAATAGTTGGCCCGCTTCCTTACCAAATGGAAAAAAAAAAAAAAAAGGAGCCCCTGTTGACCAAAAGTAACACAGAGAAGTATTTGGCTGCTGTGACTATTAGTGCTACTTCCTCCTACTAATTGTACTCTTAAAACCAGAGCTCTCACTATCACAACTAATGATGCTGTAAAAGTAGTATACAATACCACCATCATTACATTTCCTAATTGCATCATTGAGAACAGTGAACACAACTGTTCGAAGGTCACAAACTGCAACGTCAGTGGCATTGTAAGGGTGTGGCTTGGGACACATTTTGACTCATTATTTGTAAATGATCAGCCTAATGACCAGTCCGAAACTGAGCTACTTCATCACAGTGTAAGATGTTTACCATTTTTCAGAAAATTTTCTCATTATTTAAGTAGTATTCATACATTAGTAACAAAAATGTAACGCTGCTTTCTTCCTATATGCACTGAATAATCTACTTTTAAAACATAGTGTGACAAGCACAATATGTGGTAGTGCCACAGTATCTTTCTAGAATTGCTGTCAGCTGTCAAGACTACACAGCCCTAGGCTATATCTTTGCCCACGGGAAACAATAAGCAGGAACCTGCAGATGTAACAGACTGATTTCTTTTTGAAACACCTGGAAGTTAAAATGGTAAGCTCTTAATGTACTTGTAATCACAAGTTTTGGTTGAGTCTACGAAATAATTTGAGAGCGAAGACAATGTGACAGTTTCTTTAGTCCACCTGCAAATACTGATTTTTCACTGAAATCCTATCTGGGGAATTGGTACTTTCGTGTTCCTGAGTTTTCAGCCCACCTGGTAATGTGAGCCATTTCTGAGTTCCACTTCTACTTCCACAGTTAAAAAACAGCAGCAAGAGTCCTTACTATACGTATTTGAGAGGACTACACTGGTTATTGACTGGGAAGTTATCATCAGATAGAAATGCTCAGACATAGATGGAAACCAAGACAAATAGGAAGCTTTACCTTCCAAATTCTTTTGTAATTTGAGAGAAAAAAGTAACCTGACTTAACAAACCAGGCTGAAAGGTGTCTACTAGTCTTGCAATGCGTAATCCCCTCACTCTTGTAGTCCCTCTCTACTGCAAATAAAATGGTGCATCACACCATCAAATCAGCAGCATTTAACACACAGCTAGAAAATAAGTAAAGGATACCCTCCCATTTTGCCCCATCCTGTGGGACTGGCACAACTTTCCAGTCACAACTCCACACAGCAGTCAGACCAGAAAAACAATCAATTTTAATACCCAGATGATTCCGTCAAATAGAAACCCACCTGATGAGAGGAGGCAATCAAAAACCGTAAGAGGTGGGGGGGAGCTGAAGGAAGGGGAGTTGGGTTTCTGCTGGTCATGCCTCTGATGCTACAAGGATATTCTGGCCTGCTCAGGGAAAGATTGCCCACCATGAGATAGTTGGGGAAAATAGTTGAACATGGTAAGATAGTGCACAGGACAGAGGTAGAAAGAAAATGGACAAGTCATTGATACCTTTCACACAAATTTCTCAGAGTATCCTCATCTATCTTAGGAACACATCCTACTGTAAATATGACATTCTACAGTAAATATGACTAATTCATACTCCTCCATCAGTCAGCTACTTTGCTCATACTACCTTGCTTTTCCTTTTCTAAGGCAGTGATTCAAAGAAGAGCTTCCTGCACTTTAAAGTCAACAAGCAGTTTTATGACAAACCTCCTCAGTACAGTATGTAACACGCACCTCAGCAAACAGAATGGCAGAAGCACACGCAGCTTCATTGATTTCAGAACTGAGACACAAAAATTACGTAGGACAAGGAAACACATTCTTTAGGTGAGAACACAATTTATCCCACTGCCTTTATGCGTGGAGGCTGGATCATCACTGAGTTGGCACTTGAGCAGACAGCAGGATAGTGCTGCTCAGAGGATCTGCTGGTGAGCCTTGGCATAAGAGAGTTGCAAGAGGACTGGGGGTCAATGAGATTTCCTCTATGCATTTGAGACAGTGGTACAGTCCACAGAAAAGCAGCTTGGAAATGGCTGTAACTTGGCTGGCTGTGCTGCAGAGGCTTGAGAGGGGTTCACACTTTTGATCTGTCTCTGGGGCAATCCAGTAGCAATACAACTTGTGTAAACATATCCCAAAGCTTTAAGCACAAGTTCTTCCCTGCTGCCAGCATAGCTGGGGCAGCTTGAGCTCTGCATGGCCAGAAGGGACTCCAGGCCTAACACTGGAACCTCCAAGCCCCTGCAGCTCTACTAGATGGAGCTAAGCTAGCAAATGTAAAGCGGCCTCAGGAGTACCTATTGCAACTGTACTTCCCATCTGGATTGCAGGACATTTCAGATACAGTTTGCTGAGAGCTACCTAGTTCTTTTTAGGTTCTGTCCTAAAACAGCTATGTTCCTTAGTGTGTGTCAAATCTAGCAAGAACTGGACGTGGAGTGTGACAGAAAAACACACATGGTGTGTTTTTCATAAGCATTTAAAAACAAAACTTGAAAACAGAACTCAATTATGTCCAATCTTTTTCCCAAAGCCTGCTTGTTTTATTACTTTTCACCAAAAAAAAAAATTTATCTGCCTCAGTCTTCCTGTATTTAAATGGCCACTTTGGTTATTCAGCTACTAATTAAATAATTTTAAGAACTCTTTTTTGTTTGCTACTATTTTATTTCAAAAATATTTTTTAAAAGCCAGCCCAAACCATATTCATTCTTTCTATTTACCCAAGAAGGTATCTTAATCAATTTCAGCTGTGTTTACATACTTCTTGTTGGGATTAATTCTAGATTACAAGATAAACCAACAATGAATTTGAACTCCACAAGGAATTCATTTCAACACACTGGACTATTCTTATCATACTTAAAAATCTTTAAAAACTAAACAAAACTGTACAGCCCAGTCTTGTTTATCCCAAATTAGTTCAAATACAACGTGACCAAATGCGCATGCAATGTCACGCAGCAGGATGCACTGGGGAGCTCTGCGATGTTGCAGATTAGCAGTGAGAACACACAAGGCATTTTATTGAGAAACTCATACTGCTAGCATCCCCTGAAACATGTATTTGCAAATTCTGGCTCATCTGGAAGGGTGAAAATAAACAGTTTCCATAACAGGACAGAAAATAATATGCAGTACACCTTGCCTTTTAGTACAACATCAGGTAATTAAGGCCCTCGCTTTAGATTTTGACAATTTCTTTTATTCTGTTATCACAGACTACTTTTAAACATATTACAGAAACCCTGCTTTCTGCATATCCTTGGAGTAACACAGAATTTATTCCCTATGAGGACACGATGTCATTTCAACCCATCACTCTATCATGTCAGATAAATTCTAGAATTAATATGCGATAAATTTCTTTCATTTATTGCTGCTTGAGTAGCAATACCCAGCTACATTTTACTTTCAGGTGAGAAATGGTTTATTGATCTATCTGGAACTCCAAGAAAAGATACTTCCTCCCAAAAAGATCCTAGGTTTAGTTCCTATCCTACCAGACCAGTGCAGTGGAAAGGTGAACTCTAGCATTCCTCCATGAAACTATTTCTCTTTACATCTTTTTCAGGTGTGGCAGATACTTTTTATCTTCATGGAATAATACTTGGTGGAACATTCTGCTACTTTTTGAGGTAAGCAGCTGCATTAGAAATACTTGTTTTCCTTAGGAGGCCTTCATGAGATTATTTCCATGAAAGTATTAATAATGTTTTAATTTAAAAAATCAAATTTATAACTATACAGGCAAAATAATTAAATTTACAAGTAGAGAGAATTGAAGCAGACTGTAATTTCACAATGTACAACTCATTCCTGTCTCATTACCTCAAAAATGGAGCAGGCTTCAGGATGTCTAGTAGTTCCTAATTCTTGTAAAGTCAAAACTATCAACTTTTTGTTCTCATGTTTTGAAGCTGATTTTTCATAAGCATTTAAAAACAAAACTTGAAAACAGAACTCAATTATGTCAAGCCAGAGGAAAAGAGTTAAACCTGGACTTCATTTCAAACATTTTATTTTGAAACAAGAACAATGAAAAGGAACTAAATTTGCACGAAGTTCCAAGAGAGACAATGAACTTGTCTTAACTTTTAGTATCATCCATTCTAAGGTATTTGCTTTTTGTCCATGAAACAGACAAAAACTCTTCAGAAATATCCTGATCAAGTGAATCACACCTCAACAGGGACCTTGCCCTACATTACTTTCTCTCACAGCTGCAAACAGAAGCCCATCTCTCATTTACATTCATGACCTCCCTAGCAAGCCATAGGAACTCAAAAAAGTAGTAGGGAAGTGCAGTCACTGATATGAATAAATGGCTGTAATGCTAAAGATATGGTTGTTTCCAGCAGCTGTTTCCAGCACCAGTCTTTGCTGTCTGTGGTACTCCTGAAAATTGCTGATGTTCATTGACCCAGTGGGCCTGAAAATTACTTTATTTCTCCATGGAAGGCTGGAGGGGAGATGGTTGAGCTTATCTTTTTCTTTGCCTGCTCCATATGTTTTCACATTGCTAGGTGTCAAAAAGTTGTAGGGGTTTTTTTTAGACCACTGGAAATAGCAGAATGAGGACTCATACTAAATAATAACCCAGCCCTCTTCGGGCAGCAGCTCGGGAAACCTCCAGCTAAAATTCAAGCACTAGAATAATGGGCAGGTCTCTGTCCCACTCTTCAATCTGAATGCTTATGACCTTGAAAAATTTACTTTACTTTCCCCCTGCATTTATAGGTAAGAAGTTAAGGCAAATGAATATGTGAGGCAGAGCCAGGCAAGATGCTCCTGTATGAGCATCTTCAGCTGACAAATAATATGCAGGTGTACTGAGGCCTGCAGCTGACAGAGGTCTTTGTCTGGTGGCTGTGCCTACTGCCCCACACTTCAGAAAGAAATCTCATGGCTAGAAAGGGACCTGTGAAAATGCAATTATCTTCCCGCACCTGGAAACAACTCCATTAGCTGCTTTCAGGGAATGAACTGACAATGCTTTGTCAGAAGGCTGAGCTACTGGGGAAGAATCTGTTGGCAGAGCCTTTTTTACTGCAAGAAAAAAAGAATTAAGAAAAGTACTTTCCCAGGAAGTGAAAGAAACAGAAATTTCCTGCTGCCACTAAACATGGTGTTCTTGTTTACATGTCTGAAGGAAATGGGGAAGTTGCCCTGATAACACCTAAAAAAATCTGTGCTAAGAGACATGTTTCTCTTCAATATCTGACTTCCAGTCTGTTAATCTTCATTTCAGAGAGCTATGCATACCCTGGCTAACAAGCTTACAGTTAGGGGAGACAGCACCTAATTTCTGTTTGCTGATAGGCTGGATAAAGTGAAGAGGTCCACTGTAAGCAAATGAGTTATATAAGCACAATATAAACAGCCATCAAGGAGTGGTGCCACTGTTCATCTTATATGCTCCTAACCATTTTATCTTCAACCTGCATTTCCAAGGAGAGGGTGAAATAATTCTGCTCTTTCAATTCTTAAGCAGATAACAACATTTGCCTGTTCACAATACCATGAGGCTCAGAAGTAGCAGAGTGCAGGAAGAGGCAAAACCTCCTATTTGTGAACCTGGCCTAGTACAGGAAAGGACAATGCATTTTGTTCACTCAATGACTTTTCACTCATACACTGTAAAAAAAGCCACTGAGGTGCCTTAGCTACTTGGCAATGCAAGATCTTTCCAATAAGTCTTCAACTACTAACTCTTCCTCAAAACTTGAACTAACTACTTCAGCATGTATTGATACATTCACAGTTCCCCAAAGGCTAGGAATCATAGAACGGTTTGGGCTGGAAAGGACCTTAAACATCATCTTCTCCAACCCCCTCTGCCATGGGCTGCAACACATATCACTAGATCAGGTTGTTCAGAGCCCCATCCAACCTGGCCTTGAATACTGTCAGAGGTGGGGCCTCCACAGTTTCTCTGGGTAACCTGTTCCAGTGCCTCACCACCCTCACAGTAAAGAATTTCTTTCCTACTATCTAATCTAAACTTACTCTCTTTCAGCTTGAAGCCATTCCCTCTTGTTCCTGCATGCTTGTAACTCTTTTCACTACATGCTCTTGAAAAACTCTCTCTCCATATTTCTTGTGGACCCGCTTCAGGTGCTGGAAGGCCACAGTTAGGTCATCCCAAAGCCTTCTCTTTTTGAGGCTAAACAATCCCAAATCTCTCTGCCTTGCCTCATAGACACTTCATCCCTCTAATGACCTTGGTGTCCATTCTCTGGACTTGCTCCAACAGGTCCATGTCCTTCCTTTGCTGGGGACACCAGAGCTGGACACAGCACTCCAGGTGGGGTCTCACCAGAGCAGACCAGAAGGGGAAATCACCTCCCTCGACTTCCTGCCCATACTGCTTTTGATGCAGCTCAGCATGTGAAAGGATATCCGAAAGGAAGCTCAGGATAGAAAAGAAGTTGTCAAGTCATGAAATCTAAAACTAACAATGTTACTATTTTTTCAGTTCTTTTCTGCCAGCCCTTAAGAGCAGAATTTGTCAGGAACCCTGTGTGCCTGCAAAGGGGCTCTGCTGTCTGTGATCCTACAGCTCTTGCCAACTAACCCAACTCATCACCTGCACTGTGTGGCAATACAGGTGTAGGATATCAGCATTCCTGACTGAATAACTTTTAAAAGTTCTTAGTTTTCTGCACTATGCAAATCTTTTCAGCATTATAAAATGAGAGCAATACACTTACAAAACCCCAGCATGTTCAAAAGCAGCTTGCCTGGCTCCTATAGATGCTCACAGAACTATGGGAGATCTGCTAGTTGAAGAAATACCTTGAAAACAACACTTAAGCCAAGCTAGATCTGAAAAAGAGGGAAAAAACCTTAGGATGGGCTAACACAAAATACATTAGTATATGTTAGCACAGTACAAACACCAACAACTACTTGGTTTCCTAACTAAACAGACACTAATAGACACATGCAAAGTACACCAATATGGTAACTGGATGTGACATGATCAGTTTCTTGTATTGTTGTGGTTTTTGTAAGTGTCAGAATGTAGACAGCCTAAATCATCATATCTGAGAGAGAGCAGTTACAAAGAAAGGTGCTGCAATAGTCAGGATATGACAGACGAAGGCATCAGCAAGGATTCAAATCAAAACGGAGTTATGGTCAACCTGTTATGTGGGTGGATTACAGGGCAAAGTGGTACCAGGAGTTCATCAAAATAGGCATTTCTGGTACAATACATAGTGAGAGTAACACTCTAAATTCATGTTGCTGGCAGTTGGTCTCACACAAGGCCCCAGGCCTCGAAATCTCTATTTACTAATTGCATATGATTAAACTGTTTTGCATATATTATTCCCATTCTTCACTTCTAAAGAAGTGTTTCCATATATTTCTTATCCAAAGCCCTGTACTTAGAACCTTATTTTTCAATGACCATTTCCTTCTCCTCCCTTTTGCTTGACTAAGTCACCCAGCCCTTCCTCTAGCTTTCTCTCTTGGGGTGGCATCCAGGCTCCCTCACTTCCTTCATGACCAAGTGGAAAATTCTGTATTGGAGCGTGGAGGAAAGACAAAGGAAGGAGAAGGGGAGAGATCAGGATTGGCTGGTGTGCTGTGCATGATCCTGTGTTCTTCATATGACACCAAGAGAACTTCCTGATCATGTTTCAGAGTGAAATCTTGTCACTGTTTCTCATGGTGAATAATCCTCTATTCCTCACTCCAATGGAATGAAGAACGAAGAGGCTTGGATGTGCAAGTTCAGATCCAGCAGGTGCTCAGAGTTAGTGCTGTTGCACCCAGAGAAGTGAATTTTGCATGCTCATGTCCCTTACTCTGCAGGGGAAGCTACTGCACCACCTGTTGCTGAACCCCTTCTAGCCAAGATGATACCTGTGACATTTAAACACATTCCCAACAGTAATGGAGAAACTCCCATGTCGACAAACTTATCCCCCTAAAACGAGCTACCTAACATTTAATATGTTTCATAACCCTAGAAATCAGTTAGCTATTGCATACAGATTACAGAGTCTAACTAAATGGTCCAAACCACATCTACCTGCTACAAAATTCAACCCATTTATATGGACCTAGTAATGACTCTAACCAAAATGTTAGCAGGTCCAAAACAAGCATTACCAAAAGTCCTACTAATTTTTCTCTAAATTTAAGTCAAATGCAGGTAGATATTATAATTACAAAAAATGAAAATTGAGAAAAAGATAAAAATATTTCTGTGAACAATTGACACGAAAAATATTTAAGATGCTAAGCACTATGTCATCAACTATATGCAGGGTCACAGCACTTAGACTGCCTGTTGAACAACTTCAGATCTGTAGTTGTGATTTTTCACAGCAACTTTTGGCATTATTTTGGCAATCTGGATGCCAAAATTTGCTGCCACAAACCTTCACATAAATTAGTCTGTGGATGAATGACATTAAATATCTTTTTCAGACTTATGTTTGTTAAATTTTAAAGTATATGTAACAACTGGATTAAAATAAAAGAAAGCAGCAGAAAACCTGATGAGTAGAGAACAATTCTGCACTGGACATGTGAAACCCAGTAGGAAAGATCACATATGAGGAGCATCTTCAGTTTAAACTTAGCTGAGGTTTGTTCAATTCCTACCCATGAATTAAGACTTTGTTTAGAAAAGGCTGTTGAGTCACTGTGCACATCTACTGGGTCATGAGCCTGGAGAGGAAACATACTGCAAATGCCTCAGCACATCCCTTCAGCTGCAAAACTGAACTAGCTGGAAAAGCTCGGGTAGGTTACAGTGATGGTGTCCATTGACCTCTCCAAGTGGGATAAGTCATGGAATTGCAAAACAGCAGGTGCCACACCTGGCATTTCCAGCATAGCCCACAGAAAGACAGACTGCATATCTGAGTTGTGGCACTCCTACTTCCAGCATGCCTAGAGGATGGTGATCTGTTAAGCGCAGGAAAAAAAGTACAAGACTTAGAGAAAATTAGAAGAACTATTCTCCCAGTGAAGTAAGTGGGGGAAAGTTGTAATGATCCCTGTCTGGAATCTGGGATGTTGTGGTTAATATCCCTGTTCTCGTCAATAGTTCAGTGAATTTCCCAGTGGCTGCAGCAATCATGACTTCAGTTTTATATTCCACACGCTAGAAACGCATTTGGACCCTGGCTCAACACTGACTCAGTGGGCAAGGTGCCGCTGACTGAATCACAAATACCACTTCCTGCGGGACTCTTGCTGCCTGTAGTATTTCCAAGGACTGCTTGGCTGGTTAGCTGAAAATCAGCCTCACAACTGAAGACAATAACGTTGCAGAATACACACAGTTTGTGTAGTGTTTGTTCAAAATACACTATTCCATCCCATAATCTTTGAATGAGGTTATTAAAATGCAGTAACATTTAGTAAGTGTTATATGATATTTTTTCTTAGGAAGATAAAATATGAGGTTTATTCCAAAAGAAAACTGAGAAAACGTGTCTATCTTTATGTTTCTCTTGCTTTGTGTCCTTCTTCAATGGCATGACAAAGCATTTCATTATAACAGAATGGACCTCTTATTGAATAGGCTAATTTTTCCTTATCAGGAAGTCATGATAGCTCAAACTTTTTGAGAGTCAGAGTTCCATATCTTTGACTAAACAACACTTTTAGAAAGAGACAAAACCAAAACAAGCAACTCTTATGTCAGTGTAATATTACACATCTTTAAAACAAATAAATTACTAGTGGGGAAATTTTACATGGTACCATTATCAGAAATTACAGAAATCAGCTCATAAATTCATTGCGAAGTCTCTGCGCAGCAATGCTGATAAATGTACTTGCCCTTCTGATATGCAAAGGGAAGATAGCAGTCTCTTCCTCTTGGTGGTAGATTGCTGGCAGCAAGTAGCCAAATGATTAATTCCTAGTGAGGATCAGTGAGTTTATCCTGAAGTCATGCCTGCTTGCCAGTCCAAACCACTTCAGCTGCACATGGGACAGCAGAGCTGTTTCTGCAACCCTGCAAAGCCTAGGCACTCTCCTACAGTTTTGTGACTCTCTTGCTATGATTTCCATTAGCAAAGGTTTTGGCAAGCTGTGCTTAGAAGTTTGTCAAGTCCTAGGAATATGCATGAAATAAGGCTGATTAAGTAAGTAATGGATACTTCTGTTTAGATTTCTCATTGTTAGCCCAGTTCTAAGTTCTCCTTTGAGAGCTTATTTAAAATATATCTGACTACTTGCATGTCCACCAAAGTAGGCAATATTTCACATCTTCTTTAATTGGCAGTAAGTCACTTTTCCTTCTAAAAGGGACCAAAGACTTCACTAGTCTTGAGCCTCAATTAACTACTAGATTTCTGAAGAAGCTTGTCCGAAAGGAGAGTAGTGGAATGAGAAGGCAATTGTATAAGCCTAGCCATGAATTGCTAACACATTCAAATTTCTTTCTGAAGTTTAGTGCACAAGGAATTAGGACATTATTTTTGCCAGTGGAGTAACAGCACTGACATCTTATTCCATACCCCAATGATGAAAGCAAGAACCACTGGCAAACTTCAAATTTCAAATCAGAAATTCTCAGATGACCTAAGGTGGGCTGCATATGTGCCAGGCACTAAGAGTTGAACCAAATCTTTCACATTTAAAACAATTTGAGCTTATGCAGGCAGCCCAAATAGATCATGGCATTCCCAATATCCCTATACATCTAAACCCGCAGCTTCTAAGTATTTACTGTGGCATTTCCCATAGCCACAACCTAATACTGTGCTGCAAATAATTGCCCTGCTGTGAAAAACAGGTTTCAGTAGAGATGAGATGACAATCATACTCTACAAGAAGTCAGGAGTTCACTGTTTCCTTCAGTCATTCATAAGATCTACCATTCTAAGGCTTTGAAATAGAGTAACAGATGAGGACACACCTATTGTTAATCACCTGTTTAAAAGCAATGCTTAGAAATACTGATTATATCAAGAGCTAAAAAGAAAATATGATGTTGACTTCCAGCTGCTCAGCTTTTTGCCTCCTTCTTTTCCTAGAGAGACTTCTTTAAAACAAGTGCTACCATTGTTTCAGAAG
This sequence comes from Monarcha castaneiventris obscurior, assembly GCA_026261815.1. Taxonomy (NCBI): domain Eukaryota; kingdom Metazoa; phylum Chordata; class Aves; order Passeriformes; family Monarchidae; genus Monarcha; species Monarcha castaneiventris. The sequence continues at coordinate 21,000,957 of JAMPIT010000886.1, forward strand.
GTAATTTTCATGCCAGGATTCAGAGAACTGCCTGTCAAATCAAAGTTCCTCAGCACTCCCGATGAGTCACAGCTCCTGGACTCTGCTGGCTCTAACAGCATTGGTCCAGTTAACATCTGAAGAAATTGTCCTGTAAATGAGTCGCACCAGATGTTTAGGTGTCTACTCTTATTTTCACTTCTATGAAATTGCTGTAAAATGTCCATGCCATTTGTTAACAACCAAAACATAGCTTCTGCTATTTCTCTCGCCTTTTGAATTGTCTGTACTACATAGATATGTATTAGAGCTTATATTTTAATAGTTTAATAGGGTTTTTTTGCAGATGCTATAGGTAAAGTTTACCGTTGTCTAGTCTGAAGTTACTTACACAAACCGTTTCAATTTTTAGTACTTCAAATATGCTTGCACAGACTTGAATGTCACATGCTCAGACTGTGGTTTTCTTATGTTCCTTAAATGATTGTGTCTTTCCTCTTTTTTTTTTTTTTGGAATCAGTCTCCACAGCTAGAGAGAAAATGTCAAACATGCCTATAGAAGTCAGTGCACAGAAACACAGAAGACCAAGGGTGCCAAATTATCTTGCTCCAGAAATGAGAGCTGTGAAACCGTAACTGGGCAGCAGTGCGAGTTTAATGAACCTCACTTTGAGGAATTATCTCATGTTAATGTGGTGACATGCTTTGGGGATCAAAGGAAATACCTCTGCCTGGCACTGAATACTATTGTGGCATCACCTACTAATGTATCACCATACTGTGAAAGACAAGATAAATCCTTTTTTCATTATGAATCACACTGGGGGAAGAATGAAAGGCAGAGGAATAGCAATTAATCACCTAAAACTATCTGAAGCAAGTGACCTAGTAGCCTACATTGCCTTTATTGGAATTTAGCTTGAAAAATCATCACTCTTACAAGCTTAACTTCCACATGTATCAAACTTAGACATGGAAAAACGAAAAAAACGTTGCTTGACCTGGTTCAGAATGCCTAAAGTAGGTATTTGGTGTCCTTATGTCCCATGAGAGCACCCCCTAAAAACATTAAACAGGTCTTTTGGTATATTTGTAGAATCTTTGCATTCAGTGCCTGCACTAGAAACACCCTTCCTCCTCTTGAGGCATATGAAGTTATCTTCTAAGAGCAGGAGCTTGACAAAAGAGCCAGCAGGAGCAGCACCCACTTTTTGCAGTTACCCTGAAATGAAAGATTTGGATTCCAGGCTCTTGTCAGTCTAAGGCATGAATTTCTAGCTTTTGTGAAAAGGGTGGTCTAGGGTAGGAGTCAATCTCCACCTTTTTCTGATAAGACCCTGCAGAGAGAGAAACAGATCTGAGGCCCAAGAGACAATGAATAACCAGGTAGTTTTCAGGAAAAGCTGCTCCACTGGAACATATGTTCTACAGCAGGCTTTTTCTATAATTTGGTGGATACAAGAAAAGAGTGATGAGTTATAACAGGTCAAATGCTGATCCCTGTTAGAGTAGTATAAAGATGTTATGGAGCAATTGATCTTATAGACATGTATTTCAGAAGAGAGCCCAGGTCTCTGGCTTAGTAGGTATTTTGGACCTATTCCATTGAAATGAAAAGAAAACTAGCATCTCCCTAAGCTATTTTTATTTAAATAATATTCAGTGCAGCGCAAGGTGATTTTAAGTAATACTCAGTGCAGCATAATACAGTAGCCTAGGATTTGTCCTGACATTCCTTACTCCCACTGAGTAATACTTATTCATAGAAGTAGTTCCATATAATGAATTGTATTACACAGACTATGTTAGAAATTTCCATTTATCTCAGGGGAATTCACATGGGCTACAAAAGCTTTCCTATTGGATGGCAACATGAATGTTCATCACCAGGTGCCATGAGGGAAAATCCAGTTCTTTCCTATACTAAGTCTTACCTTAACAATATCCCAGTTGCAGTTGTATTTGCAACTCCTTCACATAGTGATCTCTTTAGAGGTCACCAAACACAGTTAACAGTGGAGTTTCTCCTCCAGCTCCAGTTTAGGCTTCCTCCAATCTTCATCTGTCCTTTGCATGGAGTGCAAGCTATTCTCACCAGAACTGCTCAGAGGCAGGGTTCTGTCCTTGTTTTTCTGGGTTTAGGAAGCTTCCTTTACACATCACTGGCCACATTCCACAATTCTCTTCTTCACTGAATCTCTTCATACTCGAACACAACATTTTTTACTTTGAAATGGCTGTCTTCTGGTTTCCTTTTCTTCACTTGGAAACACAAACTAATTTGCCATCTCTATGTGGATGATGTTACATCTCTACTGTAAACTTTGTGTAAACTCTGTCAAAGAGTAAATTCAAACATCTCTCTGGTATCACCTTTCTATAAGACCTTTCATAAGACCTAACTCGGTTATAACAGAGCTCCATCTTTCCTAGCCCTTTTGAGTCCAAAACAACCATCCTCCCATTTCTTTGGCTGTCATTTAAAGCAATGCAACTTCTCTGCCTGACAGAAGCCTTGAAAATTGCAATTAGGCTTCTCTTGTCTGCACTCAGACAAGCTCTTGCAAAGGCATCTCCTGTGGAATTCTCTTTGATCAAGTCATCCTGTACCCTCTGCCTATTCTTCACTGAGTCAACTATACATAATTTGTTTTCACTCTCAGAGCACCTCATGACCTATGTCCTCTAGGCCTATCCTCTCATATTCATCCTTTGGATGCTGAGTCCTCCTGAATAACTCTTGTGGCCAACCTACATTGTCCATACAGTAATTTTTGTGACATTAAGTCCATGGATAAAGTATCTTTCAACTTTTTCCAGCAGCATGTTCTTCTTCCATTTCTTACAAAACCACTTTTTTCTTACCCTTCTCCCTGCAAGTGACATTTAATGCTGCCTCTTCCCCCATCTCCCTTATTTCCTCCCTACCTTTCTGATCATGACTACAACAGTACTGGCTTGCAGCCAAGATGCTGAGCCTAAGAGATTTACTAGCATGGAATCCGCTCTCCACCTTGCCCTCATCTCCCCTGTAAATGACAGCCTCCCCCACTGCTTGGTCCGTAGAAAGAAGTGAGCATATTCCTGACACGTCCTGGGGAACGATGGGAAGGCACACTCCAAAAACTCCCCATGATGGAGACTTTGTTGTATCTCAATTTGAGATATTTTGATCAAAAACACACTTATGTTTCAGAAGAAAGAAAACATTGTAATTTCCAACCATTCTAACCAAAATCACAGAATGGCATAAGTAGTCAGTATGGCCAAGAAAAAGTCATGGAAACAGAGCAGGGAGACAGAAAGCAAGTATTTCTGTTTTCTGGCAGGAATACTCCTGGTGGTACTGATGATAGGGCACTCTGTGCCAGAACCTCTCTCTGGAAGACTTTGCACAAAGATAAAAAAAGACCTATTTTGCAAACAAAACACATTTTTAAAAGGTTTGTTTTTCTGTTGGGCTTATGAGACATGAGAAGGCTCTGCAATCTCCCTTTTTCTTTGGGGCTTTTTTTGTCCGCCTCATTTGTCCATAAAATCTGCAACTGCTATAGACAGGATAAGGGGAGCTAGCAAACTTTCTTAGAGATGTATTTACTTAGAGCCTATAAACTTGAAACAACAATCAGCAAAGATTAGGGAAAGTAGCACACTGTGCATACTAGAAATAAGTTACAGGAAGCAAACTAAAAAAAAAGGAAGAATGCAGCCAAAACATCCAAAGGAGTGGTGGTGGGGGGAAGATAAGTACTATTATTAGAGCACCCAAGATACACACTATTATTAGCCAAGAGTACCCAAGTTAATTCTGTTTCTCCTTTCTTCAGTTTCTTTATGAGCTTATGCAGGAAGAATGTGGTTATTCAACAGCACCCAGGAAGCAACTTATTTTTTCTCCTTAAAACTCTTTATCCTCTGAATTGTTCAACAGCTGTTCACTTGCAAGTGTATTGAGACTGCCTGACACACTGGGCAGTGCTGCTTTATGGGCTCTTTACCACATTTCTGCATTTGGTAACCTTTTCTTTCAACTATAAATTCACAGAGGTGCCTTTTTCTCTTCAGAGCTTCCTCAGTACTTCATGGAACAGTCCATTACTAATGTCATGAATGTCAAGATTTAAGAGTTCTTTTTCCTGTAGCTTGTATTTATTTCGATAATTAATGCTTTAGAGGGAGTGGAATCCTAAATGATCTTCCCAGACAGCCCTTCACAGAAATGAACAGTGCCAATTTTCTGGCCTGGGCTGTATTGCACAGGGGATTTAGGGTATGCTGCTTCCTTGGATACGCCATCACTGGGACACAGCTTGCAGAGGTCAATCCCAAAAACCCGCTTTCTTCCAAGATTTCAGCAAATCATTTTTCTCCAGAAATATGCTAACTGGCATGCTTTCAGTTTGTTGGGTTTCCTGTGAAATGTGCATCTGATTGACTGACGCACTGCAGAAACAATAGTCCAAATCAGCTGTTCCTGTAAATTTCCAATGGTGGATTTCAATGTGATATTCCAGACCAGTAAATGATTGAGTAGAAAAATGATTCCCTTGAAAAATATTCTACTTTAGGATTTAAGATCACCAAATGAAGCACAACTGAATCCCTAAAAACCCTTGGTATTTGTTTTCTGCCTTCTACTTTCAGATTCAGAAATCCTTTTTTATGTTTCCCTCTCGGTGCCATCAGCACTTCAATTTCAACTAAAGACAGGCCTAGACCTAAACACAAACATAATTTTCAACTATTTATGATCTGCAAGACCTGTAGCTCAACTAATATTTAGATTTTAGTTATTAGCTGTCTCAAATGAGCAATTTGAACAAATGTCAATGAGATTGCTGGTTTTTATAACCAACGCATTTTCGTAAATGCTAAACAAGATAACAAAGCATAGTTTAAAAGCAGGTGCACATCAAGCTGATGAAGAAATCCTCAGATGTGATCATTGCTGTTCTGAAAAATATCCATATCCGGACAGCTCACTGAAACAACAAATCACTGTATACAAAACCAAGAACACTCGTGTGGGGAGCTGCTCTCTACGCATGGATGAAAGAGGCCAGCGGCCGGGGATTTCACAGGCACTCAAGGTGACACTGGCTTAGCTCAGAAATAAAGCCTGGCTGCTCCTGCTGCTTGCAAAGCCACAAGCAGTGCCCACAAGCACCCAAGAGAGTCCAGTGGCCTTCAAGTGAGACTGCCCTGCTGCTTCTACGCACACAGATAACAGAGATAAGAGGAAAAGCAGTAGGCAGCAAGGAAAAGGAAAAAATAATTAAATAAAGAAACCTGAGTAGCTGAATTGTACCTAAAGGAAATGAGATCACCATTTGCTTCAGATTCCAACCACAAACAACTGACAAGTAATCAAGAGTCATTAAAGTACTAGAATTCTATGAATCACATCCAACTTAAAATCAGCTACTCTGGAAATTCCTGGGACTCATACAAACTGTAATTTGAGAAAATAAGATTAAAGAGTGAGCTTTATATTTTTAACTTTATGAATAGTGATAATGTAACATTTGAAATCTATTTGTTTACATTTCAAAATCTAATGGTTTATTCAGTAATTCCAGTTATTATCTCAAGAGCTAGAAGTAAACTGATTAAAAAATCTAACTTGGATAACATCAAAGAGAGAATACAAAATGTTTTTCTGTAAAAGTACCCATGTTTTTCAAGATGAAGATAAAATAATCTAAATCAACTTCATACTGGAAAATTTCTCTTAAACTTGTAACACACTTCCAGACTGCCTTAAAATCCTTTCTGCCATAACCCAAAATTAACTGTAACCCAATACAGTTCGAGTTTGAAGCTACATTGCAATACACAAATCAATTGTAAATATAGCTATATTCTTTAAATTCTATACCCATAGCTGGTGCTATTTAATCCAATGACAAACTAATTTCTTTAAAAACACTGACAACAGCAAGCTATTATCATTATAGAGATGACAAGTCATGTCAATCTTTTGGCATGACTTCTAGGTGTTTTCTTAGCTTTTGTATTCTTAATCACTAACCAAATACTCAATGTGTGGCTTAACCCTGCTCTTTCATTTGAGATGACAGAGGTTTAAGCACACATAACTGCTCACATGCAAATTTAAACTTCTCCATTCATAATGTACCGTGAGTAGAGAGGACATGAAAATGATTTTTCTATTTCATGGGAAGTCATGCCTAAGAAATAGGCAAACCAGACATTTTACTAGTCAAAGGACAATTCTGATGCTACTTATACTTGATATAAACCAGAACATGCATCACATGACCACCAGACTTAAGGCAATATAAAGCCTCAGGCCTAAATTTTCCTTGTGGAACAGCACTTCTGTAGCAGTTCTTGCTACTAATTGAGTTATTTATCTCCCTGGGAGTTCTAGCATTTTGAAGTTTACTGATGGACAGAGTCAAAGTATGGTGGATGGTATTTCTCTTGAGTTTTAATATTTTATCATCAGGTGGGAAAATGAACACTGTAACCATTAATACCTCCACCCCAGCAACCTCTGAAGAACACTGCAAACCTCACAATCTCTTTCAGTGCACCACCATGAGATAAAACCCCTGTATTTCTCTGAGAGTCAGTGTTCTCATCTAGCTGGAATGGAATGTTATCTTTCCTAAATTTGCTAAGTCAGGCTCGTCGATTAGTCCGAAACATTCAAGTTACTTCAACAATAAATTGAAAGACTCAGCAAGATTTTATTTGGAACTGAAAACTAAAACACAAAATCACAGTAACCCAAGAACTGCCTGGCAGTGAGTCTGATACTACTTGCTCTTCGGTGGTTAGATCCACTGCATCTGACTTCTCTTTTAGAGAAGTGCTATCTGACTGCAGACTCAGATCACATGAGCAGCTCATAATAGGTGTATAAATTTTCTTTACTCTGTGCTATAATCCCTGTGCAAACAAGAGAAATACATAAAGCCCTATTATTAACAGCCCTGACTACAAAAATGAGCAAATGATTTGAGATTTTGTGAGCAGTATTTTCCCATGTAGATGCTGTACTCCTACTAAGCAGGTAAAGCGTCGTCTACAAGCTCACTCTAGCACTTCCTGTACAACCTCTTTTTATTCAGAAGTCTTTCCCCTTCCATCCTGCCTACACCTGTGCCAAATTTTGGTAAGAGACCAAAGTGATGAAACCACTGACACGTATAAGGAAAAGGAAATAAACTGTGGAAAGCACCATGTGGTTCTCAAAATACAAAACTTGTTCGTGAGTCTGTACACACGTTTCTTAAGTCTCATGACTTTTCATAATCAGAATCTACTGGGCAAGTAAGTTCCACTTCCAGTGAGAGTCTTGCAGTGGGCATTTAACTTTATTTACTGTTCTTCCCAAACAACTTTGATTTTGAGTTATAAAGACCAGTTTTTCCTCTGTCCTATCACAATCTTGTTCTGGAGAGAAGACATGGCCTGTAACAAGGCCCTTCTAAACTCTTGAGACATGCAATAGAGAACAAATGCTGACCCTGAAGCTACTGAAAATCCCTTGGTAGCAGAACCGGTCCTGTTTCATCCCTCCCACTCCCTGAGTCTGTGCACTTCCCATCTGTGCAGGCAGGTCCAGCTCTGAGGTCAGACAGAGGACATGGCAGAAGCACCATGCTACAGATTTTCCAAGGTCTCTATCTTAAGGAGGGGCACGTAACAGGGTTTCAAGGATTATTTTACCTGAAACTTCAGATCTTATTGTGCCAGCCATCAGCCAGCTCAGTGAATCCAGGCACTGGAAATTATCTCATGCATTTCTGCTTCTCTGAGAGTCATTTAATGCTCATAGAGATGATATAGCTGTGAGGTTACTTGGCATACCAAAACAAACTTATTTGCAGCTGGCTTGGATATCTTTCTACTAAACCACATTTTCAGTTCAGTCTGGTCCAGTTTCAACTATTACTCATTTACCTATCTAGGTAGTACAAATATTTAGACCAAAGGAGTTTGACAGCTTTAAAGCAGCACTGCAAACATGTCAGTAGCTGCCAGTGTGACCAGTAGTGGTCACCAGTCTGATTGAAACAGAGTAACACCACAGCCCAAGCCACTTCTCCTGGGAGCCTTCTCGATGTACTTAAGAAGTGAAGTATTTCAGTAAAACCTGAGTATATGACAAATGGTAGAAAAAGGGAGATTTGAATCTTGCTGTATCTTGTGTCAGAGTGAAGACAACAAAAGTTTTTGGTTCTTGGATCTGGAAAACAAGTATGAACCTCCAGGTTTTAGGGAGAAAATGAAGAACAGGGGGCATCTGCACAGCTTGGTCAAAGGTTCAGCGAGAGGTTCAGTGAGAACTGATGACACTTCTCAGGGAACAACAAATACGAAAGAGGAAACACAGTTGCTCTAGGGTTGACTCTTTTTCCAGAAGGAGAGTTTGAGGAAGGCCTAGAGTCTCTTCCTCGGGAGCATGGAGGAGGAAGGAGAGGTGCTGTCCAGGCCTGAGGAGCCCTCCTCTTCCTGCATCCAGGCTCTTCCCTGCTCTCCCTGCGGAATCAAATCCTATTTCTTCATTTATTATGTGTAAGGTTGGTGTATGAAAATTAATTGAGTAAATGTTCCAGACTTCTTTTAAAATCTGGATTATTCCCCCTCTCCAGAACTGATTCCTTAGGATAAGTTTACTTGATAGCCACTCCTGTGAAATGAAGAGAGTGCCATGAGGATTCTACCCTGATACTTTCCACCCTGCTTCTTCGAGAATCTAATTACTTGTGATGTTGATACATTAAGTCACCACAGAATGTGAGATTAATTTCTCTCCTGAAATTCAGAAAGGCTTATTCCTTACCTATGTTCACTTACGGACTTCCAGCCCGAGTTGTTTCTCTTGACTCAGTTCCTACCATTCATGGAAGTGAACTCAGTGTGCATTCAGCAAACGTGGGATCTGTTCTCATGTGAGCCTGAAAATCTGAACAGAAATGAATAGAGAATGTAAGCAGACAGTACCTAAATAAAGGTATGGTTATACCCCAGATTTGACACAGATAGAAGATGGGGAGGGAAGAAGAAAGCTGAACCATTCTCATACCAGTTGTTACATGGCAAACATAGAAAGGTAGTCTCCTTAAGCTCTGAATTGGCAAGTTGTGAAAACATTTCTCTTGAAGGAATTTCAGGTCAACTGCTTCTCTGACCTGACCTCTAAAGAAACTGCTTTTCATCAGCTACACAGCCTGTGGAGACCTACCTCACCTTAGTCACTTGCACTACGTGAAGCTAAACCCTATGAATACACCCACAAATATTATGTACTGGTTTGCTGTTATTCACTGCATTGCTATAACATTGTAGCACGATGTGAAAAAAATCGCATTAAACTGGGCCAGGAAAGACTATCTATTGGGCTGGGTCTGCATTCTTAGACATCTGTCACTTCACATCTCCATCCTCATCTCATGAAATGAGCTGCTTTGAATATTTCTTTGGAAGACAGAAATTCTAATAAAACCATGAGCAATTTCTCACAAACAGAAGATTGCTCAGGGCCAAGGGAGCTGTAAGTAATTTGGAGGAGATGAGTTTAGCGCCTGCTGTAAGCCTCGTGTCCTAACAGATTCCAGCTGGCAGGAGAACTGCACCCTACTGGCCCCAATGTCCTGCATTTCAGCTGAAGACAGCTCTCTGAAAACACACCCAGTGCTTCAAGCGCACATTCTGGCCCAATACTCCCTCCCAGCGGGCTGTGTTTAACCCACACCTGAAAAAATTTAATCCTCAATTAATAAATCACTTGTGCTTCTCTCATTATGGGTAGCAACATATGAATAAAACACACCACATTTGCCTGTATCTCCAGGCACGCTTCGTAGTTATTCTATGTTTATTGCTAATGTATAAACATGTATGTTATCATTCTGTCACGTCTCCAGGCATATTTCTAGCCATTCCTTTCATAGCTCTCACTCACATTTCTCTTTTGTTTTTATAAATACCCCCAAGGAACTGCTGACTGCCAAGGGGAAGCCAAGGAGCCCCTTCCAGCAGTCTCACCCCGCACCAAGCTTTTGGCTCCCTTTGACCATACCCCCCTCCCCCGAAACTGAGGAGCAGCATAAAGAAATTCCCTCTTTGAGTCACGGGGCAGCTGTGTGGCGGCGGAGCGGGGCCTGCCCAGGGGGCGGTGCGGAGCGGCCCCGCCCGGCCCGGCCCGGCCCTTATAGAGCGGCGCGGCGCCCGCCCGGCAGCCGCTGCAGCGCCGGGACTCGCTCCGCTCCTGGTAAGTGCCGGCCTCCGAGCCGCATCGGCACCCACGGGCACCCTGCCGGCTCTGAGCCGCTCGGGGCCAAGCGGTTGCTCTTTAAATTACACTGAAATTAAAAAAACCCGAAGCTACTGTGATGCGGTATGGCAGCAGGGGGGAAGGTCAGTTGTACTTGCTACAGTATGGCAGAATTGTTAAAGGAGCCAGCAGTACTGCTGTTTGTGATATGAAGGCTGGGCCTGAGAAACTAATTATAGTAACAAAGAATAAATTGCTTGCATTGCTGCCAAAAATGCTGAAAATAATTGTCTTAATAATGTTTAAGGGAAGTGTATCTGCTGAAATCTCATCTGAATCTGAAAAGCATGCACAGCCAAGTACCTGAGGCACGGTTTGCTTTCTTGCATTATGACACCTGCTTACAAGCAAAGGTTGCATCTGCATGAGCATTTTGATTTGTATTCTGTCCAGTAATGTCTATTTTCCAGATAAATGCAGTGACCTTCTCTATACCCCATGTTTTGGTTCATGCCACTGAGCGTGTAAACTTAATGTGTGTTAGGAGTGATCAGTAACGAGCTATAGAGTACTTGCACTGTGTTTCTTCCAAATAAAGCCCAACTAGAGGGTGCAATCCACATATCAGCAGGCATTCAGTCTGCAGGACCAAACTGGAAGTAGTCCAGAGTAGAAACCTGAAGCAGGTACAGTGTGGAGCAGATCTTCAGCACCAGCTCTGTTCTGTACATCCTCTTCTACTGCATTGCTTTTTTCTTTTTGCTAATGTGAATATATCTGAGATTCCCATGAAATCTTTTAAAAATCAAGATTTGCGGTTTTCTAAAGGTGAGAATGTTTTAAAAAGAGCTCCCATGACTTGCATTGCAATTTAAAGAAGAGAAAAAGATGTAGGGAACTTTATTGTACCCCCCTTTTTTTTTACAAGATAATTATTTACCATTGGTAAGATTGCTGTATATGTTTGGCTATGAGATCTAGGTGCATGTAAGAAATCAAGACAGAATATGTTGTAAGCCCCTAATACTGTCAATAAGTGAGGCAACATCACCAGCAGACTTTCAAGAGTTGGCAGTGGTTAGAGGCTTCAGTGAGGTGGCCAGGCTTACCTAAGTGCTGAGCATCAACAAGATGCAGCTGATAACTACAGAGGTACTGAAAAAAGGAGCTTTCTCTTTCATACCTTGAAGTTGCATGCTCAGTGCTTTTGTTGAAGGTAGTAATGGTCAGTTAAATAGGTACAAACAGTTGGACAGCAGCTAAATATATCTGCCAATTTCCAGCTTTCAGTCCACACTGCAGATATGGAGTATGGGTTTTCCAATTTCTCATTCCCTGCTTCATGCTCTTAAAAACAAAAAAAATTAACAAATTTGGTTGTATTGCTGAGACTGTATAAAAAGAGAGCTTCAAAGTATAACTTCTAATTTAATATATGGAAATAATAAGCAGATATTCCACTGCAAGTAAATGCTTAATTCTTCATTAATTGTATTGTAACTTCTCTGAAACCAGCTGAAGACAATAGAAGCAAGAAAGCTGACACTGCAAGCTACAGCATGACACTAAATTCCTCTTTTATTTTCAGAATCAAATAATACAGATAGAAGAAGAGCAAAGGGAAAAGTTAACTGACAACATGAAGTTACTCATCTTCCTCACAGTAACCTTGGGCACATTTCTCACGGGACTAGAGTGTGTAAGTTTTAAAGTATATCAAAATAAGCCTAGTCTTATTTTATGGAGAAAGGCATACCCAGCCTGCAAAGCAGAGGGAATACCTTGAAGGACAGAACAAGAATCCATTGTTGAATACATTTTCTGGCTTTTATTATATGGCACAAATGTGAAGTCACCAAAATGACGGGAGCAACTGATGAATGTTGCATCTTTGCTGCACTGCTTGGTGGAGAGGGTGAAGTTTCCTTCCCTGTTTTAGGGATAGTGACCATTAAGAGCTGCTTAGGTTCTTACAGCATAAATAATTGCAAAGTTGACCTGATGCAGTGGCCCAGCTCAATGGGGCTTTTCTGAGCTTGGGTTTTTTGGTGGTTTTTGTTTGCATGACATGGGATTGGTTTTCCTTTCCCATTCTGCTTTGCTTAATTAGAGCTCCACTTCTTATTCATATCCAGATTCCACAGAGCAGGTTCAGCAGGTAGCTACATGCAAAAACCTAAACTGTTGAAGGTATGCTGTAGGGAGCAGAGTTTGGGCCTATAAAAGATGATCAAGCCACAGAAAAGGAACTGCCTCCTTAAAAATTCTTTTTTTTTTCCTGTAGACTTATAGCTGGAAGTACTACAGGCTATATAAACGCAGATCAGAACACAAAGGTAAGCATCTGCCTGTTCTATTTGAACCTAAAAAGAACTTATTATCCTGTAATTATACCTTCATACAAGGAAGAAAGCCCCTAATGATACTGAAACACCTAAAACTTAATTTGCAATTACATTTCACCTCTGCATTCAAATGTTTTGTCTATAATTAGTTATGTCTTTTACTTACAGAATGCCCTTGTTTGAATGGAGGAACATGCATTACCTATTACCTCTTCAGTGGAATAGGTCGTTGCATATGTCCAGATGGATACACTGGGATTCACTGTGAACTAGGTAGCGTATCTATCTTCCTTAATGCCAACTAACATGATTGGAAAGGTCTAAAAGATAATCAGAGGATTCCTATGAAATGCCATGTGAAAGTATTACCCAGAAACATGACTGGATAGCCTTTAGCAGCGTGTGCTAGCAGACTAAATGAGGAGAAACAAGTAAATGCTGGTGCAAAATCAGGATCTCTAATGTTTCTTGTCCCTGCCTCCTCACTAAGGTTGCTTACCTCAACCTTACTTTTAGTTTGGGGTGGAAAGAATTAACTAGTTTATGTGTGTTCAGAAACAGAAGAACTTATTAGATTGTGAAGTTCACTTAAACTGGTAAAGAATTAATATGCGTGCTTTAAAGTGTAAGATACTTGATACTCAGAATTCATATAGAGCAAATTTAATAACAATATCTAATCATTCTAGATTTTGCATCTGTTTTTGAGTGTAATGTAAGGACTTTTTTTCTCATTGGAAGGATTTGTCCATGTCTGTCACAGAGCAATTATAAACAAGAACATGCTGCTAATAAAATACTTTTCACAGACACTGAGAGCACGTGCTATACTGAAAATGGGGAGGACTACAGAGGGATGGCAACAGAAGACAAATGTCTGCCATGGAACTTGCCCTCACTAATCAGGAGGGGTCGTTACCATGCTTACTCAGAGAATGCTTTGCAGCTTGGGCTGGGCAAACACAGCTACTGCAGGTAAGAAAAGCATCACTCTTCCTGTGATGATTTCTATTATCACAGCCCCAGAGGTGCTTCAGTGAGAAACATGTTTTTAAAAAATAACATTACAGAGCTGAATAATTAACTAAAGTTATTTGGAATGTGACTTTCTGAAGCGTTATTTTCCTTGGCATATCTTACAATAAAGTATTTTGGTTTTTTTCAGAACACTTGGAATTTTAAGATACTATAACTTTTTAGAATGGTCTTTATGAAAACACTTTTTTAATCTTTTAGAAACCCAAATGGGAGGAACAGGCCCTGGTGTTACACCAAAAGGGGATCTGCCATTCAAGAAACCCCTTGCAACATAGAGAAGTGTGGTAAGTAATATTAGTTTCAACACAATTAAGGTTTGGTTTGTTTAGTTTTTTAATTTTATTTTTAATAGCACAAGGTTGGAATTTATTTGTAAGAACATCTGAACAAAATTTCTTTTCACAGGGCCTACGTGCGGTCAAAGGAGCATCAGCAAGAACTTCAAGATTGTTGGTGGAAGGCAGGCAGAGGTTGAGTCTCAGCCTTGGATAGCTGGCATCTTCCAAAACCTAAGGGGCACGGACCACTTCCTGTGCGGTGGCAGCCTCATCGACCCTTGCTGGGTGCTCACAGCAGCACACTGTTTCCATACTCCGTAAGTTTCTGGTTCCAGGGGCTTCTCATTTGCAACTTTCTACATCTGATTTTTGTGCGCTGCTCACTGAGCAACCTTCGGAATGCACCACAGTAAGAATGTTCCTTTGATTGAACAAAGCAAGAAGAGCAGCCAAAGAAACATTGAGTCTCTGGGAGTCCACATCTAGCAGAACAAACTAGCAAGATGTGGACAGTTGGGTGGGATGCAATTTAAACAACTTAGTGTGTATTGGTGCCAAGATTCCATTTTTACCTTAGCTGTTCCCAAAACTTAATAATTGTACTAATGGTGATGAGCTGTGTAATACATCTATAGGTGTCTTTTGTTGGCTTTTCTGTGGAAAGCTGATCCTTCTGGCATCCTGCAGAGGATTCTCAATGCCAGTGCCTTGTATTAGTAGAACTAGCTAGGCATGTTACAAAATGTCTGAGTATCTATCTTTAATCCCTTCAAATGGAAAATTAGGATGCCTTCCTTCAGAATATTGGATCAACTTTGAAAACGGACTAATTTTTACCTTTTCTTATCAGCATCAAAATATATGTGAAACAGAACTGGGACTGGATCTCAGCTGTTGACCTTACTCTCAGAAATCAGTAGTCTTAATCAATCTCTCTGCTCTCACTCAGGTCAAAAAGACCAATAAACAAATCTGTCTACAAAGTCTTTCTTGGAAAGTCCATACTGAATGTTACTGATGATAAGGAACAAGTATTCATGGTTGATGAGATCATCTCTCACCCTGACTTTACAGATGACACAGGTGGCAATGAGAATGATATTGGTAAGTGTCATCTTAATATGAGCCTTTAAAACACTGGGATAGGTGAAGGCTACATAATTGTGGCATACATCTTCTAAAAGAAGTAGAACCAGAGATGGGAAGAAGGGGAACAGGAACACTGAAAACTAGGCCTGTGCTGAGAGTTTTTGCACTTGTATAAGTTTTGGTTGTGGCACATATCAGGTGCATTACCTGGCAGGCAGTCTCTGGACCTGTGGAAGACATGGCTTTTCCATAAGAACTGGTGGCAGCTTTCCATTTCTGCCGTTTTATTACGTGTCTAGAGATCACACTGTATGTACAGTAAATGATGAAACAATGCATGCACAGTAGATTTCATTATATAGTATGGGAATGCCATATCAGACACTGCATTAGCTGAAGGGTTATCCTGAATTAATTCAGACTTTCATAGAAGCCTGGGTTTCATAAGCCTATTCCTAAAGGCAACAGTGTCAGAGAGGAGTTTTTGTGACTTGTACAGAACAGATTTGCCATTCTTGAACTTGACCTTTAGAACTCTACCACCCCTTCCAGATTCCTCCTGCTGCTGCTTAAGTAAAGAAAATCCAAGAATAGCTTTGTAAGCCATTCAGGGTAGTGGGTGCCACCCTCTACAGCCAGTCAGAAAGTTGATCTTTTAAAACATATAAAGATACTCTTGCAGAAGACTCTCTTCCCTGAGCTATCAGC
The DNA here is from genome assembly GCA_026261815.1 of Monarcha castaneiventris obscurior. Classification (NCBI taxonomy): domain Eukaryota; kingdom Metazoa; phylum Chordata; class Aves; order Passeriformes; family Monarchidae; genus Monarcha; species Monarcha castaneiventris. The sequence goes on from JAMPIT010000886.1 coordinate 21,016,646, forward strand.
CCCTATCCTTTGAGGAAGCAAGTTCAAGTTGGAACATTTGTCAATTTTAGTGTTGGGAAATTAATGTTGTTAAGTAATGACTGTCATTCCAAGAGCAGTGAGGGGGGGCATGAGTAACCAGAGCTAAATAGAATTACAACTATTCCCATTAACTGTACCAAATACTTCTGTTGTCAGAACTTGAGGGGAAAAACTTGCTTTACAAATCTAACTATATCTTTTCTGACTTGTTTCATAGCTTTGATAAGGATAAGGACGACTTCTGGACAGTGTGCAGTAGAATCCAAGTATGTCAGAACAGTCTGCTTGCCAGAGAGAAACCTTTACTTACGAGACAATACCCATTGTGAAATAGCTGGCTATGGAAAACAAGATTTTTGTAAGTGAATGACTTCTCTTTCCAAAGCTGGTCTTCCATGTAGGAATGTGATGATTTTTACACGATGATCTGTGAAGTACTACAAAAAGATTCCTTTTTATTGTATGCATTCCATGTGCATCTCTTGAAGATGATCTTTGCTATCATCTCTAGTTGTCTATGGCATTTCCTATCTGATGCTTCTCTCACTTGTCAACCATGCAAAGTAAGCCAAGATGTAAACCACAATTTTTATCATTCCTAATGTGATGAGGAGCAGAAAAAAATTAAAGCCGTGTAGGAGGATTAGCAAAGGATTGCATTTGTGCACAATTTCCATCAAAAATTATTAAACTCTTTCTCTCCAAAGACTAAACTTTATATTTTCTATTTGGAACATTTGTTTTTCTCTTTGAAACTTATGCAGTATTGGTTTGCTTTTACTGTTAATAAGAGGGAAATAAGAACTTTAATGCAGAACTGGAATGGTTATGCTAATTTAAGTGCAGAAACTGTGTTATGGGGGGATTTTCTTTTTTTTTGTCTTGGGTAGTGAAAATAATGAAATACTCTTTTGTTTGCAGATGACATCTTCTATGCCCAAAGACTGATGTCAGCCACTGTGAACTTAATATCGCAGAGAAAATGCAAATATGAATACTATGACAGTATTAGAGTTACTGACAACATGGTCTGTGCTGGGGATCCCATGTGGCAGATTGATGCCTGCAAGGTAGAATTGGTTTGGTTTATTTTCTAAATAATTTCAAATGCATGTACGCTGTATGGCTCAGTTGGTGGCATCTTGTAATTCTCCTAGTCTCTTATGTAACTGGAAATTAGTATATTAAGTGGGGTTGACCTGTAGTGTGGCCAAACATCTGGAATAAAGTTGGAGCCCAAAGTTAGGTTTTACCCCCTCCAGGCCTCCTTTTGGAGGTGCAAGAAGTGCAGTATCTGTGATGAAAAATTTGGCATGTTGGCTTTGACCTTGTATCACTGGTCTAATGTCTGTGATTATAAACTTAGGATGGGGATGGAGGGTTGTTTTCCAAGGTAAGTATTTTCCCAGTATCCTGATAGGGGGAACTAGAGAACTCCTTATCTTTAGAGACTGTTCAAGTCACAGCAGATGACAAACCTTCTGTTCCATCCAAACAATGTTCTTGAAGATCAAAACTTCAGCTCATAGGTCCCTGCTAGCTTGTTTACTCTAGAAAAACAATAATTGCAGGCTCCATCTGCAGAAAATGACCTAATATGTTCTCTTTCTGTTGTCAGGGAGATTCCGGTGGCCCCATGGTGTGTGAGCACAATGGCAGGATGATGGTGTATGGGATTGTCAGCTGGGGAGATGGCTGTGCAAAGGAAAACAAGCCTGGTGTTTACACCAGAGTTACTCAATACCTTAACTGGATTGACTCCAACATGAATGGGGTGCTTGCCAAGAGTCATTTTCTTCCTGAACCAAAGTGACCTTTTTTCTACAGCTGGTCTGAGATGAACAAGATTCAGCCTATAACTGACACCAGGACAGTGAAGACCTGAATGTCATAAGAGGCTTTCATTTTAAATGCTTGTGTGGTCAGTCACTCACGTCAGTGTTCCTGAGGCATGAGGCAGAGAGATGGTTGATATATTATCTTACTACTCTGAATTACCTGAAAACCACTCAATGGGAAGCTAAAATATTTAACATTTAAATGAGTATTCCCATGCACGATACTATGCATAGCAAGTTATCTGTCTACTTCATTTATGAACCAGCATTTGTTCTGGAAATACTGATACAGTTTCAACTTACTTAACTCAAGTATTCATTTTATACATGACCTGACTCTAAAATCTCCCCTCATTGTCCTGAATAATACTAAAACTCAAGTCCCACACACCTAACCTGTTAAGACCAGTACTGAGAGAGTGATCAGACTTGGCATCAAAGTGGAAGAAGAAAAAAAAACGTAGTAGCTGAGTCAGCACTACAAACTCTTAATGTATTTCAGTTAAGAACTGTGCTGCAAGAAGGCAAATTACAAACTTGCTGGACTTCCAGGTCACATGTGAAGGTGTCTGGGTGCCCTGGAAAGTCTGATTATGCAACCTCTCTACATGTATGTATGTACCCACAAGAAGATTTAAGGACTTGGCATTTGTTGAATGCTGCAGGCGTCAAAAGTCAGGAATTTATTTCCATTCATTTAACTGATAGTATATGGAAGTGATTTTTTTTTTTCTCCCCAAGACTTACTCTGGTTTTTTTAAAACTTGTCTTTGTTTTGTAGATCTGAATTATTTTATAGATTGTAATTATTTGTATGAGGGCTGGAACCTCAAGCTTTATTTAATTATTTTTACTGTGTTTAACTTATTTGTTTGTATTATGGATGTTAAATACCATTAAAAAACCACCTTCTTAAGTGTTTGTTTCTCCTCTCTGGGAAATATATGGGTATATAGAATAAGATATACCTCAGGTATATATATGATATATACCTCAAAATAGAATTGTCATTATTAAGTTCCAATCTGCCTGTAATCCTCCTTAGTAAAACATAAGTGTTTGAACTTCCAGATTATTGAAGTACTTGATATGCATAAGCTAAATTTTCTCTTTCTGAAAAGAACGTGGGTGTTTGTCAAAAGCAAACTCCAGCTGTAGCTTAGTGTAGTCTGGGCCCATGGACCCTGCACACTGGTGATGGAATGAGAGGAAGAAGACTCTTTATGAAGTCTGGTCCTTGAGACTCAAGACTGAACTAGGTAACATCTCTGCCATTTGCAGTGCTGTTCTTTGTTAGGCCACATGTCCTTATACTTCAGTACCCTTTCTATAAAATGGGAGGGACAATACTTCCCTTTTCCCTGGCTCTGAGTTTGTCAGGAGCAGGAGTTGACAACCATGTGACTGCACTGTGTATTAATGCCCTGGCATCCCTGTTGTGGATGGGGCACCAAGCACTACTTAAACACAAGCTGATTACTGACACTGCTGGATCACAAACTCTTAGGCAACACGATTTGTGGTTGGGATCTGCAAACAAATTTATTAGCAGAGTTAACCACTGCATATGGTAGAGTTATTTGGGGCAAGTTTGTGGACTCCTGATTAAAGTTTATGCAGGGAGTTGGTTACAATTGCATTGTTTCTGGAGAATGAGTTAGAGCTCTCATGTGAGAGACTGGAGACTGTGGGAGAAGAAAAGCATCTCCTCACTGCTTCTTTTGACAGCAACTACCAGGCCAGCTTAACCAGTGCTGGCAGAATACTTCATGCCCAAGGTAAGCAATGGTAATACAGTTTTAGACAAAAAGATACTAGATTTTAAGCATATCTTTTGGTATGCTACAAATTTCTCACTTCAGTATTCTACTTTAACACTTATCAAAATACTTAAATCAACAAATCTCCAACAGGTGCAGAATATAAATACCTTCAGGGCCATTGCATATGATTTTCATTGCAATTAACAGCACCTCTGTCATCGACTTCTCTAGGCTTTTTCTATGCAGAGAGTAACTATAATTTAAATTCCAATTTATTTCTATCATTATGAATATAAGTAAGAATGAAAAAGGAGTGATAAATAAAATTTGCATTTAGGTCTCCTTTGGTTTGAAGTCTAGGAAGCTCTGGGCAAAGTATAAATAAAGACAGGACCTTGAAGGCAGAGGGCATTTAGATGCTGTTGGGTGTGCAATCTTACCTGTTCTTTAGTTTATATTGGATAAGCTGTTCCAACAAAAATTAAATCTTTAGACTATATATACACCTCTGCTCTGGCTGCTATACAATTTTATATAGTCTCTTTCAATGGTCTCTGCATGACTTTGGCCCCACAGCTACAGTGTCATCTGCCTGGCTAGTTATCAGAGCTTGGAAAAATGAAGGGCAAAGATGAGAGTACAGTCTTGCAAAATCTCTTCTTCCTGCAACAGCATCCACAGCAAACATTCTCTTTCCCTGTTAGAGAGTGAGCAGGTGTTGATCCAGGTTGAGGTGCTGGTGAAGATGGAGAGAAACAACCTAGAGAACTGTGCAATAGAGGCTGGCAAACACCCCTGCAGAATGACCAGAGAGAAGATGGTTTTGGAAGATATTAGATATCAGCTGGGTACTAACATACATGCAAGACAAAATCTGATATCATAAAGTTACTCTTACTTAACATGGTTCATTGATTTCAGGTATTTGCTGGCAACAGAAAGGAGCAGAATAGGAGTCCAACAAGTATTTAGAAACAGCTGAGAGGTGGGCATCAGCCCAAGTGAAGAGATCATACTCTCAGAAGCCTTAGAAGCATGACCAACATGAACTCAAGTTCCTACTTATCCGCCATACTTCCACAGAAGAAACAAATCAAGAAAAAAAGGACAAAGCAGTATCTGATGTGTCCAGAGCATATGAGAAGCTTGTTTAACCTGTCAGCTCTTAGAAGGATATGATGCATCCTGAATGAACAGACCACTTGACCTTATATAGCTGAAGCTTCCTTCATGGAAGTGAAACTAAACTGTGACTCAAAGTACTTAAAAATAAAACCTGCTTAAAATAAACTACACGATGAGGAAATGTAATACATCATCACCTATTTGTTACACCACTTCCATGTGGAATTGTATGCATGAGAGGATTTTGTCTCTGCATATTGAAACCTGAATTAAAAATCCACTATGCCTATTTGGTCATTAAACCTTTGGCTCACTTCTGACACCTAAACACAGCTCTTGCTTTAGGCCTAATGAGTACAGAACTGATCCATAAAAAGAGAATCAAATCTTTCTGCAATCATCAATCTTGACATTTCAAGTTTCAGATACCTCCATCTTAGGCTGAAGTACACTATGTACGCATTTAAGAAAAAATCTGGGTTCCAACTTGGTCTGGCATAACCCTTCCAAATCCATCACATCTCACACAGTATACAAATGGACAATTGGAACAGATTTTGGGGTGTGGTGCTGTTCCATTTCATTCACTTGTTTTGGCAAGTGAATGAAATGGAACTATAAGAAGTGGAAATGCATGAATTTGAAGGAACAAGGACTATGTACTTAATGAACAGCAAAATGAGATGCAGACCCAAAAGTCAAGCATGAAAACACATGCAGGCCCACATGAGCAGTATGCTCAGTTCCTGTGTCCAGTTCCATAGCTACAGCCAATAAGTCGACTCATTCAGATTTAGGCTGCACCTGCCTGGTGGGATTCACTACTGATCTTTGAAGCTGGAAAGGGCTGTGAGAACACCAGCATCCAAACAGAATTCAGAGGGAACGCAGCAATCCAGAGTCACCAAAAATGAATAAGCTAACGAAGACAAACAGGAATAACCAAACACACAGAAATAGATGAGTGATAATTGGTATTAAAACAGATCCAGAAGGCATTGCAGACCGTAGGCTGGATTTAAGTCAACAGTATTGAGTAAAAAACTGTAAACATACTGACACATACATCAGAGCACAGTTTGTAAACCTCAGGACAAGGCAAACACTCAGCTGTGTTTTGTTTTGAGTGTCATTCTTCTTGATGAAAAGACAACAGTAATCAGTGGTCCAGAATGTGACAAGGAGAAAAGACTGAAAATATTTAGTTTATTTTATCCAAAGAAGCAAAATTTACAGGGGACATTTTCTTAAAAAGGGAAAAGACTGAAGCAGAGAAGGGAATAAACTGTTCTCTGCGTCTTCCGGAGATGGGGTAAAAAGCAATAATCTGGGTTGCAGGAAGGGAACCTCAACTGAAATATTATGAAATTACTGGTAAGAGTAGTGAAGCATGAAAGAAATGGAACCGAGTGGTGCTGAGCCTCATCCACTGGAATTTTTCAGAAAAATTTAAATAGAAATAAAATAGCTGGTTTGGGCTCTTGCCATGCAACTGAAAGGTATTTTGAGAAATCATCTAACCTCAGGTTCCCTGTTTTATTATGAAATCAATGAACATGCTCAGTGACTGAGATGACTACATGAAAATACAGACAGTACAGGGAAATTTAGAAATAATATTACACAATTTTACCCATCTTTTAAAAAAGTGGCTTTAAGAAATGGGTCCTATGAGAGAAAAAAGTCTGGATTTCTGAATTAATAAAGGCAAAACTCATAATGGTAGACTAATAACTACAAAGAGTTTTGAGCAAACCTTTCAGTGACTCTTAAGAAAATAATATTCTAGAAAGGACTAGAATCAAATTAATTGTTTCCATGTCCCACTGTGCAAAATCATGTCAACTAATAACATGTGCAACTGGCAAGAGACTAAAATTATTATCCCCCACTGGATGGTGGAAATGTTATTTTTCTACTGAGTAACTGAAAATGGTTTGTATGTAATGCTTTGACTTGGCATCATACACATGAATTACCTCAGTACACTTTGAACTAGAGGCCTCTGGGTGTATGATAAAATCTCCCAAAGCACAGTATGATTATAAGGAGGCAATCCTGAAAGAAGATGAAAATCACAGGCAACCACAAAACTTTGCCAGTCACAGACTCATGCATTTTGGGATTTCATGCCTCTTTGGTGACAGTATAATTCCAGAAAACAAGATGGACACATTTAAACATCCACAGGCAGTTTCACATTTATTAGAAGTGAACCAAAGTATCTCTGCTAGTCAGAGCTGGGATGTTCTAAGTGCAGTAAATTCGTAACATCAACAGCAGTAGTTAAGAATTACTTACCAGTAATTCTTCCCTGAATTTTCTTGCCTTGTGGCACAAAACTTTAGCCTAAGTTAAAACAAAGCATCCTCAGGTGACATAAACCAGAACATCACTACAGCTGTTGAAATTGCAGCTGTTCCATCAAGATCACAGCATGTACTTGGCATTAATACAGCATGTTAGCACCCATGAGAAAAAAAAATCTTCACTAATGTTCCAACTCCTTCATCTTCAAATGCACCTGCAAAGTCTGACACATTGCAAATTTGTGTGGTTGGATAATATTTTTATTTTTAAATATGCTTACATGCTATGTTAACAGAAGCCCCAGCCACATGAAGGACTGCCTTAAAGAGGTAGCTGTGACCATCTCAGTCAAATTTTGCTCTAGAACTTGCTAGACAGTACCCGAGCCAACACTGCAGGACAGCAAGGGGCTTTAAGTAGCTGCCATTCAGAACTGAATAGATTTGTCTCAGAAATTATTTTCCTTAGACACCTTGCTTTTGGGATCAGGTGTATTTGATGACAGACACCACATTCTATGTATCGTCTTAAAGAACAAGCAATTGCTAATTTAATTTCAAACTAGACATACACAGATAAATTCAAAATATTTTTCCAGAACAACCCAGTTCCATCTAAAATAACTGTGATTAGGTTTATCTTACATATTAAATATTTTGCTCTCTAATAATGCTCTGTCTTACATTAACTATATCCTCTATTTACAATGGGCTTGTTTTAATACACGCAGCATCAAGCAATCTTTTGTTTATTACCTGGGGAGACAAATCAGGGAATTTTTTTACATTCTGTGGCTGAAACCAGGCTACAGAAATGTTTTCTGATGGTCAACTCGACTCAGCCTTAAAACTACATTAAATGGATTTTAAAACATTCAGAGGGAAAATTATATCAGCTACTAGCTTTACTCTTAAAATTTTGGAACAGTTTTTACTTTTACAGTCCTATTCTAGACATAAAATACATATATGTCCTCCTAAAGCATGAAAACAATCATATGGCCAGGAAAAATACTGACTGTTCAGAGGCAACAGAGCTGTCAAACATATAAGATGATAAGTGGTGGAAGAAGATAGAGTGGATTTCAGCCTCCCAAGGACGCTAGCTTATGAATGCTTTGAACTTCAAAGCCAAAAAATAAAGTTTGTCACCTGACTGTGATCTATGTCATCAGTCTTTTAGATCAACAAACATGCAATAATAATAAAAAAAAGATGCATTATTAATCGCAGCATTGAAAATGTCAGGAGGCAGCGATGTTTAAAGAACTCTCTGGAACCAGATCCAGAATCTCAGTGAAAATATCCCAGACTACAGGGCCAGGCTATACATACCTGTGCTGGCACTTAAACTGATAGGCTTTGTGTCAGTATAAAAAAAGAGACAACTATACAGGTATAATGAGATTTTATAGTTTTTACTACATTTGTTTAAACAAGTTAATTATCTTTGCCTGACTGATAATTTTACAGCTACAAAAACTGTGGTAACAAGGCTCAAATTTCACAAATACAAGAGATTTTCTGCTATGCTTTTTCCCACTAAACATTCATGACAATGCCTGAAGTTTTTATATATATGTAATGTATTTTACTGACTTAATCCTGAAGGATCCTACAAATCTCCAGCATCTGAGCTCCTGCATTCAACCTGAATGAGAAAATAGCTGTATCTGCTGGTATATTCTAATTTCTATATGGACAATCAAGACTAGATGCTATTTAATTATTGGGTTTTCTTTGTCTGATATCTGTTAAACTTGTCTGGACACTACAATTAAAATTACAGTCTCTAGGATCTTCCGATGACAAAGAGCATTCCTGTAGGAGCTTTTTCTCACAGGTTACCAGTAACCCAACCATGTTGTTGGTATCACTGCATGGGAGCCAGTGGCTAATTTTTATTAATAACATACCCACTGCCAAACAGAACATCTAGTCTTGTATTTTTAGTTACAGAATCTTGGTATGGAAACAAAGACGTATCAAGACAGGCTTTACACATTAAGCTTTACAGATTAAGCAACAGAAAAGAAATGTAAAAGTCTTCAGCTCAAAGACATGGGAAATCAGATCAATTTGGAAACTTGTGAGCTATTAGAGAAACAGGGTTTTAAAGGGAGAACATAAATATAGCACTGACAAGCACACCTTTAATACTGAATGATCAACAAGAATGATTGAATTCTTATCTCCAGATTTAGCACTATGTGTTTGGGCCGGCCTCATCTCTCATTTTACATGAAATAATCTCACACCTACAAAGCTCCCAGCAGACAAGGCAGCTTCCCTTAAATCTCCCCTTAAATCAGCTTCCCTGATTTAAATCCCATTCTTCTCTATTAAAACTTTTATGAACATCTGAAGAAAAAGTAAGTATGTCTTTTATTGATTGGTCTAGATACACTACCAACTTCGATGGGCCGCACTTGCTTTTGTTCAATCCACGTGTAAGTTAAGTGCCTGTGGCGGGCAGCGAGGCCCGAGCATCTCCATCCCTCTCCCGGCAGCCAAGGCACAGAGCTGCCGCTAGATGGGGGAGCAGCCTCGGAAAAGATGTGGTAGCTCGCAGCCAATGCACAGGCAACTTACTGAGCACGTAAATCACAGTGAAGTGTTTTTATTTATAGCATAACCTTTGCCCCCCTTCCACCCCTGTACTTATAAAAAGGTGAGCATGGGATAAACAGTAGTTACTCAGCCATGTACGTATATAACCCGGCACTTCTAACTGTGATCCTGCCAGACGCGTCTGTGATTCCTCACTGACATTTATAATCCTGCATTTTCCTTATCTATCTAGACTTCAGGTAATGCTAGCACCCTTTTGAGCAGCAGAATGGCCAGAACGCTGTCCTTATGAGAACCCCTTGCCACAACAGAGACAGTTACTTCGTGAACAAAAGAACCCCACCAAACTTTAAACCCCCACAACCAAAACCAAACCCAAACAAAACCAAACAAAAGCAAATTATTTCATGTCACGTTCACAGGAAGTCGTGGAAACAGCGGGTAAAGTGTTTAAGAAGAACCTGCAAAAGCGTGGTACACCACATAACAGTTTTCCTCCAACAAAGCACGAGCTCGACTGAAATAGCCCAGGCAAAGATAAACTGGCACACGAAGTACGAGCAAACGCGGCAATACTAAATCTTACCTAAGAAGAGTAACAGTTATAATTGTGTTAAGTGGGAGCGCTGACAGTGATCCTCCCTGAGCCGCTCTAAAGCGCTGGGTCATTAAAACGCGCCCACCAACCGCAGCGGCTTGAGAGCATTCGCTGGGAGCATCTCCCGCCGCGCCCGCGCTGCCGCCTCCGCTGGGGGCGCCCGCGCCGAGGAGCCGCGGGGCCGGGGAGCCGCCGCGGGGCCGGGGAGCCGCCGCGGGGCCGGGGAGCCGCCGCGGGGCCGGGGAGCCGCCGCGGGGCCGGGGAGCCGCCGCGGGGCCGGGGAGCCGCCGCGGGGCCGGGGAGCCGCCGCGGGCGGGGACCGCCGCGGGGCCGGGGAGCCGCCGCGGGGCCGGGGAGCCGCCGCGGGGCCGGGAGCCGCCGCGGGGCCGGGGAGCCGCCGCGGGGCGGGGAGCCGCCGCGGGGCCGGGGGAGCCGCCGCGGGGCCGGGGAGCCGCCGCGGGGCCGGGGAGCCGCCGCGGGGCCGGGGAGCCGCCGCGGGGCCGGGGAGCCGCCGCGGGGCCGGGGAGCCGCCGCGGGGCCGGGGAGCCGCCGCGGGGCCGGGGAGCCGCCGCGGGGCCGGGGAGCCGCCGCGGGGCCGGGGAGCCGCCGCGGGGCCGGGGAGCCTCGGGGCGGCCCGGGCAAGAGGCTGTTGTCATACAAACCCCGTGGAGAAGGGATGGTGTCTTCCCCAACAGACATCCCGGGCACCTCGCAGTGCTGCGAGGCTGTAACACCCGCTTAGGAAAATAGTAATTTCCATATTGTTTTAAGAATACTAACTTCAGACCGGGTGGCCGCGTCTAAGTATGAACCAACTCGCTGCTCTGGCCTGAGAGATGCTGACTCTTCTCCAGACCGCTTATGTCGCTGGGTACACACAAACAGAGACAAGTACTGCGCTGTACCCGAGTTAGAACAATATAGTGCGATTTGCCTTGAATTGGTTTCATCTCCTGGATTCTGGATGTTTGAAGTTTTAACTCCAAGACAATACCCACGAAGTTTCTACTCAGTCCTTAACTGCTTTCTTAAGGTAATGCAAACACACTCAGGTAATAGGCAAAAGATTGTCTATACTTTTCATGGATCTTCACATCTGACATGTTCAGGCAGGGCAGCAAAGTACAAGTGATTTCTGACAATGTGCTGCCACCAGAAGCTGCATCAACATTTTCAGAACACAACTGATCTTACATTGACTAATTATTGTGACCTATCCAGGCATCAATGCACAGTTAAAATGACAAATCTTATCAATTTGTTCAAGAAGTTGTCCCATTCTGAAAGTAAAAATGGCATTACAAAATCAAAATAGGTGTAACATAAAGATTAGCAGAGCATCCAAGAGCACTTGAATGTGTTTAACAAATAAGTCTGCACACCCCTTTGCTACCTTTTTCTGATTTGTGTTATTACTTGTCCTCAAATTATAGGAAGCCCATGACCCAAACATTACCATTCTGAACCTTGGAAACAAGAAACTGTTAAAGCATCTGTGACTGGAAAATTTTAAGATTGAGAAACTTTTTCAGGCTCTGAATTATCAAATTAACATATTTTTAAGAAATATAAAATACATGGCAAAGATGAAGAATCCTAATTCATCATTCCATTACAGAGTACTTTAAAGACTATTTTCCTCTTGATACATGAGCAGAACTCAATATTGCTTAAAGAAGCAAATGAACAAAATGAACATTTATTTCATCTCATTCTGCAGATGGCAAACAAACATGACATCAGTCAGAATGCTGAGATACTCCGCATTTCTCACAAATTACTCACTCTCATTAGAAACAGGTTTTGTAACATTTAAATAGGTTTGTTACTTATTCTGTTAGACTATTACAAGAGCACAGCACGTAAAAATTACCCAGTTTCTAGGTAACTATTGATCTTCCTTATGGATCACTTACATTCTAAAATGATGCCAAATCCTCCATTCCTTTTTGAGTTATTTCTGCTACAGGTATATGATGTGCTACGTTTTGACAGTAAATGAGATTAAGCTGCAGCAATCAGTATTGATTCAGAAGGAGGAGGTAAAAAATTGTCATAATCTTCAGCGATTTCAAAAATTATTTCTAGAATTGATAACTTTTGCAAAAATTGGTGATTTAAATGCCAAGGATAAGTAAATACTTTTTTTTTTTTTTTTTTTTTTTTTTGATTTAAGGATAAATTCTAGCTGAGAATGTGAAGATAATTCAGCATAGAAGAAATCTTTCTAGGGCATTCAGATATGAATTTAATGAAAGCTAACAGTCAAGTAATCAATTTCCTCAGCAAGATTCATGTGACCTATTAACATATGCTACATAAACTCAAGATTGCATTACACAGGAAAGATCTCTCTCATGCAAAAGATGGGAATGAAGTAGCTGTCATTCCCAGGCCCTGCTGAAGAAGGGAGTCTAATGAAGAAGCTCCTACTGTTACTGCCTGGGCTGCACTCTGTGTGGCAGCCTTCCAGCATCTGCAGGAAGGTTATTAAAGCCACAGCAGTGGGAGATATTTAACATGTGTCGCTGGGATGAACAGGGTCCAGAGAACTGGTATGTTCTAGCATATGTATGAAAACAGAATTCTGCACCTTAGTGCAAATACACACTTATTGGCTTCCATAAGTTAATTCTTCTGTCAGTGTCTTTCATCGTGGACAGCTCCTGATTTTTTAACTCTCTGAGACCAAAGCTTGCGGAGCCTTTCAAAGCACAGACATAGCTGGTAACTTCTTATGATCTTTTGGAACACAGTGCAGATACCTTACTCTTCAGCTATCAAACATTGAGTTCTCAAATCTCAGTATCAGATGTTCAGTCTAAGAGTAGTTAGACACTACAAGAGCCAGGGGTGTATTTCCTGCACTCTTTGGAGTGTACTCCTGGTCTCTTCATCACAGAACCTACTCTAACTAGTGTGTTCCCCTCCTGATTGTGTGTTTGTCATCTCTAAAAATAGGTTTTAACAGTTGCAACATTTCTCTATTCACTGGGTAAATATGTCTACCTTATATTAAGAGGCATATCATGCAAATATATATAGAATAGACTTTCTTACTATAATGACAGAATCATAGAATATCTTGAGTTGGAAGGGACCTAAAAGGATCATCGAAGTCCAACTCCTGGCCCTGCACAGGACAGCACTAACAATCACACCACGTGCCTGAGAGCGTTTCTTGAACTTTGGCAGGTTTGGTGCTGTGACCCCTGCCCTGGGAAGCCTGTTCCAGTGCCCAACCACCCTCTGGGTGAAGAACCTTTCCCTAACACCCAAACCAACCCCCCCCCGACACAGTTTAATGCCACTGCCTTGGGTCTCATCACTGGCAACCAGAGAGAAGAGATCAGTGCCTGTCCTTCTGCTTCCCCTTGCAAGGAAGCTGCAAAATTCCAAGGAAAGTGCAGAATTCCACTAGAGGAAAAGGTGCTACACAGCATGAATAGCAGATTTTTAAAAAATCTGGCTATTTACTGTCTTTTCTTTTTATCACAGCTCAGCCCTCCTCCCCCTTCCCCCCATCCAAACTTCTTCTTATAATTCTTTCTCAAGTAATCAGAACATTGTAACAATTAATTTATTTCTTCTGTTGAGAATGTACATTGATAAAACCCATCATCTTGCTGGAAAAGAAAAAATTCCGTTCAGGGGGTTTTGTTTGTATTAATGAAGACTCAAAACATTGACAAATCAAACATAAATAAAAGTAAAGCCAGCTTTAAAACCATTATTCAGTTTGTCCCAGGTCTTAAATTTCAGTTCTTTATTATCTCTTTAGAATTACCTCTTTGGTCAATAAGGAATTTTGTGTGGTCTTGTAATTGCACACAAAGGATGTTACTGCAACCAGTTAGAAGACACAGAAGTGAAGTTAAACTGCAGGTAAGCAAACAGCCCTCAAGGAGGAAGGCAAGTGTCGATGGCTTATTTAGCAACCAGTTCAAATGTGTCCATATGCCAGTGTTTGGTCTGGCACACAGTTCAAGAAGTAAAGAAATTAAATGGGAACACTGTCACCTCCCAGACCTGAGGTACTGAAGTCCTTTGTAAAATAACTGGACAGACAATGTAAGAAAAAGTAGGGGGGAGTCTGAAGCAGAAATTAGGACAGAGCTACATTTTGCCATAAACCTTTCAAGAATGGGTGGAAATTTTGCTCTGCCAAGGAGTTATAAAAAATTGGTGTGCTCTAAATAACTTGTTTTCTGAGATGTGATGGGCAAACCTGGAATTCTGACTAAAATTTACAGAGAAACTCTAATTTATGGCTATTGTAGATAATTTTTAAGTACAGGAAGGAATCCATAACCTCTCTGCAGAAGTACAGGGCAAGAATGACTTTCCAGAAGTTTTATTAGGACTTCTAAATGGTTGGGTAGCTGAAGACTGTTGGGACTCTACTTCTGAAAGAAGTATAGACCAGCACAGACTTGTAGAAACCAACTGCTACTTCTAATACTGTATTTCAGTACTTATTAGTCGGACTGTCTTGGTTAGCTAAGGAAGAAAATTATTTTAGGGACAGAAATTAACATCCTGAGCTGTGAAGCTCACCAATACAGGACATGACAGAATATTCACAATGCATGGGCCCAGTTCACTAAAGATGTATTTATAGAAGGAAAAGCTTTTCCATTTTCAATAAAAAAAGGAAAATCAGTGCATTCACAGCTTAATAAAAGGAAAGGTGGTAATCCTTCAGTTGTATTTTACTTTTTGATGCAAATTATTCCTACTGTTCCAACAAAGTGTAGATGTCTGTCTAAACCAAGTATTTACTACATTATAGGACATTTTCTGGTTAGGTCCATAAATATTACAACTATAGCAGTTGAAAAAGTACTTGAATTCTGTCATGAAACATGCCCCCGCTCTATTTTAGCTGTTGCATGTCGCGGCGGCCGGGCGGTGCTGGATGGTGGCGTGCCCCGACCTTCCGAAAACGTCTCCAAGGCGAAGGCGCTCGCGGGACCCCCACACACCGACACGTGTACACACACACACACAGACACACACGGATAGCTCCAGAAAATGGGTCCATGACAAAGAGACAGGAGGGCCCTCGTATGGGGCTCCACGGGAGAGGTTTATTGCAGCCACTCACATGAAGAGGACCAGGAATAAAGACAAAGAACCTAGGAGAGTCTAGGTTTAACTAGGGGAGCAGAGGGAGCATCAGGGACCAGCAGTCTGAGGGAATGGGGGCATTACAAAGGTGGGACTAGGGAATGGGAACCAATGGGGAAACTCTGGGGGAGTGGGGCAAGGGCCAGTGGGGGAACAGGGAGTGGGGAACCTTCTAGGGCAGGAACATAGAAGGTACAAAGGGGCAGGGAAGCCAATGGGCCAACCGCAGCGGCAGAACTGGGGTACATTAACGGAGGAGAACAAAGCACCCTGGGGGAAGCCTCTTCTGTTCACCCTAACCTAGGGAGCTTCTTTGGTACTAGGGACTGCCCCACCAATGGACACCCTCTGTCCCTTGTATCACAGGCCCACCGGTCTCCACAAAGGGGTTAAACTCGGCTAAAGAGGAAAGCAGTGATTCAGCAAATGAATCCAATTTTCTTCCCTAACTACACAAACTGTTGCATATATTTTCCCCTCTAGCAATCTCATTTTCGTTGTTTCACACTACCACCCTGAATAGTAATTTGGCTTTGAATAATTCCCCTCATCATAATGCAGATGTCAACATCGAATGATAGAGGCACATGCTACAGTGTATGCAGCAGCTCTGGATTAAAATGCAGACTCTTGTATGCAAAGCCAGTGGAGCATGTGGTTTTTATTTTTCAGCTGTTTCCATCAGATTGAAAATTCCACAGACTACAGAGTTCTGAATAATTTAGAATGCTGCTTGGAATACTTTTTAGCTAGAAAAATATATTTGGGGGGGAGGGAGGGGAAGGGGAAATGACTTAATTTTAGTTTGCTGGATAGCTTGATTCCTAAATAATAGTGTTTTCCTAGGGAGGAGAGACTAAGTACATAAAACATGCCAGTTCAGGAGAACATATTGATTCACTGTATTAATGAGACTCCAGAGCAATTTCATCTTTGAACAAGACCAGCAGCAGGGCTATTT
Organism: Monarcha castaneiventris obscurior; assembly: GCA_026261815.1. Lineage (NCBI taxonomy): Eukaryota > Metazoa > Chordata > Aves > Passeriformes > Monarchidae > Monarcha > Monarcha castaneiventris. Next base: position 21,032,962 of record JAMPIT010000886.1, read on the forward strand.
CTCTGCCTCTGTGACAGGAAAGGAATAAAACTAAGCTGATGACTTGCTTCACTACTCAGAACTGACAAGGCTCAGGTAAGTGTAGAATAAATTAGCCTGCAATTGCTTTAACAGCAGTGTTGGGGAACCAAACACCATGGCAGTTGTTAGTTGAAAAGAAATGGCTAAACATACTTATTGGTGATTTAAGTTAAATGTTTAAAAACATATAAGTTAAATGTTTTAAAAATTCTCTTATTCATGAGTATCTCTTGAGTTAAAGAGCATGAGCCCAGCAAGGGAGTAGGTTAAGGTCAGATTTCTCATTATGCATCTTTTTCCATCTCCTCTGCATGTGTCTCCCTCAGCTGAAGCCAAATTCAGAAATGGTATTTAGTTGCACATCATTTTTCAAACAACTCTTTTACCAAATATAAAATACATCCTAAAGAATCTCACATGAAATAAAAAATAAAGTCCTCTGCAAATCCTGTGTATCAAGATTATGTCCTAATGAATAAAACAGCAGGACTTGAAATTGTTTTTCAGGATCAAGCCCAAATATTCAGCCCTTACCTTAACTCCAGCAGCTCCCACAGAATCTGCCAGGCACCACGCACTCATTCCAGAGGCAGAATCTGACAACCTGCTTTTACCCTAAAGTCCAGTTTGCTGTGAAATAGAAATATACTGCAGCAAGACCAACCTCCTGCAAAGGCAACACTCAGTCACGACATTCAGAACTACAAAATTCATACAAAAAGTATGAATTTCTTATGCAGTTGATATTTTGCAAGCATTTGCAAGTCATAGTTTCAAGGCTAGGCTGCACCTCTAGCAAGACAAGGAACTGAGCTGCGGTAGCAATAGTGTTCTTTCTCTGAAGGGCCCCTCCGGGCTTTTCCTCACTTAGACTGTCAAGTCTCATTGCTCTGAGTCGATGACTCACTCAATTAGACCTCAGCTTGTGCACTTTCACACTTCTGCCTCAGTCTGCATTCCATGTATTTGCAGTGCTGGGATTCTCTAGGTCTTTGCTGCGCCTCGTTCATGGTGTTGTAGAAGCAGCAGATGTGGCAGCACTGCACATTTTCCGGGCAGATGCCTGCAGCTCTGGACTTTCCCACAAACACATGAACCCATGACACGACCTCGAGCCGCCAGATGCACAAACTTGTCCCTCATCAGCTGAAGTCCCATGAGTCAGCGTCAGTATCTGCTGAAAGATTCGTGCTCGGAGCATCGACCGAGTGAGCAAAGGGAATAGAATCTACCAAATCTCTTCATGCCTAATTAGACAGTGCTTGCACTCAAGTGGAGCCTACCAGAAGCAAACAGCCAACACTGCCACATTCATGGGGACTGGTAACAAGTCACCAACTTGACTGCAAAAAATGGAGCTCAATCACTGACTGAGAGAGGAATGCCTGTGATTCCAGCTTTGCTTCTGAGACTGACTGAGATTGGAAGCCCTGCATATCATGAAAAGCCAGATAACTCATCTCCTCTGTTTCTCAAAGCCACAACTGAATCAAAAGGCTACACCTTGTGTAGATTCTCATCTTTATTCCTATTTGGACTAGACTCCCATTTCAAGGCACAGTGGAAGACTGTTCAGTAAGAACTAATTATGTTTATAAATCACATCCTTTACTGACTGTAATTACACAACTTGAGCATTAACTTTCTGCACTGGATTCAGGCTGTACGTTACCTCATTTTATGACACATTCCTAGGACAAATGGAAATACAAAATAAAAAAAGCTGAAAACCATAAACTCAGGGAAGCCACATTAATTTATGCATCTATCTGGTAAGTCCTGCTATTGTTTCTCACATAGTACTTAGCAGACGATAGTTATTTTCTATAGTTCAAACCACTTCATTATTTCATTAGCACTTAGAGTGTTTAATTAAAATGTCACATCAAAAAACATCAAAGCATTAATTCTGTTAAATAGGGAATTTATTATCATCATCACAGCCTAAAATTGATGCCTGGATTGAATTTTCTGCAAAAGCTGCACTACTAATCAAACCAAACAATATTACAATGTCATGTATTCTGTACCTAGATGGTTGCTTCTATGTTCAGAAGGAAACTAAGCTTAGTGGTGTATGAAGACATAAAACTCACTAAAACAGGTATTTCCAACACAAAGGAAATGGGCATGGAGATGAGTCTTCATTTGGAATCTGTAAGGGCAGTTAATACATTAAAAATGGCATATTGGTTGTGAAGATGGATGTTCATATAAAGAAATTCCGACATGGTTAGCCATTAGTAACATTTTTTTTAATTAAAAAACCAGCTAAAACCTATATAAACCAAAAGGAATGAGGTATTTAGATTTCATGAGTGGTTATTCTCATGTAGGGACTACAAGACTTCATACCAACAATCAAAAAAACCTCTGAGTGTGAAAGCTGTCTTCACTTTCCTTCAGCAGACATGGATCTCAGTGGACTCAGGATAACAACAGCTTTGGGAAATGGCTGTGGTGCAAACCTGCATGATCACAGGAAGGCAAATGTTGATATCAGAAGATGATATGCAGCAAATATGTGGTGTTGGGGTTTTTTTCCTATTTTCTGTGTACAAAGACGTGAAAGGGTGCTTCTGCACCCCTGACCCCAACAAAGGAAACCTTAGAGTCCTTCCTAACATAATTATGAGGGTGTCACCAAGGTGCTAAATGCTTATTATCATACTGCGAAAGATCATGGCACAACAATTAAATCAACTGAATTGTGTTTCTCACCTGGGGCTTGTGTGTCAAGTATAGAAAATAAAATTAGGTCCCCATTTTGAACCTGCAATGTTCCTGTCTTCCTTCACCTCAGAATTTCTTCCATGGCCACAGATAAGACTTGATTTAAAACAAACAGCCTAGTCAACAAGAATCCTGTACTGCAGAACAAGCTAAATAGGCTTTTTGTGAAGTACCAATGGTATTTAATGGTGTCTTTAGTTAGAAATAATACCATTCATTCAAAGTCGAATAAGAAAAGCCATGAGAACTTGTAATGATAATTGTTGTTTTGCTCAGAGCCCAGAGTTAAAGGATTTAAGCTTTCATTCACAAGAAAAATTGTATTCCTCATGGATGGAGAGAAAAAGTAAAATAATGACTCAGGTGTTTCCTTAAACAACAGAAAGAAATAAATGAAAAAAACCCCAATGGATCACATAAAAAACCCCATGATTTTACAGGATGGTGGGGAAGGAGAGAGGAGGGATTTGCACAATATTACCATACTTGAATCCTGTATAACTGTATTTGTGTTGCAATGTATTTTAAAGATCATGCACAGGGAAACCTAAGCAAACAGAAAACACATCTGTGTGGCTCTAAGATTGCTAACATTTGCATTTCACTTTCACATGATGACCAAAATGAAAAGAACACAGAACTAGACCAGCATATTTAATTCTGTCCCACAGAATCTTTCAAGCTCCCAAAATTAGTGTTATTTTCCCTCTGCAATGACGGCAGGAAAATAATTTCCATACTTTCGTAACAACGCAAGGCTTCAGGACAGTCTAAGTCCCTGCTCTAATATTTGAATATAGATTATGAATATTTACTGTGAATTTTCATCCTACACAATTCTAAATGTGGTAGAGCATAGTTTTAAATGGGCTTTTTCACACACTGTGTCAGTAGCCCTACTTTTCAAGCTGTAGCCAACCACTAGACTATAACTCGGTAGTTAAATATCTCCTGCCTATTTCTAAGAATTTTCACATTAACCAATAACTGTACTGAAAAACTAATTTGTGCAAACTAAATCTACATATTATCCAGCAATATTACTGCTGTCTCTTAAGAATCTTTTTTCTTCATGTTGAAGCAAGCTTTAAGTCTTAGAAGAAAAACTTATTTTCTAGGCTTGTGTGTAACAAGGAGGATGTAGTAGACTTCCACATCAGTTGTTTCTTCTTCACTGAAAAGCCAGCTTGGAAGGATCCAATGCCCAATCACCAGAATCCACTAGGATAACACATAAAAATATGAAAGAGTAATGTATTTTCTTTCCTCTTGTTGTCTAGGCAGCATTCCACTTGACTGACACTCTATTCAGAATGACCAGGCCAAATAGAAAGTTGAGAATTTTAGCCAAGGTGAAGATGCACACACTCACATAACTGCACTGCTTGCAGCAGCCAAGCTAAATTGCCCAGACTTAGCAGGGCACCTCCATGCTGCACTGCACAGGACTTGGTGTGCATTGACTAAGTACTGGTATAGAGAGAAAAAAACCACTTAGACAAATCTTCCTCTTGCAACCTCACTTGCTCATGAGAGTAGCTGAAATAGCCTTTGCAGATAGATGGGGCAGGATGAATGTCTTTGGTGGGTTTGGGCACACAGTCAAAGTATTCCGAAAATGTAGCAAACATTAAAGGTTACCTTGAAAGCAAACAGCAGCAGCCAGTCCGCTACTAACCACAAAAGTACATCCATTAAGGATCTTGCAATGTCTTATTTGGGAAAGCTGTTAAGCACAAAATCAATGAAGGTATAATTTTAGATCACTGAGTAAAAACGCAGCAAAGATATTCTAGTCATTTTTGAAAAAAACCAGACCAATTCATAAAAGTAGGAAAAAAGTACTGTCTGCTGTTTTATACCAAGATGCCAGTTTTTGAGTAATTTATACAGCATTGGGTCACAGGGGATTTCACAATTCCACAATGAAGATGAAGCTGAAAACATAGAAATTAAATGAAATTGCATCTCACAGCATGAAAGTGATGTACATGAGGGGTCTTTCCTCTTTTCACGGCCCTGCAGAAGAAAGCAGGAACACTAGGCATCATTAGCCTCCAAAACCTTCTCCCAGAGATGAGAATCCCAATGGATTTCACAGAACCATCATCTGTCCCTGCTCTATTCTTCCAGCCATAAGACTACTACTAGCCAAGGTAAAACAGATCAAGTCCTCTGGCACAACTGAAACAACTGAGGGATAGATTCTTTTTGGTTTCTTGACCTCAGTCCTGATCTTCCCCTCATCAGCTGGCACAGCTTTAGGGTTACTCTGACTAGCATTATGTGAGAAAACCCCAGATGGTTTTTATAGCTTCCAGATAAGCACTTTGCCTTATCCTGGCGCAGCCATTGTGCCAGTATCTGAGAAAGCTGTGATGTAGAGCTGACTGTTGTTTTTGCAGCAATAACATTTGCCAATATTTACTCAAGAAACAGGAGTGGCAGATGGTTACAAATGAGTCATTGGTAAATAATGCAAGAACATTTTTCAGCTCACCCTGAAGTAATCCCTTGGGATTGCTGAAGATCCCTAGGAGAGAGACAACAGGGATGCCATGGAAATAGATTTAAGGAGAGTCTAGTTACAAATTCAGAGGTAGAATCTTGATTTGAAGCAAATTTTATAGTGCTTGCCTCATCATCATCTATGTTTCCAAATAATTTTTTATTAACTACATTTGCAAATGTTTGCAGTCCTTGAAGCCAGTGGTCCTGAAAGCTCAAATGCGGCTCCATAGCATTATTACCTCATAAATAATTTTCTACACATAACTGAGTGTAATGCCTCTTTTTTTCCCCCTAAATTAGACACTGCAACACATGCATACTCAAAATCAGACATAATAGCAGCTGAACCACTGAGCTGAGCAAGGAATAGTGTCAATGTGGTGTGACTCATACCTTAAATAAGAAAATTCTTATAGGGCCAGTATTCTTAACTATTGAAATGCATTTTCTCTCCTCCACCACCATGGTGTAGCTGTTGCTTATGAATTCAGGCTTAAGGCAACGTCAGCAAAAAATCAGAAAATCTAAAATAAATCTATGTGAGTCAACAGTTAGGGAGTGGATTTTACTGGGAGCCTCCATTCATTGTGAGAGAAAAATTTCAAAATGAAGGCAAGTGAAGGCAAGGCTAGACAAACAAAATGTCAATTATGATTCCTTTTTAGAAATTCAGTGTATCTCATGAACATGCCTTCATTCTACTTCCTCCAGCGGATTGACACATATTGTCCTTGACTTTAAGCCCCAGCCACAATGGGCTCAGCTGTGTGCTGTACTTCTGTAAATTCCCATCCAGCCAGTACCATCTTTAACCACAGCAATCAGCTGGCCACCGTATGGCTTAGTTGTTTCCTTATAAGCTTGTGCCTTATCAACAGGATAGATCCACATAACAGAAGCACTTGCAGCAATTTTCAGAACCAACAGAAAAACAAGTTTATCTAATTAGTCATTGAAGAAGGCACTGAAGTTTCTCAAAAACTTTGAAACATTCCCTCTTTCAGACTTCCACTCCTCACTTGTGCTTCTGTCAGTAGAGCTTTAGATCTGAATTGGGTGCTGCTGCAGCATGTACATAAGGCAGCAACAAAAAGGAGCTCTGCTGGTGCCTAGAAAGCCCCAGCTCAGCATAAAGTCATTGTAAACTTAGCTAGATGAGCTAGCATTGCTCATCAGTCATCCAGAATTAGCATTGCACTGCTGAGTGGCTGAAAAACACAATGGTCCATTACCAGACAAAATATAAAATCAGAGCTGACTAACAGAACTCTGCCTTTTTCCTACAATCAGAGCTGAAACATTATATTCTACAGGTCATAAGCTGCACCGGTTCTCTGAGAGCACCCAACAACTACAGAGCTATAGCAACTTTTTTGCCAAGACCAACACCTCACACAGCAAGAAATGTTTAGCCATTAGGGAGCAACCAAAAATCATGAAGAAAACCAACAAACTGCAGCTCTGTTTCACTGCTAGTTGGTTTTTGTTAGTCATCTTTACTGATCTTATCCATCTACTTTAATCTGACATCTGTGTACGGGCACATCCCTCACGTGCAAGTGCCACACACACTTACAGCTGTCTGATGCTTGCCTTCCTGTGTGAAATGAAAGTAGAGATCCTTCTACAAGCCCCAAGCCTCTAATCAGACAACAACCACATCATAACTTGATTCTGAGGATCTGGAAGACAATGTCACTTCTTAAAAGTTATTGTGCCGTCTCACCAATGTAAAAAACGGTATCTCCTAATCAAGAAAAAAATGTAATTCCCAAACTAGGAGCATTATTTTGAAATTTTTCAGCTTATAATGTCCAAGCACATTCAGATTTCTCCCCTCAGAATCATTCTCCCTATTGGTAATTGTATCTTTCTCCAGATAACTACAAATTACAGTTTACAGGGTGCAGAAGCACATTACTATTGAGGTAGTGCTCTGGTTGGAGAGACAGAAATAGTGATGTATTTGCTTGAGAGCTGCCTGGCACTTGCCATTGACCACCATGACATGCTGATTAGTGTACAACACAATTTATCAGCCAGATGTTCCAGGCTGGAATTCTGTGTCTTGTAATCTGTGCTCTAAAAATGCTGTATTTAGCTGCTGTTGTTACCTGCTAGACTGTAGTTTCAAGGTTTAAAGTGCAGAAAACTCCTAAATCACGAAGAGCAAGCAAAGACGTTACCATTAATTTAAAAATATGTCTATTTAAACATACATTCCTACAGAGCAAAATGTAGTCAGGTAGGTTGCTAAAACTGCTAGATACTAATGATCACAATGCCACTACTCCCTGTTGAGACTCCAGCAGATGCTCTTTGCAAAGTGCCCCTGACAGCCCAGCAGCATCACCAGTGCAATTTGCAAAGGCATTGTGTTAGAAAAAGCTACAATTTATGGCAAGCAAGTGCAACAGAACGATGCCAGTTCCCCATCACCAGAGTAAACCTACCTAATTTCAGCAGTACTTGACAAAATAATATGACTTTGAATAGAAACCTAAGAAATGTCGGCTGGTCTGTATCCTGCCGGTTCTCCTTTTACTTCTGTTCACTTGGTTGTGAGATGGAAACAAGAAGCAGCGCTGTGTCCTGCATCAGTAACTAACACAAGAGTTGCACTTCTGATGCAAGTGATTTTATAGTAAAATGAAATACTGTGCAAAGGGAAATTACACTAGGGAAAAAGGTTAGGAAAAGAATACAGTCAGAGTTGTCTAAAGAACAAAATAGTTCAAGAAAAACCAAAATAATAATAATTTTAAAAATGCTGTGTTCTGTTACAGTCTGGTTACTAGGAGCCACATATGAGAGGCAGAAGTGAGAAAGGATAATAAATCAAGCCTTTGCTTTGCTACAATTGATTTCTAAAGCTTCTCTCTTGCTCTGACATAACAGATAGGCTCTTTAATGGAAAGTTTATAAGCTTAAATACATATTTCAAAGCTGTCCATCACTACGGCATTTGGATGGCTTTTGAGAAATACACCATTAAAGCAAAATCATTTCTCTGGCCACTGCCTTCCTGGTGTGCTCAAAACTGCCACAACCATCAGCAGAGAACATCCAAGGCCTAAAGCAGCAGAAAGCCTCTCTTTGTGAGGGAAAAAGAGACACCTGAATATAATGTCACACAGCCAATACCCGGCAATTTGGGGAATGTTGCCTTCAGGGCAGAGAAAAGTTAATTGAAGACAAAACATTTACAGTAACAATTAATAAATCAGAACTAGTCATAATTAGATGGCTGACACTTTGATAGATCTGCAGTTTGATACACTACAGATATATTGTGTGGAAGCGTTTCAGTTCTAAGATTTTAACAGTGGGAAAATGTAAGACTCACATTCCTGGGTGGGCCAGACAACTGCTGAAATTTAACACATATGGTATTTAATTGAAACATTACTACGTGAGTGGGGTGAAGACAGAAAAAACCATTTCAGTATAGCATTGACCAAAGGAACCACTACTTCCCTGCCATCCTTCCCCTGGCTGCATTCTGTTTTCTAAGAATTACAAAGATTAAAAAAAAAGAAAGAGGAACCTGAAAAACTAAAACCAATTTTGTGGTTGGTTCCTACTTAGAATGCCAGTATGTCTAGATCCATCCATTCAGAATGGCCTCCAACTTAAGATAGTGGTTCTAGTTTCTGTAATTCATGCTTGCAAAGTATGAAGATTTCCCAGTTGTATCCCAACTTTTTCTAGGCAGAATTACACCAAAAAGTCCTTTGATTCTTGACTCTGAAACTGCATTATAAGAAGGCATCTCATTGGTCGTCCACAAAACTGTGTTTTCAGAGTTTTGCACTAACTAGAGTTTGGAATAAAGTAAACAAGATATGAAAAATATTTCAGTGCATCTATGTGCTTGGGTCAGGACAGCAAACAACTGAACTTGTACATCGTTTGCAATGTGAGCTGGAGACTGCTGCGTTGGACACCCAGAGTGAGGATGCACTCTCATATGCTGATGGGGAGAGGTTGCTTGCTGACCCACCATAGACATTCAGAGCATTTTAGGGACTTCTCCAGAGTTCAGTCTTCTATTTGACACACTGAAAAAATTACTCTATCCTTTCCTCGGAGCAAGTGACCTACACAGTGTACCTCAACACTTTTCCACTTCTCTCTGTGCCTTGTACTAAGAAATATCCTGGTTTTCTACACAGGATAAGCACTCTGCCTGCTCTGCCATAATGCCTGTCTGAAGCCAAGAGGAAGCACTGGCATTGGCAGGGCATCCCTAATCAGCTCAAACCTTCTGCCTCTTGCTTCCAAGCCACCAGCCTTTCTATTTCTGTACAAGTTTCATGATCTCTGATGCCATAGTGTAGCTGTGGTGCCTTGCTTGGGTCTCCAGATGCTTCATGTTTGTGGTCTGTCTGTTACACTGGCTAATAACCCATTTCCTCCTGTAGCTTAGGGTGACCTGATGAAAATGCACATATTTGGGGATATATGCAGTTGCATTATATGCACACATTAGGATTTGCCCTCCTGTGACATCTCAAACTTTAAAAAAGCATTATTTTTTGCTTGAATAGTATACTTCATAAGCTTGCTATTATAAAGAGTGATGTTTGATAAGTACTTCTCATTTTCAAAATGAAATATGTAGTACTGCAGTTAGAATTAAATGCATAGCAGTAACTAAAAGCAATGAAAAACTCAAACCCTCTCATCAGTATTATTGGCACTCAGCAACAGTATGGAAGTTTAAAAAGCAATATTATTCATGTAACATTATTGCAGAGGCATTAAACACACTGGAAATGTAAGAGGTGGATACTATATTCTCCCACAGTCAATCACAAGAAGTGGATAAAAACACTTAAAAACCTCCTTGTTTAGAATATAAAGCATCCTTCAAGTATTACCACAGAAGTCTCTACTAGCCCATGTGTGCTACAGAGGGTTTTCTTCAGCACCAAAGACTACACTTATTTTCCTCTGCTGTCACAGTAGGTATCCAAACTTTCTCTCTCTCCAGCCCCACCCCCCCCACCCACCCCAGAGCACATTGTAAATGATGTTCTCTCTTTTACAGAAAATGGATTTTTGTGTCTGCTTCAGTAGTGACACATAGAAAAGGACAAATATATTTCTGCTTGGGATTTCCTGATAAAAACTGCCTGCATTCATATGACACTGTACTTGTACAGTAGTCACCTGCTTTTAGGACATGCCAGAATTACTGTGCACACATTGCTGTGTATGTTCCAGAATGCCTGTGACAGCATGCCCAGGGTTTCTGGAAGTGCAAACCTGAATCAGAGCTGTTGGGCACTCAGGGCATTGTTCACCTCAGGAATTTCATATATATTTGCATTTTGCTTACTTGGGAAAAGCAAAATAGGACGGAGTTGTTATATTTTTAATTGTGTGTTAGTTTAAGTCAAAACTAGAACTACCATTTTTATCTATATATTTCATCTACACACCAAGAAGCTCTGGGTTTTACACACAGACTCATTGCATACAGGTGATATACATTGATTCTCCATACACTGGTTCTCAGTGCTGGAATATTTATTTACATGTGGGCCTGCTTGCTTACATTAGTTTAAAATCAGCTGAAAAAAATGCAGATTAACAGAAAATAAAGAAAAGTATAAGTAAAAGAAAACAAAGACAGACATTCAAGAAACTTCTCCAGGGCACATAGCAAGACAGTGCCAATGCTGGAGTCCTGAGACTCAGCATTTTTTTTTTATTTGGAGCTCCCAGCTCGAGGAGAATATGCTTTTATCTCTCAGCTCAAAAAATTCTATAATCAATTCAAAATAATTCTTACTATCCTCTACCTATTATCAGGTTTCCCACTGTACGAGTTGTCCAAAGCTTTGGAATAACCTAGCTGTCTTAGCAGTGATTCATAAAAGCTACAAGAAAAATCATAAATAGTAACAATTACGGTTGATATCATTTGGCACTGATGCCAGGAGGAGGCTGCCTGCCAAGGGGAACATTCCTTGCAAGTTAGTCCTACAATGTGCTGGCAGCCAGCAGTGCCTGGAACGAATCCGATGTTCTGCTTAGTCGGGCTGCTCCCAGGGCACCAGTGAGACAGGGCAACACAGGGGTGTTTCAGGGAGCCCCTCAGGGCGCATGGAAACGAGGGCATTCCCTCTTCATCTCTACAAGGGAGGCTTTGTGATAAGGGGAAGCATTTTCTCAAAGTTTGTGGAGTAAGACACAGGAAGAAAAAAACACTCTAGAGAGGTCAGGCTTTGCTTCTCAGGCGCTTGTTTGCATCTGTTAGCAAGCCTTAAACGGAACTATTCTCTTTTATTTAAAAGACTGTGTTTCACAGAGGGGAAAGTGTCAAGTTTTTTAGCATCCATCTCCATGACAGAGCCGACAGCAAGCACAGAGGATTGTTTCAGGATGTAAAGGATATTGTAGCTTTTGGACCTGTGAGCAGCATTGTGTACTGCAGTAGGAGGGGCAGTTGTTAGAGAAGGGATTTAAAACTAAAGCGAGCCCATCATGTTCAGCGCAGTTCTTTCTGGAATCCAAAAGGTTAAGGGTAATTTCTTTGAACCCTTGACTTCCACCACAGAAGAATGCAGATCCACTCTGTTGAAGGCTGAACTGCCTCTCTATTTTTGATATTTCCTGATACATTTTTAGTATCTGGTAAGGCTTAGGAATGTGTTTACCTAGTAACTTAGGATCAGATTAGGACAGTAGATGCTACCACCATGCCACCTTACCAGAGTACAGCACCTGCATGAGTGCTTTAAAACACTTCATGAAGTTTAGAAAAACATTAAGTATCTTGCATCTCCTACTGTCCATATTTGGACAATGTTGACATATATGTGAACATTTTTATTTCACACTAAGCAAGCACAGAGTCCCTTATGTTGACAAGTTCAGACAATTTCAGATTCTGTCAGATACAAGTTCCAGAATAATTGATTACATTTGGCTCTCCATGATCTTAAAAGAGTATTCTAAGAGCAATTTCCATGAGTTGCTGAAAGTTGTAATTTGTTCTGTAAAAGATGGCAACTTCTGCCGCTGAGAACTTAATGAAAACATATTATGCTCCGTGATGCTCTTGATTTTAACTATAACCAAGAAAAGCAAAGGAAGAAAATAATCCTTTCCAAGTCACTATCTATCCTTCTTAAAATTCAGCTGAGTCAATAACCACCATCTTGATTCAACAAGCTAAAAGGTAAAGATGTGGATACTTGCCAGAACATATTAAGTATCACTGAAACTCTGTAGAGCTTCCCAGATTTAATAATCATACTTACACTTCCTTTATTTGAACTTTTTTTGGCTGTTGAAATCATCAGAGGTCTTGGGTTCAAGCTGAAACAAAATAAGAACTGAAAACAGAAAAAAAGCTAATCATAAACAGAGAAGTAATTTTTGAGAAGTTTAGACAGAGCTTGAAGTAGCTTGGTTCAGGGCACTCTCACTTCTCTGCAGAGTGATAGTACAGGAATGGTGACCCCTTCGACTGCCCAGGTCTGAAAGGAAGACTGCAGGGCCAAAGTCTGCTGAACATCTGAGAACCCATGGCACAAAACTTTCTTCTACCCCTCTCAAAGCCTGGTTATATGAAGCATTGACTGTTCTGAAGTTAGGCACATTATTCCATTTCATTGCTATTGTCCTGTATTCTGGTCTCTCATTATGTAACCTTGAAAATCATTAAATGATTTCTGCTTTCTTGAAAGGACATTTTGCAAGTCCATGTCCAGTCCAAGTCTTATTGGTGGAGAATTTTTTAAAGCAAGACATCAAATAACCTGACTACATGTTTCATGTCTTTTCCTGGAAAAGATTATTTTAATACATGCAAACAATGTTCTTTAGTTAATTAAGCACATCTATACCTCAATAAAAAATACTATTGTATTCTGGCTGATGTTGTAAAAATCTTTCCTTAAAACAATTTCTTTGTAGTTATCAGTATCAGCTTAAATACAGGAAGAGCCTTGAAATGCTTATTTAAGTCCTGAAAACAGAACATTGAAAGTGTCTGGATAGAGATGTAACCCTTTTAAGCTTAAGAAGATGAGGATTTAAAAAGACTGAATAGCTCAAAGGATTAGCAATGAAAGACAGACACTTTCACATATAAACTTGTCTGAGTTCATCCAAATACAACAGTAACTGAGGTCATCAAATTAAAAGAAGGTTTGGTGGTTCACTGGAAGCAAGACTGTGGCTCTCAGCCCAGTTTCTAAAGAAAAGATACTCATCAAAAGCATGCCTCTATTTGGCATTCTGGCAAACTGGGTGTTTCAGAAAAGACCAAGAACGGAAAATACCCAGAGCAGTTCTCTTACAATAAGAGATATTAGTGGCCTAGCTAGAAGCATGTGGGGAGCACAACCTCCCTTTTTTCAATTGTGGATATGCAATGCAATTCATAATCCAATAAAAGCAGATTTTTATACTATTACTAATGCTGAATTTTCTAAAAACATGTAATGGATTCAGTAAGTGGGAAGGAGAATTCATGTGACTCACCACTGAATTCTTCATTCCTAAACCTAAACACTGTTTACACCATAATGGGATTTATCATTTTACATTGTTGCCAGGGGCTTTCTTTCCTGCAGTCCTTCCCCACAGAGCCGGACCTGAACTAAGCTGGACTCCTTTTTCTCAGCAATACATTGGGAATGCATTATGCTTTTATAAGACACTGCTATCCTACACTCACAAGGGACACTGGTGGGCCTCAAGTACTTCAGCAGACAGTGCAGTCAAAGGCACTGAAGTCACTGTGATGAGTCTTGACCAGAGCTGCCAGGCCTGGGGGAGCATGCGGGTCACTGCAGCCACGTGAGCTGAGGCCAGGGGAATTCCCAAGTGATCAAGTCTCTTCTTCCTCAGTTAAGCAGCCATCAGACAAGAGTTTTGCACTCAGTTACCAGCTCAAATTTCTTCATGAAGTTCCTGAGTTTCATGGGCATGAAATTCTTCAAGTGTTGAAAAACAAAGCTAGACATCGGGGAAAAAAGCAAAATTTTCTGAGAAGCTACAAATTAGTAATCTTTCCTCAAGTAAAAAAAAATGAATGGAGGGAGAAAAATACCTTTTTCCTTAGGTGACTTCTTCTATATAAACATATGAAGTTCTAGATATGTTTACATAGCTGTAAACTTACTGTGATCAGTAACCTCACAAAGATAAGCTGCATTTTCAGGAAAAAATATTTCTGTACACTCTTTTTCATCAAAGCACCTATGGACTTGGTATTGGGTACTCCCTATTCATAACCCAGTTTTCTGTCTAAGTGATCAAATCAAGTCTGTGCCTAGAAATCAAATCATGTCCTTATGTAGGTGTTATGAATACACAAATGCACATTATCAGACTGTTTGCCTCTTCTGCTTTAAAAATGGGGAGGGACATGGCACTCCAGAGCATTCCAGCTATAAATGCTTTCTGTATATCATTGCATGGTACACTTGCACTCACCAAACCCAGGCTGGTGGTAAAAATAACCCTCTCTTGAAGAGCAGACATTAAGTTATCTACTAGGGCTTCCACCTGTTAACATTTTTCAGAGAGGGGCCCTGTCTGGAAATAACTTTGTATTTCATGATGAACTCTATGTGCTTTACTGAACAGAACCAAGATGTGACTCATTGCTCTGAGCTGTGTAAATGCTAAACCTGCTTCAGCCACGGAGGCTCAGATTTGTCTGAAAATAGACAGACATCAGAGGTGGAGCTGAAAAGAGACAACAAAAATCTGGACCCTGGGTTTTTATTTTACCTGAAAGAAATGTTAGTGCTCTCTGAGTAATCTCAAGAAATATGTCACTATAAGGAAGATACCACAGAGTAGGAGCAGCAGGCTCTGCTTTCTAGAAGATAAGAAAATATTTGTATAGATCTCTGTTTAAGCCATGCTTCTCCCTCCTGCTGGTCACAAGATCATATCAGTGAGCACTGAAACGGCCACATTTGCTGATGACTCTTAAATGGAAATGAAATAACATATTTTAAATTTGTATTTTATATATATATATACATAACATTCTCGAGTTTTTTCAGTGTTCTGTCATGAAATTCTACAATTCCTTGAGTCAAACTTATGTGAATTTAAACTTATTTGGCTACCATGGCATTTAAAAAAAAAAAAACCATGGCATTTTTATATCAGAAAAACGACTAACACTAGTAATTCTGTTTAATGTAGAGATTGGCATTATAATTGAGAGATAAGTCAAAGTAATTGCAGTATTTTGGATAACTGTGCACCAGTTGCACACTAGTATTGGTTCTGCAAGAATTAGAAAAAAGGTGCAGTACAGATAAAGATCTCATGACGAGGTCTTGCTCCTGCCCTGATAATACTGCAGGTAAGTTACATCCATGTATACAGAAAAAGAGCCACAGCAGCATATAACCATCCATTTATGAGATCTGCTACGAAAATGTTTTGGTTTTGACATAAAAGATTTCCTATCAAAGAAGATACAGTAGGGCTGGAGAGTGGGAAGAAGGATTTATTTATCTCAAGAATGTGACAGCTCAAGAAAATATCCTAGCAGTGGACAACTGCAAAAACCAAGAAAATCACTAGAGAGAGCATAGTTTAGCTGTAACCAATTCAGTGAGGAAGACAGAAAACTGGTGGAGGGCAGTTTTGATTGTTAACAATTCAGAAGCTACACCATGACAAAGTGGAGACTGCACCAATATACAGGTTTAACCCTCCTCCTTATATCCACACTGTTCCTCACAGTTACAGGCAGTATGAGCTCCTCAGCACTTCCTCAGCTGATGCCCAGCAGGGGTTTTGCAGGTCCCTCACTCACACAGAGCCAGTACAAAGTCTCAGCACTCTCAGACCCGTGGTCTCCTGGGGCATGAGGGGTTGTGTGGTGCCAGGCCTTGTGGATTAGAGTCACTTCCTGACTCGTCTTCAAGGGCCCTGATTGTTGTACCAACCAAGACATACTTTTCTAGGAATTCTAACAGATGTCCCATTTTCCCACCTTCCATTTTCTCCCCCGAAGTAAGAAATAGCCTGCAACCACTGCAACACAGCAGCTGTAACTGATGGGCAAAAATTCACTTTCCCATATGAGAGACACTAGAGCTCCAGCCTATAACATTCTGGGAAAGGTACTGGCAGCAAGACAGCATTGCTTTCCAAGAGGAACTACAGGCTATTCTGTCTCTTCTATTTGATGGGCATTCCTGACCCTGAACTAGTCTTTAACACTGTAGGGAAAAAATATAGCAAAAGAACCCTCCAAAAATAATCAGTTCTGATAAATGTACTCTTTCACAGGGGTAGAGCATGTCAGCACAACAACAAACCCTGGTGAAATTTCTTTAATAGATTAGTCTGAAAGAAATGCAAGCATCATGTTTTTGTCAAAAGAAAAGGGAAAACAGGAACAAAGCACAGTTTTAATATCTCTAGCAGCTTTTGCCTCAAGGCTTTTCTCAGGGACAGGACAGACCATTTGTGCATGTGCCAGCTACATAGGCCGTAACAACTGAGTAAAACAGGGCAAGGAAAAGGAATTCTTTCCATGTAACTGTCACACTGAAGAATTTTCTTCTTGTATGACTTACACTGACAAACCAACTGAAATCAGGTCTTCCCAAATAAACAGTGCAAAAAGCCTGACTTGAGGAACTCTGAATCTGCATTTGGTTTCTCACAGAAAAACAGTATCTTTATGCTTCCGGTCTGCATGTCTTATTTTAGATCACAGAAAGTATTTTCACAGATCACTTAGTGGAATAAAAAGCTAGGATTTGATGCTACAAGATCCCAAATCTCTTTTTTCCACTAAAATACAAAACATTTGATGGTAAAAACCTTGTGGTTTTACTTGCTGTTAAACTGGATTTTATTTGGTTTTTAAGCAATCTTTAACCTTATTATTTTTGAATCCTTCTCCTCTTTTGTGTATGATGGCAAGTGTGGATGCACAGATTTCAGAAATACAGAACATTTCTGACAACTATATGAAGTTGTTATCACAGTTGGCGTTGTTGATGAAGAGAAAGCTTGCAATAAGCATGCACTACACTTGCAAGAAATCTGGAGGAAATATTTGAGTTGTCTACACATGTTGCTAGAATCAGCGGGTGTTCGAAAGGTTGTAGTAATCTAGGGATTCTGTATAATAACTCAGTGTCCCACAAAATTTAAAATACAACAGCCTCCTAGCTGTTGATGTTCTATTTCAGATAGCTTCAAGCCAAAGACTGGGTTATGTTTGTATTTGAATCCACTACAGCCACTGTCCCAAGCAGAAGACACTTGGTTCTTTCTATAATAAGAGTTTCACTACTTCTTAAAGTGCCAGCTAAAACCCAAGCACATCTGCTTGGAGTTTTTGTGTGTGGGTGTGTTTTGGGGGAGGCGGGGGCTTTGTTGGTTGGTTGGTTGGTTTGTTTTTTAAAGACGATTCCTAACCAGACCTATGAACACTGGTAAGAAAAGTTGGAATCTTCTGCTTTTATTCCTATAGTACCTGCACATCATATGCCACTCTGGGAAAGTGCTCTTTATTCTGGCTCTTGATTGAATAACAAGGCTGCAAACAGACAGTCTTTACAAAGGTTCTCATGTTGCATCTTTCCTAATTCGAGTTCCTAACTTGAGTTCTTTACTACAAGGAATTAATGAACAGAAAGAAAACCTTTCTTGGCTTTCACTCTCCAACCAAAATATGTAGGAGTAGCTGTCAAAAATAGCATTTTATTTATAAGCAGATAAGATTTGAGATAGGTACCAGTGTGCAAATGCAGAGCATTCCAAAGCCACTTCATAATTCCTTCTGAGACTCAAACTGCACTACAAAACAGTCCTTTAAAAAGTATGAACAGTCTTCAACCGTCAAATGGCCTGACACTTCAAAGAAATATTTCTGAAAACCATCATAAAGATGATTGATACATTCTATACAAGTTTAGCCATTTAGCCATCACAGAGCTTTAAATCGAAGATGGAGAAGGTAATACAGCTTCCCTGACAGTCTTGTTAAGGGAAGCACTGTAGGACCTTGAAGGCCCCAATGAAAACCAGGAACTTCTGCAGAAGTAGAGTTCATATTTAAGAACTCCAGCATTCTGCACTGAAAAGCTCACTTCCCAAGCTAGAATGAGGTACCTTTTAGGAGTCACCATCTGTGAGATTGTTAAGTCTCAGAAGTCACCAGAGTACCAGTAACTTTCTTTGTATAGATTTATAGACATTATCCACAGTACAAAAATATTTGACATTAAATAGAAGAAAATTATGAATCCCTTTCTAGGCCAGTACTGGTCACTAATAAAAATAAGCCCAATGAAAAGAAATAATTAATAAACTAGCACATTTGATGGAGACAACAGAAGCTAAGTCAGATCCTTAAAAGTAATGTAGTATTGTAATTAAGTGTAGTGTTTTAATTAAGGGTAGTGACTTGAACTACTGCCTGGGATTTTAGAATTAGAGTGACCCATTTCTGAGCTTTTCTCCCCAAATGAGATATAGGAAGTAGGCATTTAGTAGGAAATTTATTTATTTAGTAGGAAATTCAGTAGGAAATTAATTTAAGACTCTTTATGACATTAAATAATTAGAGAACTCAAGAACTAGTGTTCAATCAGTAGTAATACAAATGCTAAGAAGAAAACTAAAATTGTAGTCAGAAACACTGAATGTTAAATTAGCTGGGATTAAAAAATTACCTAAACTGATGAAATGAAAGCAGATTTTTTCATCAGTTAATAAGCAGACAAAATTGTGCCTCTCAAAAGAAAAGCCTGACGACACTCCAGCCATCAAACAAAACCCACTACAGAGTGTCTGAAGACAATGCAGTCACAGGGGAACTCCTTTCAAGCTCTTCTGGCTGACCCTGGAGCTTGTGGGTGTGAGGAATTGTCTGCATTAGTATTCAGTTTTAAATCCTCTTTTGCACCACCATTGTCAGGTCCAGGAGAAAGCTACAGCCTAAGAAATACAGATGTGGGCGATGAATTTGTTTCAGACTATGAGCTATTAACACGTAGATTAGTCCGTGGGCTAGACGGGAGAGATGATACATATGGTGTGAAGGGAGCCTGTCACTGAGTTTCCAGAAAGAGTTATGAACCATATTTCTGAACAGATTAAAGGTGATCTGTTTTTAAAGGGGATTTTAATTTAGCTTTCATATACATGAATTATTTTTACTTGTTTTTAGAAGTCTTTACTTCCTATAAATACTTTGAACTGAGAACTCGTCTCAATCACAATGAATTGCACACCCAGGAGTGTTGCTCTTCAAAAATTTGACTTTGTCACAGCTCACATTGTTGCAACAGTGCAGATCATTAGAAATCTAGGGCATTGTTTGGTCTGGAAACCACAGTTACAGTTTCTGGTGTTCCTGCTCAAGGTAAACTCACAAGAAACAAGGACAAAAAGTAGCGTGAGCAGAGACTACTCCAGGACTGAGAAAAGACCTGTTTGCTCTCTCTCTTACAGAACTGAAAGTTGTACTGTTTCCTCTACCTCAGTGTCTGCAGGCCTAATTCCAAACAAAACAAAAAAAGGCCTTTGTGTCTTTATGGATGACAGCACATAAATAAAATAATAGTTTACATCACCTTACTGATTTTTTTCATAGTAAATCCATACAATTTCCAGTGCAAGAAGAAATACCTGTGTTCCTGCTAGCCTTCTCTGTGTTACTTGGTATGTCCAGTTCTTCAGCAAATAGAAAATTAATATTGTCCCACATGAAGTGGGTAGAGTATTCCTAGAATTATGGGAGACAGCATAAACCATCTGCTAGAAAAAGTCTGCAGCTCTACTCTGTGTGTTGTGACAAGTGTTAGCAAATGGGCTGCAGTGCCCTCAACTGCTGTTGAGCCGCTTCCTATCAGGGATTTAAACATAACTAAGGGGATATGCTCACCTCTCAGGAGAATGCTAAGAGCAGTTTTGTAACAGTAAGAGACTATTGTTACCAAAAAGCATGTTGGAACGTCACAGACTATATAAATTCTGTCCGAGAGTCCTACGTGAGCTGCTTGTCATCTCTCTGTGTCTGAAAGCTTTGCAGACTCTGGAAGATATCCTGGAAGATGTTAAAACACCAGCAACACTCATGACTGAATGGATATTCCCCAACTTCCATCCACAGTTGTAAAGCTTCCTATACATTTCTTATTCCTTTGTGTCTCTTTACAAAGGTGCCTCGGGCACACCGAGCTCTGTGCAGTTTTTTAGCCAGCACAGACTGTGCACTGTGTTTACCACAGCATTTATCTATTGTGGTCAGACACTGTTGACCTTATCTATTGCTGAGCTACTACCTCCAACTTCTACAGAAGAAGTTTATTTGCTTCAAGAAGATGGATTTATTTTTAACCAGACTAAAGAATGTTCAAAGTGTTTATGTACACAGTCCAAGGGCAGCTCCTCCTCTGTTTCACAGCTCTCTTTGCAATATCCAGAAGCACCTCTGGACTGTCAAGAGTGTTTAAGTCTAGACTGAATGTGTTTGGGAATAATGTGCACATACCTAAAAATACAATTCTGCTGCATTAGTCCTGGTAATGCTAAAACAGGGAAGAAGTCTCTGGATTTTTTTTTCTGGTCATAGAAGTTCCTTGAAGTTCAGGGGTAAATTCCTTGCTCCATTACAGTATTTGTGCATTCTATTACTTAAATCAGTGACACAAGGATTTCAGTAAAGATATTTCCTTGGGTGCTTAGGATTTGGATAAAATTTTGCAAAGTTGGGCTAAGTACTTAGGAAATCTTGGAAAATAATGGCTTATGCAGAAATTACGGAAGACAGATCTAATCTCCACTTTTTTTGGTCGTTTGTATATAAAACTAGTATGTTATATAAAGTATGCTTCCACGTGTTCAAATGTTCATATAAACATTTGAGAGCTATGCAGAAGTCTTAAAACAGTACAATTTACACAGAGTAATTAAATTACCCCGATGTAAGAAAGCTATAACTATGCCAAACATTTCAAGAATGGGAGCTCAGAGAAAAAGAGATTCCCAAGACATAAGTAGTATCACATCATCTCTATCTGAAATCTAACACCCACAGATAAGAATTTAAGAGAATGGATTCTCAGCCATGTATATTACTGGAGCTAGAGAGGTCAAAAGAATTACCTTAGAATACCCAGAACCGGCAGAATAGAACCAACAGTGTTGCACACCTTGGGGTGTTGCAACTCAGGTGCTTATTCACAGATGTATCCAAGACCATTGGCTAAAACCCATAATAAGATTAAACTGTGAAACAAATTCTGAGACCACTTATTGATACCTCTGAGTGTGATGTGTAATTACTCTGTTCATGTCAAATTACATAAAATAAAAGTACATAGAGACAGTGCTCTCAAATATTTCAAAAAGAGGCAGTACAGACTAAGCCTAAAAATATGACTTAGCAATTTCCAGGCACTACTAAAGAATGAAAAATTGTTTATTTTTTAAAAGTCTCCGTTCCTTCTTTTCTAAAATAAGACTTATCCCATGCCAACCTCAAAAGAGAGTACTACACATCAGCTAATATCTAAACCATCCTTTGAAAAATAGTTATGAAAGAACTTGCAAAGAGTATGAATAGATATAAGTAATACCATTACTTGCAGTGAAAACAGATCATCCACAACCAGGGAGATCAATCTACCAGGAGATAAATTGATACTATTATTATTACTGCTAAACAATACTTCCAGTTTCTTAATAACAGTAAATTTTGGCAGCAATAAGATAGGAGTATTTATTGTTCATAATCTCACATCATTATGTATTTTATCTGTATTTCTTGCCAAATACAATGGGAGTTTTGTGAGCTCATCAGTTTTGTAAATCCAAACACTTATGAATGTCATTTTGCCAGTATGTGAATCATGCAGCCTGTGAAATAATGGGATTTTCATGTGTAGGGGAATTAATGTATCTAAATTCTGACCCAGCACTATTTCATGTCCAAAAGGAGTTCGCTTTACCTTCAGGTTACAACAAAAGTAACAGGAAGAATTCACTTCCACATTATTGGGTGAAAAGAACACCCACAGTTTCCTACCATGAGTGGGAACTCCTAGAGTAGGGTTTCTTAAACCTTCCTCTCAAAGTGTCAGGACTGGCCACAGTCTGATTGACCTCAAAGGGGTCAGTGGTCTGATCTATATGACAACTGCTACCTTCCTGTGGAAAGCCTGTGTAAGTATTTGTGCTCCTAGAAAATGTATAGAGGAAGTACTTTGTATTTCTTATCTCAGATAAAATCTGCTTTTGGAATACTAAGAAGTCTGAACTCAGTGTGGCTGTAGGATGCTAGCTGGGAAAGAAAAAAGAGAAAAGAGAAACAGCCTGGAGATTTTCATGAAGCTCTGGCGCATTCCATACATATGGAAACATTTGCAGTAGCACTAGCAGTAGTGCCAAATTACCTCTTCTCACCGTAAAAGCTATCTTCTGGCCGTAGCACCTGAAAGAGAATACACTTCTAAGGTGTCAGCTGCCATCTGGTTGATTTTGCAGGCCAAGGGGGCAGTGACACCTTATTTCCCATGTATTGACCTGCTTGAAATTCAGTCTACAGAGAGCAGAAGGCAAAAGTAGAAACAGTTCAGTAGAAAGAAACAAAACTCCTTTGATTTTGGGTGAGGTGGGAGAGCCACACACTGGATATGGAGCAAAGGAGCACACTTCTCCATTCTGTAGTTTTTATCAGTGGCATGTTTAATTCCCTGGGAAGCTCCTGCAGTGTCTGTACATTGTAACACACCCAAAGCCAGCCATAACTTACGAGTATTTAACATGTTTATAGCAGGCTCAAAGCTCATTGGAGGAAATTATCACCATTTTAAATGTAACTCAGTTTATGTTTGCATGCATTTTTAAGTTGTTTTGTTATCAGTAAGAAAAACAAATTTATCATTGCGTCTACTTCTCTCCTTAGGTCTCCTTTTTGTTCTCAGCCTGTGTCAGAGTTGAATCTTTCCCACATGACTCTTTCCAAATGAATGTCATCATTATCATTGTTGTCTTCTTTACCCCTTTTTTTTTTCACCTTTTATTTGCTTTTTTCTTCCTTGTCTTTTCTTGGTTTATCTTTTTTTTTTTTTTTTTTTTTTCCCAATATATATTAGCAGTTTTAGATTTTATCACAGAACCACCGAGCATGGGACACTATGGACAGGTGCTGGGCAAGATTCTTTACATAGCTCTTCTGGAACAAGGCACCTCAACCCTTGGCCTCTGGCAGCTGTTGTTCTTCTAGTCCTGCATTACTTAGGGATTTCTCTCTCTGCTCTCTGCATGTCCACACTCCCTCTTGTTCTACTCCTGTACCACCCAAGTTCTTGCCTTTATGCACATCCTGCAATTCCAGTCCTGGACTGGAGAGACCCTGAGCAGAATCTAAGCTAAGCAGATTTGGCATATTGGGCTGTTTGTGGGTTAGGTGGACTTTGCTTTTTTTGTTTGTTTGTGTGTTGGGTTTGATGGGGAGTTTTTTAGTTGGATGTGGGGTTTTTTTGGAGTGTGCCTTTTTTTTGTTTTATTTGCTCTTTTCCTAATGTTTTCTTAATGTTCTCTTAGAGACATAGGTCTGAGTTGCAACTCTACTCCTTCCTATTTCGTGGGGGGAGAGAGCAGAATGGCAGCAGTCAGGATGCAGCATTTACACTTCCTCATTCTCTCCCCACTGGTGCAGACTGCTGCATGGTTCTGTATGACCTGCTGGATTTCAGTGGTCCCTCACTCATACAGCATCTCCCTGTTCATCTACTTGCACCCACTAGAGGCTTTGTGAAAAAATGATGTGTCTCAAGACCAAAAAATCAGCATATCTGCTTTGGCCTTTTGCATCTGTGATATTATTATTTCTTTAAAAATATATTATTGTTCTTTTTGCACTCACTTTTTTTTGCTGTTTTTAAGAAGATTAATGGCATTCATTTGCTAGTGTAGAATTGGACATAATTTTTTCTTAAAGCCTGCACTAATGCACAAATTCAATGACTTTGTTATCTGTTGTGTTACCCTGATCAATGTCACGGACATCATAATCTCTTTCCTATTCCATGTAAGAAAGACCTCATGCAATGCCATCTGCTCACACATTGGCAGGCTTATTTCCTATCATAACACGTGGCAATTGATATTTATATCTCATCTTAGCATTGGACATTTGACATGCAATTAAAGGGGTCCCCAGAGTATTGGAGCCCTTTCTATAGCCACTTGAAGGGCACTTGCTCTTCAGATTTGATCCTCACAAATCCATG
Source organism: Monarcha castaneiventris obscurior (assembly GCA_026261815.1). NCBI lineage: Eukaryota > Metazoa > Chordata > Aves > Passeriformes > Monarchidae > Monarcha > Monarcha castaneiventris. The sequence continues at coordinate 21,057,483 of JAMPIT010000886.1, forward strand.
AACCATGATTCTCTGTGTGCTTCAGATATTTAACTAATGCTCCTGTATTTTGCAACGAGTCAGTTAAAAGGAGAACCAGACTTCAGTGTACAATAGTGAAGGTTACTAAGGTCACCCCAGGAATGTCTCAGCTGCAAGATTTGGAAAGCAACTGTGCCATGGTGATACACTTTGTAACCATCGAGGACCACAATCACTCCTCAGAAACACGGCCTGTACAGAGCTTTCCTGACCACAGCTAGCGCAGCAAATGGCCTTCCCTGCTCAAACTCACATTTGGAAATACACTTAGTGATATTATTTTAAACTCTTCCTGAAAGTTATAGAAGTACTGGTTTCCTACAGCAGCAGAAGGAAGCTGACATCCCAAGGGGTTTGTGTTGTGGACATGTGAACTGTATGTACTCAGATGCGTGTGTGCACGTGTGTGTAATTTCTTAAAATGTTTTGCCTCAGTTTTTTAAGCCATGTTTTTCCTCTCTCTTAATATTAATTTGAAATTAGAATATAGAAAGCACGTTTTCTTTGTTCACTGTTGTTTCATGGACAAAAAAAAAATCTTCTCCTTTCATGAAATCTCTCAGCTATTGAAAGCAGTCCTGTCAGTAGAATGCTTAAATAATGTTCCCAAAATAAATTTTCTCCCTGTCTCAGTCCTGTGTTCAGAATCTGTTTTCTTTACCTCATTTTCAGATCTAATTTTCCCAGGGTTTGTATTGCATTATATTCTCTCTGCCTTTGCTCCCAGTCTCCAAGAGAAATGCAAACCTAATTAAAGACACATGGTCTTTTTAGGCTATATTAGTTAGACATTTTGATTGAAAATAGGCTTGCGTGAAGCCTTGGGAAGTTGTTTCCAGGCTTCTTTTTTGGGAAAGAGATACCACAAGCTTACTCCCAACTTACACGAAGGAGATGCAAGGAAAATATTTCATAGGGAGTGCCATAAATACTGTCACCAGTACAGGCTGGGGGCTGATCTGCCGGAAAGTAACTCTGCAGGGAAGGATCTCAGCGGTCATGCTGGACAGCAAGCTGTTCATGAACCAGCAGTGTGCCCTTGTGGACAAGAAAGCCATGGGTATCCTGGGGCGCATTAGGAAGAGCAGTGCCAGAAGATCGAGGGAGGTGATCCTGCCCCTCTGCTCAGCCCTAGTGAGGGGCATCTGAAGTGCTGTGCCCATTTCTGGGCTCCTCAGGATACAAGAGACACGGAGCTCCTGGAGCAGGCCCAGCAGAGGGTGACAAAGATGATTAAGGGACTGCAGCATCTCTCTTATGAGGAAAGGCTGAGGCAGCTGGGCCTGATCAGCCTGGAGAAGAGACCACTGAGAGGGGACCTCATCAATGTCTGTAAGTATCTGAAGGGAGAGGGATGAAAGGATGGATCCAGGCTCTTCTCAGTGGTGCTGGGCAATAGGACAAGAAGCAACAGGCAGAAACTGATGCACAGGAAATTCCACCAGAACACAAGGAGGAATTTCTTTACTATGCAGGTGACCAAGCACTGGAACAGATTGCCCAGAGATGCTGTGGAATCTCCCTCACTGGAGATATTCAAGAACTATTTGGATGCAATCCTGTGCAATGTGCTCTTATGAAGACCCTGCGTGAGCAGAGAGGTTGGACCAGATGACCTCACCTGTGATCCCTTCCCAATCTTACCCATTTTGTGATAAGCATTGAAATCAGGTGCATGGGAGTACATGCATTAATATAGGTATTTATGTACATATATTTAAGGCATAATGTGCATATATTTAATATACGTACAATTCTTTTCTTGCAGCTCATGTTTTGTGTGATAAAGGCATGCATGGCACTTAGAAGCTTGTTCAGCATGCAGTCCCTGCCACATGACTAGATGCAAGCCTGCTCCACGACCTGATCCACAGCTGTGCTTCTCAGATCACCGTGTCCATGGTTATGCCAGGATATGACGACACAGCACGTGTTGTTTCCCCTCACATTATCACTAGTTATCAAAAGGGAACAGTACTGTGTTTATACAATATATATCGTTGTTGCAACAGAGGCAAGTCAATTCTAGGAGAGGAAAAGCTCAGTCACAGAAAAGAGGATGTAACAGGAACAGCAGATAACAAGTAACTTTCATATCACACATTATCACCCTGAAACTTCTTATTACCCTGACACAAATTTCGGTCCTTCTTTCATGAATAGAGGGGCTAGAGCAGAACCATTTCACAGGAACAACATGAAGATGCCCAGTCAGGCCATGTGTGTCATCTAGCACAGTATCCTGACTGATGGGAGGTCAACAGCAAATGTCAATGAAAGAGTACAAAAGGGGGACAAGAATTAAGTAACAATTTCCAGAGTACATATGTTCAGCTGAAAAATCTAAAGCTGGGAATCTTCTTGAGCTAGAAATAGTGTGTCTTTGTGTTTAATAGACCCTGATGGGTCTATTTGTCAATTTGTTCAAATGGCTTCTGAACTTTTCTCCATATAAGTTGTGGGAATCAATAATTTTTTTGATGATGATGTAGTGAAAATGTACCTCTACTGAAGTTATAAGCACTTAACATTCAGAACCCCTTGTTTTGTAATTTAGAGCTATAGGTAGCTTTTTTTTTTTTAATTCTTCAACTAAAGTCTGAACAGTTTTAGCATGTACTGGGAGGAAAAATCTTTTACATTGCAAACTACTTTTTGGACTCCATGATCATGTACAGAATGGAAGCTGGAAGGCAGAACCAAATCAGGCATTAAGGTTTAAGCCTTTTGAGGCATAAAATACAACTTTCAAACAGCAGCCACAGCAATGTCTTCTTACAGAATAAAGCCCAAAATTTCTTCAGTTACGTAGAAACAACTTTATCCAAGTTGTTACATTTCTTATTTTGAACAGCTCTGAAAGATAAAGGTGTCATTTAGTAGCCCTCCTACTAAATCTTTCACTGATGGCACAGTAGCATAATCACTATGACTCAACTTTAACCTACAATCCTAATTTGAGAGACTTGTGACCTGAAATTTAGGAGTCCTTTCCACTACAACTTGCACTTTTCATCAACCTGAAAAGTGCTGATGCTTTTACCTAATGACATATAAATAATATACTCTTACATGTACCACCATAAGACCTTAAAGAAACTCAAATTCAATTGTTGTTTAGACAGCAGAGTCAGTTCGAGAGGTCTGAAACACAGTGCAGTCAACTCTCATTTGCTGACAGAACACAGGATATTTCCTTTAGGCAGTTTGAAAAGAAAAATAGAATCTATTGCTCCCACCTTCACCTTGACAGTGTCCCAGGACAACAAGTACCCTGTCTCTTTCACAGCCATTCTTGCCTGAGCTAGTCTAGAAAATTTATAGTTCTTTCACAATCTGTAGGAAAAATAGCCCACAAATTATTTTCCTTCACAAGAAGTCCACATCCGTAAGAGGAAGGCTTTTCTAACGGCATTTAAATTTGTAAGACTTTGGCATAACTTTCCTTGTTTGTTTCTAAAAGCCAGATTTATCCTCATGCTAACAAAAGGTCCTAAGCCTAGTCCATAATGCAGTGAACAAGGGTACCACTTACAAAGAATTCTGTAAACAGTGGCCTGCTAGAAATGTGAACCACATTGCACTCCCCTACTCTGTCAGTTGCCCTTGCTGCTTTGGCTCTGTACTCCTTTGGCCTGTAGGTCACTGCTTCTCTATGTGCCTGGCTGACACGCAGCTAGTGCTGCCCATGGAAATCAGATGCCTCAAAAATCTGCAACAGCTAAATACAAGTGAATCTACCAGCAAGTAGAACCTGTTGAGCCTTTACTTTTTTGGGGCTATGATACATGTAATATTAAAAGCTCTTCTCAAACCTTTGAATCAGAATTTGCAGAATGTGGGGTCTAAATATTGGTGAATTTATTTCTATTGAGAGAAAATGTTCTGGCAGAATTTCAACCAGACTTGGCACTGAGCCCTACTAATTTTCTCACAAATGTTCTTCTTATGGGTTTTCCTGATAAAATTGTGATCCCAACAGATTGATATTGGCAGAGTTTAGATACACACTTGGATCTGGAGTAAGTGCACTACTACATACTTAAAATAGAATTGAATAAGCCACGCTTCTGTTGTTCAGGCCCTAGACAGTTAACATAAACTGTGCTTCTTTCTGCAATCACAGTGTTTGTATTTCATTCCATCACTCTGATGAAAACATGACAGCAATTACCTTTCTGAACAAATTCCTAAAAGCTCATATAGTTCCAACTATTTTGTCCCTTGCTGTGCTGAGGATGGCTTCCCAGGCTACTACGGCTGCTTCTCTTCTCCCATATTTGGAAGTTGGCCTTCAGCGTGGAGATCCCTTGTGGGTTTGTGTTTAAATTCCAGAGTCACTGTTGCACATTACCATTTCCTTCAGCTGATGTAAATCAAATACAGTATGAGTGAAAAATGTGAGTCTAGGCTTGGCTAACTGCTCTGCGAGGGGAACTGTGATGAAGGCAGAAAGTTTGTCTCAGGAAGCAACATTTCACAAGCACAGTGTGTTCTGCACAGTGGGACATTGCTGAAGCTATTGCCCCTCTTTTGGCACCAGTTTGCACACACACTACTATTGAATTGGCAATGCTGACACAGTGTGCAACAGCAGACAATTCACATGGAAAATCTTGTTGCCTGGAATCACGGACATTTTTCTATACACAGAGCCCAAAACCAAAAAGGGAATTTCCTTTCACCCCAGGCATTTTAGGGCATTTACAGCAAACTTAGCAGCCCATAATTTTTGCTTCTCATCCTCCAGCAGCTTCAAGACAGCAGAACCCAAACAGCTCCTAATTTCAAAAAATGTTAAAATTTTTATGAATCAACTGTTGTCTTTTGTAAGTGCACTGAATACATGGTATCATATTGCATATAATGCCTTAAATAGGACTTATTTTGAAACACTTTAACAGAACTAATAGTTTATAGCCAAGCTCCTTTAGGACAGGATTTACGAACCTCTCATTCCTATCTCTGAATATTGACATGGCAATGTCAGCTGCGTAATGGGGTAAAATGCCACTAACGTTTGACACCTACAGGAAAGCAAGGCAAAGCACAGGGATCTTCCCTATGGATAAGAGATTCATAGTTTCATGTTTAATAGCTAGGAATCTAGCTATAGAGGAGAACAAGAGAAAGATGATCATATATTTTCATTCTGGTATATTGAAGAGATTCTAAAACAAAACTTATGGACATAATATGCCATGAGAACAGACTTTTCAGGCCCAGTAATGCAGCATGAATCGATGTCATTCTGGATTCTTCCCTTTGCAGCAGGATAAAATTCTCACTACAGTCCTAATGATCTTTAAAACCGTAAGTGCCAGTGTTGAATACACAGTCCTTTCCATAACACCACTGCATTTTATGGGGAACAGAGAACAAAAAGGTTCACAAAGCAATCTTACAATGAATCCTACTGAATTTTCCCCAAGTACAAGGTCCAATCATATGAAAATAACTGCAAGTTCAGGATCTGAGGGCAGAAAGAAGGAAGTGTTTTGGCATTAGGTTAATTGCCTTTATTGTAATTACTTGAAGTTCCTCTGAGACACTTGAGGAGTTTTAGTCAAGATGTTTTACTGAATACAACACAGATAAGAAACTCAAAAGTGTTTCAAAAAAGTATATTAAGGTATATAAAAGATATGGATTTATATCTCCACTGTGTATGGAGGGAGTTTATACATAGATACAGAAATTAAGTGCTATCAAGCCTTTTCTCTTTTAGGTCTAATTTGGCCATTTAGTATTTGCTGATGTCAGTAAACTCCTATACCTACTAATATATGGCTACAAGTCCTTAGCATGCATACTAAATCAGATAATTATATAAGCCATAAAGAATCCATGAAAATGTTAAAGATCTCTACAATTATGCAGTTAAAAACCAATCACATACAGGCATATATTGAAAGAGCTCATTATTACTCCTTATAGTACTACTTAATTTCAGCCAGTGGCTTTTCAAGAAGCACTGGCCAGTCTAAAGCTATTGGCCATTTGGCTTAGTGGTGAATTTGAACATACGCAGAATTGCAGAACCCCCTGAGCCTGTTCATCCTGCAGTAGGGAAATAAATAACTTATGAGACTCCAAACCAGCAGAACACTTAAAATTTCAGACCAAACTTACATTTCCCAATATGCACATGCTTTAGTACTTGAGTAAATCAAACCAAATATGAGGAACCACTAGGAAAGGAGTTGATACATACAAGCACCCAAGAAGTTGGGAAAAAAGCCTGCAGAAGCACTGATGAACATGTACCACCACCCCAAAAATATCAAGTATTGCTTAGATTATCTTGGAAGCTGATTTGGATACAGAAGTCCTTGGAATGGAATTGAATATAACTGCATGCAAAAATACTTAGCCAAGGACTAAGTATCAAGATGTGTTCTTGCAAGGCAGACAAAAAATATGAGAACTTATTGTAGGCATCTCACCTGAGATACCTGTCCATTTCAGTGCAAAGTAAAACAGGGAAAGCTTAAATTGATCAACAGGAGTAATTTAAAACAGCCTTTCCTTTATAAGGAGACACACCAAGACCATACAAGAAGCTAGTTGCTACATCTCAGCTGGTAGATGCAACGGCACTGTAAACTGCTTGATGACAAGAGTCTTACTGCTCTCACAAAGCATGTTCTTGGAATGGAATCATGCAGCATTTAAAGCCAAATGACAACATCCACATGAGGTTTATTATTAACTTAAAACACATTTGACATCTTCGGTTTATTTGCCTCAATTTCCCTGTGTCAGCGTGTAGAAATGACCATAAATATTAGCCAGAATCACTATTTGCAAAATGAATGTTGAGACTATTAAAATGGTCACTTACTGTGTGTGAATAAAGCACTTGGATTGTTTACCAGGTAGTCAATTATATTGACAAGCTCTGAGCCAGTATATGAATCAAGCTCCTGAAAACTACCTGTAGCTTTATGAAAAACCAAAGTCTACTGTAGGTTCATAGTAATGATAGCACAAGAGCAGAACAACTTTTTGTTTGCATTCACTGTGAACACTGTATAATTTTAACTGCACATACACTACCATATGTGCTTTACATGTACATGATAATATATTTTCACTGGCAATTTTTTTAGAAGAAAAGTTGGAAAATGTTTTTTTGAATCTCATCCCTAGTTAGCAATTTCTAGAATAAATACACAAAAAAAATTTAATATGCTTACCTTCGTTTTCTACATGTTTCATGTTCTTAAAAACATTCCCTAAATTTTGTTGTTACAATTGTTGTGATACTTATTCCACAATAAACCACTTCAGAATGCAGTGTAGTTAATAAGGTGTTTTGGGTTTAGAGCAGTTGACACAGTAACTGAGAAGAAAAAATTAAGCACATTTATACTCTTGGTTTCCCAGCAGAACTTCTGGCGAGAAGCCCCTTGCAGGAGACAGGGAATTGGTAGCAGCCTTCTCTGCTGACCGAAGTCCCACAATGTCTGCACAACAACAGAACACAGCTAAGGAAGGGCGGCTGGGAACCAAATGGTGTTGTGTGATGAAACAAAGTTCGTATTCTATCCAACAAAGGAGCTGGATGACAATTGTGATGTAAATTTTCCAGTTGTAATAGGCTGCTCCCATGTAGCTCAGATAGTGACTGATGATGAGTCAGTGTATAAAAATTCTGAAGTAGGTGTCATTGCAGTTCCTAGAACACAGACAGCCAAGATGCAGAACTAAACAGAACCTAACCTGGTTTCATGGCAAAACTTATCTAAATAATGGCAAGGCACTTTGGCAGGCCATCGTGGTGAAGTTACACTATCAAACACCTTAGTAATCTGCTCTTTCTTTCTCCAAGGTTATTAGGCATGAAATTGATTCCTCCCGTGCCAGTCACCTACACACTAGAGCTCTCAGTATAGTAATACCATTCTACAACAAACTCATGACAAATTAAAAATTTATGTTTAACGTGGATTTTACCACAGAATGAAAAAAATACTTTTTATTTAAAATTCAATCATCCATTGCTTACTCCTTAGATTATCCAAAGTTAATGCTTGATAAGAGGGAAATGCAGAACATCCACTGATCAACAGTAGCCTCCAATCCTCCAGAAGCTGATAAAAGAGACTCCAAACCTTAAATTTCAACATACGCTTAAATCTTCATAGGATCAAGACATTTATACAATCCAGTTTATGCAATATATGAATATAGCATTCCTGCAAATTTTCTCAAGCAGCTGATTAGTTTTTACTCAGAAAAGTCTGAAGTTGGTGCAGTAAAGGAACAACATCAGATCATTCCAGGGAAAAGTGATTAATCACAACCAAGTGCATTTGCCTAGAAAGCATAATTCTTCTCTGCTGTGGTAGCTAATACTGAAAGTAACTACTGTAAAACAGTGGATAGTGCTTTGAGCTAATCAGACACATTCACTTCAACGAAGTATTAATACTAAAAAAGTACCTTATAATTGCAGACAACTGCAGGTTCATGAAGCCCTGCAAATAGTTCAGTTCCACTGCTCCTGCCACTTGCAGCTGCAATGCCACATACCTTGAGCATGGGATATAGAACTCTGCAAAAGACATGGTGGCAGAGGCTACACTGCAGCTATGCTTTTTGTAAGCATTGTGTCCTCTCTTTTTCTACCTAAGCCTATTGCTTCTATATTCATGTGTCTCACTTACCTCAGTGGAAGAGAGAATTTCCTTGCTTTATTAAAAGATTTGTGAAAAGAGGAGAATTTATTTGATCATTTGGGTCAGAGAGACATTATGGCCCTAAAGACAACAGAGATCTCTGTCAGCAGAAGAGTCTGCTGACATCAAATTCTCTGCAAAAATGGGTTTAACTGGACTCACCTGAGTCCTTATGAAATACTAAAAGACATGGAAAGAATGCTTTAAAAGCTAATGCTTTCATTCTAAGCACATTAACTTATTTGAGATGCTGGTCACCACTGCCATGCTAATAATAGATACTACTCCTTAATAACGCTAACATTTTGAGTGTGTGGAAAGGAAAGGAGATTTTGCATCCCTTTGTTTGTTTTGTTTGATATGCAATACTTTATTGGAAGAGGACAAAAGAAATCACGTTTCCATCCTGGGCTTTATAAACAGAAAATACCAAATCTGTTATTACTTTCTAACCATCTACTAGGACCCGATGAATTAATGATTAATGTAGAATCTGGGGAAGCAATATCACAGTAAGAAACTGAACTTTTTGAAAAAAGTACCTGCCTCAAAGCTGTTACTCATATGGCATCGATGTGACAGCTGCGAATACTGCAAAGGAAAGAGAAAACACTGAAAATTTAGTACTTCAAAAGAAAAAAAAAACAATCAGAAAAGCAGTGGTACATATATTGTCGTTAATTGCATGAAATTTTGCTGGATGTGGCTTCAAAAATTAGGCAGCCACAGCAACAGCATAGAGGAAATTTCAGTGATGGGCATGCAGTACAGTTACATAATGCAGAGAATAAAATTTAAATTTTGTGTGGGCAAAAATTACACCAAGATAAGCAAAACAGTGAAACAAACTCTTAATACCAACACATCCTAAATACAAGTACAGATTTTGGTCCTGTAGGTAGAAAAAGTTTCAGGAGGCCACCAAAAATTTCCATCTGTTCTGTATTTCAATTTGGTTGTAACAACTGTACCTATTTGAGCTACCAGGTCAGACTTTTATAATGATCAGATAACACTTTTTCATTATATATGACGGCATATGCATGAACACGCATATTTCAGCCATAAGTCAGTATACACAATCCTAAATCTAAAGCAGTTATTTTTAATGAAAGTGCTTAGCTTATGTGCAAGTCCCACAAATGACTAAGTATGTGGGGTTTATTAGGTTTGCACACTTCCATAAAACAGAATTTAGCAGATTATTAGACATGGACTAAATGCTTTTTGTAATTCCCAGCTCCTGCACACTGCTGCTCAGAAGGATTTTTATCTATTCTCATTATTACTGATCCATAGTATGTGAAAGAGGAACTGCTAGGAATGTACATACTAAAAATGGGACCTGCTATACAGCCAATAGTGAACAACATAAACTACTCTTACAGTGCACAGCTCAAGTAACTTAAAACACTCATCACTGCTGAAAGACTGATACTGTAATTACGTTTTGCATGCCAATAGCATAGTTTGATTATCTGTTATCAAGCCTACAGGTATACTGCTTTGCAAACCAAACGGGATTGTACAACGTGGAAATTAGTAATATGACTTCTACTCCTGGAGATTCAATAAATACACATACAGAAATACAATTCGCAGCATACTAAAAGAGAACAGTAACCAAACCAAAACAAAAAAAACTTCTGAGCTAAAGGTGTCGCTAAGATTTCTTAACCCTGCACAAAATCTGTTTTTCATAGCTTTCTAGGCCTACAACTTGTAACTGTCCCTGTAGTTTCAACCATGACAATGCTGGTACAAGTTACAAAGAGATCCTTGAGCCCACACCAGCCTTACTGATTTAATTGATCTTTCTATATGTCCCTGTGTCTGCTGGTAGGCCCGGCTGCGTTCAAACATTGCACAGAAAACACACTGTTTGCTCTGGAACATTTCAGAGTGCAACCCAGTCTGACAGGGACATTGATTTATGGCTTAAAATAGCAGCACAAGGATAAAAACATCTAGAATCCAGCAACAACTTTCCAAATCTGAACCTGTGCTCGTGTTATCAAAGAAAATAAGAAGGGCAGAGCACAACTCCTTACTCACGTTTTATTTCATTACCACGAGTGCGGCCAGTGCCACAAGAGACGCTGCCCGGGGCACGCCGGAGGGCGGGCAGCGCTCGTGGGGGCTCACCCCGAGCCGCGCTGGGACTGCAGCCACGCTCCCACAGCGGCGCTAAGGGAAAGCGGGGATTTATGTTCCTCTCTGACCACGGCTTGTACTCCTTCTCCCGACACCACGCCGCTCACCTAAGTGTATTTAAACAAGCTCCCACTGTTACCACCAGTCACAGCGGTAAAACCCAAGCCAAGGTTCACCTCTCCCCGTACGTGCCGGCCCGGGCAGCCCCATGGGGCAGCTGCCGCCGCCTCAGCGCTGTCCCGCCGTGTCCCCTCAGCCCCTGAGGGGCAGCACAGGGGGGCGGCACAGCGCGGAGAGCCCTCCCCACCTGAGCCGAACGGGGAGCGGAACGGCAGGGACAGCCCTCCCCACCTGAGGAGAACGGGGAGCAGAACAGCAGGGGCAGCCCTCCCCACCTGAGCCGAACGGGGAGCGGAACGGCAGGGACAGCCCTCCCCACCTGAGGCGGAGCGCGGACGGAAAGCAACGCCCGCACCCTCTCACCACTTTTCCTCAGTGTGGGCGGGAGCCTGTGGGGCCGCGCCCAGGGCGGGCCGCACAGGGCCGGCTGCGGGGAAACCGCACGCCCCGCACGAAGGGGTGCGCCTCAAGCAGCGCCTGGGGACAGCGGGTCCGGTCAGGAGCGCCACCTCCCCTCGGCCACCCCCGTCCCAGCGATACCCGGCCCCACACACCCGACCGGGCGTCCACGCTCCGCCTCAGCCCAACGGAGCGAACTTGCGCCGGCGGCGGGCGTGGCACAGAAATCCCGCCGCCCTCGCCCCCCGCTATCCCGGCACTCCGGCATTAATCGTCTCCTTATATGGACACCAGAATGTCTGACGTCACCTCGACTCTGGGAAACCAGCGCCCGCGCAACCAAGCTTGGTTGGGAAGGCGGGTGGTGCGGGAAAGGCAGGGGGTGGAGGGGGAAGGAGGCTCTGGAATGCTGATGGACGCGGCGCTGCGCCACTGGGAGCGGCGGTCCCGGCTCAGCCATTGGGCGAGGCGGCCGGGGGCGGGAGCCGCGGGAGGGGCGGGCTGTGGCGCTTGAAAAGCCGCCCGGCTGAGGAGCGGCGCCAGTGCGGGGTGGGTGCTGCCAGGGGGCGGCCGGAGGGTAGCGAGTTCGAGTCCCGCCTCCGCGAGCCTGAGCCGGCAGCCGCTTCTCCGTGTGCTATACTCCGCTCCGGGGCGAGGGGAGGTCGGAGTGGTCGTTTGGTTTCGTATTCTTCTTCCCTTTCCTCTTTGCGCGGAGGCCGCGGCTTTCTCCGTGGGGCGCCAGCCCGCAGGGACAGAGTTTGCCAGGAGTTTGTGCTGAGTTCGGGCCCCGGCCCCCCGCCCCGCCGCCGCCATGCCCGTCTTCCACACGCGCACCATCGAGAGCATCCTGGAGCCGGTGGCCCAGCAGATCTCCCACCTGGTCATCATGCACGAGGAGGGGGAGGTGGACGGAAAGGCCATCCCCGACCTCACCGCCCCCGTGTCGGCCGTGCAGGCCGCTGTCAGCAACCTGGTGCGGGTGAGTAGTGGCGGCCGGCCCGCCTCCTCCGCGCCTTCTCCGGGAGCGACTTTGGCCGCCGCGGCCAACTTGGGAGTCCGGCGGTGCCCGCCCGCTCTGGGTGTCGCGGACAGGTGTCCCGGCCTCCGCCCCGTGGGGACGGGCCGGGCGCGGCGGCGGGGCCCGGGGAAGGGTTAAGTTGGAAGTCTGTCTGGACCTCTGCGGCTCCCGCCTGGAAGCCGCCTTCGTCTGTTCCCGCTCCGGCCGGCGAAGGAGCCGGGAGAGCCGCGCTGCGGAGCCTTGAGTTGTCCCAACAGCGAGTTGGTCACCGTCTCGGAGCGGAGAAGCCTTTGCCCACCTGAGGAGCGGCATCACATTAAAGTGCAGTAGAGCGCGGTAGTTGGTGCTGTTCATACCCACCCCAAAACGCCTCACAGATGGCTCTGATACGCTGTGTGGTTCTCTGCTGCCTAGGAAACTCCTATTTTAAGTGTATGCGCTATAAAAGGCAAAATAGTTACTTGGCGTGAGCCTATCCTAAAAAACCCAAACCCAACCAATAACAAAGCTCAAACTTCCCAGGCATTTGGGTTTCATTTTTAAATTGGGGAAGGCTGGCTGTTCCTTATCAATGCAAGCGTTGAGGTGGGACAGACTTATGGTTTCCAGGCAAAGTCTGGAGCTGTAAATTGTTCTTGTTACGTAGCCTCGAGTATGAGTTACTGTTTGCTTGTGGGAAGCTAAAGGTGATGGAAATTTGGCCCCAGTCTCTCGACTTCTTGAAGGCAGTTACGCATAGCATGTCTCTTTAAGATCTGAGTACTTGCAGTATGGACACTGCAGTTTGAGAAGTGCAAGTGACTAATGCATTTGAAATGTTTTAGTCCTATTAGCACTTTTATAATCAACAAAAGGATAATGAACTGTTGCAATGCAGAAATATTTTCTTGGATATAGAAAGCACTGTGACATTGCCTACTCTTCTATTGCATTAAGAATTACCTGGTGGTACTTACAAGCAAGCACCTTTGTTAAGCTTGTTTACAGATACTGAGCTCATTTTTGAATACCATGTGTTGCTTGCTTATTTTGAATCCTGTAGAATTCTGAAGTAATTCTTGGCAAGAAATACCCTTTGCCGGTAAACTTTGCCTTAAAGTGAATAGCTGTGCAAATTAAAATACTGTGTCACCGTTAACCAATGTGTTAATGCACTGAAATCATGAGGCTTGTGGGCATAAGAAGCTGTCAAGATGACTAATGCGTGTGATGTGTTTATCACGTTTTGGCCTGTAGTACTTGCTACTGCTAGAATAACTTGCCACTGAGGTTTTGCAGTTTACTACAGTGTAACTGCATATCTTGGTCGCCATGACTATAAATATTACAGACCATCTAGAATACTTGTGCTTCTTGCTGACTATAGCAGACACTCTTCTTTTTATGAAGAGCAATTGTTTTTCAGCAATTCGCTGATGTAATAGGTGTTTTGGCTGTATGGGTGTGAAGCCTGTGTATATGAAATACTTTTCCTTGAAAGGAAGACATTGGAATAATGCTTTGCTTCTCTGAGCTAACCCTGTAACACTGGGTTGTGTGACTATTTTTCCCTACCCCACCTTTCTCTTAAAAGAAACTTGATCTGATAAAGTTTCATTTGTTAGACAAATGCAGAAACAGAATTGGTTTCCTTCTGCAGCTTGCTAATGCTAGCTCTTCTTTCATTTTGGATTGTTTTGGAAGCCTCTAGTTCTCTTGCGTGCTAGTTAGATAAAAAGAAAGATTGTTGAATTATTTTTTCTGTGTTTATTCACAAAGAGCAAATAGAAGTGGTGTAATCTGTGGTGGTAGTTACCAGGAAAATGCCCGTGTCTGTTAAAATGCAGCTTTGACTACATTAGGAAAAATGCGGAATTAAAGTTCTGTTTCCTCTCTGGAGCTGTGTTTTCAGTGCATCATTCTGAAGTGTAAAGGTGATTTATGAAACAGCAGTTTCACAGGAACAGGAGAATTTGTGCAGACAGTTCTCAAATTACGAGCCTTCTGGTGGCTTCCCAGGTGACAGCAAAGATGGAGATGTCAGTACAACCAAAAGAGTAATGTAGCTGCTGGCTCGTGGTGTTGCTGTCTGCTCGGGGTTCTTAGTGTAGTGTGAGTATCACAAAGTACATAAAGGAAAGTACTGAGGAATAGGGAGGTTTTAAATGATAAATTTTCACATATAGCAGCACTACTCTTCAGCCGCCCAGCCTACAGTAAGGATTCTGCAGTTTGGAAAAGGCAATATTTAATTGATTTAACCATCATGTCTATATGTAACTGCTGGTAGCAGTGTTTGAAGTGTTGAGACTCATTCTTGTGGAAGGCCTAGAAGATGTACTGTGAGAGAAAATGGGCTAGAAAAAAACTCTATGGCTATAAGGAAGGACCTATGTGCAATAACTTGAGCATTCCTGAGATGGAGTTAGCACAATACACTACTCAAGATGGAACAGAGGTTGATAGATATGAGAGTCTTAAATTAGGACTGTTAGATGAGTCAAAAGGGAGTCCTCCTCCTAAACATCCTGACTACAGACCTCTATAAGAGAACTTTTCCTTCAGCATGCATTTCTGTTTTTTTCTGTCCTTGATGGTTACCCTGTATTTTAAGGTTTGCCTGAAGCAATCTTAAATTACATGGCTTTTTAAATGTAAAGTTTACACACTCAAATAGAGCTACCATAGAGATGCTTCCTTGTCAGAACCTAATTGTAAAGTAATTCTGGGGAGGAGATAGTTCAAGTCATTGTTGAAGTTAAGGAAATAACTAAATCTTTACAGGTTAGTCACTCCTGTGGTAAAATACCAAAGAAAGACTTGGTATTATGTTTGCAATATGCAACAGTTTGATTCCACTGCATCTTGATTGTTCTGTTGGGGAATAGCTTTTGCACAATGATTCTGAAATAGTTTTGAAGTATTTTGATGAAATTTCTTCACTGCAGGCTAAAGTCCTTGTTGTCTGTGCAAAAATAAAATGTGGAGGTAAGCATCAGAAGCTTTTTTGCACAGAAATCAACTTTGACTGGAGCCAAGAATTTGAGGGAGAAGCTTCAGATACCACAAGACTATGAATGTACTACATGTGTCCTTTTTTTAACTGGAAATCCTGATGTTTGTATTGGCTTATATTTGTAGTGGATGTGTGCCTCTTATGGGGAGGTTGACACTTGTTATTTCTTTTAGCTAAAAGATGTGATACTGTAAGTCAACAGAAGTGGTGCTGCTGGTGGGTAATAGTCATACCTAATAGGTATGGAATAATTTTGATCTTACTAAATATCCTATTAGTTCAGAGGAGAGTGAAATGAAATTTTGAGTTCTACATAGTCGAACTTCCCAGGGAGGAAATGAACCATATGGTGATTTTTCTAGCTGTTTCAGGCTTTTTTTTTTTTTTTTCTGTAATTGTTTGATTTTGTTGCTTTTATTTTTTTAAAAAACTCATCAGACCTTTAGCCTATTTTAAAAGGAGGGATTTTTGTCAAGGATGACTGATGATGATGCAGAAGTGGTAAAGTAATCACACTATATAAATAGTTTTATTTCATGGTGGAGAAAAAAATTGCGAGCACGAATTTATGAGCATTTATGTTCAGACCAATGCTCTATTATTGCCAAACAGAATGCAAATTCTGCTCTGATGTTGTAAGCTCCATACTGCCTTGTATGGATTCTGGCATTCTGTCAGTGCAGGCACAGCCCACTCTGGTCACTCCTGTCTGCTGTTTCAGACAGAGCTGCCTCAGAGCTCTGTTGCTGTTGCCCTGCCAAATACCAACAATACCATGGGTGAAGCTGCTGAGTTTGACAGATCGGGCAGTAATTTTCTGCATGAAAATTAAGGCAGTAGAAGGGACTTGGAAAGTACACATAATTTAAAATATTGGAGCAGGCTCAGCAGCTCAAAGAGTTGTTGGTTTTTCAGAGTCTGGGCTGTTGAACCAGGTCAGTGGTCTGAAAGATCTGACCTGCTTTACCTGAGATCAACTGCTTGAGACTTACCCTATTTTCGTGTCTTTCATTTTCCTAGAGCTTGGGGCATGCAGAGTGATGCTCCTGTGAAATTCTCATAATGGAAGATTTAAGACCCTAATGGTATCAAAGGAAGTGGCTGAGATCTTTTAGAACAGAGATCTGCTCTGAAAAAATAGTGCTTGTCTATTTGATGATGCAAGTTCTGCCTTTCCATCCTCTATGCTGTCCTTTTGTATGTGAATCTGTTTCACAAGTGTCTATATGCAGTCAGTTTCTATTACATTATTTATGGGAAAAAATTGCTTTACTCTGTATTAAATTGCTGATGACCACATTTCTTGAGAAGGTGTTATTGTTGGATATTGTGATATGCCTTTATTTACCTATTGAGGTTTGGAGGCTTATGAAATGTTACTGACACCTTTCTGTATCTCAGTTACTAGCTGTGACTAGCTATGTCAGGCCTGACTAGGTCAGTCTAATTATCAGGAAGGGTCTCTTAGATTATAAATACCCTGTCTCGTAGTCAGGGTTTATCAGATGTTTCTTTTAAGTAGATCTGGGCCAAACACTATTTTAAAATGTAAATAAATGCAGTTTACAGTAAGTTTCAGCTTAACTGGAGGTTATACTTGATGGGAGCAACCCTATAGTACTGGGTCAGACAGTCATGTGAGTCAAAGGTTTTTGTGACTTCCTAAAGCTGTGAGGTCAGTGTCTTTAAACTGCCACCAGCTGAAGCCCACCCCATCTAGGCACACCTAAAACTACCCAGATAGCTCTAAAAACAGATGGAACTTGATACCAGTACTTTGGCAGAGACACGAGGTTTAAACCAAACAAGAAAGTTAAGTGTGGGAGTGCTGCATTTAGTGTAGCTATTGCAGCTGTCCTATCTCCTCTTAGCAGAGGAAGAAGCAGTAATCACCTGAAGCCCCTGGCATGTTCTGGCTGTATATCCACAGGCCACTGACAGGTGAGAAGTTGCCTGGGGTTGCAGGGCATTTGGAAAGGGCTGTCCATCTTCCCTGGACAGGCTGTAAATTGCCTACTGCTACCTAAAACCCACCAGCTTGGAAATCACCTGTTTAAATGAATTTGTGAAGAATGCAACGTGCCTTGAAATCCTTGTCATTGTCATGATTCCAGCAACAGAAGTCAAATACATGGATAAACACCTGGAATGAGGAGAAATGGTCTGACTTTTGTGGAGAGTGGGTGGTAAAACAGCCTTATTATCCTTAAGTTTTCTTTTGGCATAGCTGACTTACTTGTAACTCAAGGTACAAAGAGAGGAGTGAGCTGTTGTGAGCATCTTAATGTTCCTCTTTTTTGAGGGGAAGAATTAGCTTGCAATATGTTTATATATTTATTTATCTCAGAAAAGGATGGAGAAGAAGGGAAAAAGATAAGCTTTTTTCCCTTGCAGAATTTTCTGTGCAGCCAAAAGATGATTCTAAAGGGGATTGTAGTGTCTGCATTTTTTCTTGATGTTTGTAACTTACTGTGGGATAGGGGTAGGTCTGTGCCTCCCCATCTCCAGTTTATTATAGTGTTGCATTTTGAAGCTGAAAGAAATGGTCAAAAGAGCAGGTAGTCTGAACTCTACAGACCTCAAATTTGAATGTGAATGAGTACTAGAATAGGCTTGAAGATCTCATGAGAGAATAAGTCTTTTCACTGCAGCTTTCTATGTCTTATCTATGAGTAATAGAAAACTGTGATTAGTGTACAAATAATAAAAATTTCCTTCTTTTTTTGAACTAGAATATCCTTTTTCAGTGTACAGCGGTTTCTTCAGGGATCATTTGCCATATTGTGGGAACTGTGTCCATATGCTCTGAGAAAGTGGATAAACCCCATTAGGGTGTGTATATGGGAGGGACAGGGAGAAGAGTGATTAATCAGACAGAAAGCAACTTTGTAATAACAAAAGCACATCATAAACTTCTTTCTTGCTTTTATCTGTTAGGAATCATCTTTACATAAGTGATTAATTAGTTTCTGATTTGAATGAAATAATCTCTTTGTTCTGTTATTGTGTTTGGATACTTAATTTATACCAGAGTCCTCCATCAGCTTTAAAAGGAATCTTTTGTTCTCTCTTCCTTTAAATGTGCAGAGAGATGGTGAATGTCTCCTGCTATGCAGCTTGCTTTTTTGGGCATAAAAACTGAGACTGTTATTGTGGAATGGATAGCCTTTAAGTGGCAGTTGGACTAAAAAGTTCCATATGCCAAGAATCTGGTGAATACCACTCCTGCTCCGGAAAACTTACTATATGCTTTCTGCTGCACAAGTCAATTACACCACCTCCTGTGGGAGGAGTTAAACCTGTGTTAAGGGCCAGTGTTTTTAGCAGTTTATTCTTCCTGATTTCTTGTAACTTCAGAGAATGATGTAGTTTTGCTTTGTACTTTGAAACAAGAAGATGCTTTTCTCCACATAGTGACATTGGACTGTAGATGTGGAATTCCTTTTAGAGGTTAATAAAAAATTAACCAAACAGAATGGTTCAGAAATGCGTACCTTCAGAACATAATGGGAGTAATTTACAAGTGTTTTCCCCTTCCCAATGTAGTTGAAATTTGGATTGATGAAACAAATCTTTGAGAGGACTGGGTGGGCATGGATCCAAACAGTGGTTTTAAAGTTGTGTTAGCAAATGTGGTCTTAATGCTAGTTACTGGAAATGATGCCAAATGGTTTTTCAAAGGAGAGAATAGGCCGATCCTAGTCAGTTCTTGCCTTGAGTACTGCTTCATTTTGGTAGTGGCTCTGCATATAGTGAAGACTAACTTTTTATCCCTGCTTCTCTGTTGTACACTTTTGTGTTTTCCTGAGCTCCTGTTTCTGACTGCATTGCTGTACTGAGCCTTATAGGCTTGACTCTACTCACACTGAAAAGCAAGTCAGACTGGCAAACTAGACCTTAAGAAACACTGCAATGTAATATTTTTTTTTTTCTTTAGTGAAACAAATTATATTCTATCACTTACTCAGTCAAATGCTAAGAAGTTCTTGGTACAGAACTTCTCTGCAGCCACAGTTCTTAATTTCTGCGAAGTGATAGCCTTCCTGACATTTATCTTTAAACACAGCAATAGGAGTATTGTTGTTTTTGAATGTGAACAGTAAAGTGTCTTTTTGTTGTAACTGTATAATTGTTAAAAGTTAATCTACTACATTAATTGTAATGTTTAGTTGTATCATTTCTTCCTCAATTTTTATGACAACAGGTGAGAGAGAACTAGCTCTAAATATTGTCCTGTAATTGGAGTCTAGAGTAACAAGTGTTGAGCCATGGAAGTACACCAGATGAGTGAATATTGCAGCTACCTTCATTTCAGAAGTTATTTTGTGGGTACAAGGTGACTTGCTGCATGGGGAGATAAAAATATGAAATCAAGGCTGGATCTTCTTTTCAGTTACAAATATTTCACCAATAAGTATTTCTTCCAAACACGATCCTAGCAGCTCAAAACTGAACTTGTGTGGGGGGGGAATTGAGGCATGATCCTATGTGCATAATACTTGGAAGTAGGTCTGGTTTGTGTCTGGTGTAAATCAGGCCCTAGTGCTTCTGTGAGGCTATGAAAGACTGACTAGGCAATCAATAGAGAGGGCAAGCCTTTCCTTTGCTTACTTTGCCTAATAATTAAAGTTTACTGAGGTATGATTTGTACTTGCCCATATCCTGAGGCTAGAACCAAAGATTTGTGTCAAAATATATTGAAAAATTCACTTTGTAACAAATCTCTTGTTCAGAAGTCAATATTGTTCTGATGCTTCAGGAGAGCTATTTACAACACGAATAATGAACAGTAGTGGGTAATGAAGGGGACAGAAGCAAGAAACTGAAAGCTTCCTCATTATCAAAGCCTTTCCAGAGTTAATGAACCTGTCAGCTCATTGACTCTTAGTTGATGATGATATCTAACTCTTCTTCTCACTGAGAAAACATATGTTGGAACAGTTTCCCAGGGTCCTGACTTCATGGGTAGGGTAGGAAACTGATGATTCATGATGGGTTTCTCCAGTAAAGAATAGAGAAAAGAAACAAGCTGTTTCTGTTGCTGTTGGCCTAGGATACTTATGAGGAGAGCTATTGTAATAATGTTGTATTGCATTTTCCATCAATGGTTACACCCACAGAATAGCAAATGTAACTTGAGCTTCTTTCACCAAATATAAATTTTCCTTGTAGCAGGCTCTCAGTGGGTCCTGGGAACCTGGGATTGCTGAAGGGAGATTGTGCTGGTTTGGACAAATTGGAGGAAAATATCCTCTGATAGAAGACAGGTTACAACCACCCCTCCCCCACCAGGTTCGGGGACAAAAAGTTTTCCTCAGAGCAGAGTGAAAGAGATAAAAAAACCCTACTTTTTAAAAAAACACCTAAGAAAAGAATAATAATGCTGAATAAGAAAACCCCTCACTGTGGAGAGAAACCTGGGAAGATTTCAGAGTCCTGTGTGGTCTCTCTCTTCCTCCTTGGAGCTGGGTCAGGGTGGGCCCACCTCCGGGGCCTTAGTCGAAAATTCTCCTGATGTGTTCTGCTGTTGAAACAGTCCAGAAGAGAAGAAGTGAAAAACTGAAGGCCCAGGAAAACAAAGTTCAACTCTTGGTCTCCCTTTGGAGAAAGGAGCTGAAAGCTGGCTGAAAAGCAAGAGGGTGCTTCCCCTGCTCTTCTCACTGCAGCAGCAGAATGCAGAGGAGCGTGTATCTGTCCTTGAACAACTGTTTTGAAGAGTTTGCTTGGGTTTTTTCTCTCCCCCCTCTCGGGCTCAGTTTAAAGGCAGAGAAAGGCATGGGATTGATTTCTGGGCATTGAGCAGCAATAGGGGATACATATCATAAAGTCACCCCAAGACAGATATTCTCAGAAAAGACAAGACGTAAATAAGTCTTTGAATACAGAATTTTTTGTGTGTTGCGGTCAGACACCCACACCTATCCCACTAGGCCTTTTACCTAGTCTTTATTTTGCTGCTATATTTGCACAAGCATTTTTCATTGTCTTTCATGCCCCTCAGTAGGTTCAACTCTAGACAGACTTTGGGATGGACCCCGTCCCTGTGTGCTCAGCTAATGTCTTTGTTCCTCCTGGCAGGAGTGCTCTGTTCATTTGGGCAGGCCTCCTGCCACTTTTCCTTGTCTTCCTGCTTGTCAGGATGAGCCAGCTGGGAGTAGGTGACACTGAAAATCAACCAGCTCTCCGGAATTTCTCTTTCTAGGACTGTATTCCATGTGATTTCTCCAGTTAGGTCCCTGAAGGGGCTAAAGTCTGCTCTGAATCTCAGGCTCTGATTTGTCTAGTTTTTTTCCTTTCAGGATTTTTAATTCCACCCTCTAATGGTCACTCCATTTGACACTGGCATTTCCAATCAGTTCTTCCCTGTTTCTAACAGCTGAGCATCTCCTGCCTTTGGCCCCTCAGTCTGTATCTACTAATGAAAGATAATTAGAGCTTACAGTCTGTGAAAGGAAAAGTACAGGCAAGCAGTTTTTACATTAAACTGATTTTTTTGTGATGGCCTAAGAAGGTTTGATTTCAGCAAGTATCGTGCTTAATCTTTGTCCTCAGATGCATATGGTGCATAAATAAAATGATGAGTAACAGAGCTGAGAAAGTACTGCTTTGGTGAACTTTGCAAGCTTTATGCTCAGATATCTTTATGTGCAGCTTAAAATGTTTGGGTATGTTGCAGCTGTTCTGGTCTCATTGCTCAATGTTTAACTTCCGTTTGTGGGAATAGTAAAATACAATGGTATTCAATTTGAACTGCATTTTAGTAGCTGAACCTTAGCATGAACTGGAGTCAAGCCTGCTGGTCTTTAAATGCTGAAAAACATGCAAGAAAACAGCTGTGGTCATTAATTTCATAAATGGGTATAGTCACAGCAGTGCCATAGTGGCAGTATGAGAAATGGTGGTTAGTTCTGTACACCTGAACTGAGAGAGGCACGCTGGTCAGCTTAGTTTAGTCATTGTGTAGTGGCAAACTGTAATGAGTGTTCTCAGCCTTTGTTTTTGAACCGAGTGCATCAAAATGGGAAGCTTGTTAAAGGCTGAGCCAGGGAAGTCCATATCAACTTCCTTGCCCATTCTCATCTTTCAGCCATTCGCTGGGTATCAGCTCTTCAGTTTCAGAAGTCTGACTCTTACTGTCAAGCAGGAGAGCTGTTAAAAGCTGTCATCTAGAACTTTTTTCAGCTGAGCTGCTTCCTCTCCTGTCTTCCAGACTTTTCTTGAGTTTGGAAGAGGCTGCATATTGCAACTGTTTTAGATGAGGGAAACATTAATAAAACTTCCTTCTCTAATGCAGGCTTTGTTTTGTTCACCTGCACAAATGCTTGCCAGAAGGAGCAGAAACCAACTTTAACACGAGGCTGATAGTACACGTGAGACACAGATATACGTTGGGAGTTGCAAGAGTTTTTGGGTGGATATGGTTCCTGGTGACCACAAACTTATAATTAGAACAAATGGACTTCTTATAAATGAGTATAATACCTGTCTGTGCATAGGCAATGAATGGTTAAGCTCTTCAGTGCAAAATGGAACTGATTGAAACAATTAATGTGTTAATTGTATGCAAGCTGGCATGGTCAGCCTTCCTATTTAAACTGTGGAAACCTTGTAAGTTGCTAACGTACATTTGTGTACTTGCTTGTGGGAGGTTTTTAATGCTGGAGTGTGTGATGCACTGAATATTTATCTGAAGAGTTATCACTAGAAAAAGATTGCTGCATCAAGCACCCAGATGGAAGTTACTGGAAGTTTAACTTGTTTTGGTGTACTTGTTTGCTATTAAATCATGCGGGTTTTTGTAACTTTGGTCAAGATGAATCACAAAAGAAGCTTCACATTTCAGCCTCTGAATGGGTGATACAGGTGTCTTATTTGCCCTTCAGCTAAGTCTTCAAAAGCTTTTGTTTTTACACTTGATATTAAGCTTTCTTCCAAGCATAAGTCTTTCAAGTTTTTAGGTGAACTAACAAATTACACTGACTAGTGTTTGGACTACAGTAAAAATCACTTTCATGAGCCTAGCTGTCTTTGCAGCTTTTGCAGCACAGTAGTTGTGCTGAAATAACAGAGATGAATAAATGGGGTTTCTCTCGAACTACAAAGTAGTAGCAAAATGGTCACTTTTTATTTAGCTTGCCATGATAAAATGACAAAAAAATGGATTGTGAAGGGCTAGTAACTGGCAAACCACTGGCTTAACTGTAGCAAGTAAAGTGCTCTTTGAGTCTTTGCCACACCTATAAAATGCTCCTTTTCTCAAAAAAAAAAAAAAATCAAAGGATGGGGAGTGGGAACCTCAGTAAATTTTAGGTAGGTTTCAGTTAGACTTAAGGTTTCATCTGAGAAAAAAAAAAAAAGTAATAGCATGGCATTTCTTTAGTTTCTCTTCAGTTAATGCTGGCAAAACCTGCATTCCTTAGCTCTCAGACTAGATTCCACTGGCCCTTGACCTGTCAGACCAGCTGAGCCCAGCCTACCACCCATGCATGCATCAGGAAGGAAGGAATTTATCTTTCTGTTGATCTGAGTTTTTTTTCTCTCCTCTTCCCAGCATGACAGAAGTGATGATTGTAGTTCAAAGCCGGGGAATAGAAAGTGTTTTTTATGTGTCAAGCGCAAGTAAATTTCTTGCATAACAACTTTGCCCTGACAATTTGGAGGAGGGGCTGGGGGATATAGTTCTGGCCTGTTCGCTAGTTACTCAGAGTAGTGAAATGCTGAAGATACTTTGTGACCCTGAAGTGGTCACTAATGCTACAAAGCAATGTTGCAGCAGATTTTTGTGTAGCTGTCTTGCACTTTTTTTTTTGCAAAGGGCAAACTTTTCTGCATATGGCTTTTTAATTATAAGCATCAACAAAGTATTTAAAACTGGCTTGGTTACTGTGTAGCAGTGGAGGCAATAAATGGAAGGCATCTGTAAACTTGATGGATCTAGCATTTGCTCTCGCAACTGAATGCAATTCCTTTCTCTAGAGAGATTTTCCTGTTAGCTTGCTAGATGGCCCAAACCCTTGTATTTCTGTTTAACACAGTATAATGATTGTTCAGAAAAGTGGTTCTCTTCTGTTCTGTTGCTATTAAATTTGGAGCAACTTTCTCAAATAGGACAAAATGTTGGGAACAAGTGTAGCTTCCTGTTAAAGGAATTGCTTTTAGTTGTGTTTGCAGCAGTGCTGATGTTTCTTTTCCTAACTACATTATTGGAGCTAATACAGAAACTTAATCTCTAATATATTTATTTCACCAAGATTTAAAGACCTTTTCATTAATGTTTGTTAAACTTGTAAGAGGATTTTAACAGTTAGAAATGGGTGGCCCTTTAATATATTTTTCCTGTTGGGGAGTTGATTTGTCAACCTTCTTGTAATGTGAGACAGTTTTGGTTTACTGTTGTATGTGAAATGGATGATTTTGTGTTTGTAGAGTGCCTGGCATGATGGAGCTCTAAAAGGCTAATAAATTGCAGTGAAGAAGAAGAAAAAAGCTGTTGTTTTAAAGAAGTTGAACTTTCTCATATCTTTTTATGATTAAATGTCAAATTTAAATATTTTGTTTTAAGACCAGTTTATAGAGGCTTTGCTTCTCTACAGCTTCTGAACTAACTGTGACTAGGTTTATTCCTTTTGTGTGTAAGAGGTGAACCCAGCTTTGACTAGCTTTGCCAATCACAGAACTTAACTAAAGCAGTTTTAGTCTATGTAATTTATATGGCACTGGACTGTAACCTTCAAGTTGCTTGCTTATATTACCTAATTTTCCCTTATAGTTTCAACAGAGAATTGAGTATAGCTCTCATTAAGCTACTACTGGTAAAGTCTGTCTATCCTGTCGAGCATGTGCAGAATCCACTGCCTACAGTAAGAAGACCAAACAAATCCATTGGTATAAAGAAAATTGCCACAGATTTCAGTATTAAGTGAGCTAGGCTTTCCAGTAGGGACTGCAAAGGTAGGAGTAATGCTTTTGTAATGTTTTAATTGGGTGAACATAGGGAAATTGAATGTAATGTACATTAATGTTAGTCCAAAGCACTGATTTAGAAGTAGGGTAGCTTCAGCAGTGATTTGAGTAGAAATAGGTTTTAACAGATCAATGCTGACTGTAAAAGTGGCTAAGAGTAAATTCTACTCTAGATGCGTGGAAAACAGTAATTGTTCTGAGAGAAAAATTATGTCTGTAGAATGAATTAAATAATAAAAATTCTCAAAAGAATCAGTGACAACTCAGAATTGGATTACACTACTCTTACTGGTTATGTCATCCCTTAGTAGAAGATTTTGACTACACTGGTAACATTTGCTTCTATGCCATAATTCATAAGCTTTTACTACAAAAAACCCCAAACCCTTAGTCTCTTCAAAGTATATAGTTTTTCACTATGAGTCAATAAAGAAATAGCAAATGCTATTGAAAGTGTTTTATGTGAGAGAGGTTTGTTTTATGACCATATAGTAAGCTTAAGATTTATTAAAAACTAATTTTAACAGCTGAATAAGTCTTCATCTAACTTGAATTAATGCTGCATCAGACACTATTTGATTTTTAATATCCTCTATCAGTTGTTTCTGCTGAGTGACTGCTTTTTAATACTTTGTAAAGTCTTTGTCGTGACTCTGCACAGAAGTGGGTCATCTTCTACACGCTGAATTCCTTTCACTGGTATAGGTGGTCATGAGCACTGAAAGCAAAATCAAGCTGGAAAATCATCACATGATATCAAGTTTCTGACACATTTTCAATGGTGCTGTAAATGAATCCCTTGGAAAACAGCCTACCATATCTAGTTAAATTCTCTTTAATGTAACTAGATACTGTCGTAGCTAATTAAAAGATTGCATTTAACCTGTGAGCAATGATTTACACCATGAACTTAGTGTACACTAGAACTATTAGTCAAGTAAAGTGAGGTTTATGAAAGACAAATTGTCTAGTGTGCTACAGGAGGTGGATAATTGCTATAAAACACTGTGTAGCATGTACCTTGCTGGTCAAGATACATTTGCTGTGGCAGAGTTTATTGCAAAAGATGAATGCCGTGAGTTTCTGTAGCTTCAGCCATATATTAGTGAGCATGTGAAGATATTCTTAATATATTAAAACATAGTGATAAATATTACTTTTATCAATAAAGGAATTCTACATGAGTGTTTTTTAATTTATCATGCTTATAAATGCTGTTTTTCTGCAGGGAACTGTTCCTGCCATGAACTTTGTGGGAGGAAAAGAAAAAAATCTGTTCTCTGGAACCATTGATGCTCCAGGTAGTGGGAGCTGGTAAGGGCAGTGGTGCCACTGTTTCTGTGGAAAAGGGAAAATCAGTGTTGAGCAGTCTGGTATTCAGAAGTCAGTACAAGCATACAACCACTGGAGGATCCTAAAATTCAGGGCCCAGTAGCCATCCTACATTTTCAGTTATGGCATATTAAAATGCCTCATTGAGGTAACAATACCTGTCAAATCAGCAGTGTTTTCATAAAGCAACATGGGTTATGAAAGGTAACAACAGATTTTGTAGTTAACTAAATGGCAAAGGGAAGTTAAAGCACTTGCATTGGACATCTGCCTTGTCCCTCATGTAGTCAGTTACTACTTAAGTAGATTTCAGATGCAGAACCATAGAGAAAGAAACTGCTCTACTGTTCTACATTTGAAAGTTACCCAAGAAGTAATAGAGAATACATTATTTTGTCTTTCCTTTTTTTCAGCTTCTTGAATATCTGCGCAAACACATGTATAAGTGGAATACTAACTTTTTATTGTTACACAGATCACAACATGAGCTAGTTTGTCCCTCTGATGAAGGAAAAAACAGACTGGGGAGAAAGTCAGTTACTACCTATGTGTAGCTATAGCTTGGGTTGATTTAGAGACACTGCAGTACAGTATTTATCCAAATCACAGATTCTCATAGGCAGCCCTGCTGTATGTGGAACCAAATCTGCCTTCCGTTTGGAATAATCTGTGCACTTCCTATGGTGAGACCTCTTACTACTACTGTAGTACCAACAGGGCCAAAAAGCCTCAAGATTAGTAAATTTTCTGGGTGCTTCTACTTGACTTAACAGTTGAAATGCTGGGAGGACAGGATGCATCTCAATAAACTGGGGCAGGATGGAGATTCTTATCTGCCCAAATCCTCTCCAACATGCAGGTATTAGCAGATTGTCAAAGATGGTGTAAATCTAGCAACAGAATCATGGTGTTCAGTTTCTTGTTTTTCAGACAGGCATCTGAATATTGAGAAAACTTGGCTCCAAAATCATGTTACCTTTTAGTACAGTGCTAATATGTGTATACACCTGCAGCAGGATTTATGTTAAGAGGTGCTCTGAAACTTGTGACCACAGATCTGAGTACGTGGAAATGAACTGGAAGAGCGTTTGGAGTCTGCATGCTGTTTGGTATGTGGTGGTGTCCTTAGATTTTCTTATAAGGTAAAGGTAGCTGTTTGCAGCTGTCAGTCTCATTGGTAGACTACAGTTGCTGTATCTTGTTTTTCCTGGTGAGTTTTGTAAATGCCTGAGGGTCAGAGATGACTTACATGAATTATGTTATTTGACTGAAGTAGAGTTATAATGTCCTGAAGTAATTTTAACTTGAAGTACTGGTTTGGAAAAAGAAACTCTTCTCTTAATAAAAGAACTAATTTCCAAATTATAATAGTACTGTAAAAAGTCTCACATAATCAGTATGTGTTTGTTTCCCTTCTGTTAAGTTAATCCTGTAATTAGCCAAACCATCCAGGCCTCAGCTCTGTACTGGTAGAAGAGTTAACAGGTACTAGCAGCATGAATAAGTCTTTTGGTATCCAAATGATGTTGCTTTCTGTTTTCCATATGGTTCTTGTTTTATAGTTCTGTATTTTGTGGACAGCAGGGTTTCCTTAGCCTGAAGCCAGTTAAATTTTTCTTAATCACCAATGCAGACAGATAGGTCAGTTTGCTGCTGTTGGGGACCAGATGGCTGGTGTGTTCTAATTTGCTTGCCAGATGACTCTGAAATTGTACCTTGCTATGGCTGGAATGCAGTCTCTAGGGCAATCCTGAGAAAAGCAGGAGTCAGTACACAGCTTCCATGCTGGCTGAAAGGACGAGTGGATGATAGGCTCTGATTCAGCAGTCTCTTCTGCATTGTGTCTGGCTTCAAGGAGGAGTCATGACTGATTCACTGAT
This sequence comes from Monarcha castaneiventris obscurior, assembly GCA_026261815.1. NCBI lineage: Eukaryota > Metazoa > Chordata > Aves > Passeriformes > Monarchidae > Monarcha > Monarcha castaneiventris. The sequence continues at coordinate 21,086,049 of JAMPIT010000886.1, forward strand.
GGTGTATGTGCACTGTTCATTTGGTGTAAACTAAAGGCAGGAGGAGAATTTAGCTGCACATTTCTTTGGACTTTTTTCCATCTCTAATTGCATTGGCTTATTCCTCTACAGAGAAGTAGAAAACTCTAAAGCTTCTTAAACCAGTGGTAAACTCACTAATTGCAAGTGACATATCAATCCCATTTATAAATCAAAGCAAGGTGAGTAGAATGATGAAGAAATTGGAAATTTGCTTTGTGAAAGGCTTCTGAGAGCCTTTGAAGGAAAAACAAAAGTTTGTGTTTTAAAAATAAGTTGTAGCTTAAGACTCACTTTTTCAGTCTTATTGAATGAGAAGGATGAGATTGTGAGGAGTCACTTGTAAACCTGTTCACTTTGATTTTTCTGAAAACACTTCAATGTTGCTTGACTTTTCTGTTCACAGTTTGTAAAAATGCTATCTTTACTGGAAGCTGTTTGCATATGTTAATTTTTGAGTGACTTGTAAGTTTAGATGAGACAAAGTAATTTCATGATGTACCCCAAAGCTGTTTAACTTGCCTGACAAAGTTTGATGCTAGGCTGCTATGCCAGGATGTACACAATCCTGTTTTGATACATTTACCACATGGATTATGGCAGCTAAGGGTTAGGCCATGATAAACATTCACTCCAACATCTGTATTTCTAAAAGAGCTGAGCAAAATAGATTAGAATACCAACAACTGGATCTTCTTGATAGTGTAAGTAAAGACAGCATGGGTTGCAATCAGACTACTGTGACTAACAAGAACAAAGGTAAACAGTCAAGTCCTGTTCTGTTTCTCTTTCCTGCCAGAGCTTCTTCCTGAAAACTTTCCGTGTAATTGGGCTCTGATGACTGGTTTCACAAAAGGAAAACTGAACAGCTGTAAAGTTGTTCCTGAGCCCTTGCTGCTTGCAAAGCTGCTGAGACAAACCGATCTCTGAATCAGTGTGGGATAAAGGGCCTGCTTTCTAGGCCTTCAGTGGGCAAGCCTTGTCCAAGGGGTGAACTCTGAAAGGTATAGGATTCACAACTGGATATCATTAATTTCAGTCATCACTTTCCTTGTGTTGTTGTGTGCAAGTGACACCCCTCAGTATGGAACCTGAACTAAAAATTCTTTCCTGAAGATTTAATTCTCTCTGCCCATGTTGTATTTTTCAGTCTTGACTGAAATATGTCATCTATGCCAGCAACGAGTAAGCATAAATTTGATGTAACTTTGGCTCACTTCTAGCTCAACTTGATGCATTGTTCCTAGTTATGTGATCTAGACCAGTGTTACTTTTTTAAAGTGCAGGATGTGTGGAAAGCCCTGGTAATTCCATTTTGGGATGCATTCTAGATGTGGCTGTGCAAAGTAGAGACTGTTGTCACTGAAGAATTAAAGCAAATACTTAAGTTTATTTTTTTCAGGACAGACATCTAAAGAAGTTGTGAAAGAAGTTGCAGGGAACTTGATGGCACTGAACTGGTGAATAAGAAATTTTTGATGTAAGATTTAATGCTCCTACTGTTGTGTCACAGTCCTTCCTGAAAGCTTGCAAAACATGGAAGAATGTGTAAACCAGGGAGTGGATTTTTATTGAGTTGTTCTGTGGTAAAGTTGCTTTTACAGCATATAGACCTAGGTCACTTTGTGTGGCTCTTGGGTTTGTCAAGCAAAACTCATACTGCAGCTTATTTCTTGGGGGAAATGTGGGGCTCTGTTGGTGTAACAGCCAGGGCTGTTATGTGTTCACTGGATGATGATGAGGGAATGTTTTTAGGTTCCTTGCTGAAATGACAGATGTTGTAAATTAAGCTTCTGGAACATTGCAAGAACTAATTCTTCCAAGGTCATCTTCCCTTTTAACAGGGGAAATCATATAAGCTGTGAGGGAAATGTCACTTCCAGCATTTGGCAAATTGTCAAACTGATATTGTCAACATAGGCATTCAGAAGAAACTTTGTTTAAAAAAACAAACAAAATAAAATGACCCTTAAGCAATAAACTTTGGATTCCCATCTCGATTATTTATGTGTTTTATTTGATATGATATGTGCAGGTTTTACTTTCAGATTGCAGAAGTAAAAAGGGCTAGATATTATTGGGTGCTTGTCTGTTTAAACATACTCTTACAGAATTACAGAAGCTGAAATTATTTCTCCTTCTCACTGAACAGCTGTTGTTTGCTATATCCAGCAGGCTAAGAAGGTGGGCAAGGGACCTTGTCTTGTTTTTCCTGCAGTAGAAGTAGACATGACAACTGCAAAACTTGTTATAAGGAACAAAGTTGGCCTGATGAAAATGTTTTCTTCCTTCTTCTCCATGGAGAAAACTCTCCAGGTCAGAAAGCGTCTACTGGTTTTCTACTAACCAGTGGCAGATAGGACTTGCAGGAGACTTAAAAACAAGGTTAAAGACCAAAAGCAGCAGGAAACATCAATCTCTTCCTCCTGCTTATGGCTACATTCCTAGAAAGTTAGTGGCCATATATGCCCTCTGACTTGTGTGTGTCCCATTTCCTTTAAATTTCTTGACTTGACTGCCTCTTGTTCCCTGCTTTTTTTGAGCAGGGAGCAAGAAGGAAAATAGCTCACTCTTCATTCAACTGATTTGTCTCTGATCTCCGAAGAGTTTGGAAATTAATATGAATGGGTAGAAGTTGTAACTAGGAAACTGTCTTGGTAAGGTTTGCTTGAGATCTCCCCTTACTCTGTAATGTGCAGTGTTGAAATTAGCGTTACTTTAGTGTATTAGTCAGGGCAGTTTCTTTGGAACCATGAGTAATTGCCACTTCAACATTGTGTAATAGCAGGAGCTTCCACCACTGTCACTTCCCAGTTAGTTAAGGAAAGATCATCTTAGTAGGTAAGAATATCTAAAACCCAAGTAGGAATCCTGTTGTTTTTTCTACATCTGTACTGTTGGCTAGAAATAAACGTGTTTCTCAGATTGTTTTGTATTGGCATGAAGCTGGACAAGCTGCCTGTCTGAAATAAGGAATGTGTAGATACTACATCTTCATGAAATAAAAACCCCCTCATTTTCTTGGTATTGGATTGTGAGGAGGGTAGTTGTTACCTTGTGTTACACTGCACTGTGTCCAAAAACTGTTTAGGCCATGTAAAGTTCAAGCTGAAGAAACAGGATCTTGTGAAAACTAAGTGAGAAACAAAGCAACAAAAACTCCTAACCACAAACCTAGGAGGGCAAACCCACTACACTTTTTTGAGGATGTGTATTTTTACTCATGAATGTGTCTTCATGTTTTGAGACTTTGCCTGTTAAATGTTATGTGGAGTACTTTTGTTCTTTACATGCCATTTCTACACCTTGGCCACAACTGGGAAGAGCAACAACTGGAAAGGTTAAATAACAGCTTTGCCAACAAGGTTTTCTATTTAAACAGATTCAGGGAGTGCATTCTATATTGGTGCTTAAAATAAGGTTGAAAGTCCTTTTTACTAGACAGGTAGTGCACCTTTTTAATTGAGGCATCACAGAAGCTGCTTGAAATCTTGTGTCCTGTCTGTGTGGTATGTAGTGCTGAGGATATGGATGGACTTGGAAGAGAAACGTCATTGGAGTTCAGGGCAGTTTTTTGAGATTAAAAATCTCCATTGTAAGCTTTGTTTTTTTGCGTTCTTTAAAGATTTACTTTTTTCACTATACTGAATTATATGCAGATTGGTACAGCTGCAAGGAAATAAATCTTGACGGCATGGTTCTTGTAAATAAAGTATTGCTCTTCATTTTCACCTGCTGACAGTCTTTTGTCTAATGGTGTGTAATCCAGAGTTACTGGGAATTACTCAATTTTTTGTTGTCCTGATCATGCACATATCCATGCAAAGTTGTGAGAAACATAAAGAATGTGTTTCATGAGTGCAATGGAAATAATTAGAACAAAGCAGGCATACTCTGTCGAGGGTCGTGAGATACATTTAGAATTGTGCTCCTGAGGCATTGCCATAAAGTTCAGGAGTTGAAGCAACACTGCAGTGCTGTGCACTAGGAGGGTGCATGACTGTTGGTGAGCCTACTGTGAACACAAGAGACAGAAACCTACCATAAAATTCCAGATCTTCAACTTTTTTTGCTCTTCCTTTCAATACTTTTAAGTATCTGTGTGACTAATGTGAGTGTAGTACTAACAGATTAAAAAAAAAAAATGAAGTAGGCTAGGCTGAATCCGTTTGAAGCAAATAAAATACTCAGACCAATATACTTCTGTGAAGCTCCTCTGAAAAGGAGCAGACCAGGGAGAGTTTTTGGCAAGCAGCAAAACGTTGCAAGGAAGCAGTGGTTCGGGAAGGCTGTGCAGCATTAGAATTGGCAAGTGCTGTGCAAACTGACACACTGCATCTTCTGTCCAAAGCCAGTGAATCTCTGAGCACCAGCTGATCAGGGATTTTCAGGGCTATCTTGTCTAGCTTGAGCAGGTCTGGCAGCTCTTAACACGAAGTAGTGTCTGGTTTAAAGACCTTCTGCTTTGTGATGCCTTTCTGAATAGCTTATTCAGCTGGAAAATACAGTGAACAAAGGAGCTGGAAATATTTTGTCAAGTTGGTGATCTCACAGTTCAGAGAGTCAGCTACCAATTATAAAGACTTCCATTGTGTAACACAAGAGCTAGTGTATAGAAAACTCCAGCTCTTACTCTGTCTTTCTTTATTACCCTCTGTGTAATTATTTTTTGCCTAAAGGATGGTGTGGATGTGGGGTGTACTCTCAGTAATTAACTACATTTTTTCTAATAGACTAAGTTGATAGCAAAAGGAGGGTAATTCTTTTTAGCTTTGGACTTGATTTCTGACTTGTGGGGATTAGAACGGAGGGAAACCTTCAGAGTCTTTACACCTAAGTACAGGAAAAGAATACACCTCTCCTCCGTGGAGAAGAGGTGTTGTTTCTGTGGAGAGTAGGAAGAGGGAAAAGTGTGTGTTTGTGTGTCCCCATTTAATTTAGTAGAGATGTTGATAGGAAACAACTTACAGTTTCTAAAGCATTAAGTTAACCACAGTATATAGTGGTCTCAAAAGTAGATGCAGCAACAAGAACCTGGTGAAAGGAGCTGTCATTAGTGCAAAGCATTTTTGTTGTTATTTCTCTATTTGCTTTTATCTGGCCTTTACATTGAAATTTTGTTTCTTAAGTATGTCTTTTTTTCTCCTGCAGGTTGGAAAAGAGACTGTGCAGACAACAGAAGACCAGATCTTGAAAAGGGATATGCCACCAGCATTTATCAAGTAAACTAATTTTATTGTAAATCTTGTATTGTGGGTGCAGGAAATCTGTTCCAATGTCAGGAACAACCTCTTTGGCAGCAGGGATTTGTCCTGTTACATTCTGTATATATAAGTATATGTATGATATTTTTTCCTCTAAAAATAATAAATTAATCACAGTAATAATGGTACTTAGCTGTGTGTTGCTGTAGGTGTGCCTAGCAGTGTCAGAGACAATGTGGTGTCTCAATCTTTATCTGTTCAGTTGGCTGGTGGAAAAATGTGAATTTGTCAGTGTAGGTAGCCCATAGCATGGAAATCTAAGGCACGTGGAGAGCAGTGACTTACAGCAGAGTGTAGGAGAGGCAGAAGTCCACTTATGGCAGACTTCCTTCATTCTGTGTCTTGGTGTAAAGGACAACTGACTTGCTCCTTCTGTTGCCTTAGGCCTTAAAAATGATACATCCCACCTTGGTGTGGAATTCTCAAGCTGCTAATTGCCACCTGACAGACTTCTATTGCAGTAACTTTCCTCTGCAGTCTACTGCCTGTGGTAACCTCTTTGTTGGTGTTGTCCAGTGTATATGCAATTACTGAATATTTTGCTGTTGTTTCCAAACACCGAACAGGCAGACAGTCAAAACAAGAAAGCATTTAGACAACTGGGAAAACAATAAAAGGGGGAAGAGAGGTGATGTCTAAAGGGAAAATTTATGGCAGTGAAGATGGATTTAGTTTATTGCATTGTAGGTTGACAAAGTGAATAATTAAAATAATGCTTAGGACCAGGTGGCATTAGCATATGAGTTCAGGAATGAAATAGCTGAATTATTAGTGAAGTAGTCTGTCACTTGAGACCACCAATACGTCAATTAAAGTGATGCTACAACCTAAGAAACTTTCTAGGGAACTCTGGGAGTTCCCTAGGAGATCTAGAGGTCTGATGTCCTTTTGGAGCAAATGATTAGAAATTCTGTATTAGAGAAGAGAGATGCCCCACCTATATATGTTGTGCTTTGGGTGAATTGTCCATATTTCTGTGGAGGGAAATTCTGCCTTATAAATTGGTATTCTTGCAAACAGGGGAAAAGGTAGTCCACGTGATACAGTATACACTGATTTCTAAACTTGACACAGTCTAGAGGCTTTTAAGAAAGTGAAATAGCTGCAGGTAATTAGAAAGATTTTTGTATGAAAAAGAGAAAATTGAAAGTGGAAGAAAAGAGTATATGGTTAACCCTGACAATGGTAGGAGGAAATCAGTAGGACTGAGGAGCTCTTGGATGGGCTTATGCTTCTCACCATGGTAATAAATGCTCTGGAGACCAGGCTGACTTGTGAGGCAAAAGTATTTACAAATGAACCCAAGTCTTTTGCAGGCCAGAGAGATTAATGGATGACTCTGGGAAATTACAGTACCTTATTAATTGAAGTGACTTGATGTTAAGTGTGGATTAAATTATTTTTAAGTATCTGAAAATATTGACACTTGGGAGAGCAGCAGGTCTAATGTCAGATAGGATGATTGAACCAACCATTTCCAGTAGTGAGCAAGGTCTTGGAGCTGTGACACATTGGTGAGAGCATCCTTACTTGGTCATAATGGTCAAAAAGTAAATAAAATATTAGGTTTACCATCAAAGAATGAGAGATCAAAATGCCACCATGTATTTTTCTTCCACAGCTTGAATACTGCCTGTACTGGTAGTCACACAATTTTAGAAAGGCTGTAGTAGTGCTGGAAAAAGCTCTTAGAGGGGCTTGGAGAACAAAAGCAGGGAATTACTTCTGTATGAGGCAAAGCTGAGTAGATTGGAGCTCTTTAGCCTGGGAAAAGTGACAGAGGGGACTGAGGCCCTGACAATGTCTAAGTAAGTATGAGTTGCATGGAGAAGATGAAAACTTGTATTTTTCCTGTGCAGAACTTGATGGGGATATTGCTTTAAGCTAGCAGTTTGTAAGCCAACAGTAGGGAAGATTCTTTGTACAGCTACTTGTGTACTGTTAAAACTCTTTATGTGGGTTTGGAGGTTAATAGCTAAGTACTTAGAGGAATCCATTGTGGGTTATCAAATAGACAAACTGCAGGAAGTCCCAAGAACTGAAAATAGTTGAAGGATGGGAGAGTGCCTAGAGGAAGTATGATAAATGCTTATCCTGTTCTTAACCTTCCTTAGGCTTTTACTTGCAGCTACTTTTGGAGACAGGATACTGAGCTAAATGGGCCTTTGATACAATCCACTACAGTATTTATCACGCTGTGTTCCTGGTGTGTGATCTTCTGTGGCTGTAGAGGGGTTCGATTTTTTGAGGGCAGTGTTTATTTAATGCAGTAAGATCAAAGCTTTTTTCTTGCTTCTTGATTAACTGTATGCAAACGTAATTTTGATTGTGCTCATTTTCTAGGATGTGGGGAGTTTTTAGTTAATTTCCAGCTTCTTGTTCACCTAGACAAGTAAGGGATTAAGGAAGAGAGATTTTTTTAATTGCTGTACTGTATTCAGCCTTTGATCAAAATGTAGCAAATTGTGCAAGGCTTCAGTAATTAAATTACTGTAGAAATGTGATACATGCACTGCTGAATAGTACCACTTTATGCTGGGTGCAAGAACTTTTTCTGCAGCAATTCACAACTGTGTGAGCAATGATATAATGTAAAAAGGGAACCAAAGCTATCTGTCAGAGTAGTGACACCCACTTCACATAGTACTTACTATCCTAGATGCAGTAACATGAGTTAGGAATATTCAATGGGTTTTATGAATGATAACATGTTTCATTTGTGGGTTTTTGTTAATCTTGAGTTAATATCAAAATGAATTAGTACATGTTAACAGTTTCTTGTTAATGTGGGGAGTATATCGTCACGGGTATCTTGGTTATGGGGGCCAAGTGATAGTCACAGGTGAGCTGCAAAGGGAGCCTTATCTTTTACTGTTGTAAAGGACAGAATTTAGATGCAAGAATTGAAACAGATGAAGGTCGTCTTTTGGTTCTGTTTTCCTGATAAGGAGTTTTTGTTTCTAAAGCATTAGTTCAGGAATTGGCATTCATTTTTAAGGTAGTGCTCCAGCAGAACTTGCACTGACACATGGACGATGGTTAAGAAGCAGTACAAATGTGCTAGCATTGCATTCCCTGTTTGTCTTTCCTCCATTCAGAAGGATCACCAGTCTTGGAGGATGGAGAGAAGATCTGTTTATTCTTTTGAAAGACTTGATATTGGCGTTGAGGGTTTATAAGGAATATATATTATGGTAATCTGTAAAGCTTTTCAGTAGGAGTGTGATTGTGCAGCAAAATAACTTGCTGGCTGCTGAAAAGCTATCATGCATCCCTTCACTTGCTACTGACATAAACCACATTGTTACTGTTGACTTAGAGTTAAAAAATGCTGAGTTCTTTATCTTAATTGTCTTAATCACCAGGGAGTATGAGTAAGGCATATAATTTACATCAGATGTTTTGCAATGTGTTCCTATTACTTGTTAAGCTTCTCTTCTAAAGGGAAGAACTGCAGTCTCTAGGCAAAGAATAGCATTATACTATTTGTTTACACTAAAAATAAAAACTTATGTTTAACTTGCCTGCACAAGCTCATTTAACAAATCAAGCAATAATGCTATTCTATGTTAACATTTTTTGGTAACCAAGCTGTGGCTGCATTGCAGTTGCCTGTATTAACAAATAATTGTTAATGTAAAATATTTACTTTCTATTTGTGAACTGCACATAATCTAAACTGTAGCGGTTAAACTGGAAAATGAACTTTGGGAAAAGCAGAGGGCAATCCTAGAACCTAAAAACTAAAATGATAGTTTAGTATAGGCTACTTTTTTTTCCTCATGTTTCGTAAGGAATACATTTAACAGCGATGAAGTTGATTGGCTACCTAAAGTAGTATGGTTAGAAATATCATGACCAGTGTCTTCCCCACAAAGAATTTGGCTGCTGTTAAGATAGCTTTATTGTAATCATGCCTCAAAAATAAATACATCTTTTTTAAATAAAGATATGTTGTTGGTTTTTTTATGTTGCAATATAATACAGAAATTAGAAACCTCACCATAGCAATGAGCTTCTATTTGAAACTTCTGAACGTGTTTGATTCTTGTGATAGAACAAGTGGTTCATTGCATTTTAGGGGGTTTCGGTTGTTTGTGTTACTGTTTTGGCTGGTTTTTTTTTTTAATGGAAGTAAATGAATACCTTTTTTTCCTAACCTTTTGCTTCCTTGCATGTGTGCTTTGCAGGAGATGAAGTGTGTCTGATTTTCAAACACCACTGTGCTTTTCTTGCACACAGCTTACACTCCTGGAGTATTTTAAGTGCATTGGGGAAGTTTATACAAAATAGGCATTACACTATTGAAATTCACATTTACCTTTGAGAGGTTCAACCCTAAAAACTGTAAAAGAAAACTTTGAATCTTAGAATATTATTTTCATTAATTATGGAGACTTCTGGTGTAACACATTTATGTTAATTCTTTTCTTAACAAATGAAAAAGCCAGCCTTGAGATAATTATTACTATTAAACAGATAACCATGAAATTAAACTGTAGGAAATTAAGTATTTCTGAGCCTAGAGCTCTGAGCTGCTGAATAGCTGATTTGTTTAATCCTTTTCTTGGCAGAGTTGAAAAGAATAAATGTGAGAAGCAAGCACGGAAATCTAATTTAGTGAAGTCAGTTGACTTTGATAATACAACTAAGTGCATTGCATAGTAATGAGCAGACCATTTCCACTTTCTGCCTTGAAGTCCTTCTGCATTTTCTTGCTCAGTTATGAGTTCCCACCATCTGATACGCTGAGCAGATGTCTCACAAAAAGAGCAGGTTATGATAATGCAGCTGGTCCAATTTGATCTAGTCTAGGGAGCTATTAGCTGAAAAATTTACTTTCTGGACAAAAGTGTGTTTTCCTGTGATGGGTGTCTTATTTCTACTGGTTAAATTGATATGTAACCATTAAGTTCTAATATTTGTGTTAGCAAAGAATATGGAGGGGAAAATGGGTTAACTGTAACTTTCCAAAAGTACTTAACTAAAAGTATGGTAAGAGAGTGTACCCAAGTGTTCAGTAGAAAATGTGCTGTGTGACAAGCATGCAGAAATGATGGTAAGAGGTAGCATTGTTGTAAAAAAAGTGTTTAATGTTTGTTGGATTCTCATGTTATTGAATGAGCACATGGCACTCGTGCACAGAGCCTATTACACTACCCTTAAAGGAAATGGGAGACAGCGGAGGAAAGTCACAGTGTAGTCAGTAACTACAGTCATGAGTAGCACAGCTAACATGAAAGGGAACTCTGAATTTTGTATTTTGCAAAGGTGTCACAATGTAATTTAAGGAGAACAAAACCAAAACATTTTCAGTCCTCCAATTTTTGATATTTTAAAATTGTTATGTTAAATGGTTTGATGGAACCTAAATTCAGAGCTCATTTTCTTATTGGAAGTACCTTTTGTGTTACTGTAGTTATATACTGTAATATCTTGCTAAACCTTCTTTCTGCTTTTATATCTGGCATTGCAAGCTGCATTTGATCATTGTACCTTACCACTACATTTTGTGGTTATTTTAAATGCTCCTTCTATGAGTGTTAACATTCTGAAGACCTGGACTACAGCTTCAAAGAGCAGGGCACGGTGTCTTGGTTTTCTTAAAACTGTGTTATTTTGTCTTAATGTGTAGCTGTCATTTAATATTTATTAATGGTGATTGCTGCTTGAATAACAATGCCTATACAAGGCTGATAAAAGTTAACAGTTACTTGGATTGTGAAGTCCTAAAAGAATAATCATTTTGTCCCCTGCCCTTGTCATGAGGCATGTAAGGTATTTTGCTGGGTTGGGAGCTCTCTGTACTGTGTGCTCTATAAGGGGTACATCAAACATGGGAAGACTGTGTGACTTGTGAAAATCTGGGTTGTATGGTTGCTGGTGACTTTCTTGTTAGAATAAATACAATAAATACTCTTGGCTTTTAAACTACAAAGGTGTAGAATGATCAGTTTGCTTCTGGTGCTTCACGTGGTAAAGTTAAAAATAAATCCAACGTTTTCTCAAGTCCATTGCCATACTGACAGAAGTTAATCAGCAAGTGTTGTCTGCTGGCTTTCCACAGGGTGGAGAATGCCTGCACCAAACTCGTTCGGGCAGCCCAGATGCTGCAGGCAGATCCTTATTCAGTACCAGCTCGTGACTATCTCATTGATGGATCAAGAGGAATCCTTTCTGGAACATCAGACTTGCTGCTGACGTTCGATGAAGCAGAGGTAGGAATCCCAGCATGACTGACGTAGGTGCCTGCACAACAGTTGTTCATTAAAATGTCCCCCTAAATAGATTAGCCAAACCAAACTATTGGATAGATTAATGAGGGTTTGACCATTTTAGCTTGATTGGAAGCATATTTGCATTCCTTTCTGTCAGAAGGAACTTAGACTTGTTGCTCTGTTTTGTTAGGAGCATTTTTGCATGACATAATGTTTAGGTGTTTCCTGTGATTATTGCTCAGAAAGGCCAGATCTCATCAACTGTCTGATATCTTCCTGATGCTTTTATGTATTCCCTTCACCATACCCATTACTGATCCTTATATTTTCTGTATCCCTTCACTGAAAAGCCCTAGGCCACTTTCTAAGTGTTTGTCTGGCTCATTAGCTCTGGCAATTTAATTGGCCTTGGGGCATGAGAGGTAATACAAATTTGGACTGGCTGGCTGGTCAGGCAGAAGATGTATTCTGATAAATCTAACAGTTGCTATGTTTTGGCTGCTGCACAAGCCGAAAACTGACTCAGAAGTGCTTTTTGTCCATCCTCTTATGTACAAAGAAATCCATAGTTGCAAGGAAACGTAAATGTCATATGTTTGAATTTTTTTTTTTGGTTACTAATCATAGTTTTGATGCCCTTTCTGGGGATGTGGGGTCTTGCTCATTTCTAAATAAGAAATATGCTACAATGAAGAGATAAAGCTCATGCTTTTTGAAATGCTGATGTTAATCCTAATTTTGCAACAATCTGTTAACCTATGGAATTGTGTTGCTCTTCTTGCTGTTCTGTGTGGTCTAACATTGTATTCTTGTCTCATTTAATCAGCTCATGGCACTGTTAGCATGTTCCTCTGAAATGAGGAGAATGCCATGAGATTTCTCCGTGGCAGTTCTGATTCTCATTATTTTAAATGTTTTTTAATAGAGTTGTTACAGGACTTTCAAGGAAGTTAATAGCTTTTAATCTCTGTTTCTAGTGTTTAGGAAATGAATTGACTTTTGTGAAGTTAATGCTTTGTGGAACTCGCCTGACAACTCCTTGTTAACCAAAAGGAAGACATTAGTCAGGAACAATTGACTTTTCACAAGTACTGAAGTTGGCATGTGTCTGTCCTATGTTTTAATATAAACTAACATTGGGACAAACTGAAATGTGTTTCTGAGGAAGCTTTGATCTGTTCCAGGTGCTGAGCACTGCATGTGGTTGGTACATATTAAATGTTAATTAATGTTGCTCTTTGATAAGAATTTTATGTAGTGATGTCAGAAGTTATGTGGTTCAGGAAGTTAGAAGATTTACTGACTGAGAATTATTTTGGAATCAAATGTGAACTGAAAAAGTTAAGCTGAGGCAGAAGTCCAGAGGTAAATAAAGTACAGCCTTCACAGATTTGTCTTCCTGGAAAGTTTGAGGTGTTGGATCTGTCTTCCTTGCTGGAATGCTGAGTAATGCTTTATCCATATGTAAAGCTGTATGGTGAATGATACTTCCTCTGAAAGCTCCAAGTCTGCTTTCTATGTAGTTTTGCTTTGTGATTTGAGTTAAGTATTTTAATTGATGAAATTGCAATGAAAAACTTCAAGCATGACAGCATACATAGATGAAGTTCTTTCTAACTTATTTTCTCAATGCTATCCTTCATTTATCTTACAAAGTGAAAACATTGGAACATTTTTCTGAGTAGTGGATAGCTGATTAAATGTTGGCTTGTCATTACAGAACTTGACTCATGTCATTTTGGGTAACTTAAACAGTATCTCAGACCTTTGAGATTGCCCATTTGTCATGTTAGCAAATGCTATAACTAAACTGTTCTAATAACAGGTTTGCATTTCTAATTCAAGTGTAACTTAGCTTTACCCAAGAAATAATGGCATGTTCCTCTTTTAGGTCCGTAAAATCATCCGTGTCTGCAAAGGAATATTGGAATATCTCACTGTGGCAGAAGTGGTAGAGACAATGGAGGATTTGGTGACTTACACGAAGAATTTAGGGCCAGGTTTGGTTTATTCCAGTCTTTCATAAATATACTAAGTATAGTCTTTTCCACTACTTTGTTTTCCCTCCAACACCTTCCTCACCCAAGTTTTGAATGTTGGGACAATGGTAAAGCAGTTGCTTTGGAAGTTTCTATTGGAAAGACTGACTCTTTGTGTTTCACAGTCTCTTGTAAGAAAGCAGATGATGTTGATAAATTATATGTGCTACATGGATGATGTGTACTGTGCTTTTCCTATACTGTGAAGGAAGGAAGCATGCATTAGTAAGGACAAAAAACAACAAAAAAAAGAAAAAGCTGTGTAACTAAGAACTCACAGATATAAAATCCATTAAGCTGATAAAATGTCTGTACTGACTGAGATAGTTAGGCCCAGTAGGAATTTCTTGAAACAGTATAATCTACATGTCATATATTAACATCTTAATGAGGTTGCAGAAACAGCTGTCTTGAACTATAATACAAAAGTCCAGCTGTTATGGCAGTTCTTTTTTCGCTCTTTAATGCTCCTTTACTCCTTGTTTACTTCACTGTGTTAACTTACACTTTCAGTGATGGAAGTGATTGGTAAGTGAGGAACTGCTATCTCTATCTCTTTATTGCTATAGAGGAAACCTACCATTAATCTGTGTCATCTGCTATTTGAAATGCTTTAGCTTCAGCATGAAGTAGTTAATATAAAGTATTTAACAAAAGCATTCTGTAAAATTGAGATGTGGTGGTGGTAGGAAGTGTAGGAAGATGTTGGAATTAAAATTACACTGAACTGAAGAATGCTTATATAAAAACCTCAGGAATCTAGTTAGTACTTTATATTTATAAATACATGTGTAATGTAGCTAAGTGATAAATGAAATGAGCAAGAGCTGTCATGGCACAGAGCATGTTTGTAGATTATCCTGTTTTTATTTAACACACATATACTTGACCTTGGTTCTAGATGTGGAAAAACTTAAAAGTATGGAGGTAAAGTGTTCTCTAAAATTTTATTTCCCATCAGAAGTTACCTTCAAGTTTTTGCAGAAAAAAGATTAAACAAAAGGGGCAATCTTCTCTTTCCCTGAAACTTTTTCTTTGACTTGGTATATACACTTTTAGTTTCCCTGTGGTTATTGTCTTACATGTCTTTAAAATGGAAGTTTCCCCTAGCTTCAGTTTGCTCTGTTTGGCTCAGTTACCAGCATTTGGGTCTTTTCACTGAACCTCACAGGCATCATTTGCTGTTATACGTGTATGACAGAGGTCTTGGGCAAGTGTCTTGGTTTCTTAGAGTGAGATGTAGGCTTGTTACCTTTATTGCAAATAATCTTCTCTAAATTCGTGGTATTCTGAATAAATAGTGAACCTTGTACTTCTGGAATGCTGCAGAAGGTCTGTCTTTGCCTGAGCTGGCTGCTGCTCAACATTTGCAGCCTGTGCCCACAAAACTTAACGCCTGCAGTCCTTGTTCCCTGTAGTTCTGTTAATGGGCATCCAAACTCGGCCATTCATGTCAGTACTGTATGATAATAGGAGTATGAGCAGGTACACTTACATCAGGGAAGTGCTTACAGGTTTTATGTTGGAAGCAGAGGGGGGAACATGATTACATATTAAGGCTTTTGTCATTTAAAAGGAAAGGTGGTTCTGCACAGCTTGCTCTCCCTGTGCTGTCACTGTGAGGATGCTGCTACTTTTCAGTGATGTCATGAAAGCAGTGTTAAGATGCCTAAGATACGAAGCAGCAGACAGGTAATTCAGCCAAAGAACACACAGCTTCCTTCCAGTTTTATACCCTGTAGGAGGAGTAGAACCACAACAGCACCAATTTAAATAATCTTAAGTTTTTATGAAGCTGTGTCTGAAGTTTTCATGTGCACTATGTGGTAAACTTCACAAGTCTTAGCTATTGAAAATAGCTCTACTCTAGAATAAATTTCATTCTTTTCAGGCTTCTAGGGTACTGAAATATTTCTATCAAATATGAAGTATAAATAAATACAGTTCCTGACGTCTGGTAGAACCTCAAAGCAAACAAACAAAATCCTGGTATTTCCTTTTTCTGTCCTTCACTTAAGGCACGGATCAAATCTTAAGAGAAAAGATGACATCCTCCCCCCCACTCTAAATCAGCTTCCAGTGTTCATTCAGTGACTTCATGTCCTAAAACAGTAATTTCAAGTATTGTCCTATTTTATTGATAGGATTTTAAATCCAGAATTTTAAGTAGTCTATTCTACTTCACGTAGTGGCTAGGTTTTGAACAGGTGACTTCTCTGAAGTACCTGGAATGTATTTAAAGTAACAGCTGCTAGCTAATAAAAAACTTTTAGACTTCAATATACTTTTCATCAATCATTATGCCTTATTCTTGTTTAGAAATCTCAAGTGTTTCAATGTTCAATTACTTTAATCCTTAGGAATGACAAAGATGGCCAAAATGATTGATGAGAGGCAACAGGAATTAACCCACCAAGAACACAGGGTGATGCTGGTAAACTCCATGAATACAGTGAAGGAGCTATTGCCTGTACTTATTTCAGGTATTTTTTGCTTTGCTTTTTAATACCATTCTGAATTACTGTTTGGAACTGGAGTTCCGATGTCTTATGTTTATTAAAAATAACCTCAACATCTGTAATCAGTTGCAAGTAACTCTGCTTCTTGTATTAAAACTACAATCTCTTTGAGATAAAATGGTCCATGCAAAAGAAAATGTTCCATGTAAATACAGTAGAAAGTCAACTTGACCACTGATTGGTTCTTGTACCTGTTTCTAATCTCTGGTATTTTCACAGCTATGAAGATTTTTGTAACCACAAAAAATTCTAAAAGCCAGGGAATAGAAGAGGCCTTGAAAAATCGCAATTTCACAGTAGAGAAAATGAGTGCTGAGATAAACGAAATTATTCGTGTATTGCAACTCACTTCCTGGGATGAAGATGCCTGGGCAAGCAAGGTATTTTCATATCTAATTTTTGTCTACTGTGTTTTAGCCTTATAAACTTGAGCTTTTGAGACCACTGAAATAAGAATTTGTGTATCAGTTTTGTAACACTGTGTAATTGCATGCTATAATCTCTTCAAGGTCAAGTATCTTCAGAGATAAAGATATTAATGTATCTTTCAAAATGAGCTTTCTCTCAATAAGCAAAGTTAAACTAGTTGGCCATTTGAAGGTGGTTCAGTGGTTTACTGCAACTCAGTGGTCCAACAGAAGACAGATATATATTCACGCTTTAGTTTTGGCATCATTAGGAAGTCCTGGAATGCAGTGTGTTCCACTCAGAGAAGGATTTTTTCCCTATGTGTAACTACCCTACCTAATCATTTTTGACAGAGGAAAGTTAGGTATAAAAGCTACTGTTCTGTACATTCAACTGGTCTTGTAGCTAGGCATTCCTAAGTGAGATTGAGATTTTCCTTCTAGATCCTGCTAGAAAAGATAGGCTACTGTTGTATTCCTTGTGCAAAAGGCTTGGAATTGAGACATTTTAGTCAATTTTCGAGGATTACTCTTTGAGCAACTGCTCCTTTTCCCCCTGCCTCATTTTTATTCTGGACACATGAGAGTGAATTCCAGGTGTTCGTCTTGTCCCAAGGAACCCTGTTAGATTGAGCAGGCGTTGGGGGTGAGTGTGGTGCCTGTGAAGCTGGCTTATGGACAGGATCAGTTCCTTACAACTCAGCGTTCAGCTGTGTGAGTGACTGCAGCCACTTACCTGGAGCTCAGTGCTGCTCTGAAGTGATGCTGAAGCTACTGAAATGTCTAGAAGACTGTAAAGCAGGTCTGACAGAATCATGAAAATGGTGTGGGCTTACAAATAAATGCGTAACTGAAATTCCTGACAAGTTTTTTTTTTTTGAGTAATTGAAAGTAAATTGCTGAAGGTATTTTTTTAGGGGTTAATGCTATGAGCAACAAATAAGCATAAATATCATTAAAAATTTATTGAGACCTGAAGCCAGACTGGTTAGCGAACAAAGTCTTGCAGGAAATCTAACATGGATGTAACCAAGACATAAAATCACTTTGGCCTATGTTGTTTGGCACTTGACCCTTAGTTTGCCTCTTGAGTAATTTTGTCACTGTCACTTCCTTATTATGACTACTGTATGCATCTTTGTTTTTGTTGTCCTGTTTCTTACCCTTTTCTCACCTTTAGAAGGTAAGCGTTTCCACACCCTCCACCTGTGCCTTGTACTAAACCCCAAAAGAGCATGTCTGTGGGATTTTGTGCTGTGTGCAGACTGTGTGCTGTGCAACCTCTTCGTGTGCCAGCTGTGACACTGGCATATTTACTTACATATATACAAAGTTTTAAAAGGATCGTAACAGCTCTGTCTAGCTGTGTGTGGAATTGGCTGTCACTAAGAATGGTAATTGCAAGCTGATCTGCATTAAGACTTTCTGAATCTGATTAGAGTTAGGGCAAGATTTTACAGCACATTCTTGCTGAATGCTTTTGTGTTAATTTATGTTATGAATCTCTGAAGTGACAAATAAAGGGCCCAGTCATGCAGGAACGAGCTTTCTGCATGGCCAGAAAGCTTTATTAAGTCAGGAATTTTGTCTATTCCATAGTGTTTTACCCACAGCCTGCCTTCAGTTTAGATGGTTTGTTTCTTTAGTTCTAGGCCTAAGACTGAAGTCCTGTATGGTTACTTTTTCAATTCAGTTTTATTTTTGGGTTTAAGCTTTTCAGTATTTTATGAAATAGGAATACAGTTTTATTTCACACAACAAATTTGGAAATTTTTGTGGTAAAGAAAAATGTCTGTTGGAAAGAGTTGGCAATTTAGCCTTAGGAAATTCTTACTCATCTTGCTAGTGAGGCAGATTAATAAAGGATTTAATTAAGAAAACAGTTGGTATATTAGCAGTGTTTCCTAATGGAAAATGTTGGTTGTTACGCTTAATGCATAAATATGTTGTGTGGATTAGTATAATCGAAGTATCATTCTGTTCCGAAGTGAGAACTTTTTAGTTGTATTTTGTTTTTGAATTAAGGTATGCTGATGATTTGGAACTGTAGCACTGGGCATTAATCAAACAGTGATGACAAAGAATTTGAATTGAAAAATGCAGTGGGATGAAGAAGCAGAAACTAGTTTGCTAATGGGCACCTATTACAGACCTTATCCTGTATTTGCACACATATCTAACAGTTGACTTATTTTGGGAGGGAGATGAAGGAGCTGTTTAGTTGTAGTTGAGGTCACTGTTGCATGCATGTTGTGCCTGGTGGTCAAAGGAAAGATTTTCCCCATGCTTTTCTGGATTAAAGTAAGGCATTTGGGGATGCCCAGCCTTGAATTTTTATCTGTGTAGTACATGCTGTTGATGATGTTGGAGTTCATTTTATGTTTATTACTCTATCTTGAGTTATTTATACCTTGAACTATCACAATCTGTCTAGAGATAGTGGAGAATAACAAGGTATGGAGCCAAAGTTGTAGGTTTTGTAGAAGTTGTAAGGAAACTATTTTGTTGGTCTTTCTAGGCTCTGGAATGCACATTATTATTACTGGATTGCACTAATCTCTGCTTATGCTGGATTTTAAAAATAGTATGGTGCTTTAGAATTGAAATGCTATTTTTGGCCAAAATCTTAGGGAAAAAAGTTTTATTTCTTTTTTCATTCATAGTTTTGAACTTTTTTCCTTGAATTTTCCATTTACAGAGGAATTTAGTTTTCTCTTGTATATTATTAGCACTTATTTTAAAATAAATTTGAAGTAATACTCAATTCAAACATCTTCCATTTCCATGGAATTGGAGGGGGTTAACAGTTGTAAGAAGCTGAGAAATACCTATTATCTTGCAGGATTGAACCGTGAATGGTGACTAAGCTATCTAACCTGCCAGAACACTGGCTTTGCCTATTTCTTCCAACATTGCCTTCTTTGGTCATGAAATGCAGATATCCTTAGACTAGACCACTTTATTGAGTCAGAGGTTGTGTTTTACATCCAGCAAGGAATTGTGTAGGATTTATTTTGCTCTTTTGCATAACAGAGCCAATACCACCTGCTCCCTGAATAAGCTCAAAATTCTTGGTAGTGGCAGAAATGATGCATAAAAGTGTCTTAAATATTTGCTTTAGGAATTGATTTGGAAAAAATCCAGCTTACTCTTTTCCCTTCAGACAGTGTTGCCCTAGTTGTTTAACTTGATTAACTGATATTGTTTCTCTCTTCTGAAAATGTAATAGTGCTGATTTTGTTAATGAAATTCCTTCTGCCGTCAGGGAAACTGTTGGCAGGGAGAGGAGGGAAATAATCAATTTTTGCTGATAAAACTATAAAAATTTTTTGCAGGATAGCTGTAGGATTTAAAAAAAAAATTCATGCTTGCAACTGATATTCTGTTGGCAAATCCCAAAGAGTTAAATTTTAAACATATTTAGCTGTTTAGGGAGGAATAAGGTATTTAAATGGCTACAGAAATCAAGACTATCAAGACCCTTTGAAGCAGTGAGACCTTGAGCAAGTTGCTGTGTTTTTTTAGATGGACTGTTTCTGCTTTTGTCTTCCTTCTTTCTTAACAGCCTGAATTGGTGGGCAAGTCCAGACATTTCAGTATGGCTACACCTTTGTTACTGGCCAAGTATCTGACAGGAGACACAGCTTTGGCAGAAACAAAAGTCCTGTACCAACAAACCTAGTTAAGGATTGATTCTAGTTTTCTATTGCATTACTCGGCTCATTGCAATGAAAACAACTTATCAGGCTGAAGGGGGATTCCTTGGGCTGTGAAGATGGGAAATTGGTGCTTTAAGAGCAGTTGTATTGAAACACTTCAAATGCTATGCTAGGATTCACCAGGTTGTTTTAAACAGGAGAAGGGGATGGTGTTTTGCCAACATGAATGCAGATATGGCACACAGGAGAGCGAGACTTACCCTGCAGAGCAATCCAGTTATGTAACTTCATATGACAGGGCAGATGGATCCTGCTGCTGCTTGGGTGTAGTCCTGGCAATTACAAACTCATGAATGCAAAAGCTGGAGCACCCATGATTTTGTCCTCAGATGTTAGACTTTAGATTCAGAGGCTTCTATATAATTCTGCTGAAATTGCAACCCTGCAGGCAGCTGAGACAGCACAAAAGCCTGTGAGAGTAAAAAGGGAGGGGCAAAGACAGTTTTCCCAACCCTCTTTTCTCTGCCCACACCTACCATCTCACTGACACAGTAAGAAACATCTGTTGCCTTTTAAACATTTCATTTAGTTGTTTCAAATTAATTCTGGGTAGACAGGCCAGACATAGACCATTCATTTCAAACTAAAGTGCCTTCAGCCTGATATAAACAACAGAAAACAGTAACACCTACTTTCATTGGTAGTAAGATTTAGATATGCATTTGGAAAATTTCATTAATATTTACTTGTCTCTTATCATACATTAAATGCACAATTCTCAAGCTATAAAGAAGATGACTTTTAAAATAATGAGCCCATCTCCCACCCCTAGCTGCATGTCCTACCTTTTGGAAATTTTTTCAAACAGGTCCTGACTAACTTCTGAGACAGAGTTTCTAGATTTGAGACCCAGTCATCCAGGTGAAAATAATTCTGCTTTTGGTGCTCTCTCTCAGGCTGTGATTCAAGAGCCTTTAAAAATATTCAGCAGTGACAAATGACATTTTAGAAAGTTGATTGCTGAATTGTATTCTAGCACCTTATGAACAGCTGACAGACCAACATGCCTGAATAAAAATGCCAGAATATTCAGCGTTGTATCTTTGAGACTAAGCATGCAGAATGAGCAACTCCACAGAAATGTGGCATTTCTTTAGTGTTGTCAGGATAGCACATGCTATGGCAGGTGCTGATCACTGATAGTAGTAGGCTCCTATTCAAAAGGTTGGATGTGAGCAGTCTGATTCAGATGATAATATGAGAGCCAGGCTTGTTTTTGTCATCTATATACCAATCATGGGATGTTAGATGCATTTCATATAATTTCCATGATAAAAAGCTATTTTGGCTTTTACACAACTTCTTATCTAGGTGCTTGTTACGGTTTTCACTGTCCTGCCGTTTATGTAAGATGGAAAAATTGTGGCCTCTAGTGGAGAGATGGCACATGAACAATGAACAGTGTGCAGAGAAATCAGAATTGGGAGTTTGTTTCTCCTGCAGCCAGAGGTGTTGGATAATAGTGGCATACTAGTAAAAGAGCTTCTTTGATGCCTCTGGCAGAGGAGTTCAGTTTTAAACACTCACATGTGAATACGTGTGTTTATCTCTAAAGACATTCAACTCTGTATCTGAGATTTTCAGAAATTAGCTGGTAGTCTTATTTTTCTGTAAACAGTAACTGTTAGATTTCAATCAGCAGAGCAGGTGAAAAAAGGCAGATGTGCAGCCTCTTACACTGAATAAGTAGTAAAATTCACTGGCCAATTTCCATCTCTGCAAAGTTTACTCCAGTTACATTGCAACTTTTCTATGTGCCATGATGTAAAATGGAACTAACTCCAAGATGTGTGCTTATTAGAGCTCCAACTTTGGAAATTAAAGCACTAGTAAATAAAGAAATAGAAAAATCACTAAAATTGCATGCACAGTTTTTGCATTTTGAGTGAAATGAAAATGTCTGTTTTAACTGGAAAGAAGCAATTATGACCTGCTAGTTTGAAAGTGGGTTTTGAGCTGCTTATACGAATGTGTTTTTATAAATAGACTCTGCTTTGAAGAACTTCTGTCAGCTTGGGTTGCATTGATTACTTGTGCTTTGATTTTTTGTTTTGAGAATCATTTTGCTGGTTTCTCTTTTGTAAAGGACACTGAAGCCATGAAGAGAGCTTTAGCCTTGATAGATTCAAAGATGAATCAGGCAAAAGGTTGGCTGAGAGATCCAAATGCACCTCCAGGTAATATTTAAACAAAAATGATAGTATAAAGTATTTTGATTTTTGAAGGCCTTATTATTTCTATTGTTTTAGACAAAACTGTCTTTGAGCATTAATAACCCTTACACAGTGGATCATTCTGAAGGAGCCTGTATTTATTCCTTTCTTTAGATATTGGATATTGAACAGGTTGTGTCTAATGACCTAGAAAGCTTTGCTGCTTCTCAGTGGCCTAAAAGATATATATTCTATGGAACATACATGTTCTTAATTTGCATTCCAGCAGTAAGCCCAAAAACCTAGGAATTGAATTGAACAGTACTTAATTGCAGCTGTGGCTAATATTTAAAATCTCTTCTATTGTATTTTCAGATTTTTATCTAACAGGTATTTTGAGATTTACCTAACAGAGTCTCTTTAAGTGTTTTTCTTTCAGTCTTGACATAAAATTTTTAGTATTAAATTTTGCCTTAAATACTCCTAACAATTACCTTTACTTATATAAGGGGTTTGTTTACCTTTGTATGTATCTTTCAAGCAAATAAAATTTGATAGAGGCCTTTTTCATTTGAATGTTGAAAGACTTCATCAGAGGAACTTCCTCTGAAATCAAAGCCAAACTACTACAGTTGGAAAAGTTGGAGTGAATTGTTTTTTGGTGTGTGTCTCAGTTTTTGATAAACGTAGTTTCATGACCGAAACGAATGCAGTTCATATGTTGTGACATGATGACACCAGGAGTTTTCCCGTACATGTGAAGGAATGTCTTTGTTGCTGTACTGACTGAGCCTGTGTCTCAGGGGACGCTGGTGAGCAGGCCATAAGGCAGATCCTGGATGAAGCTGGCAAAGCAGGGGAGCTCTGTGCAGGCAAGGAGCGCAGAGAGATCCTGGGCACGTGCAGAACCCTGGGGCAGATGACGGATCAGCTGGCTGAGCTGCGGGCCAGGTAACGCTCTCACCTGCCATGGACACTTCTCCAGGGCTATTGGAATGTCTCTTCTGAACTTGCAGTTGTCACTTCCTAACCTGTAGGAGAGCAGGCCAGAACTGTATTTTACCTTTTTTTACTTCATTTTCTTCTTTTCTGATAAGAATACTATGTTTTAAGAAGAGAATTGTTAAATATACAACATGATGATCAGAACTGCTCAGGTAGATAATTCTGAGTTTGCTTGCTGTCAAACACATAACCTTCCTCCAAATAAGGCATAAATGAAATTTTAAGCTCTCCTGTTAAGTCTGTTCTTCAAAGAGGATATGCCCCAATTGCTGGAAGATACATGCATATTTACTTTTTAGGTGTTTTTTGGGATGTTAGACCACATGTGGTGGTTGTTATTTATCCTACGTGGACAGATTCTGCTGAACTTTGTGTGTCACATGATTGAGGCAGCTAAGACATTTTCTTTTCTTCTTTATTGACTTGCTGTCCTTACTTAGATGTGGTGAGACTTTAACTCCTACAGATTCTGACTCTCTGCAACAGTCTATAAATGAGAAGAGGCCTTGTCTTGGGTACTTTAATGGAACTGTATCCTTAAATAGCTGTACTTTGTGACACTGAAAAAATGTTTATTCTTCTGAGAATGCTAAGTGTCACATTCTGGAATAGGGAAAATATGCTCTTAATTTTTCTCTCTTCTGTTCCTCAGTTATTTTTTGTTTCCTTAGGGAGAAAACAAAATCTGATTCAATACTGTATCTCTTGCAACAATTGCTGGGAATACTCATAAACAGGTTTTGTTGCCTCTTCAGTAGAAAATAGCTTTTGTCAGTCCCGAGCTGAATCTGTGGTGCTCTTCTTGTCTCGGGCAGAGGACAGGGTGCTACGCCCATGGCTATGCAGAAGGCCCAGCAGGTGTCCCAGGGGCTGGACTTGCTCACTGCCAAAGTGGAGAATGCAGCCCGCAAGCTGGAGGCCATGACCAACTCGAAGCAGGCCATTGCTAAGAAGATTGATGCTGCTCAGGTACCACTAGTGATGCATAAACACTTCAGATGATGACATTACTGCTGTTGGAGCTGTTATACTCAACTACTGTAGTTGTTTCCAAACAAAATGCAGTTACTTGGTAGGAGGAGCGTAGAGGGGATACTTGCTTTATCAAAGAAAAATCATAAATTCAGTAATTTACAGCATTCTGTGAGTTTTGCTTCAGTTGATGATCTTTTTTGGTAACTTAGATGGCATTACTACAAATTTCAAGGTTATTAAACTAAAATGATGGAACACCCTAAATTTCCATATAAACTAACCTTATTAAAGAAAATAATAGAAGAGTTTCAGATTAAGAAGACTTACTTTTGGATAAAACTAGAGCCCTTTCTTTGTGCTCTGTTTTAGGAGTGGAGTTCAGGATTTAGAACTTCATATTAATGACAGAAGCAAAACAATGTTAATGAAACTGCATTTTCTTTCAATTGATCCTTTATTTTTGTAACTCTTAATATCTGTCAGTGGTCGGTCTCTTACTCAGTGATGGTTATGATGGTCATTAAATAATGAGCCTTCTGTATAGACACCTTATGTAAATGTGTATATGTGTCTATTATTATCAGTATATAAAGATACATCAATATTACATACGTGTCAAATAAAATGGTAATGGGATGTTTTAGGAAGAGCTCTGTGAAAATACCTGACTGGGCTCAAGAGCATCTGCATTTTTTTTCTGAAAGCCACATACCAGTGTCTAAAGGCACTAGTTCAGTTTTACTTCTAAAATATTGTTGGCAAATGTTGAGGGGAGAGAGAACGTAAAATCTTTCGGGAGATTTTATCTAGTTTGGCGTTTTTTTCAAAACAGAGAAACTGTGAGACAACAGAATAATTGCATGGTACCTACAAAACAGAAATTGCTTTTGAGAAGTAGTTTCTGTTAAATAAAGTTTTGGAAGCTGTATTGGTATTTCTTTCTCTGTAAGAGCATGTCTAGAATAAACATCACTTTTTGTCTTCACTTGTACACAACTTCTTTCTATAAAGAATTGGCTTGCAGATCCTAATGGGGGCAGTGAAGGAGAAGAGCATATTCGGGGAATTATGGCTGAAGCAAGGAAAGTTGCAGAACTGTGTGAGGAGCCTAAAGAAAGAGATGATATCCTTCGTTCCTTGGGGGAAATCTCTGCTTTGACAGCCAAGCTGTCAGATCTGCGACGACAGTAAGTATTAGCTTTATCACCATTAATTTATTTGAATGACTCTCATGTGCAGTTCACAATGCTGAGCAAGATCAGAATATTGATGGTGAAAATAAACCCTTTTTAGTTGTTCAGCCTAGTGATTTCTATCTCAAAGCCTAACTTGCACTAGCTTCCTTAAAAAAAAGGTAACCAGAGATATATTACATAGAAGTATTTTCTTGCTTTCTACTGCCTGTGGAATATTTGACAAGCAAACCAAAGCCAAAAGTGAGCTTATTTGTACTGTCAAAACAGCAAGGTAATGGGAAATACAAGTTTGTTTATACAGATGGATGTCATCGCTGTTTTTTGCTAAGCAGTTTACTAAATATCAAGGTGGAATATCTACCACTTCCCATCACTGTCAGTGTTCTAAGCTGTAACTACAAACTAAACAAAAGATAAGACTTTCAGCAATTATATTTCTGTATCAGTTTTGCAAAGAGGCTGCTTGAGAATGGCAGAGGAGAAACAGTTACTGTACAAACTGTGATCTTCATCTAAGGCTGGTTGCAATATAGTAACAAGTATTTCTCTTGCTTCATTAGTCAGTTGTTTTAATCAAGTTTTTATTGAGCTTTAGCTGCAGTAGGTCTTAATGTGCTACCTTTTGTCAAGTTTATATATAGCCTTTGGTCTGTGGCTGCTTACTTCCCTGCCTGTCATCTGTATGGCATGATAGCAGTTGCTCGTAAGACAGCCATGGAAATGGGAGATCAGTTCATACAGCAGTACTGGCTATGGCAGTACTGTGCCTTCCCCCAGCTCAGTGCTGTGCTGAACATATGTAATATCCAGGTAGCACAGCAGAGAATTGCTCAGAGTCTCAACTCAAGTGTCAAATTCAACCTTATTTTAAAAGACCAAGTACCTTTCATTGTGTCTTCCTGCTGGATTTGAGACAATCTGTAAATGATCATTATATGACTATACTTTTTTTTTAAATCCTTAGTGGGAAAGGTGACTCTCCTGAGGCTCGTGCTTTGGCTAAGCAAATAGCTACATCACTTCAGAATTTACAGTCCAAAACAAACAGGGCTGTAGCAAATACTAGGCCAGTTAAAGCAGCTGTCCATTTGGAGGGCAAGATTGAGCAAGCTCAGAGGTGGATAGACAATCCTACAGTTGCTGATCGGGGAGTAGGTAAGTGTTTCTCTGTGATTTTTTTCCCCCAGTTTTACAATCAAACTTGTTACTAATTTTTGTGGTGGAAACTGCTGCTCCTGAGGATACATTGAATCTTCACTGATGTGGAGACTTGAAGATTTATAGCTAAGTCCGGACTGCAATTACAGAATTAAGCTGGCCCATGATTCTCTTTGTGTTGTTTCCTAAAGAATGGGAGAACATGTGCTGTAGAGAAGACAAACTTAACATTGCTCCTTGCTTTTCTTATTATGCAAATATTGTATCTGGAATTTGAATTTATACCTACTCCAGCAAATTGAGTAATTAAGTCCTTCAGAGAAGAGAAAAACACTCATAAACCTGACCTAAAAATATAATTTCTTGTATGTTTTCTGGGTTATCTGAGGAGAATGCTAATAATTAAAGAGAAAGGGGATCTGATAATCCCAGTTTGCTCTTGATGAGCATAGAACTGTGGTTCAGGAGTTGCTGGCACTTGGCAGGATACTCATAAGAAAGGTGAGTTAAGAATACAAAAGATGGCAGCAGTGCTGAGTGATTCTTGGATAGTCCGGTGCTGTGACAACTTCCTAAGTAATTTTAAGGTTGATCACAAACTTGGGTTACTTGTGGGTTAGCATTAGCTTGAAATTATTCTTCAGTAGGTCATTGATGGACTTAATACACGATGAATTCTTTTAAAAGAATACTGCAATTGTATTATTGAAAGAACTGAGGATTACATTCCTGTGAATGAGCAGGAAGCATCTGTAAGTGAATGAAGGAAATTACCAATGCTAAAAATAAATTTTTTTACAGAAAAACTTTCAACACACTGTAGAGGCTTTGTAAGGTGTTCCCTACCCCCACTATCCCCTCCAGTCCAGATTACTTGACACTTCTTACTTATGGCTTCTGGAATTCTGGGAGAGGGCATTTGGCTTTTTAAGTTATGTTTTCTACTTGTCTTTTCTTTCCCTCTTGCTGCTCATCTTCTAATGATGTGGGGATGAATTACAGTAACTGGAATTTGCAAGTGCTTTATATTGGAGTCAACAGATCAGTTATGTAGAAATACCTGACAGCTGCCATGGTTAATTTTTGTCAGACCACTCTAGTTAAAAAGGATGCATCTCTAGCCAGAGTTGGTGAATTAAGCAAAAAGTAACAGGGGGCAGTTGAACTCGTCTGTGGTTTTGAGCTGTAATTACTCAATGATGAAATGCAGATCTTTTCTACCACCTAGACAAGTGTTGTTAGAGCCGCAGTAGCCGGGGCGTGTGCAGCCCGTGGCGGCGCCGGTTGCTGCTCCGTGCCTGCTAATGGCCGCTCCCTGTCCCCCGCAGGCCAGGCCGCCATCCGCGGGCTGGTTGCCGAAGGCCGCCGTTTAGCCAATGTCATGATGGGCCCCTACCGGCAGGACCTGCTGGCCAAGTGTGACCGCGTGGACCAGCTCTCTGCCCAGCTGGCTGACCTGGCTGCCCGCGGGGAGGGCGAGTCCCCCCAGGCCAGGGCCATCGCTGCCCAGCTCCAGGACTCGCTGAAGGTAGGAGCTGCTGTCGAGGGGAAGCACACGATACACGGGAGCGCTGCTCTCCTCTGAGGAAGCCCTGTGTGTGAGGCATCCATGGAAACAAAAATGCAGCTAAACACCTGTTGGTTTAGCAGAGGTGTCTAAAGCAAACTTTCTAGAAAGGCCTTGGTATCATGCCATAGGGATTAATTTCAAATGAACAATTTAGAAGGAAAATTTAAGTCCCACTTAAAAGAAAATAGTGTGCTAGCATTGCAAATTTGAGGGGCAAGGTCTCTCGAATCATTCTGTTCATAGCTTCTAATGCTGCTTCAAGGAGTGGTATGTAAGCTTTGTATAGTTCAAATTATGTAAAAAGTGATTAATTGCTCGTACTTTTAATGTAATTTTATCTTAATGTCTGCCATTGGAATGGGCATTTTTCTTGTAAGAGAAGGTTTGATGGGATTTGAACCCCTAGAACTTTATATCCCTCTATCATATGCTAATAATTTTCTATTTTTTAAGGATCTTAAAACACGAATGCAAGAGGCAATGACCCAGGAAGTTTCTGATGTTTTTAGTGACACCACAACTCCTATTAAATTGTTAGCAGTAGCAGCCACTGCTCCCTCTGATGCTCCCAACAGAGATGAGGCAAGTATACCCAGGTGGTCTTTTCTTTCCATGTAAAGCTTCAGTTGTTGTTTAATTTTACCTGAACTGGTATTTTGAAAAATAAATCAGTGTTCTGAAAAACGAATTGGTATTTTTTTCTCAAGTTTGTGATGCTTATTAATTCTGACAACATAATGATTACTATGCAAATCTCTCTGGGCTCCTGGAGACTGTGAATTGTATAACCCTAAAAACAGTGGCAACAGTAATAACATTCAGTAAATGGCAAAAATGTCTCCCTGTGGTGTTGGTACCACATGGCCTTCAGTGGGCTAAAAATTCTTGTGCAAAAACCACTGACATAGTAGTTGGTGGTTTTTTATATCTCAGCATTACATAAGCTGATTACAATGGTCAAATTCATGCCAGAATTAATCAACAGATTAACCCTGTTCTCTTGCTGGATATTGTTTCCTGTACTTCAAAGCCACTGGCTGCACATGAAGTACCTAAAATGCAGTGTCTGGCAGTTCTGTTTGGCTACTTTGGCTTTTGGCTACATGATCAAACTAATTCCCAAGGCCTTGGAGAATTCAGCTTTATGGCAAGATAGCTTTTTGTCCAAGTATTCTGTTCCTTGAATATCTGAGGACTGTTGAAAGGAGGTAATTTTTTTCCAGTGTGAGTTTTTAGGGTAAACCCCTTTATTTATCTTTCATATATAGTTACTCTTGGATTATGGGTTTGAAGATGAATCTCTGAGTTAAAATAGTTTTAATAGTTTATTTCTTGCAGCAGTAGTCATCAGGAATTACTGAACTTCATACCTTGAAGCTATGAAGTGTGTATGTATCTCCTTACTTGTCCCACTGAGTTAGTAAAGAATCAAGTCTGGTTATGTAAAGATGGAAAAAAATAAAATGTATTGAAAGCATTTGTGTCCTTTTGCATCCTCTCAGGATGAATTAAGTAGGGATGTTACGAAGGTGTCTTTGACACTTTGAAAAAATTGTGTATTCTTAAGGAGGTTAGGGGGTTTTTTTAATGTTTTTCTCTTCTGACAACTAGGTGTTTGATGAAAGGGCAGCAAACTTTGAAAACCATGCTGCTAGACTGGGAGCTACAGCAGAAAAAGCAGCTGCAGTTGGAACTGCCAATAAAACCACTGTGGAGGGCATTCAGGCAACAGTGAAATCAGCAAGGGAACTCACCCCACAGGTGCTTGCTGTTAAAAGGGCTTGGGATGACTTCTGGGGAATTTTCCTTATGCTTCTATTCTAGAAGAAAGATTTTAATACCAACAAGGAGCATAGTGCTGACACTCTTAAAATGGGAATGGCAAACATTTGTATACATGATACTAAGTAGAACAAAATGATCAAATGACATATTTTACTCTTCAACTCTTGGACAGAAGTGTCTGTGACTTGAAACAAAATGATTTTGGGGCTTAGTAAAATATGGAAGTGGAAAAAATGCTTTTTTCTTCAAAATAAACTTCTATCTAAATGTTGGTAGTGTAATAAATAGTGTACTTCAGTGCTTTCAAGAGTTGTTTATAAGATAAATTAGTAGGTAATTGAAGTTCCAGGAAAAAGTATTTGTGCCAGCTAATTTCAGAAGTATGGTAGATCTTCAAGGAGCTGGATGTTGCTCTAGAATTAATTAACTAGTTTTTCAAATGTGGAGCTACACATCCAGTCCTGAAAAAGCAAATGCATTTTCAAGAAGATGTGTAATGTTGATGTGTACTGATAATCAAAAATGTCTTCTGTTGGCAGGTAGTATCAGCAGCTCGTATCCTCCTGAGAAATCCTGGGAATCAGGCTGCTTATGAACATTTTGAGACCATGAAAAACCAATGGATTGATAATGTAGAAAAAATGACAGGTAAAGTAGGAATTTTTGTTGAAGATCCTACCTATGGCTAACTAGCTTGTATAGATTTTTCTCCATTGTGTTTGGGTTGATGAAACATGCAAAGAATAATGACTGATTAAAAATAAATTAGGAGGAGTAGGAATGTGCTCTCTGACTCCAGGAATATGTATATGTTACAGGATACACAAAACAGCTGACTTCTTATGTGTTAATACTGAACTGTAGGGGAGCAAATCCTGCTTTAGTTCTTTTTTGGGAAAATCAGAATTCCATAATTTTTTATTGCAGCTGCTATTCTAGCAGTATATCACTGTGACAGCTTGAGGTTTTCTTCTGTATAATCTTGGCATGTTGAAATAGGACAGATAATTAACTGAAGGAAAGAAAACACGTTCAAAATAATGTAACAGCTCGATGAACGCAGAGAATAAGACAAAAATACTGATCCTGCTGAGGCACTGAAATGTTTCAGTCCTTCCCAAGGGCAGATCCTTTGCACTGACCTGCTGAACAGCTGACTTTATACTACCTCCTCCTTCATCCCAGTAATTAAATCCTGGGTGTTTTAAATCTCACTGCCTTGTCACTGTGAATCACCCCTATGTAAAAAGCACAGCCAGAGGGATATTTCCTTTGGAATGAATGGGAGAGTACAAAAAGTACTGAATATGCTTAAAGAAATTTGGTGTGAAGAAAGAATCCCTGCTGCATATACTGTGCAAGCCAGTTCTTGACTGAAGCAACATTCCATGGTAGAGGAGTAGGAGCTTGGGATGTCATTTACAAGCTGCAGCACAGTTACTGTCACAGAGGTACAACAGAATCAGAAGTTAAACTGCAGCAGTACATGTGGGCTGATTTCCATGCCCTTCTCTGCTCTTCCCTATGCCCCAGTTTAAAAATACTTACTTTTCTGGTTTTGAACTATCTTTGGAATACCAAATATCCCTTTCCACATATGAAACTAGAATGTTAATGTGTTCAACTTTTATTCTTTTTTTTTTTTTAGGGTTGGTGGATGAAGCCATTGATACTAAATCTCTGTTGGATGCATCAGAAGAGGCTATTAAGAAGGACCTGGATAAATGTAAAGTTGCAATGGCCAACATGCAGCCTCAGATGCTGGTAGCTGGTGCCACCAGCATTGCCCGACGAGCAAACCGTATCCTGCTGGTTGCAAAACGGGAGGTGGAAAACTCAGAAGACCCTAAATTTCGGGAGGCTGTTAAAGCAGCCTCTGATGAGCTGAGCAAAACGATATCACCCATGGTAATGGATGCTAAAGCTGTGGCAGGCAACATTTCTGATCCTGGTAAGGATTCAGCTAATTTAAAATGTGCCTTTTACTGACTAGACATGATGTAAAGTAGTGCTCATTTTTTCTTATACAGCTGTGTATCTCCTTTTATGTAAATATTGTGTACACTTACATCTCAGAATGATGAAATCAAGCTCACACCATTAACTGCTGCATCCTGCTGTTCTAAAATGCTGTCAGAGGCCTTTGGGATATTCAAGGAAAAAGGATTCAGCATTCTAGTATGATATGCAATTTCATATCCTTAATTAGAAGCATTTGTTACTAGTTTTTAGTATTTATATAAAAAAGACAATTTTTTTTTATTCTAAAAGTTGTTCAGGGAATTACTTTGGCTATTGATAGTGATTATTACTCAGCCAAGGCTTTATTTTATGCATGTTGCATATGACACTAATATTTCAAGCATGCAAGTGCACTGTAAATAATTTGGCAGTTTTTAAACACAAATATAAGTGTACTTGGCACAGTACATTATAGAAGTAATTTTTGGGGGTAGTGTTCTAAACATTACCGATTCTATTAAATTGGTGTTAAACTGGTAATGAAATTTTTGTTTAGGTTTGCAGAAGCGTTTCTTGGATTCTGGATACAAAATTCTGGGAGCTGTGGCCAAAGTCAGAGAAGCCTTCCAGCCTCAGGAACCAGATTTTCCTCCTCCTCCTCCTGACCTTGAGCACCTTCATGTAAGTGCAGCTAGTTTGTCATAAAATATGCAGTTGTCATTGATGTGTGGAATACACTGAAATTACTTAAGTATATTACTATTCATTAGAAATAAAAGGTATTGTCTGGCTGGCCATGCATACAAGTAGCCTCAAGTCTAAAAAATACCAGTCCAGCATTCAAAAGGAAAGATTAAAAGATAGTATTTTCCTTAACAGGATGCACTTGATAAACTGTAAAGAGACCTGAGGTCACAAAGTCATGTCCTGCCCTGCCACCCCCCTGGCCTCCACCTTTGCTCTGTTTCACTGCACTGGTGTTTGCCTCCCCAGCTGACGGACGAGCTCGCTCCCCCGAAACCGCCGCTGCCAGAGGGGGAGGTTCCCCCGCCCAGACCACCACCGCCCGAGGAAAAGGATGAAGAGTTCCCCGAGCAAAAAGCAGGAGAAGCAATCAATCAACCCATGATGATGGCTGCTAGACAGTTGCATGATGAAGCCCGGAAATGGTCTAGCAAGGTAAGAAGTTGTTGTAAGTGTTTTGTGCTAAAAGGGTTCTCTTTTATTTTCAGGATCAGCGAGTTTTGTCTTATGGCAGTGTCTTTCATGGACTAAATAGTAAAAACACTGCTCAAGTTCAGAGCGAACTAGGGTCAACTGTTCTAAGACTTAGAATTGCTAGAATGCTTTATTAACATACCCCTGGGGACACAAATATGCCTTGTATGCTAAGCTGTTTGTGATCCTTGGTGCTGGTATTGCCTAGAGAGTCACTAATACTTAGGCCTGTGCAGGCTGACAAGCTGATGCTATATTTAAGTGACTTCGAAAAGGCTGTATGGAAAAATCCATATGGATGTTGGAGATGCCAGCTGCAGGAATCATGAGCTGGTTTGCCTTAATTCTGGAAGAAGCTGCAAGGTACTTTGCAGTTAATGTGATGCATTTATGATGGGAAAAATGACCACATACGGGTGGCCTAGTCTCATTCTTTTTTGGAGTGAGTCACATTCTCTGTTAAGGCTGAAATCCTGAATTTCCTTCCCATTTCAGTGCTATGATGAAGTGTGAATTTGTTGGTCTCGTAAATGCTAGTATCACTTTGTTTTGCTTTCCTCTTATCTCTTCCCTCTCTCCCCCAAGAGCTACATTTTTCCTCTGGCAGAAACTGAGTGCTGAGTAAGAACTTCAGAGACTCAGGCTTCTGCAAGTGTAAATTGAAGGGTCAGAATGTGGCTTTTAAAATCTTACCCTTTCTCTGCTCTAAATTAGGTGGTGAGTAAGGAGACAAACTTGAATAGCTTACAGACTCAACTTTAGTGCTATGGGCTAAAGGAGCATCTGTTTTGGAAGTACAGATAAAATACAAAAGAAGTTCCTGCAAATTTGTTTGGGTGTCTCTTATCCAAAATCAAAAGCTCTCTTTTCCCCATACTTCTGGATACACCAAACACATTTTCATATTACTAAAGGGACAGTACTGGAATGTATTAGTGCTCTCAGAAGGTAATTTTAAGGCTAAAAGCCTTCATTCAGTTTCCTAAAAGTGTTTTGGTGTTGAAATCCCAGAACTGGTAACCTAACAATACAGAATATGTAATAAAACACCTTTATCATATATATACTATACGCATTCTAAATTAAACAGTACAAAGCCAAGCATCAGTCCTTAATACTCCTTGCTGATGATGAAAGAGTTCCAAGCTCAGTGACTTTATTTTATAAAACACTGTGTTCATTGCTGCTTCTTTAATTTGAGACCAATAAACCAGTAAGTTAGCCTGGCATTTGTCCTTCTAATTCTTCTTTAGCAGTATGATTATAGCAATAGGAGTGTAGTTATTCTCACAGTATGTGTTGGGAGAAGTTTTAAAAAGACTTTTGTAGTCTCTGAACTCACCTGATTGGCTGGAAGAGAGATTGATGAGCAGTGCTACTGAGAAATATGGGTTAGACCTGGAAAAACAGAACTGTAAGGTCTTGCCCATATGAAGTCACAGACTGTGTGTCAACTGTCTTTTGCCTTTTTGCAGAATCACTTCAGTCTACTGGTATTTTACCTGTAGTAAAGTGGGGGGTGGGTAAACAAGTACTTTGTCTTTAAAAAATGTTGGTAACATTGTTCATTCTTGTAAGAATGAAAATCTGTTTTTTCTCCTTCTTTGCAAAAGCTCCTCTTCACTGAGTGGCTTCTGGGCTTTCATGTACTCCATTTTTCTCATGGAGCACCAGCTGAACAATGTCTATTGCTTTAGTTTCCCTGGCTTCCCCCTCATTTGGATAAGTCAGAAAATGAGGGATATTTGGATATTTTTTCATTAGATTAACACTTAAATAAAAGCTGCCTTTGAAGGTGAGTTGATTTGGCCTTACAAGTGTTACAACTTCCGAAATTCCTGTATGTTGTTGACATAGATGGGGTTTTTTGCTATAATATTCCATATCTTAAGCAAAACGTAGTTGCAAATGCAGAGTTTTTGGTAAGGGTACCTTTACACACTTGGCTTTAGTTGAACAAATACAGTTAGTAAACTTGTAGAGTATTTTTGTATTGAAATGTTGCTGTTTTATTAATGCCTATATTGTTATACCTCTTACCTCTTCCTTGACATCTTCTCTAACACAATTTATTTGCTTGAACCCTCTCTTTTTTTTTGAAGGTAATGGATACAACATATTGTGGCAAAACAGTATCATATGTTTCATAATCCTCCTTATTAATTAATTCCATTTCAGTCTTCTTTAAGAACTGTAATATTCACAGTATTCATGGCATTCAACATCACCTCTTCTTTTTCCAACCCGGTGTTGCTGTTATACATGTTGTGTGTGGTACCTCAGTGCTCATTTCTACAGTGTCTCCCATCCCATCTCTTTTTGTTACTCTACAGCAAGCAGTGTCAGTGGTTTTTCTGTGCTCCTGCTATCTGCTCTTATCACACA
This sequence comes from Monarcha castaneiventris obscurior, assembly GCA_026261815.1. Taxonomy (NCBI): domain Eukaryota; kingdom Metazoa; phylum Chordata; class Aves; order Passeriformes; family Monarchidae; genus Monarcha; species Monarcha castaneiventris. The sequence goes on from JAMPIT010000886.1 coordinate 21,121,640, forward strand.
TATGAATGGGCTTCCAAACAAAGCTTTGTATCTGCACAAATACCACAGTCATCAGCTGCTGTGCCTGCTCCTGTGCAGTCAGAACGGCTTCCATTGAGACAGAAAATCCATTCATTTCATTGTTGACTTGCCAGTAAAATGTTGTTCTGTGGGTCAGCCTCTCTCTGTATGAGCTGAATGCTCAGATGGAAAATGCTGCTGCATATTTGAATTGTAACTTCTTAATATTTTTGATAACTTTGGTTCACAGGTGAACTCTTTCTTTCTGCTAGTATTATATTCCTTCCCCTTGACCTGATCCTAGAGCTGCCTTCTCAGATTGTGAGAGGCCAAGAGGATGTTTTGGTCACTGAAACTGCTCAGTTTGTGCTCTTCTACCAAATTCTGCTTCTTGTACTAACTGTCCCCTGTTTCTTCACCCTTGCTGCCACCTGCAAAGCCTGATGTGACTGTGATTAATGAAGCGGCTGAGGCTGGTGTAGATATAGATGAGGAGGATGATGCAGATGTTGAATTCACTCTCCCCTATGACATTGAAGATGATTACGAGCCTGAGCTGCTGTTAATGCCAACCAATCAGCCCGTTAACCAGCCCATTCTGGCCGCTGCTCAGTCTCTACATCGGGAAGCAACCAAGTGGTCTAGTAAGGTACTCCTGAGTCCCCGGGGACTGATCCGCGTGCATCCGGCCACTCGGAACGCTGACACATTTGCATCACTCTTGATCCCTGCTGGGCCCCGCCATCCTGAATGAATAAGTGTGTCTGCACTTCATTTTAAGGACTGAGAGTGGCTTCACGAGTTTGCTAGATCTGTTTGTCAGTGCCGGATTGAAGCTTGATTGGGGTCACTTATTAATATTCAAAGACTTTCTCTCCCTTTGCATCTGCCTGGTCTTCTTTGTTATGGCAGTTTTCAAATTGTAATAGGGATTGTCTTCCACCCCTTCGGTTCCTTTTTTTCCATTCATGTGGGCTACCTGGGAAGCCATGGTTAATGGTTTCTTAATGACTTCCGGATACAGCAGAGTATACAGAATTCAAGAAGTCATTTAAGGTGTCTATTGTGCTTGGCCTCAATTGATGCCGTCAATTAACATCCCTTCCAACAAGGAATGGCTTTGTATGGCAGTGTTGATGGAAGAGACTGCCTGACTGCTGGCTTGCACTGGGCTGTATTGCAAATGCTGGTCTTGAGAGAATTCTTTTCTGAAGAAGCTGCACTGAATGCTGTTAGCTGCTGAATTGAGATCCTGTCTGTGAAACCAGTGGAAATCTAACATGAGGTTCAGACGTTCACGAGTAGCCTGTCTTCTGTCTAAGCACAAATGTTTGCAAGACTGGGCACTTTCCATAGCATGCTGCAAAAAATAAGGTTGGTGTCCCGTAACAAACAAAGGTTAGGGGCGCGTGCATATGTGTGTGTATACTTATGTAGATAGTCATACTAAACCATTTTAATAAAAAGGGCTTTAAAAATGTTCTTGTCCTTTTCAGATTCTGGTGCTTGGATAACTTGTTAGACACTGACCCTCCCACGTGAAAACATGGAAAAGCTTTGTGTTATGTCATTTATATCCTAACTGGTTATAGTAGCAAACTGTTTAGCTAATAGATCATGGTAATGAGTAGTTCAGCTGTTTGTGTCACTGTATCTGTAAAATGCCTGGGATATGTTCTTGAACTTGCTCCTAGTGAGTCACAGAAGTGTATGCACAGCATGGAGGAGACCTTGGCTCAGCTGGGTTTCACTGTGGACTCTTTGCTCTGAACTTCATTGGGCATCATCTGTGGGATTATTCCAGGGAAAGAGTGCTAATACTTAAACTCACTCTGCTAATATTTCATCCACACAATAGGAATGCTTCAAGGCACCAAAGAGTTCTCTTTTGACTAACACCTTTCTAAAGGGAATAATATTAATATACTAAATATATTGACAGACTACTAACAATCAATCAGCTAGGTCTGCTTTCCCTTGCACTAGGTTTCTCTTTGGAACGGTGTATAGGAAGTGGGTTTGCCTTGGTCACAATGAATTCACATTTCAAATATTTCTCAGATGTGTTTCTGTGACTGCAATTTTTGATGTACAAAAAAAATCTTGATTTTATTATAAGAAACATCACTAGATTATCTTTTGAACTACCATGTTGTTCTCTCCTGGAAACTTTATTTTAAAGGGAGAGATTGCATAAAAAAGGTTTATTTTCAGGTAGTAACTTTAAAGAAGTAAAAGTTGCATCTCATTTCCACATTACTGGTGACAAAAGTTTTGTATGTCAGATTCTCTTCCATTTGTCCTTTAACATTAGTAACATTAGCAACTTCAGTTTCAGATGCCACTGAAAATTTCATGCTCAGCTGTTATGACTACAACTGGTTTAACAGGTTATTTAGCACATTTTTTTTTTTTACCTTAAAAGAAGTCTTTTTTGCGGGGAAATCTGGAATTTCAAATGCTAGTAACATGCTTTATTTTAAAATCTAGTCAGCAGAGCAGTAACTCATTCCATGGACAAACTAACACTTTACAACTTCTCTTTCAGTTTTGAAGTGAGCTTTTTTCCTGAGTGTTAAGAAAAAAAAAGTCAGAAACGCGTAGTTAGTACAGATCTCCCCTGTTCCTTGAAGAAACCTCTTCTGTGTTCACAAATGGTTCTTCCATCCCTAACTCGTTCAGTGCTGCTCCGCAGACGTTCAGCGCTGCTGAGCGGTGACGTGCCAGCGCCCTGGCAGGAGCAGTGACCGTGTTGTTCCGTGCAGGGCAACGACATCATCGCGGCGGCGAAGCGCATGGCGCTGCTCATGGCCGAGATGTCGCGCCTGGTCAGAGGCGGCAGCGGCAACAAGCGCGCCCTCATCCAGTGCGCCAAGGACATCGCCAAGGCGTCCGACGAGGTCACGCGGCTCGCCAAGGAGGTGGCCAAGCAGTGCACGGACAAGCGCATCCGGACAAACCTGCTGCAGGTAACGAGGGACTGCCAGTGCCTCAGATGCTGCCTTCGCTGTCCTCTCTCACTGGGGGGAGCACAGGAGTCGTGCCAGTAAATCATGGGTGTCTCCCTTGGCTTGTAAATTTTGTCAAGTTCTTAGATCCCATATTTTTAGATCCCATGAGAATGTATATATATGTGTATATATATATGTTCTGTAAAGCTCTAATTTGATGTCGAAAGAGCTTTTGAAAAAATACTGTGCTATAAATACTGATCTGTCCTAAGTCTGCATTGTTTTGTATTTCACTCACTCATTCCTTTGCATCAAAGAATAGTACCAGAAATGCAACACTTCTAAGTTTTGTCAATCTCAGCCAAATATACATACATCATGCTACTCCTAACCAAGCAGACCTTTGAGGAGTATCTGGAAGAATGGAAAAATGTTGGCTCTGTCCCAAATATTCCCAAAGCAAGTAAAATAAGTTTCAAAAATCCTACCAATATTTATCAGATAGTCTTAAAGGTTATAGGATCACCTCTATGCTCATTCATTTTCTAGTAGTAAAAGAAAATAAAAAAGTTTATCTGAAAACAGATGCGTAATGTATTGGTTCAATTTACAATGTGAAGTGGTTTTTATCCCTTTTAGGTCTGTGAGCGAATCCCAACCATCAGTACACAGCTGAAAATTCTCTCCACTGTCAAAGCCACCATGCTGGGCAGAACTAATATCAGTGATGAAGAGTCGGAACAGGTAAGAGGTGTAAAGACGGATGGTAGCATGGAATTGTTGATGACTGTTATGGGGACATGTGTACAAGCTGTTCTGTCAGATGTGTTCTGGGAACTTGATGTTGAAGCTTACCTCAGCTGTTTAGGGAAGACAACTTTTGTACAGCACCTTGGTTTCTGGCTCAAACACTACAGTTTAATAGAGGAACAAGCCAAAAAGCTACTCGGGTTCCAGTTTTGCGATGAACACCTCGTTAATCTCCTGCTCTGCCGGTAAAAAGCCGAGGGAAAGCCTCGCCGCCGCAAGATGCCGCAGGCTGGACCTGGGAGGGGCGGGGGCGCCCTCGGGTGGATTCCAGGGGAAACGTTCATTTTCCAACATCATCGAGTCCCTGCAGCTCGGTTACCTTCCAAATGCATCTTTTCAGGAGAAACGCCGCAGCTTTGGCTTCTGAGAGTTTATTCTACTTAGTGACATTAAGCTTTTATTCAGATTTCGCACAAATATACGGTGAGGAAGAGGAAAGTTTTGTTTTAATCACGATAACACGTGCTGGTTCCCAGAGACAGTTACTTCACTTATATTTTCATAGTTTAACTCAGCAATTAGCAGACTTAATATATTTGTACTGGGAGTCTTTGTGCACAAAGAGTTTACATGCTACTGTGCTAATCATGGTGTTTACTGATATATTGGAAATTCTTATTTTTCTTGACAGGCAACTGAGATGTTGGTTCATAATGCCCAGAATCTCATGCAGTCCGTGAAGGAAACGGTGAGAGAAGCTGAAGCAGCATCCATTAAGATAAGAACAGATGCTGGATTCACTCTTCGCTGGGTCAGAAAGACCCCATGGTATCAGTAAATACTTGCCACATTAGTGTTGTTTTCTGTAACATAAAATGCCTTTTTTTGGAAACAGGAGAGTTATATGAACAGCAAAAGGTGCTGTATACATGATCTTAAGATTAGCTTATGCTAATGCCCCATTCTAAGGGTATGAGTTATAATAATGCATTTCAAATGTCTTTGGAACACATTTGATATCCAACACCTCTAATTTGCATCCAACAGTAGACAGTTCTTATAATTTAATTTTTTTTTTTTTGCTTTTCAAGATTCTCTTAGTGAATTCTGTACTCCCAGAAGCACATTTCATTTATGCACTGTATAGTCCAGTAGTTTCCATGTGATGGTATAAAACATGGACCTCACTTAAGCTTGTCTTGAGAGTTTAGGACACTTGGTTACTTGGCAGTTTTTTAGGGACAATATTAATACAGAAACATCCAGCTTTCCAACAGGATTTTAACTGGCTGTTCTAAAATCATGCAGAAATGATGGAAGGTGTGGGGTTTTTAATTAAAAGGGGGAAGGTGGGGCAGCAGAACAGTTGTAAACTGAGGATTAAAACTCCACGTCTGAAATGCAATTTTTTTTGCTTTTGATTCTTGCCTGGCAACAGTACTTTAACAGAAACTGGAGCTGTCTCTGTCCCCCTCCTGTCACCCTGTAGGTAGGCATTCCAGAACTCTCGTACTGTACTGAAAGGTTTTGCAGAGGATGTCAGTGCCACACTGTTGACAGCTTGAACCTTATGGCTGGAGACCTTAAATCATGGAACTCTTTCCTTGCTCAATTCAGCAATGTATTGAGCTGAAAAATCCTGGTTCTCTTAACCTAGCTGCATGTCCAGGACCAGAAAATGCCACATGCTGGCTCTTTCCTTTTTGAAAACCAAATGAGCACATGCAATAATTTTTATTTCCCTCTTCCCTCCATCTGAAGTGATTCCAGCCGCTCAAGGTGGAAATGAAAAGATAAAGCTATTCAGTTAAAAAATGCCTTTGGCCTCATTGCTTTTGTTCCCAACAATGCATGAGCTTTTTGAAACCTGAGTTCTGCAGGGACATGAAACCCTCTTTAGGTAGTCTGGTGACTGCCAGCAAATGGTGGTTCCTAATGCTGCATATACCTCATTATTTTTATTGCTTGTGGAGTTTGGAGTCTCAAAATCTCTTTTTCAAGTTCTAGTAATAGTGAATTGAATAATTGTTCCTGTGTCCTTAAAAAAAAATCCCAAACAAAATGACAACAGTAAAAACCTCCCAAATTCCCTCCCCTTACTAAAACAGACTTGAGATGTTTTATCCTTCCATAATTGAATATGCCTTCATATATAAATATATATATTCATACACATTCATTTAATTGCCTCATAGAAAGGAAAACTTGAGAATGAGTTTATACATTTGCAAGGAATACTTGCAGACTATTGCCCAAATCAGCACTGACCTCATAATACCCTCTTAATTTGCTGAGAATTGTTGCACGATCAACCCACCTTGAACAGAAGTGTCCTTGTGGAAAAACTTCTCAGTCTTAACAGCTCAAAGGAAGAGACAGCACAGTCAGCTGTCCTCTACCTGCCTGCAACAGTTACTCTACACTTGGACCTTCTCCCTTCCGCCCCCTTCATTGCACTGTTATCTAAAAAGGGAAGTTAAACTGATAATACAACTGCCTCAAACTGACCTGAGCAAGAGAAGGTGTGTTCGTCTTGAATTTGCTCCTTGTGTCTGGGTATTATGAAATATGTGGTACTTAGGATCTTTCCTGAGTATTCTTCCTGCAGCTACCTGCAACAGGAAGAAGAAGGAAGGGGTGCCAGAGCCTTAACCTGGATGCATTTGGTTGGTTTATACCAGGTCTTTAACATAATTTTAATGTAGTAATTTCTATTTAATAGTAAATAACACTGAATAAGTAGGGATTATTTTAAAGGGATTTTCTAAATAGTCTTCCTGTATTGCTTTTCAGTGCTCCTCACATCCCCTCATCCTGCTCCCCCATCCAGGCTTTTCTGTGAGATTTTTTTTATTATTATTATTTTAGCATCACTGTTTAGTTGCTTGAATGATATTAATGCAATATTACTAATGCCTTTAATACATAATTGTTTATGCCAAAGATCACTTTTTGTTTATTGAGGAATGTTTGCAGGAGAGTTATGAATCATGGTTGCCTTTGATATTCTTCCAGAATGTTTGCTCTAAGTTCTCGACCTGTTCACAGAAGCCGAGATACTTGTCCACCTTATGCAATTACTGCATTTTTGAACACTATTGGTCTTTGGACCTGAAGTGCAGCAGAAATTTGAATAAGACCGTGAATGTCACTTAGAAATGTTTTACCACTATAAAACTTTGTTTATAAACCAAAATGTATTGTATAGCCTAATGTTTTCAACCTTTCTTTGGTTCTGTTAAAACAATAAAAATGCATTTGTACAAATGTCAGCTTCTGAGTGTTAACAATAACAGAGCAGTGGATGATGCTGTAAGAAGAGCAGCAAAAAGCTAAACCAAAGAACAGTTGTTTCTGCATGTTCTGAACAGAAAAAAAAGTGCTAAGTTTCTCAAACAGAAGATTAAACAAAGGTTTTTTGTCTTTTATGCCTGTCAAACTAGTAATTAAAGAATTTACTGGAAGCTATGTTCAGTGGGAGAAAACAGGAGATTTTCCTGAGGCATGACAGTAATCTGCTGTATTGTGAGAACTTGGAAGGGGGTTTGCCTGGTCCTGTCAGTGAAGGAAGAACTGCTACTCTGATGAGCATTTTGTTAATTTGAATTTTACTTCTCCGATTGAGTGCAAGTGTGATTAGCATGAAACCACTGTTTTATTTCCTTCACCTTAAGAACCTCTTATAAACATTTTTTCTTGCTAAAAATTTCTACCAGCGCACAAGGTTCTGACTTGGTGGAACCAATGTTTACTGGTACTGTAGGACCAAATGTAGCCCCACAGTGCCAGAGGGCATCTGGGATTTAGTAATAATTGGTAAAATTCAGAGTTTTGTACTGTGCACACAGTTCTCTCCATGCCTGAGAGAAGATGAGACTCTGACAGACAACCACATTTGTCAGCACTCCCAGAGCTGGACACGTGGAGAAGAGGAGATCAAAACTTGGCAGTGCAACTCCTTGCCAGCGACTTCCTCTGATTCCCTAAGCTCTGCTCTTCACAGAGGTGCTGGTAAACTTTTTTGTTTTAAACAGAACAGGAACACGGGCCCCCTTCTGCAGTTGAACTTCTGTGTTTGGAGATACAGCAGGAACCAGCACATGTACACGAAATGTATCAGCCTTACAGTACAACCATGCCCTTGACAAAACACATCTCCGTGCCCAGGCTGGTTTCCTGGCAGGTGAGTGCAGTTCCTGCTGCCAGTGAGTTCTGTGATGAGCTGGGAGAAGGGTTCCAGCTCCTGTGTGAGCCTCCCCAGTGCCCGAGTGTGCTCTGGCACACGCGGGAGGCAGCGCTGGCCTGGGGCTGGAGCCCTGACACTTGTTCATGTCCTAGCTCAGGAACGGTGCCAGCTCTGAAAGGCCACGGTGCAGCATTTCCAGGCTGCGAATGCAGACAGCAGCTCCAGCTGCTCAGACTTCAGCTTGGGATGTTACCAGTTACCTCTGAAGACAATTTCTTCCACAGTTACAGTAACTGAAGGATGCCATTTGCTGAAATGCAGAGCAGAACTGTAGCATGAGTACTGAATTGATGGATCTTTCTCCAACTGAAAAAGGCAGACTAGAAAGTTGGTAGCTTTTAATAACCAGGGTTGTGTCTACACAAATGGAAGATCTTATTGGATGCAAAGTTACAGAGAGTGTATGCTCATTTCTTTCCTTACTGACTTGCTGCCAGGGTTCAGATGGATTTCTCCTCCTCTTTCCAGACTGAATCATTTTTTGTCCTAATATTTGAAATTTTGACTACTAAAGGATTTTAGTTCCTACTCTTCATCTGAAGCAAAGCTAGAACCTATTTATCAATTTGTAAGCCAAATGGGTTAGAGAAATAAAGGGTCTCCAGTATCCCACCCTTCATTAATACTGACCAAATGCATGGTTTGGAACCTCATAGCTACTGTGGAGTATGTTTTGGTTTAGAAAGGTGTTTTTGTTGGTGTGTAACAAGAAGTTCAGTCAGCTTTGCTCTGGCTGTTGAGTCTTTGAAATACCATAAATAAATAGTTGTCCTCCATTTAAAAATAAAAAAGGGATATTACCTGCCATGTTCCTACCAGCCTTTTTAAACTCTAAGCAGTGCACAGTGATCAAGTTCAGCATGGAGGTAGCAAATAGTCATTGTTTAATTGTGTATCAGATGCCTTCTGCTTAAGAGCATCACAAATCGTTTACAAGAGCATGAACATTTCATAAGATGAGACATATTTGCAGTAGAGTTCCCTTTATTTCAGAACATTAAAGCACACAACCATTAAATACACTTGACACTTCTATTGTGCTATCTAAAAAGCTACGCTCGAAAGTACACACTGCACAGATCTGGTGGCATCCACTTCAAACAAGTGGAACATCTAAATCAAAGCAAAGGCTTCACATAAAAAATAGATCTTACTCTCTGCAACTGTATTCTTAAAAAAAATGATGGGGGTGATGAGATTGAATGGAAAGAAAGTGGATTACTGAAGCAACAATCACCTCCCAGATTTAATGCAGGATGTTATTTTTATCAGCTCATCTGCAGATGGCAGAAATGAAAGCTGATTAAGGCAAATGCTTCTTAAGAAAGGCGATTTCTTGTAAACAACACAGAAATTATTTTTCACTTCATCAGAAGCTTTTTCAGGAGTGACACTTGCAATGTCCCAGGCCCCGGGGGGACCCCTGCCCCTCTCCCTGCTGCTCTCTATTTCTGAAGGGATTACATGCTGCTTTGTGGAATGCCAGCTTGCAGCTGGCTGCGGGTGGAACTGAGCTTTCTTTGCAGGCGGCTGCAGCAGCAAACCATGCCACCAGAAGACTTTTCCAGCAGCCTGTCTGGCCTTCAGAATGTGCTTGACCTCAGGGCTTTGGTATCTGACTGGCAGTGTAGTGTTTGCAACATTTTGTGGGTTGCCCATATCCAACTATTCACCAGCACAACAATTCAGTAAAAAAAGAGTGGAAGTGTAATAGAAAAAAAGTACCTTATTTTAAAGCCATATTAAGAAAAACTAAGCTATGCTTTCATTTTTAGAGCTGCTGTGCACAAATACTTTGATCCCAAACTAATCAGTGTCTATTAATTAATTGGCACCTAACCAACATAAGTCACTAAGCAGTCAAGTTTTTTTAAGGGGAATTTCCTCTTTGCATTTTCTCATGTCCTGACTTGGAATTTTCCTGCTTTTGTAATATATTTGACACCTTTAAAAGGCTTGTATTTTTCTCCATACATGTCTAGGCGATTCACTTTCAGTCCTGAAAAAAGACAGAGACAAGTACGAAGTTAAAAGCAGGAATACTAGGAATCACAGCAGTCTGATTTGAAATCCGGCTGTCCTGAAGCACATTAGGATTGGTTAAGAGGCTCATTTTCCTTTCTTTCACAAGTTCATCTGGTTTGAAGCGGCAGATGAGAACATTCTTGTCACCTAATCATCGCTGTCTTGGCAGGGCAACACCTTGTTTTTCTTCTACGCCATCTGCTACCATCCTCCTTCCAAGAGATGAACTATGGAACCAGTGAGTACCTTCTACAGCTCCTGTACACTGCACTCCCTTTCCCAGCATGGAGATGAAGCACAAGGCAACTTTCAGAATTCTTTTCACTCCAAGTTGTAATTGCAAGAACCAGAAATCCCTCTGCTATTCCCTGAGGTAGGCCAGGAGCTATTAATTACCTACAGCTTCAGGCTGTTCCATGCTTTCTCACAGGTCCATTATCTTTGGCATCCAGCTGCTGGACCAACCCTATCTTGCCAGATTAAAACCAGTTTAGAGGTAACTGCAGATTCTGTTCTTATACAAGTAACTTACTTACTCAAATAATCTAGGGCCCAGAAAGACCAGAGCCTGGTACCTGTCCAGAAAGGTACTACCACCAACTCTCATCAACTGCCTGCAGTCATCCTCCTCCTCTCCAAATGTGAGTCCTTGCACTGTTAGAGCCTTAATCCTGCAAAGCTTGCTTGGAGAAGCATTTTACACACGGACAGCTCATGTGATTTAAGTGTTTGCAGACTGAGGCCTTGTCTGCTTTAAATTTACTTTTGCACTTTATAGACTTCATTCTGCTTTTAGTTGCAGACTGTTTTAAAGATGAAAATCTAACCAGCTCCAGAAGGAAAGAGTAAGAAAATTAATGTATTTTTATGACCACTAGAATGAGCTTTAGTGATATGAGGCTAAAGCAATTCAGGAGCAGCACACTAAATCATCATCCATTACTCTTCATTAAATGGATACATTTGCATGTTTAATGCAGTAGTCAACAAAGAAAAATCCATTCTTCTGTGTATTTCTCACAGTCTTTTTTGAGCAAAACAATTGGGAATTCACAACTCCCATCAAAGGAATCTTCCAGCAAGAGTAACTGTCACATTTGGGTAAATCAGACTTTATAATTTTGGACCAAGCTGACTTCAAATCTTTATCTCCAATTAAATGATCAAGTGTTTCCCACTTCATTTCCTACTACAACTCATTCTGCCAACACCAATTTAATGTAATTGAAATTGCCACTCACCTGAAATTGCAAGCTGTTGTATCTTAAACTGGATGTTTAAACTTGGGTTCTCCTCTGGCTTGGGGGCTCCAGACTGCAGATTCACTATGCCCTTCAGGTTTGGTAGCTTTTGAGGGGTAATTTTGCCCACATCCCATGTTAGCACCTTGTCAGGAAGGAGAGAATAGTAGTAAGGGCATTCCAGGAAACAACCTCTGAGGTGAAGTTCATGTCCAGCTTTTAGTTTGCAGGCTGGGTACAGGCAGTAGCCTAGTAGCCCTGAGCACTACCTCACTGGCTGTGAGAGGGCTCTTGCAGGTATGGGGTCTTTTATTCAGCCTGTCACTGTTCCTTGTGGGTCTGGGCACTGAGAAGATCTTGTTCCCTTTGCTAAGGATGATTGACCCTGATGTCAGTTTGGGTCAGCTGCATCCATGAAGCCAAGACAGAAACCAGCACAAAGATCATAGAAACTTAAACACGGGAATGAGGTGAGGGTAGGAGCAAGGCCCTGGACCAAATGAGATTGATTCTAACACTCCGGAGAAATGTGGAACCAAGCAGGCCCTTTACTCACCCACAGGAGGTGGTTTGTTCTTACCATAAACTGATAAATGCAGAAAAACCTCAGTTCTCTCTGCTTCTACAAATTTTTGCAGTTTCAATCTACCTAGTTAGCCCAGCTCTTGACAAAAACACAGTTAAAATTTATTTCTGCAGAGAGGAAAGCACACCTTAAGTGTTTTTGTTGGTCTTTTTCTTTTAAAAAGATCAAGGTCTATTGTTTTTGAAACAAAATGCTACTTGGAGAGCTTTCCCTAACAGTTTTAATCAATTGCTGACTGAGATATTCCAAGGGCAGCAGAAAGCTCAGAGCAGGGACTTAGAGCCAGTAGAATGGTTTGGCTCAAACTGCTTTTCAGCAAAATGGCTTCTGGGTACTAAAAGGCTTCAGGAGCTTTACAAAATTTATGTCTCAAACCCCAACTCAGAGGCAAGAAAGCAGGAGCCCAAGATACGTTTTTTCAGACACATCTCCTGCTCCCAGTTTTTCTGGCTACCTATTTTCAAGACTAGTGCATTTTATTCGGATAAATATGTTTTCATAAGACAGATTGCAAAATATGTAATGGCTGAAACTATCAGCAAAATACTGCTGCATCCACTAAGGAAAAAATTAGCGGGTGAAAGCAGGGTGAAAAGAGAGGAAATGAAGGAAAAGGATACTGACAAAGTCAGAAATTACAACTGGTGTGTGTCTAAGTTTGAAAAAGCAAATTTTAAAGTTAAATTTTTAATTCATAAACATATGTTGAACAGAATTTTCTGCTAAGTGTGGAATACTGCTCCAGTGTGCTGCAATATGGGTGACTTGTTGTAATGCCATCTTCAATTTTTAAATAAATAAAAATATAAGACTTACTTTAGTAACTGGGTCAAATGTATAGCTGCCTTGTGTAGCAGTGAGGTTCATGTTAAGTACGGCCTTTGGCATGTGAACTGTCATGACAACTCCTTCTACTGTTTTCCCCATATTCTGTTTTGGTCCAATGGTAACATCAAATCTTCCTGAAGAAGTATTTTCCTTAAAACTGATCATGTGCTTCACATATACAGGAATTGCCACCAAGCTGAAAAGAGAAGACAGTAGCTGAATGCATCCTGGCTACTTGAGAAATTAAAGCACTTTCTCATAAATAGTTCTTGTGTTTCTGGTAGGTGTTCAAGTTAGAACCAGTTTGTCTCAAAAGTTACAAGTGAAGTGATACTCTGCTCTTTAGCATCATTGCTGAAGAGATTTTATTAGCAGAGAATCACAGGAAAAAATATTTTATTTTCTTCCAAATATTTTGTCCTATTCTCTCTTCCTTCCTCTGCTTTTTGTTAAAGTAATCTCACTGAACCAAATCTCAGAAGAGCCACTAGTCAGATCAGGCTTTAGTTTGCAACTATCTGCAGTTTAGACTTCTTTTGCTTTTTTTGCTTTTATTTTTGCTCTTCATGAAGCTCAGAGTCCTCCATGTACACGGGGACTCACCCACAAAGCATCTAGCACCAACAGTGATTACTAGGAATGAATAGCCCTATATTGCTGTCATGTGTGACTTATTCCACTGAAAAATTATTGCTGAATATCTGCAGGTCACTGAAAAATGGTTTTCTTCTCTTACTGGGGACAGGTGAGACAAAACCTGAGCACGTGCATTTTAGAACAGTGCAAATTTCCCCCTTAACCAGCAGGAATGTGCTGTTGCTCAGGTGGAAAGCAGCAGGTGGTGTAGCTGGAGAAGCAGTGTGTCTGAAGGGAAACGTACTTCTGGGAGCTGACACGGTAGGAGATCAGTCTGAAATTGCCATCGGGAGGAATAAATGAAAGGACCCTCTCAGACTCCCAGCGCTTGAAGCGAATGCACGGATGGAAGCTGACATCATCCAGCAGCCGTGGGTTCTGGAAGGAGGCAAAATGGTAAGTGACATCTCATCAAGTACCAGCAGTTTGAGCTAGCTACTGAACTCCACCCAACTCCTATTTCTTAGGCTGTGAGTAGCCATTAGCAGAGACATGGTACTGAGCTAGATGGATTTCTGATCTGACCTGGTACAGCAGCTCCTGTGAGGGTATTTTTATGTACAGACAAAAGCCATTCCAACTACTGAACAATGCAGCTTCTACAATATAATGCAAAACTTGTTATTTTTCATACGTGTAACACATGAAATAGTGCTCTTAAAATTGTTTAACTCTGATCACTAAGAAAAATAAATCCTTTGCAATTAAGATTCCCAAACATAGGCTGAACTTACCATGAAAGACAGAGAAAGATCTGGCATTCCTGAGAGCTTAATACACGAATCAATAACGCCTTGGATTTCTGCAAAGACTGTGGAACCTGCAGGGAAAAACAAGACACTTGACTTAACATTATTATGAAAGGCCTAACAGATGTGGTGAAGCGCAACTAGAGGGCACAGATGACATTTGCACAACACTCAACAACATGCCAAGCCCAGCCAGGAAAGGTCATCCTAGTTACCTGTGTCCTGGGCAGCTTGCTGAAATACATGAGCCAGAGCAAACAGCCTGCCCCAAACTGGTTAATTATACTTGTGCCAGCTGTTACACAGGACTTGTGCTTGAACCGGTTGCCAGCAAAAAGCAAATAAGAATTTCATAACACACCAGCTCTGAATCTTTTCTTTCATGTCTGTCCCCAGTCTCCAGAAAACTAGCAAGTTCTGTAGTGGGGCAGGGAATTTGAAGCACATTGAAATAGTCCATGTCAAAATGCAGTATATTGGTGCTATAAAGCTTCAGCTAACTTTGGCTTTCACAAATAAAGGTTGTTTAACAATGAAATTAAATATTCATCTTGATGTTAAAGAAATCTGTAGCAAAAGACCCCAACCCCCAAAGCAAGAATACCAAGCATTTTACCCAGGAAATGCTCATTTCCTGAAATACCTTCTAAGTACAGAAAGAGGTAAGCAGGACTCTGGACTAATTAATTAGCTCCACAAGCAAAGGTAATACTAGAAGATAGGTAGAAACTAGCTCATCCAGGCAAGGGGAAGGAGAAATGGTGACTTTATAAAAAGAAGGGATCCTGTTTCAGCTTAAAGCAGTTAACCATATCCCTGTGAAACAAGATAACGTCCCTATTCTAAGGGAGCAACCTTATCTACTTCTCAGTCCTAGTGAAAGCCATAAAGAAAGGCTTTTGCATTGCTAGTTCCCATGGGATCAGAGCAGAAAAGAGTAGCTATGACTACTGCAGCAGCTCCTCAGTAGGGAATTAAACACTTGGTGCACACTGATTTGGCCTGAAATACAGAAATACACCATGGATTGTACCTTCTCAGACTAAGCACTCACACTCTTCCTGGGAATCCTAATGAGCCAGGACAGTACACAGTCCCCAGCATGTTCTGTAAGGGCTCTATAAGGGCTGCCTGCTTTTAGCTTCAAGATGTGGAGAGTAAGAGCTGTGCAATAGCTGCTCATGACTACCCACCTATACAGTGGCCAAAGCATTTGCTGAAGTGGTGTACAGAACCAAACCAACACTGACACTGCTACAGCAGCAGCACTGATGAGAGCTTTGCTCCCTGCCCCATATCACCACGAAAGGGTGTCCTGCAGTCTTCAGCCTTGCTAACTGCTGGCCCCAATACTGAACAAAACAGCAGGTTCCTGCCCACAGCTTTGCAGTTTTCTTTTTGCATAATTTTTTCTTGGCACAGAAGTTATCAGGTTCCTCCTCAAAGTTAATCTCAGAAAACAGACTTTTGTATTTGAAAATGATATGTTTCATTCACAGAAAAGAAAGGAGTATTATTATGCTTCATAATATCTGGCTCCAGTTTAAATATAAGGAAAACAACACTGTCCAGCTATTTTGCACCAAGTTTATTTTGCTGTCAGAAGAAAGCTAATGAAGATTTTGTCTTGCTCACTTGAGGGCCTTCAAGGACTACAGTACATTGTTGGCAGAAATGATGGAAGATAATTTTCTCATCACATTTAAAACTTCAACTACTTTTCTTTCCATTTATATCTGTTAGGAGATTATCAATATTCAAACAGAAAATATGCTTCTTGTGAATGTTCCTGAAGCAGCCCACGGCATGTTGTTGTTTTAAGATGAATTGAAGAAATACGTTTAGGCACATAATTTTACATTGAATATTTCTATCTAAGATATAGGTTCATGTACATAAAACATGCAAAAAATAAGAAGGTTGGATTGTATTCTCTCTAAACATCATCAGCTATATGCAAACACGCTTAAGAAACAAATATTAGTTTGTAAGGCATCTTACCTGATTTGTCTATAATCGCATCAATTTCTTCAATGACATCAAAATAGGCTTCGTTGTTTGTGTATTTTACACCTGCTCTGCGCCAAGGAATGTTGGACAACTGTCCAGTGGGAAGTGTGTCTCCCACATTACTACTGCCTTAAAAATGAAAAGGAACTCAAAATCAGTAATTAATTACAAAAGGAATGTTTCAACTGCCAAAATTAAAAATCAAAGTAAGGCTTACCCCCAAAAACTGCAGGCTAGAACCTGGACCCCTACAAAATTATTCATGAGGTGACATTAGGGCACTGGAGCCATGTGCCCAGACTTAACAGATTTCAGACTATATTTTGCACAGCAAAATACAATACTCAAGTCAGCAGGAGGTTTGAGTGGGAGTAGATGTGGGGCTAGATCTTGTGAAGGATTTCATCACTAATTCAAGACACGACAGCTCCCTGTGAGGGCCTTAAGCCTGCTTCCCCCTTCTCCTAAGAGTTTTAGCTGTATGACTTCAGGGCTGATTAACAGGTAAGAGTCATTAGCAAGGAAGATGTGTAAGAAGCCTTGGTGAGGGCTCCCACAGTCTTTGCTTGGAGCCGTTGTTAGGCTGAGGGTCTCACCCTTGGTACCCATCTGAGCTACCCTGCATCAATGTGACAGCCATGTCTCTGCCTGGCCATGTGTCAAATCGATCCAGACCCTGGCCCAGACTGGACTTTCTGGCTTGAGCTGTGCCATTTTGGTGAATGCTACTGGCAGTCACTGAGCTGTAGATGACCTGTTATCATCTGATCCTGTCCCTGACCTGTTGCCTCAACTTGTGGGCTCCTGACCAATGATGCTGCTGTCCCTGCCTGCCCTGCTCTCACCCTTGGCTCCTGGTTTGCAGTGCCATTCAGCATGAGAAAAGGGCTTCCTGAGATACCTAGTTATAAAGTACATTGATGATGCTTTAAAAAGGGGAAAAAAAAATCTTATCACTTCTGAGGCTTAGGTGACTGATGCCAGAATCCCAGCACAGTGGAAACAACTCCCTCTGCTAGAAGTAGGTCTTGGGATAGGGCCACAGCTCATGCTGGCTTGTGCCCTTTAGCACAATGAATGTGGTAGCATGTCCTGCCATGTGAAACAGCTTCACTGAGAAGCTGGTGGCCAGCAGCTATCATTTCTACAAAACCTGCTGGGCAGGTGCTATCCTGGCAGGCAGAAAACAGAAGTTTTAATTCTTTTGAGCTAGTAGAAATAATTACCCCCCCCAAAAAAACCCCTTCCTGAAGTCCACCCCTGTATGTGCTATAACTCAGGGGGGAGGAGTTGCAGCCCTTTCTTCACTCCCATTGTTATCTCTGAAGAGGAGCAGTTGCTGTCTGTCCCTCAGCAGCCTTGCAGGGTGCAGCACTGCTGCCAGGCCAGGTAGGTAGGAGAGCTCTCAGGCTGCTGTTTCCACCTGCTCAGCACTGAGCACTTGAGAGTGACAAGATGCAGGCTGCCTTGGGCAGGCACTTTAGGCTCCTAGGGAATTTTAATAAGGCTTTAGATAAAACAAGAGGATTTGATGCTGCAACCCTTGGCTTCAGTAGTCTTAATTCTCCTTACAGAGGTCCACCTAGTCCATTAATGTCACATTTTCCGTAAGTGTAAATACTAGCATCCAAACCCACATTTAAAAAAAACCTAACCAAACCCCAAAGAACAGAAATGAAAACTGATGAGATTTATACTCAAAGATTAAACCATATCTACTACCTTAAAGACCAGCTCCTCTGAGTACTACGTGTGTGGCCCTGCAGCCCAGCTACTCCCCTTCTCTAACACAATGTCCAGGCGACCGTCTCGCATCTCTCTGCCCCCATGTGACACCTCATGGCTCACCTCCCTTGCACCCGCTTGCCAGACAAGCAGATTCCACCAGCTCAGCTGACAGACATTTGGCTTCATCACTGCAAGACAGACCCATTTACAACAGCCTGAAATCAGTTCTGAAATCAAATCCATACGAATCCATGTGCTGGTTGGTAGTGGGGGCACAGTGGAGGATGGGGACAGGCTGTTTGCTTCCCTTCATGCTATCTGTTCCCACCCGGCAAGGATTTATTAGGTAACTATTATATACCTTCCTAAAGGATTCCTTATAAAATGCTTAACCTTCTCCAATGCCCCTAAGTTATTCAAGACTTGGAGTTAGCTCTGTCCCAGTCCCAGAGCACCTGTCTCCAGTATGTCCTGACTGTGCTAGGAGCTGCTGTTCCTGAGGGACTTCAGCAGCTGTGGCTGAACCAGACAGTGCCACCAAGGACAGCAAAGGGCCCAGGTGTAAACTGCAAGTAAGGAGGGAGTTGCTTTTATTCAACCCCTATTTATGAGAAGTGGCAGGACAGTGCCCTCACCTTACAGATTCACACCAATATATTATTTTTCAGCTATGAGGAACGATAGTGCTTTTCTTTTAAGCAGCTGTCATTGCTGAAATGATATATTTTCATACCTGTGATGGAGTTGACAACAGAGCGCAAAATTGTGGGAGGCTTAATCAGCTCCTTCAGTATGTTAGATTCTGTTGCCAGTGGAAAGCCATTGTCTAGCATTTCTTCTAGAAGTTCATACACAATTACTACATTGTCCTTAATTGCCGTCTCAGAACATTCGCCGAAGTAATCCTAAACAAATTCAGAGATTACAAAAGAGAGGGTTTTTATTCCTGTTAGAACGCCTTGCAAAAGGAAGTTTGTTTGGTCTTTTCTTCTTAGAGAAACCCTCCAGTATATGAGGCCATTTTAGTGCCTAAACTGACTAGCTATTTCTATAGTCTGATGGCATCATATTAAGGTTATATTATCATCTAATTGAAAATAAATACAAGCATTAACAGTGAAATTAATGTAATCTGATGTACTACTAAGGTCCTTCCACTTGTGAACATTAACACATCTTCAGCTGCAAGACTTGTAAAATAAAGCTACTGTCTTTTGGCAATGCTCAATCTTCACAGAGTTTCCTTTATATCCAGGATCTGTGAAATTGGTTGAGAAGCGACTCATGCTTTGCAGCCCCTTCCTCACTACAGAGTGCATGCTGCCTGACTACATGATACTTCTTCCCATCTACATAACATGAACTGTACAAAAGCTTACAGGAAAAAGACCAGAATTTACAGAGTGGGATTTGGGTTCTAGTGCCTGTGAGTGCACAAAATAAACCTTTTTTTCCTTTGTACTCTATAAACCTGTGCTTGACTTGAAAATTGCAGATGGAAAAGTCACTGACAGAAGGGTTTACTACCTGTCTCTAAAAGAAGTTTATATTAAAAATCCCTTGAAGTTATTTTAGAATCATAGAATCACAGAATGTTAAGGGGTGGTGCCAACCACCGCTGCCATGGGCATGGATATGTCCCACTAGATCAGGTTACTCAAAGCCCCATACAACCTGGCCCTGACCACTGCCAGCGTTGGCTCATCCACAACCTCCCCGGGCAACCTGTTCCATTCAGTATTTTACCATCCTCACAGTATAGAATTTTTTCCTAATATCTAGCCTAAATTTCCCCTCCTTCAGTTTGTACTCATTTCTCCTTGTCCTATCACTAAAGTTCCTGATGAAGAGTCCCTCTCTGGCTTCTCTGTAGGCCCCCTTCAGATACTAAATTTTAAGATCATTTAATGGTGACAGACCTGGAAAGTATCTGCTACTCGGTGCAGAAATTCAATTACAAAGAGTGGTGGCACTTCTGTCTGTATGACAGACACAAAGAAGATTTTATCCCGGTAGATGCTGATGAGGTAGTGATGTGGAGTTGAGATGACAGGAGGCACATTCTCAACATCGATTGCTTTCTCCTGAGCTTCAAAGAAATAATCACACACAGACTGGCTCACAACGCTCTTCCAGTGCTTCTCCAAGAATATATCACCAGAACAGTTTATAAGGAACAGGCTGTGGATCATTTTCTGTTGGAAACACATTAAAAGAAGTTAAAATAAACAAAAGGATATGTGGATTGACATTTCTTATCCCAGATTCCCTTTCTTACAATGGTTATTCTTTATTAACATGCACTGTGAATTTAGGAAAAATATCTACTTTGTTGCTTTTCTTTGAATTCTATTTTCTTTATGTAGAAGAATGTTCCACCAAAAACTACTTGCTACTGGATTAAGTTGCTAATGTATATCAGAATGCAAGCAAGAAGCAAGCACCCTTGCTTTCCACTTTCATCCCTATCTGGTATTTGCAATTTATTTCTTAAAGAAAAGCTGACTCTCATGAGCTGGCACTCGCTCAAACGCATTTGCCGACGTGTAAGAGTAACTCATACAAAAAGTTTCCTATGGCAGTGCAGTTGGCCTGGCAGTTACACACATAACTTAGAATTGCTCTACCTTAAAGATACAGCTCTTTGCTTGTCAGCTTTCAGCTGCTGAACTAGAAAAGTGCTTTTTATTTGCTGGCAGATTAGTCTTACAATCTATGCCAAGCTGTACTTGGGTAAAGGGCTGGAATTCATTAAAAGTACACAAAACTAGCCATTTAAATCTGATTTAATGAATGAAATTGCCTCAAATGTGCTTGGCATGCATGAAATATATTTACATAAAACATTTGTCACTTAAAAACTCACTTATGTAAAAGGGGAGTATGAACTGCAGGTAAGGAATGTAACTTTTTTCTTATCTCTTTAAACATTTACAAATAACATTCTCAGCCACTGATCCTTCATTTTATTCATGGTACAAGAAGCTTATCTGCCTATTAAAAAAATAATTCCCAGTCTATTTCTCAACTTTTAATGAGATAGTAAGTGAACTAAGTTGTTGATAAAATGAATAGACTATTATATCTGCATCTACAGAGGAGACAAATGCTAACACGCCTTAGTTTATCTCTTCAGCCTTTATATGAGACAGATACAATGCTTTGGCTGACCTGCAGCATAATGATCCTCTTACAAAAATAAGTTCCAGCTAAAACCTGGGCTTGGAAAACAAACCAAACTGTAATCCCAAGAGTGGCTTCTCAAGGTGAAGTTAACCTGGTACTCAAAATCATGCATAAATTCATCTGTAGTTGAAGAAACTGCCCCTGGCACTGGCTGTTGTTCCTTTCTGCCTCTCAGGTATTGATTTGAGTAGGTCTGTGGCTCTGCAATAATCTACATTAGGAAAATGGTTCAGCCAGAAATTGACCCAGCAAAGGAGTGGCTGGTCAGATCAGCTTCCTAATGCAAGTTATTACACTGCCAGAGAGTGCTAGAGCTGGCACAGGGCAGGTGGTGGAAATGGGCAGATGATAGTGATGGAGACCCAGAATCAAAAGTTAGCCTTTGGAGGAGTTCAACCACGACTGGAAAGAGACCAGATAATTACTGGGTGTTCACACCTTGAAACAGGAAGACCACCATCATCTCTGCATGTCCAAGAGAAGCCAAACACACCTACGAAAAACCTATCACAGTTTTCATTAATTTTACCCTCTTTGGCCAGGATCTTGTCATAAAATGCAGATAAAATTTGCTCCTTCACTGTCAACTCTGGCACACTAATGTGAAGATAGCATGGAAGCATCTAGATGTACATGACCCAGTCCCACAGAGGTTTTAAGGAGTCCAAACACTATGACTAAATCTCATTCCAAACTACTGGAATAAGCACTTAGCTCCATCCAGAGTGAGCTTGTGTTGCTGTGTCTGAATCTACACTACCCAGAGTACTAACTCATCTACCAATACGCTTGTAACAATGAAAAATGGTCTGGCCCTCCAGAGTTTGACAAAACAAAAGTATGTCTTCTAAAGCTCACCAAAGACGGTGAAAAGGACAGCTCAATAAGGTTGTCAGTGTGCTATTTCCCTCCACCTAAGTCAGCAGATGTGGGAAGAGAGCCAAGATCCAGCTTTTCAAATTCTAAACTCCAGCTGCTCCTTCACAAGTGTGACAGCAATGTGCTCGTCTTCACTGCGGCCTTGCCAGGTCTCAGATACCTCCTGCCAAGAGCATGCTATCTTTGGTGGCAGACAAAAAAAGACCAATAGTCAAAAGGTGGACAAAAAAATTCATCTAAGCCAATATGGAATGCAAAAGGAAGTTCTTTTAGAACCTGTGATTGCAAATTTGCTTGCAAGTGGGAAAGGAAACAAAGCTACAAAGTGTTACTGCATGTTTCTACTAGCTCTCTCCTGGACCAAATTAATCTCTAATTTAGTTTGTTAAAAAAACCAGACAATTTTAATACTGTGAGCACAGCACTTTTATAAAGGAGCCTCGACACAATTGCTTTAATCCAGTTCAAGTAAACATGTTCTGAATTTAGGCAGCGCTGAACATAAAAGCCTTCCAAAATCTCCTGGATGGTCACACAACGGAGGCAAGTATAACCACTGAATGTCAGTATTGTTCCACACCATGGCTGCTCACACATACGAAGGTGCTCAGCTATAAAGCTCAGATCAGATCTCTGTACATTTTTAAATGCATACAATGGCTTATCTGTTAACAAATGTAAGACCCATTTCCTATTAAATGCATATAAAGCTGCATCAGAGAGCCCAGCACAAGCAGCACTTCCAGAGGAGCCGATCCACAGCCTGCTCTGGAGGAACCAGGCTGGATTACAGGCCACTTCCAATGATACTCTGACAAAGTGTATCAGATGTGTGACAGAGCATTTGTAAGCCCCAGCAGTTGTGCTTCTGTTATCGTTCATCCAGATTCTATTCATCTACAGATCAGAAATGACTGCATTTGTCACAATATCCTTTTAACAAGCACAGATTGTGAGGTCTGTGCAGCAGACCACACAATCACAGCAAGGTCCTGGTGCACCAAATGACTGTAATACCAGGGCCCCTTACCTTGCCCTAAGTTCCACTTAGGATATTAGACCATGACTTGATATGCAATCAAGGGAGGGCGTGGGTAGCCAGAAAGGGAGGTAGCACTGGGCCACTGCCCTTCTTCACTCATCTGCCCCAAGCTGCCTAGGTACCAGCTGTGCTCACAGGAGTGTTTGTGTGGCCTTGTGGTGAACCAGAGCAGCAAACTGATCCAGGGGACCACACTTGGCAGATGACAGCTTTGCAGTACCTGTGGAAACTGAGCAGTAAAATCCCACCTAACTGCCTAGCCTATCTTCTCAGTAGGAAGATGGGGATTACAGGATTTCCCACGATACATATTCTGCTTCTAGTGTAAGACTTCCCTTCAAATCCTCTCACACACTTCTCTCTTCCTTCACAAGTTTTAGCAGTATGCTAATTTGCTGCTAATTTGAAGTGCTCTGGAAGACTGAAGCTCTCTCCTTGCAGCCCAAGTGCAGAGCAGGCAGCCCCAGAGGCACAAGCCCTGCCTGTCAGTCAAGGGACAGCTCAGTTGGTACACTTCCCAATGCTGACTAGAATAAAGAAGCTCTTATAGCAGTGGGGACATCAGTCTATTATACACAGGACTAAGTAATTTGATTTATCACATGCACTGTCAAGCAATTGGCACCAGCTGATTAAAAAAGGATTTCATGTTGAATATCTTAGAACTGCTAACACTACAAAAATATCAATACAAGATATGTAAACTATTATTTAACGAAAATTACTTACATTGCTCCAAATACTGAAGATTTCCCTGTTACTCTATTTTTGAGTACCAGATTTCATTTCAGACATGTAGAGACCCCTGAATTAATTTCTCATTACCTTACCTTCTTGTCTCATCAGAACATTAAACTTGAAAAGGAAAAAAGACTGACAAATGCTGAACATAAGAAATCAATCCAGTAACATTAAAATTCCTCACACCAGCAGGTCACTATTTGTGGCCAACAGCAAATTGTGTTAAGAGCTGCAGCACTTTGAGGGTAAAGGTTTTGAAACAAAGTTCCTAAGTTTAAAAAAAACAGTAGCAAAAATACATCACCAGAATTCCCAAATCATGAGATTCTTCTACAGGTAGCAGAGTAGGCAGACACCACATTGAGATGTCAGCATAAAACCACTACTCTGTGTAAGGTACTGAAGGCGTTTCCAGGACTATTTCAAAAGGACAGGCCTCCCATCTCTCTGCTTATAGGCCTACCTAAGAGCAGACTGAAGGTGTACATGGATCATTATCTGCATCTAGGCCAAAGCAAACCGTTCAAGCTCATTTTCAGTAGGTTGACAGCCTTTTATGTCACTGCCTGACTGAAAGGCATCTTACAGGCTCTGCAAAAACAAGCAGCCCTGCAGTTTTGCAGCTTCTTCTCACAGACTTCCCATCCTTGCTCTGACATGAAAAAGTCCACGTGATTATTCTCAAGTCATTCCCATCCTACCAGAATCTGAAGTCTACACAGAAGAAAAACATATTTTAACTAAGATGCCTTCAATGTGCTGTTTCCATGTCTCTTTTCTTTTGACTAAATCTGGATTTGCAACGTTACTGATTTTCAAATTCTTGGCATGGAAACATCTGGACTAAAGTCACAGCAGGCTCATAAGACAAAAGTGGAGCTCATTGGCAAGAGAGAGAGGCTGCGAGCATGGGAAAAAAGACTGATTGCACATGCTTGTCCTTAGCTACAATTAAGTACTCCAAAATGTAATTAATGCAGAAATACTGTTAACAGCTGCTTTTCTGTAACGCTGAGCTAAGTTACATCCAAAGCTCTGAAACCAGGAAGTGAGGAATTCATCACTGACCTCTGCAATGCCCTTTAGAGCTAGTACTAATTACTGGAAACAGCTCCAAACAGGACCATCACTGGGAAAGTATTCCACAGCTTCCATGTTCCCTGAATTTGGCATAGCTGCTGTAAAGAGTGGAAGGATTAGTGGGGGTAGACTGTCTGAGTCTCTGTTATGTATTTGTGGAAATGAACTTCTAGTGACAAGTGAGTGGAAAGTAATCAAATGCTTAAAGTAATCGGGAGAAATAAGCTCAAATAGGCAGTTCTGTTTCTATTGTAAAGCTAGTACTTTTGTCACAATCAGCTAGTCAGAACTTTAGCTTTATCCTATAAATTCAGAATGTGCCACAAATGTGTTTCTGACCTCCCCAACCCCATTCACTGGCTTTCAAACCAGCAAACCTAATAAATAGAAGTCTCATTAAACACCTGAACAACACTTTCAAGACAGCCAACATGGCAGCTCTGAAATATTGTATAATTGGCTGGACCAACCTGACACATCATTAGGAGCTGTGCTTCAAGCTGATAAATCTGGAAGTCTCAGGTTTACTAAAACATGAATGTTCTGTAATTTCACAGGTTTTTTTATGCTCCTATTATTGTTTGTGTGTCTTAATGATGCTGCTCAAGTATCATGAGTCTTTTGACACATAAGACGCTCGCGGTTTAGGTATCTGCACATCAAAGTA
The DNA here is from genome assembly GCA_026261815.1 of Monarcha castaneiventris obscurior. Classification (NCBI taxonomy): domain Eukaryota; kingdom Metazoa; phylum Chordata; class Aves; order Passeriformes; family Monarchidae; genus Monarcha; species Monarcha castaneiventris. The sequence goes on from JAMPIT010000886.1 coordinate 21,146,985, forward strand.
AAAACATTTTTGTAACCTTTCTTAAGGTTGTTGGCCCCCTCTGTTAGTCAAGCAAAACTTTGTATCTGCTCAACACCATGAAGTACATGTGTCTGTACAACTACTCAGAAACATATTTTATCAGCAAGCTTCCCAGATGTTCAGTATACATTTATTTATCTGTGCTCTCATTTAAAACACTCTTAGTAACTTTCTGGAATTGTTTTTAAAAGGAAGTAGTCCTTTGAGAATACTCTGAAGTTGTCTTAAATCAATGTTTGGTATCCATAACAAAATCTGCAACTCCCTCCATGCTTTTACCAGTAGCAATTACAGCCTGCATGACAATTTGTGCAGCATTTCATCTACAGTCTAACGAGCTTTCCAATAATACACTTGCATGGTGCCTCTGTTCAATTTAGTTCCAGTATAAATCTTCTAATTGCTGGCAATAGAGTTCCATCTCTTGTCAACAGAACAATACTTGATCCCGAATAATTGAACAATATTAGATCCTGAAGAACTGCAGTTCCCTTTGGGACCTGCAAGAATAGAAAGCTTTCCTGTAGAAGCTGGAAAAGCAAGAGTGTCTTAGAAAAAACCCACACCAAAGCAATTAAAAATTCATTGCTAAAACTACATTTTTACATGGAGGTGGAACATTTTGAACACAACTTACATTTGAATCAGTAGCTTTAGGACTACTAAGGGATGACTTAAGAAATTCACTCTCTGAAAGCAGTACTGCATAGATAGAGGGCCAAATGGACACAGATAAGGTGAGTACCGTGTCACATATTTACTGTCCATAGTATTTTCAGGAAAAGACTGGTAATTAGGCTCATATTCCAGCCAAATCATGAGGAACTCTGAATGGACAAGGCAGCAGGATTCAATCATAGGATATAAAAGCCCCAACTCAGTAGTTCTTTGTGAAGATGTTTTCCATCATGCTCTCCCAATTCATTCCTCCCGTAAGTCTGACAGGCCAGAGCAACAGTGCCACCAGCTTTATACTACTCTCTTGTAGAAGAGGCAAGCAAGGTTCCAAAAGGACAAGCCAGTGCCAGAGAGCCATGCACTACTGAAATACTCCATCAGAGCCAGCAAGTACCACTGGAATTCTGCTGGACATAACAGCTCTTCCTAACATGTGCACCCTCTGCCACAACCAGTCCAAACACAGAGGGCTGAAAGAAGGCACTAACCACTTGTACCTTCCTTCTCCTCCAAGAGGAGAGAGCAAAGCAGCACTCTGATTCTTTCATCCTGTATGAATGAGTCTCATGAATACTGTCTTATTCTAAGAAGCTCCTGTTCTTTCATACATTATGTTCAATAAGCATAAAAAAGATTTAACTTATCTTCTCTGTATTAATTTTTTAAAGTTATATGTGAAGCTGTAAGTTGGGGAAAAACTAAAGGGAAATAAGAAGAACAAATGTAACATTTTAAACAAATTTTAATTTGGTTTCTTGCCATTATTACAGACATGAAGTACAGCTACTACTTGTCTCCTGCTGTTAAGACTTCTCTTCCTCAAGGACTTCAATTTCTCTTTTCTGAACCCTCATGACAAGGTTTATACTAAAGATTCTTCATGTAAGATCTTTATATGAGAGAATAACTGGGACTTAGTTGATGCATAGCTGTCTTGCACAACAGAAAATTTAATTTCTGAATAAAACCTGCAAAATCAAACATGAGAGGATGTGAAGTATTCTTAATGTTTGATTTGCCATTTGGAAGGCATTTTCAGATATGTGTCCACAGGCAGTAAAGAATCTGTTTGTCCCTTGTTTTTTTCCCCAAAAAACCAAGTTTGCTTGTGTTTTTGAGTTAGCACCCAACACAGCACATTAATGTTCCAAGACATTTTTTCCAGGGAAGCATCATTCAGGTATTTCTTCTTTTTTTCTTTAACAAATAAATGAGAAGCTATGTATGATTCAAACCTGCTGGGAACTGCCACAGCAGAATCATTCTCATGGTTGGCATAGTCAGTTCTTTTGTAAAACATTGTTTCCATCATTTTACCTCTTGCATGAGTAATTGAATTTGGTTTTGCTTTTCTTGCAAAATACCTTTTCCCCTCCCATACTGCAGTCTGCCTGCTATGAACACAAATTTTCATTATTCAAGTATGATTTTTTGCCTGGTTGGTTATAGAAAAGCTACACTGAATGGTGATGCTATTCCTCCGGTTTGATTAACACGTAATGGGTACGAATCGTTCATCAGACTGAAAAGATGGTAAGTGCATTACTAATTCAAAGCAGATTTGACCTGAAACAAAAGAGAAGAAGCGACGACCTCCATTCAGTTACCGCTGAAGACTGAACAGTGCAGAAGGATGCGCACTGCACAGTGGTGGATGACAACGGGTTGATTCCCAGAGCACATTATGCAGATCTGCACTCACAGGGCCCCTTGCTAATTAAGCAAGTACAGCACGAGTAGGAACACCATGGCTGCAGCAAGGCTGCTGAACATCGACCCAGGTGAGCCGGCGTCGCTGCACCGCCCGCCCTGCCCCTGCCGGCCTGGCGTAGCTGCGGGCTCTGCCGCGAACGGCGGCTCCCGCACGGCGGCTCCCGCAGGCCCTGTGCTGTGTGCCGGGGCAGGCACGGTAAATGCCGCCCGGGGCACGATCCCCCTCATGCGGCGCCTCATCTCCGAGCGTCAGCGATGCACAGCCGCCGGTACGGGGCTCTGACCCGACCCTGCTCGCTCTCCTCCGCCGGGCGGTTCCGCACCTCCGCCAGAGCCCACAACAACGGGGGGGTTTATTCAAACACGGCAACGATTTTGTACTTAAACGGCACCGAACAACGGAAACGGAGGCGGGTAAAACGGAAAGTCTCGGATTTGCGGAGCAGCCTCCCCGTACCGCCGCGGGCGGGGATGTCGCCCCTGCCCGACTCAGGCCAACCAGCGCAGCCGGGACCGGGCACGGGCGGCTCCCGCCTGGCGGGGATCCCGTGCCCCCGAGCGAGGGCCGCGCCGCCCCACTCCCTCACGGCCCGGACCCCGCGCCCCACGTACCTCCCCCGGCCCGGCACGGCCCGTCCCGCTCCCGGGGCAGCGGCCAAGATGGCGGCGAGGCCCGGCGGCGGCGCGGGGCCGCCCCCCGGCGGAGGCGAAGGCGGCCGGGGCGCTGCCTGCGCCGAGCGCCCGAGCACGGCCCCCTCCCTCCCCGGGCCCGCCGGCCCCGCTGCCGCGGCCGCCCCTCACCGCCGGTCGGCACCGCTCGGCCTCGGCGGCCGGCAGGGACCGGGAGCGGCCCCCGGGCGCTAAACCCACCCGGGCCGGCGCCGCGGCAGCGCGCGGCTGGGCAGGGACGGCGGGCGGCGCGGGCTCCGCTCCCCGCCCCGTCAGGCGCCCGGCGCGGCCGTACGTTCGTCCCGGCGCCACCGCCCCCGGGTGGCGGTGCCGGCGCGGTCGGCGGGGCGGGCCGGGGCCGGCGGGCGGGCCGAGGGGAGCGGAGCGCGCCGCACGCCGCCCAGCGCGAAGATGGCAGCGGGGGAGCCGCAAGCCAAGAAGCTCAAGCTGGAGCAGAAGCAGCTGAGGTAACGGGCGCCGGGGACGGGCTCTGCTTCGCGAGCAGCCCCGGGGGGTGCCGGAGGGTCGCCGGTGCTGCCCCCGGCGGAGGGCGAGACACGTGCCGCCGCCGCGGCGCGGTCAAAGTCCGCCGGCAGCGTCCCGCCGCGCCGGGCTGCGCTCGGCCGGGCTGCGCTCGCTCGGGGGTGCGGGCGGCCGCGCCGCGGCACCGGGAGCACGTGGAGGCGGTGGCGGGGCCGTCCCGCCGCGCCGCCCCGGCTCCTGCCGCGGTACCGCTGCCCGGGCCCGGCGGGTGCCCGGGGACGCCGCCGCGCTGGGCTCCCGCAGCCGGGGCAGCGGCGGGTGGGCGGCGCGGGGGCCCCGCCGTGCCCTGGGGTGCAGTCGGTCAGTGCGAATGAGCTGCTGAGCGTCTGGATGGGGCCGTGCGCTGGAACGGAGCGCTGCCCGCGGCGATGGCCCCCGAACTAGAGCCCAGCTGGGGTTGTCATTTCGGCTGCCTCCCCTTTGAAAACAGCCTCTGAGAAATGCCCCGACTGATACTCGTGCGAGAGTCTCTGTCCGCGTTGGACAGGGATCTGAAAATCCGCGTTAACAGTTACATTTTCTTCAAGACACGTGGATATTTTAAAATATTTTCATATTGAAATAATCCGTGCGATTTACTATACTTCCTCATTTCTGTGATCACAGTACAATAGCACTGGCTGAATCTCATCTGAATGATGGCCTGCACCGACCCAAGTAATTTATTTTTAAGTGTCATAGCAGAAGAATGTAAGGTTTCTCAATGGAAGATGCACGGTCAAAATGAGAACTCTTGAGTACTGAGAGCTGTAGAGCAGGGTTTTTTTGGTGCAGTTTCAGTTTGTTTTCTCAAGATTATTCAGATATGAGTATAATTGTAAGATAGCTGACTTCCAAGTGTTCAGCGTATGAAGAGAATTAATAACATAAGGCTTGAAAGGTCCAAAATGATCTTGGCAATAACTGATAACTAATAACTCGCTCAAATATAGCATAAAAGAGACGTACTTTGGTACTGAGATGAGAACAGTCTTTTTTGGTACTGATGTCCTTATTGAAAGAGCTAATCCTATTAAATTTGTCAAAGTCAGGGTACTTGCTTCTTTGGCAGCCAAATGACTTTTCAAGTTTAATAACGGTTGACAGACTCAGTTGCAGATAGTAGAAGAGAAAAGATGTAACTGAGCTCTGAAAGCAAATAAATGGCAGGCAGCAGGGTGAGGTTGTAATCAAAAAGCAACAGTTATCTCCACAGGCCTTAAACCAAGATGAAGCAAGAAATTGGCAGCTGCAATGTTTCTGTTTATAAAATTTTTTAGAGGAAACACTATTTTGACATGAAATACGAAAAAAAATTTAAAATTTGAGAATATTATTGTTGTACTGAGTTAAAAATTTAAAGGTTGTTTGCAGTGGAACGAAAGACAATGGTGACATGCTCTGGTAACAACTGACTAAACTGCAAATACTGCTTCTGTAAGGTATGATAGCTAAAACATGAGGAATGTTGTTAGAACTTGCATATGCTAATTCTGCTGCAAGTTATTTCAAGGTGAAGTGTAAATAGGCTCCAGCTCTGTTTCATAAGAGGAGAAATGCCATAATTAACTGGCGATCAAATAAAGTTAATGTGTGCTGTGGGCCACAGGTTGAACTCATGAAGCAGTTGGTTTTTGGACTAGATTTGGCAGACCTCAACGCTCATTTGAATGTAGTGGCAAGAACGTGTTTGGCTTAGTGCTGCTGTGGGACTTAAAAGCCAGTAGGAAAGGTACCAGACTGGTTGAGGTTCCATGACTTGGTTGTATTTGTAATGAGGTTGAGTTGTTAATGCAAAGCACTGCCACCTGTGCTTGGAAACAGATTAGATATGGAAATAGATTAGAAAAGAAGTGAAAAATCACTTGAAAGTTTTGGGGCTCAATAACTTCGTACTTGTTACACCAAGAATTTGAGGTGATTGTAGAGAAGAATTTCTTGTTCTCAACATGTAGGTCTGAGGGTCTCCAGCCTCTTCAGAAGGCGACGTCTAATGGATTCAACAAGGATGGTTGTACTGTATTTATCCTCCCATATGATATCAACCTGAACCTTTCCTGTGACTACCATGAAAACTATTATAGTAAAAAAAAGTGACATAAAAAACTTCAGCTCTGCAGTGCAATAGAAGCCATATATCATCAACAATAGCAAATGTTTCCTTTCCCTGGTTTATTTTTTTTTTGTGTCATCATTTTCTCTCTCAAAGTGGCTTCATAGAGGTTTCATGGATACATTTTTAGACCCTTTTGATCTTTCCAGACAAAGGAGAGCGAATATTGCTCCCTCGTGAGGTAGGCAAAGCTGACTGGGTTCAGGAAGCTACACTTGTTTGAAAGCAGTATGGGATGGCTGGCTTTTGCCACCCAGTGAGCAGCACACAAAGCCCGAGACCCAAACTGGCATTCCCAGCTCAACAATATGTTGTGCTGACATTCATCTGCTGGGCGGCAGGTTTTGCATTGTCTTTATTGACTGGTGCAAATCCCCAGTACAAACCAATGGGCTTTAGGCAAGGCCATTAATGTGTGCTGCCTTGTTTCGGGCTTCTGACTGCATCTCTGCTGTGTGAAGTAGAATATCATTGTATGTGTGTAAACTGCACTGTTTGAACAGAAAATGGGCTTGCAAAACCTGCAAATGGCTTGTCACTGAGTGGCAGCATCAACTTACTGGAAACATCATGAGGTGTTACTTTAGAGGAGAATTACTAAGGATTTGTGTCCTTTTATATTTGGTTTTGTTATGGAAGTCTGGGAAAACGGCAAGCAGATTCTGTTAACAGCCTGGTACAGTTATGAAAGAATTTGGATGTTTTCTGTAGAAATGTTTGAGCTTATATGTACATGTCTGTATAGAAATATGCATGTTCATTTTTGCCTTCTGCACACAAACTTGTCAAGTCTCCTGTGCTGCATTATGACCTTCTGGCTGTTCTGCAGCTGCTGTATTGATTGAATAGTCATGACGTGGCTAGTTGTTTGAACAAATCAGTTTATCTACATGAAGACAATGTAAGCATTGAGTTTGGCAAATAGTTCATACTAAAAGTACAAAGTACAGTATTCCTCCTCTTCTGTTACTTTTAGACATCTTTTCCTTTTAAGAATAAATTATCAAATACTCTGTGCATAATTGTTATCAATAGCAGTCCTTTGTCATTACTGTTCCACTAGATTTTAGAAAGCTTGATACTAGCAGCTGTAAAAAGTATTGCTAATTTCATGCATTTTTAATTTTTTTCATAAGCTGACTTTTAATTTAGCTTATTCTTTAATCAGCTCTTTATAAATGAAAGAAGATTCAGAATATTTTAAATTAGCTGTGACAAAGCTTTCAGTTAGAATTTAGTAAATCATTTTTCTTTCTCTTTTATCTCTTGGTTTGTTGTTTTTTTTTTTTTTAATGTCACCTTGCTCCCCATTTGTATTCTTTTCAGTTTTTGTCTTCATGGCTTATAGTTTTCTTACTTTCCTATTTCTTATATCTGCAAATACAGGTAGTGTTTTCCATGTCGGTACTCGTAATGTCCTCAGGTGAAAGAAAGATCTGAAGCTGAAGCACTTCGCTGCATTTGTTTGAATTAAAGCAATAGATTTCTTCTTCAGATGAATATTTAGTCTCCTTTAGAAATCAGCCAAATACGCTTGAGGACAGTAGCAACAGACTTTGCTAATTTTGCTTTATTTAGCATGTAACAGCAGTCACCTTCCCTTCCAAGTTGCGTTGATAGAAATACATCCAAAACCGGAATGACTTGCAGCATGGAAACTGCGGCGCTCTTACAGTACGGGCGCTGGTTTCCATTGTTTAGATGTGTAACTCTCAAATTACCCTTTCGGCTGACACGTGTCTTCACCTGGCCTTTGATGTAATCCTCTGGGATCTTGCACAGCATGTGTCATGTTTCCACAGTTTTGTGTTCTTGTTTTGGAGAAGCTTGCTATGGTGTTTCATGCTTTTGATTGAAGTAATTCTTTGCTTTATGGTAGGGATTGTGTAACCTGAGGAAAGGGGAGGTTGTGGGAAGGCTCTTTGTTCTCTGGACCCCAAGCTCTCTCTCTCCTTACTGATGTTACCTGCAGCCCACCTGGCCAGCAGAGTCACAGCCACAGCAATAGTTCAGACATAGCAGCCTTGGCCAATACCCTGCAGAAAGGTGCAGCTCTGCCTTGCTGTGATGCCTCCCTGAGGTCACTGGGACCAGTCCTGTCCCTGAGGCTGCTTGCAAGCTGGATTACCTGGGAGAGAGGAGCCAGTGTAAATAGGCCGATTTCATCTTGAGTCTTGAAGTTGTGAGTTTTCCTGAGATTTGGGTTCCTTCTTTTTCAACTAAAGGAACAGTTTGTGTAGAATTACTCACCTTATTGGATCTACTCATGTTGCTTATAAACAGACAAGGAAGACACCCAGGAAAGAGACTTGAATGAATGTAGAATTAGCTGACAATGGTGTTAGTGTAGCAAAGTGAAATTCTGTAGAACAAGGCCTTGGCTTAGTCTACTAAGGTATATTTCGTGTGGAAATGTTTGAAGCAAAATTCTGGCTTGTGATTCAAGGTTGCGATATTGAATTTTAGTAGTTACTTGCACAGGCATGGTACACAAATATTTCACAAAACCAGTTTCAGAAGCAGGGAATAGGTTGCTATCTAAAGGTCATTAATTAGTATTTGCTGACAATGTATTGGAAAACCTTATCTTCTTGAAAAAGGTAAATGGAACTTGCAGGTACAATGTGAACATGATGTTTTTTTCAAGGCTGTTCATTTTTTATTTACATAAATTGATTCTTAAAAAATGTATTATTCATATAATGCATGATAGTAGTACAAAATATTATTATTTATATCATATCAGCGCATTTTGTGTGAAGGAGAGAAGTCTTTGGGTATTACTCAGATTTCAGGGAAGGGAAAGAGATTTTTTCCATTTTGAACTGTAATAATTTCCTTAATGATTGTTTGACCACAGTCGAAACCGTTCTGCACTTGAAGGATGTGGTAAGATAAAGCTACTTGCTGGCTTTATGCTACCTTGGGATTTCATTTACAGGGAAAGACTGTTGTGGGGTGTTTTTTTCCTTGTACTTTCTGTGGTACAAAGCAGTTGTAACTGTCTCAAGGGCTATGCTATTTGATTAGAATAAAATAGAAGAAAATATAGGTGTCTGCAATATGCTGAAGACTTAGCAGATTTACAGACTTTCCTTTGCTTTTACAGCTGAACAGTCTGTGAAGCTACATGAAAACAAATGGGATGATATTATGGAATTTTTAAAATAATGAAAGATTTTTAATACTTTGCAAGTAGAGCCCATACAAGCTAAAAATGCATCTTATTTTATGTTGCAAAATATTGAATTGTCTCTGTAGAAAAGTTTCCAAAACAACTGTTATAACAGAAGATACCTGCAAACTCTGCAAAATGCTATCTGTTATTGAAAGAGAATTTGTGGATTTGTTGCCCACTAGTCCCATTTTATAATGTCTGCTGGGGCTATTATGTAAAAGATCATCCTTCTGTCTTGCAAACATGGATGAACAACTTACCTAAGATCAACCTTACTTTTGTACTTTGAAGAAATTGAGTGAAATACGGGGGTTAATAGGGAACTTTTTGTTTGTATATTGTAAACTGGAAGATTTATACCAAATATTTGTGGTGTAAAACATAACACATTAGTCCACAGCTAAGGCCTAGATTGCCTATCTTTTGGCAAATATATACAAATATATAACATGTAGAGTTTCATGGATTACTTCAATAAAGTACAATTTTAAATGTTCACACATGCCTGCCTGTTGTTTTATCAGGTAGGGGTGGAGTTCATTTTGAATTCATAGTGTGCTTGAAAGGAAACATTTTACTAAAATCACCTGAGGAAATTGTTTATCATATATGGAGAAACTTCCATGGTCATGAAGATTTCTGTCTTGTTTAGTAACCAAAGCAGTTGAGAAATTGTGGCTAGACCCTGTCAGGCATTATATATTTTTAGATGCAAAAGCTCTGAATTCCATCTCAGGGATTTCTGAGGCCAAATCACATGTGAAGGCAAGGTCAGCTGCCCCACACAGGCAGAGGAAGTTTGGAAGGTCAGGAGTCAGGAAGGCTGAGCAAACTCAGGCTGTCTGCCCAGCACATACATGGTGGGACTGCAAGCTGAACTTGTGGCACAAGCGTTAAGTTCGTCTATGAATGACCCTAAGTCAAAACTGACCATTTTTCCAGGCATACCCTGGTTGCTGTTTCTCCAGTTATACGTCTGGATGTCTACAAGTTCCCTGGCGAATGACTAAAAGCCCAGTGATAAGTGGTAGTAGGGGTGGGTAGGTGGTGTCTCAAAGATGTCAGTGGCAATAGAAGCTGCAAGTATGTGATAGCACAAGCAGGGTGATTGGGCACAGGGAATAGCTGGAAGGTTATAGAGTGCTACTGACAGATGTTGAGGTGTCATACATGCCATTGCATGAAAAGCTGTTAATTTTTTAGGAAAAAGATATGCTTGAGTGGTAAAAAGTCAGAAGTATGATGGTACTTCACTTGGCCTCTTACTCTGTAGTTTACTATTCATAATATGCAGCTGTATGTTACAAGTTACTGTAAATATAGTTCATGTTAAAGTATTATATCTATTTTTCTTTACATATCTTTATGTGCTTGTTAAAATCAGGCAATTATTTATGAGGGAATCTACAATTAGATTTTTAAAAGAAGTTTTTATTATTTTGAGTACAGTGATAGAACCATCAAGACCAAGCCGCATTGTGTAGTTATATATAATAGCAAGTTATGTAGCTATTATTATATTTGCTGGTAATGGGATCCTCCTCCCCCACCTTCTAGGTTACAAAACAGAGGTTTGGCTATTAAGCACTGAAACTGTTAAACTAGACATAATAAATTGTTCAGCGTGAATCAGAGGATACAGCCATTATGGATCTATGTATTTGCATTTCAATAGTGTTCAAAATCCTTCCTCAGGATCTGAGGACCTCTTGCACCTTGTGTTGCAATAACAGTAAGAGGATGGATGTGTTTCCCACTCTGATTTGACTTTTCAGGACCCCTGACACACTTTAATAATGAGAATTTTGTGGCGAGTTCAGTAAGTGGTGATTATTTTTTGAGTGTCTGGTTTAGAGAACCTAGGAGATTTGTCCTACATCAGATATTGAGCATAAATTTTCTTGTTATTTTCATGTGACAATGTAGGTCCTTGACCTTCATCAACATGTCATATTTTGGCATCATCTCCTTTGAGAGACCCAAAAATCAGAAATAGATGGAAAGCTTGGCTTTAGTTTTTCTGAGGACAATATTCCCATTTTGTAGATGGAAAGGAAGGGAAACTTCAGACTAATAACCACAGGATTATGAAGTTGTGAAGTTTAAATATTTAGTTAGAGGTGACACAGCAGTACTTAACAACGTGGGATTCGCTTTTGGCAAAAACAACCTATTGACTTCAGTCTCATGAATCAGTGCTTCTGGTGCTAGTACGTTAACAAAGTAAGTGCCAAATCTGCACAGTGAGGCAGTAACTTTGACAGCCAAATGAGGAGTGAGGATAGAAACCTGGCTTTAGCGAGGCTTTCCCGTTCTGATACGACAGTTGTGCCACAGTGTCAGGCGAGTGAGAAGAGGGGGTCGGCAATGACGGGCTGCCCTTTTCTCCGCGTGTCTCCGCTCGTGCCCTCTGGCCGGCTGGGCACCCGGCGCGCCGCGTTCCACAGGTGGCTGCCAGGCGCTCCGGCGGCCCGCCGTGAGGAGATGTGCGGGGGCTCGCCAGCCCGGCCCGCGCCCGCCGCCTGCGGAGGAGGGCAGGCTCCGCTGGAGGTCTCTCGGGGCGGCTTCGCGTCCGACCCAAGGCACATTGAAATAAAAAGAATGAAAACGCGTTCGTGTCGAGGGTGTAGCGATCGTGTGTCGGGACAGGCGTCAGCCCGCGGCCCCGACAGAGCCCTCGGTTCCCACGGCCCCGTGACACCCGAGGGGCAGCGCTGCCAGGGGCTCCGCGGGCCATCTTTACTGCGGGCTGTGCGGCTCGAGCCCCGCACCGCTGCGCGACCGCCACTAAACTTTATTTTTATTTTTTTGTCAATTGTCACCGTCTCCCACGCTCGCCGCCGGGGCTGGCAGAGCGGACAGCAGCAGGAGGGCTGTGGGAGGCGCGCTCTCCGCCCGTACCAAAGATGGCGGCCGAGGAGCCCGGGGGTGCCGGGCGGGCGGCGCCGCTCGGTACCGGGCGCTGCCGAACCGGGGCGCGGGGCCCGGCGCTAGCGCCCCGCGGCTCCTCGCGCCGCGCGGCCGCCGCTCAGGGCCCGGGCCCGCCCCCGCCGCCCGCCGGGCCAATGGCGGGACGCGGGAGCGGGCGGGGCGGGGCGCGCGGTGGGCCGGCCGAGCGCTGCCCGGCGCTCAGTCGCGGCTGAGGCGCGGGTGCCGGGTGCATTGGCGACGGGTCCGCTGCCTCTGCCAGTGGGGCTCCGCCGCGGGCGGCCGGGGAGCCATGGCCACCCTCAGGTAACGCCGAGCCCCCGCGCGGCGCCCGCAGCGCAGCCCTGCGTCCCGGGGGAAGGGGCGGCGGGTGCTGATGCGCTCCGGCTGGCGGGGCGGGGGCGCCCGGCGCGATGCTCCGCCGCAGCCGGGCTCTTCTCCCCGCTGTGTGGTCAGGGTGTGGGGCAGCGCGGCTTCGTCCCATCCCTCTCCCTCTGCCGCGAGTTGGTTTGGCTGCTGCACGCCCGCTCCCCTGGGGCGAGGGAGGAGGGAGAGCCGTGCCGGTGCGCTGCCGGCCCCTCAGCCCGGTGGGGACAGCGCTCCCGGGGCGCCGCGCTGGCTTCTGGCGGGCAGGTGGGCGCGCCCGGCCGGGGCTCCCGGCGGCGCTCCCGGCGGCGCCGGGCGAGGCCGGTGCCCAGCGGCGTCGGGAGCGAGAGAGACCCCGAGCAGCGCTGCGGCGGGCCGGGCCCGCAGCTGGTCCGCGGGGCGGTGGCCGGGGGCTGCGTGCGGCGTCGCTCGGCGGCGGTGCCGCTGTCACAGGTAGCGCTTGGGCGTGGGCGGCCGCCGCCCGCCGCGGGGTCCCGCCCGTGGCGTGGGAGGATGCGTGGCGTGGGGCTCCGGCAGCCGCGTTGGAACCTTACACCTTCGCTGTGGCTTGCCGTGACTGGAACCTAATTTTAAAAGAATCCCCAATAACGAGAAGCAGGGTGTTAATAGCAGGCTAGGCTCTTGGCAGGCTGTGGGAACTGTGGTGGTGTCAGCCTGTCAGCGATACCTGGAGAATGACAAACCCGTAACTTAACGTGCAGTGAAAGGAGTTACTGTGAATAGTTTTTCCCCAAAACACTTCATCCTAAGATGGGGTTTTATTGTGAAGCAAATCGCTAACCTTTGATCAGGCCTTCAGCTGCTAAAGAAATCCTAAAATTACAGACTCCAAGTTCAATTTGATCATTTGAGGCAATTCTCCCATCTCCTCTCTCCAGCCTCCAAACTCTGTGTATCAGGTTTCATTCACACTGTTTCTGACCGAGACGGTAACTTTGAAATTGCAGTAGTATTTCGCTGTTGGAGCTTGTGGAGTTAGCGCAGCTGTGTGAGGAGCTGGATAGTGGTGGAACACTTTTTTCTGCGGCAGCTCTGCTTACATAAGGCCAAAGCTTTTAGGCTTGTTTTCAAAGTTGGAACCTGTGAGTGTGTCACTTTAGAAGGCTACAAAAGTTTCATAATAAACGAAATCTTCACTGAAGATGTTGTTCCTCTAAGTCAGTATGTAAATATGTAACTGCTTGGCCAAATATTGTCTTTGCTTAAGACCTGTGTCAGGAAAGCATGTGAGCAGTCCTGCAGGCCACCTTGTATGTTTAAGGTCTATATGCTAAAGTGATTTGCTGACCAGTGATGCAAGAAAATTGTCTGAACTCTGGAATAATAGTTCTAAGGTACTTTTGTGTTAGGTGAGTTATGGTTAACAGTAAGCATCATCCTATTTCTAATGATGTTACGGGGTAAGCGGGATGAGAGAAGGATGCTCTTAACTGAGAGCTTATAGCTAGTCTAGTGCTATGAATCTGATACTATTTGTGTTTTGCTTTAAGTACGCATACAAATAATTTTTTCATAAGTTTAAATCTTGTGTTATATGGGGTTTAACTCTGTTCCTTTGTGACTGAAAGGGATAGGCTGAGAACAGGCTTAAAACATGTCTTGTTTTGCCTTATTTTAAAGGGCATAGTGAAATACTAACGTTTTAGATCTTACAAGACCGTATCTTAAATTTGTAAAAGGAAGACTAGGCATATAGCATGCTGCCATGCAATTGCACACCCAAATGTCTCAGTCATGTTTTAAGGCTTTCTGACTTGCCAGTATCCAAAGGCCCAAAATATTCCTCTGTCTCTGTGCCAGTAACTAATAATAAGCTTTCACTGATATTTTGATGTTGCTCTTCCACGGAAGTGCGCAGCAGCATGGGATGATAACAATATTGTGTGATAGTTGGATATAGTACTGCTAATGTTCAGCAGCCAACTTGAATCAGGACCATATTTTTAAAAATGCCTGCAGCAGTTGAGCATGATATTGAACACAGCTTTCCAGATCATTCAGTTGCAGTTAATTTTGTTGACTTCTTAAAAAAGGTTCAAGGGTAGCTCAGTACTGATGTTGTGGGTTCTTTTTTGTTTGGGTTTGTTGTTTTGCTTTTATCAAGTGTGGCTTCATTTTATTACTTCTGCCACTTGTGATAAGAGTAAGGTGTGAAACACTGGCCATTTGTGTAAAATCAGTCATATTGGTAATGCCTAGTTAACCAGTGAAGATTTATTTATACTGAGTTACGTTGCTTGAACTTGTAGTTGCAAGTCGCGTTTCATCTAGTCCAAAGTTAAAAGCCAAACTCATAAAATATATTGCTGTTCGTCAAGAGTTTAGAATGTAAATGTGATGTACACCAAAGCTTTCTGTAGTTACTGTTCTGTAGTTTTGCCTGCTTGATGGACAGCGTATTTTTATGTCCAAACAACATTTAGATTTGTATGAACATCTTATTTGTAGTTTGGAGTTTAAAATGTATATATCTTGTTTAAATAGATGTACTCTCTGTGTCTGTATGCATATACACAGACATGCTGACTGTATAGTCAATTATATATGCCCTTAATTTGTGCAGGTGAAGGAGTTGTTACCTGCTTCTTGAAGAGCCAATCCAGATACTCTTTTGCAATAAGTTAGTTGGGTTAAACAAGAACATCCTTTTGGAATTATACCTGTACTTCAGTGAAAGAGAGGGGACTGGGGAGAGTCAAGGAGGCTGGGGACTACAGAAATGCATTCTGTGTCTGTTGCAGAGGTGTTCCCAAATAACCTATGTATTGTGAAATCTCAAATGTCAGGAAATTATTACTGCTTCCTCACTATGTTTTATTCCTAGCTGGTTGGAAATAATAATTGAAATTTTAATCACTGCATATGTCCAGTGTGACTGAACATCAAAACATAAGGCTTATAAGGTTCAAAGTCTTCAGCCTGGTGAGAATGTGACCGTTTAATACCTCAGTTTTTTGCTCTGGATACTTGTAAATTTAGCATTCTCCAGAACATAAATATTTGTTTTATTTTATGCTTTTATTGAGGCTTATGTGGCTTTACAGAGTACATAAGATTTTAAAAAATGTATTTTTAAAAATTTTTACTGAGGAGCAAACTGAAGCCAAGTAGCTTCAAGTTGTGCCACAGAAAGTGCAGTAGTGTAACAGTGCAGAAATTTTGCAGCTCCTCAAGAAGGGAAGGGTGATTTGCGTTGCAGTAAATGTAGCCAGTGTTGGGTTAGTCAGGTTGAACATGCTAGTGATTTACACAGTTGAGTCTTCCTCTTTAACAGTAGGACTTTCCAGATTGTTATATTAGAAAATGCTGATCACAGTGGGGATCACAGAATCACTTAGGTTGGGAAAAACCTCTGAGATCAAGTCCGACCTCTTAAATATCTTCTTGTTGATTTTTAAAAATTTGTGACGTAGAATTGTTCAGACTTTTCCCATTTTACCCATAAAGGTATTTTTGGCAAATGCAGTGACAGTTAAGGAAAGACACAACTCCAGTCCCCAGAACAAATGAAGTGTATGGATTTTTCTTTTTTTTTTTTTCTAATGGAATGTTAGTATATATTTTTAAGCATGGAAGTTCTAGTACCTTGGGACTTAGGTAATTCTAACACCTGGGTGAAGAACCAAAAATGTAGAAATAAATGTTAATTGAAGACACAGGGCTAGCAATTAGTATATGTTATCTTATGTGTTTAGATTATTTGCAAAAATAGGTGAACAGCTTATAACACTTAACTTGATTTCTTCATAGAAATCAAAGTTAATCTGCTCAAAGTTTTATGTGTTTAAAAAGCTGTCAAGTTCTGCTGCCCCACATTTAATTGTGAGAAACAACTATACTAAATTTGGGGAGGGTTTGCCCAGAATTTTCAGTGTAATATTTCTGAACATACACTTACTAGTCTCTGAGGACAGCTACCTTGGCTTTTAAAACTTGATTCCAAATGGCACCCTACATACAGCCTTTGGAATACTTGAATGGAGATGATTATAAAATATTGTGGGAGAAGGAAGGCTTGAGAATGAGCAAGACTTATGTGCGCTGGAAAGAGCTGCCTGGATTAAATGGCACCGAAAGTGCTAGTGCCTGCCACTGCTGACATGTGAGGAGTTTGTACACACGTTATTGGCTTCACAGAGCTTCTGCACAAAGATGCTCTTGTGCTGCTTCAAACATATTGACCTGCATGTTCTGCAGCCCACAGCTCATTGGATGTTTGGTAGCTTCTATTTTGCTTTTCCGTTGAACACAGTAACTTCTTCATAGGTGGTGACCTCAGCATGTCAGCTGTATTTCAGATTTTTTTTTAAGTACAGCTGCTGTTTCCTGGCTTACTCACCACTGAAGTGCTGGCTCTTGTCCTATGTAGAAGTTATCCATGGTACATTTTTTTTGTCAAGTGTAGTTATAAATCTGTTGGTGTGTAGAATTTCACAGCATGTGAGAATCAGGTAAACATTAAGTACAGGAACATAGAGCTTGGGACAAATCTGCGTTCAACACTTGGAGAGTTCTGACTTCATTCATTGTCCTACAGTACTACTTATGCAATACTTAGGTTTTACAATGGCGAGAACATTCTGTCTTGTGACTTCAACTGCAATCCCCTTTATCCTTATGTCTTCTGAACTGTCATCTGTCTCTTGCTCTTGTCTTCTAGCCAGGTGTAACTTATGGTTATGCTATTTAGAACACTTTGCTGTTTGTCACACTGACAAAAGTATTTAGTCAGTCTTACAGATTTTTACTAAGCAGATGTTAACTATCCCTGTTAGGAGTGAGCTGGATTTATGGCTCCATCTTCTGCATTTTATTTACAGTGAAATGGGCTCTAAAGGTCTGCCTTTAAAGCTACAACAAAAACTAGGATACTTAAAGCATGGTTAGCTGTGTCTCAGTATCAAGGTTATTAATCATGTTTTCCACGCTGCAACGTGGGTCACTCGTCCACTGAGTGCAGTCCTGCAAGGACAGGCTGCTCCAGCATGAGTCCTCTACATGGTCACAAGTCTTACCAGGAAACCTGCTCCAGCGTGGGCTCCTCTCTCCATGGGTCTTCAGGTCCCTGTCAGGAGCCTCTTACAGCATGGGCCTCCTGTGGGGTCCCAGCCTCCTCTCAGGCATCCACCTTTTCCAGCGTGGGCCTCTTCCACAGGCTTCAGGGGGATCTCTGCATCCCCATGGACCTCTAAGGGCTGCAGGGGGACATCCTGCTTCACCATGATATTCACCATGGGCTGCAAGGGAGCCTCAGCTCTGGTGCCTGGAGCATCTCCTGCTCCTCCTTCTCCACAGACATGGTGTCTGCAGAGCTGTTCCTCTTACAAGTTCTTACCCTGTGTAATGTGCTACATTACATCTGCACAGTAACTTTTTTTTTCCTTCTTTTTTAATATGTTATCACCAGGGTGTTACTATACTTTCTAATTAGCCCAGCCTTGGCCAGCAGCACGTCCATCTTGGAGCTGCCAGGGATTGGCTCTGCCGGACATAGTGGAAGCTTCTGGAAGCTTCTCACAGAAGCCACCCCTGTGGTCCCCCGGCTACCAAAACCTGGCCGCACAAGCCATGTGTAGGTGGTCCTACTGAAGCTACCTTTGGTGGCTGCAGCAAGGGTGTGCCTTGCTGACTGGAGACATTAGGTGTCAGTTTGGCAAGCAATGTGATGGGTTTGGATGTAGTTTTAGCCTTAGAGAACAGCTGCATTCACTCCTACTTGACACTAGGCCACATACCTAATCCTTTGGTATTACTGCATTATCACCCAAGTCCATGCAATTCAGGAAAATGTAACACATGGTTTCTGAATTAATCTGAAAAAAAAAAAAAAAGTTGAAGCTGTCCTTTTCAAAAATACTGTCCGCAGTATTTTTGATGTCTTTTTTCTATGCGACAGAAGTCATGTCAATGAATTTCAAATTGCTTGAAAAGTACAAACATCCTACCAGTACACAGCTGCACTTTTTAAAATGGCTGACAATGCAGAATCCATAGTCTCTTTGTTTCATTTTATTAGAACAGACTTAAGTTGTTAATTATTTGTTGGTGCCCAACAACTGAGTGGGTTCAGTGAAATTCTTACACCCTGGTGTGATGCTCCCCCTGTCTAAAGGTTGATATTACAACTTAAATATCATCCTTTAAAGCTACATGGTATGGCATGCAGCTCTAATTCTTTATCTGAGTAAATGGCAGTTTAACAGAATATGTACATTTATTATTGCAGTCTGTGTATTGATCAAAGAGCACTGTAGGATGGTACTTCACTCAAATTTGACTCTGTGTAAATGCCAGGTCTCCATCTGTCTACTGTGCTGGGCAAAATGTGTATCTTTTTGTTTTTCCTTCTAATAAAAAAAAGTCTTTACATATACTAGGAACAATAAACCAAAGCAAAGCTAACTTGAAATAATTTATTCTCTTACAGTGAAAATGTCCTGTTTGGAATGGGAAATCCTCTGCTTGATATCTGTGCAGTTGTGGACAAGGACTTCCTTGACAAGTAAGTCTTGGTATCTTTGTTTTCAAATGTCAGTTTTGTTTCCAGAATGGTGCCCATAAATAAATGGAGGGCTACCTGCCTGTGTAATGCTGTGTTTGTGCTGGTCTCTGGCATTCTGGCCTTATGCTGGAAGTAGCCAGCATGGTGTCTGTCATTTCATTGTTCTTGCTCTATGAAATTGTGGTGGTGGTGGTATCAATGAAAACCTTCAGTGTTTTCATGTGGTTTTTTATGAATTTATTCTGGTCTCCTCATGGTGTCTTTGCTAGCCTTTAACTGGAAGCAGTCATCAGTTTCAGTAAGATTTATGTAGCTCTTGTATGAATCTTCATATGCTAGTTTTGTTTTACTATTACTGCTCTCTTCTTCAGTGATGACTAGGGGGTAAATACGCCATTTCTGTAACACACCAAGAAAAACTGTGCACATGCACCTTTTTACAAAAAATATTCCAGTTTATCAGTCAAGAACAGGACTGTTTCTTATCAGGTTGTCTGTTATCTTGCTTAAGCCTCCTTGTTATGCTACCATCCATATAACCATATTGCTGGATTGCTTAATTGCCATTAAGCTTACTTGTTCTTGAGTCAGCTTAGAGATCTGTCTTTTCTAGAGGTGTAAAATACAGTTGTGCTTTTAAGTCTTTCTGCATGAGCTCCATTTTTTATTGTTGTGGTCACTTTTTCACTGGTTTCTAAGTTGATTTGATCTTTCAGAGTGCTTCCAATTCTTTCTTTAATTTTTAAAGTGTTAACAATTTTTTTCTCAAATAGTTCTTTATTTTGTTAATGGGAATACTGCATCAAAAGTAAATTTCACGTCACCAAATAAAGAACACGTGCAGAGTTTGTATTTTTGAATGTGTATTGTCAGCCACAAATCTTTCGTTCTGCAGATTTTAATAATAGCAGTAATTTGTTTTGTCATTGATATTTCATCGCTCAAATTTTATCTAAAGGAGTGCTTAAGTGAAAGCCTCTATACAGTAAGCTGGAGACAAAAGACAAGAATGTAATGGAGTGTGTCTAATTCAAACATCTGGAACCTTAGAAATTAGGTCCTTGTCTTGAATATTCAAAAAAGTAAATTAATCTGGTGTAATTCTCTGCCTCATGTTTCCACTGAAATAACTTGAAAGCCAGTAAAAATAAGTGATGCCCTTCTCCCAACTCAACAATACCCCCCAACTTACCCCTATAAATTGCTGACATAAAAGAGATGATAGGATCTCTACTGCAACACTGAAATCCTTCAGGAGTGCATTGTGCTTTTCACTGGATGTGATGTGCTGTGCAGAATTTAATTTAATTTAAAAATTAGAAGTCTTATGTACTCAAATTTGAGTCCTGTCAGACAAATTAAATTATCTCCTGGAGCAGCATATGCTCTGTGAGCATTTCTTTGCTGCCAAAATGCGTTTGTGGGGTATTGCATTATTTAAAGCCATAAGCACTCTTCCCCCAGCAGTTTCACAGGGAGCCTGCTGATAGTGTGATAGCTCTGGTGATAACCTCAAAACTGAGGAGCTTGTTCACCTTCTCACGCACCTGATTTGATATCCCTCTGCCTGTTTGTGAGTGTATGCAGAGAAGTCCATTTAACAAACCGACAAGAGTGTTTCTGCTCCACGTCCAGCTACCTTCTGCAACACTTCCTGAAATGGGAATCAGATCCCATGCTTCCTCAGCTTGTGAAGGGAGATAAAATAGAAAGTGTAGCTGTAGAACGACTGCTAGAATAAAGTTATCTATTCAAATGCTCCAGGGAGATGCAAGAGCACAGACATTTCAGGACTGTGAAGCATTTGAAGGAGAAATTGTTGATCATTGCAGTCCCTTTTCTTTGTCTTAGTCAAGCAAGTCATGCATCCGTCTCTAGCCATGTAGTGTCAGCTTTTGGTAGCTTGGCAACCTGGAGTCTGTTTCTTGCCTCTTCTGCTGGATGGGAATGTTTAATGGGGCCATCAGGCCAGCAGGGCTCTGACCTGAGAAGGTAGCTTAGGAAAATAGGAAAAGAGTTTAGGTAAACACTCACAAGAATTTTATACATTTAACCTTTACAGTGTTTCTGTTAGTTTGACTGCCTCTCATGTACAGTCAGTTTTAAGAGTAAATACCTTTGTTCACAATAAAGGACTTGATGTTGCAAGTTTAATCAATATGTATTGTCAATGAAATCAGAGTATTAAAATGAATCCTGTAAACAGCTTATTTTTATAACTTCCATTAAGAAAGTGCAAATTGAAACAGCATAAGGAAGTGTAGGAAGTGGTCTTTTTAACAATATTTAATTGGCTGACAATCCATCTTATAAATAAACCTGAAAATAAATATATAATGCAGTCCTACCCCTGGCAGATTCTTAACAGCCTGCTGCCATGTAATACTGGTTTGAGGAAATGAGCAATGTTGGAGGGCTGGGTGTGTATTTTCGGCTTGGGTTGTAGGCACAGCCTTGTCACTTTGTTTTCAAAGTGGATTTTGGTTTAATCTGAGCTCCAAAGTTTTTTGCTCTCCTGACAAGTTTTGGGGGGCTTTAAGCCTTTCCTAGACTATCTGTAGGAGAAGCAGTTTTAATTTATATCACAACAGAACTTCACCATGCCCATCTGAACTTTTCAGACCATATCAGCAGTCTGGCATTACCTGAGCCAGAGAAGCTTTAGCCTCTGTTAGGTTTTGATTTCTGGGTCCCATTTCTTGCATCTCTTCAGGGAGACAATCTGGAAAAGTGTTAGCAATGTTGATGGCACTGTTGAAAATGGTGATACCACAAACCACTTCAGTTTCTGTTTACAGAGCTGGAAAGAAGTATTGAAATAAATATAGTCTGTCATATGTCCTTGGGTTTTTTTTGTATCTGCATGAAAGAAATACCAGAAATGTGGTTTTGTTTTGGTTTTTTTGGTCTCCTTTTAGTTTGCATCAACTCCATTACCTGAGAGTATTTTTGTTTAATTTATCAAGATACGGATAAAAGCATCTTCTTATCAAAGAGCAGCTTCTTAGGGGTGAGAGTGGAAAGAATAGAAGAAGAATTAATGCTTTGTGGGTGAATTGCTAACTATAGCAATGCTAATCTGTGAAAATAACTGCTAACAGGTATTCATTAAAGCTTTTTGTGTACTCACTTCTACCCATGACATTTAACAGGAATGATTCTTTTAACTTCTGACTGTAACAGGCATTTAAGGATAACTTAATCTACATTACATATATTAAAGTCTGCTAAAATGGGTAAAGAAATTCTGATTAACATGCCAATGAGATTTTAAGACACTAAACAGTACTGCTGACTCCTGTAAATACTCCAGTGTCCTACTGTTAAAAGTTAGGAGATGGCATGTGTTCCATTGCTCTCCCTAGAGCACTCTGTTTTGCAAATTTTGTTTTTGACACTGAATTCAGCTTACCTAATTGTAGTTACTTGTTAGGCCGTACAGATCTATCTGGTCATTACCTGTCATCTCAAGTGCACTTCCAGTGGTTGAGAAATGTGTGTTCGAGGTATGGATAAATCTTCTCCTGCTGGGTCTGTGACTGCATGAGCTGAGGAGAAGACAGTCAAAGGTGACAAATCAGTGTTGGCAGAACTATTGTGCCAGTCCTGAAACTTCTAAATATGTGAAACCTTGTATCTTCCCTAACTGATCAGTGGGAAGGCAAGGAAAATATTTGTAATTGCCGGCACCTTTATAGGCTTGTAAATGTCTTTCAGCCCATGCTCTTAAAATGGAGTAGAGATATAGGGGAAAATTCTGATATATGTTCTATTTATCACATCAAGTTAAAAGAATTATATTGCTTTATTTCACTCTAATTTCTGGGCTCTTGACCAGAGCCATGATCTCATAAGTTGAGGTATGTTTACTACTTGGGCTGCCAAATTCCATTGTAGTTATAACCTGCGGACTATTTTATCACCATCATGGTCCAGGATTACAAGTTTCTGTGTGATTATTTGTTGGTTGTCCAAGCAGACAAGTATTTTTCTCCTTTGGTTTTTTTTTTTCCCCTTAAAATTAGGGTCTGTGGCAATCTTTGCACAAGTTCATTGAGGATGCTCAGCAAAGATCTGTAATTTTTAATAGCTTTCATGCCTTCTACCATCTGCTCCTTAGTTCTCTTCCCTGCCTTCTCTGTTACACTGGTGTAAATACAAACTATCTTTAAATCAAGAAATGGGTTTATATTCTTCTTACTCTTCTCTGGGAAAAACAGGTTTGAAGAAACAGGAAAGGAAGAATGAATGGGATCTTTGGAGTGGTGGTAATGATTGCTGTATGAAAAGACAATATCTCAGTGAAGGAAAAAGGGCTGTCATTGTAATCCATAATTTCACAAGTATGGATACGGATCTCCTGCAGTGTGCTACTGGCCTGACTGTAGCACTGAAAGTGATTGAGTCATTCCTGAAGATCCCAAGATGCATGGGCATCCTTTACCTTTCCTCACTGCAAAGTACTGTCAGAGGGTGATGGATTAGTTAAGCACAAACTTTTGTAATACAAGTGTTGACATCTGGTAAATTAACTGTTCTCATGTGAGGCTCTTTTAGTGTTTGCCATGATGAAAAAGTGAAGAAGGTGTACATGTTCGATCTTTTTTCTACTCTTGTGGGAATTTGGATTATAAATTAAGAAAATGTTTGAGAAGCAGCTTCAGTTGACAGTGACAAAACATTTCTGCTTACTTGTGTTACATTTAGGTTGGTCTGTATAAACTGTAGCTTGTGTTATTTTCAATATTTTCAGTTTGTTACCTTTGCTCCTGTCTAACAGAAGCCTTTGTAACTTCCCATAGGAAAAAAAAAATCAAAAGACCATTCAAGCAGTTATCTCTCATGAAGTGGCTAAGGGTCTAAATAGCTTTTAGACAATCAGAGGTGATTCTTTGTTCACCAAACTTGGCTTTAATGCAAAACAAGCCCTTCCCCAAAAACACATGCTGGAGTGAGCTTGAAAAATGAGGACAAATGGTGATTCTGTACTAGGAGGTTGCAGTATCAAAGAATGCACAGGCTGCAAACATGGGCTTTGCTGCCAGATTTAAGTGGGGACCCTCTACCTCCTTCAGACTTGCAGCTTTTTCAGTTTCATTAATGTGGTAACTTAGATTCTGTGCTTCATCAGCCCTGTGGGAGAGGTTAACGGGGTTTTGTATTGCTTTGAGCTGGGAATTGTGTTAGCTCTTGTCCTGGTTTTGGCTGAGACAGGGTTAATTCTCTTTCTAGTAGGTGTCACAGTGCTGTGTTTTGGATTTAGTTTGTACTGTCCATACAGTGATGAAGGTATGGAAAGTACATAGTAAAAACTTTAAAACCTGTCCCTGAGAATTTGTCCCTGTGTTTTTCCTCCCGCTGCAGAAGGTAATTTGGTGTTTGATAGTCCATTGTTTCAGTAATTCTTGTGAAAGATTGCCTGTGAAAGTATCTGTTGCATTGGGTCATTTGGCAGAGAAGCTGAATGTTATATTATTACCTTGTTTTTTTAGTTGTATCTGTAGAAGTCAGTTTAATTAATCTGA
Source organism: Monarcha castaneiventris obscurior (assembly GCA_026261815.1). Taxonomy (NCBI): domain Eukaryota; kingdom Metazoa; phylum Chordata; class Aves; order Passeriformes; family Monarchidae; genus Monarcha; species Monarcha castaneiventris. The sequence goes on from JAMPIT010000886.1 coordinate 21,171,221, forward strand.
AGGTCTGAACATAGAACATTGTTAACTGTTGAGCCCAACTGCATCATCTGACTGGTGGTAAATTATAAAAACTCCAGTGTTTGCTTGCAAAAACTTAGGGTAATGATAGCTGTCTTAAGAAGGTCCTCTTGGTACTAATATGCCTATAAATTTGTTAGTACTCCTGACAACATAATTAAAGCTTTCTACAACCTTCATGCTTTCTCCTAGTGCCTTTAGTTAAATGTATAGTTTAAATGAGTGAGAGATTTTAGTTAAGCTCCATTTAGAAAAGGCTGTTTGGCAAATCTGCTTACGGAGTGACAGTATTGCATGGAGAGCTGTGGTGTTTTCAGGGTATATAGGGCTTGAGCAACGTTTGTAGAGGAGCTTGTAACTACTTATTTACCTGTAAAATAGAATGTTAAATGTTCCTGAATAGCAAATATTCCACTCTTCTCTTTATTGTGTGTTTTGACCTTCTTAAATACTTGTTTAGTAATATACTGTAAATCATAAATTATTCTTCGATTTCTCCCATTCTTCAGAAGACTTGCAGATTTAATGCATGTCAGTAGAACATGTGTAGTTAATGGACTAATTGTATTCTTTGGAATAACCTTAAGCACATGACAGACTCACACACAAACACACAGCTTATCTGTATTTTCCCTTTGCTTGCAAGTGAAAATTTGTTTAACAAAACTTTGGGACTTGCATTACAAGGCAAATGATGAAGTAATGGGTTCCATTTGCCTCTTCAATGCAAACAAGGAGCTTTAAGTGAAAGAGGTCTATGAATTAAGTAAGTGTCTCTGGTTTTAATTAGGAAATAATATTGAATGGAAAGACCCTTGCTAAAGATGTCTTTGATGGAAAAAGCTGGGTCTTGTCAGCAAGACAACTGGAATCCATCCAAAACTCAATGGTGAAACTTTCTCTTGGAAAGTGGTACTTCCTGTTTGTACTGAGAAGCTTTGCATATTAGAGTTTCTAGATTGCATGATTACAAGATTGATTTTTATTTAGGATACAGTAAACAAAAATTGTGATTCATGTTCTGGATATGGTTTCAGGCATTCTTTTTAATTACAAATTACTAAGATGTGATTTTATTATTATTTTCCATTCCCATCCTGCTTGTCCAACCCAAAATGTCCAATAGCATAGTACCGATTAGAGGGGTTTTCCTGCTATAGTAATAAAGTGAAATTGGTTGTTCTCTTGTGACTTGAAGAACAGAAAAGCCCAGTCACATATTGGCAATTATTTGACACAGTCTAAGATGTTTTACTCTGGATGAAATTGATCTGTCATCTCTTAGATAAGATGGCTTTGCAGTGATAGCATTTTTGAGGTGGTTGGAATACCTTCATCTTTCTAAAAACTTCAGTTTCTAAAAGATTAGCTATTTAAGTAAATTATAATGCTCATTACTGCTTGATTAGTTTTGCTTCATTCAGGTCAGGCAATACGCAATCTCAATAGTTTTTCTTCCCAAGTTACATTAATCAAGGAGAGAGATATTCTGTCCTTCCTTTTGAAATTAAATACTAATTGTTAACATTTCTTTTTAGTGACTTGCTATTAGACCAGGCTATTCCTGAACAAAGTGCAGGTACCACATCAGTGGTAGGAGTAGCTATAACCTAAGGTATGAGGTGCTTATGCTGCTGCTGATCCTTGATCCTGTGCTTCTGTTCTTCAGCACAGAACCATGCCTGGGCCTGTTCTGTGCTTTGCTTCTTCTTGTCCTCTTCCTTTTTGGAGTGCTGGTCTTGTGGTCTCTGCTGTAGCCGCAGGGAAAGGGTGGAGGCAGCCTGTCTTCCTCTTAATTACTGGTGTTCTTGTTTTCCCTTAGCTGGAGTAGGTTAAACTAGCTGTTTTGGGTGTTGTTTTACGTTATTTTTGTCAGGGCAGAATCATCAGTATTCCAAGTTACTGGAGATCTGGTTGTGTTGTAGACTTCAGGATGTTTTGAAGGCTGCAGTTCCCTTATAAGTTCAGATTAAATGCAGAGCTGGGGACAGATTTTTTTTTCATTTTACAAACCCTTGATTCCTCTCTTCAGTGTGTAAGCATACAAATTATTTCCGTTTTTTAGTTCTACTTTAAACTTGTGGGTTTATGGTACATGAATAGTAGGGAGCAATGACTAAACAATTTTTGGTGATTATTTTACCAGATTTTTCCAGTGATTTTTTTGTCCTTATATTTCTTCCCTTGTTTTGTGACAGCAAAAGTGATTAGGTTTCAGTGCAGGAATCTGAGGTGCATGGGACAAAATGTAAAGGGGAGCATGACTGTCTTATCATGACAATCTGTAACAAATGAACCGTTGCATGAAGTCACAGAAATACAAACATTACCATGAACATTTTTCAGTTCTTGTATTATTGAAGCTATTTATTTCTTCAGTGTTGAGGCTGGGTTTTATTCTTTTTAAGTAACAGAAACTTCCCACTGGTAGGAAGGTAGGCAATAAAGATTACTGTAACATTAGGCTGTCACTGTAGTCTGGATGTGTACAGTCAACTTCCTTCATTAGAAATGAAACTGTACCCAAATTCACTTCCAGACCACTCCAAGTAAAGGCTGCATGCAGTCTCAACTGTGAATATTAAGTTAAGCCCAGTGTCCTGCATGGCTTCAGGGTAGCATGCCTTATCTGTTCTGTTTCAAGACAGGAACTGCAGTTACAAATGTAAATCTTCTAATTTCTGCTATTAATATTTCCCTGGTTTCCCAGCAAAAGAGACAAAGTGTTCCAGAATCTCACGTGTCTCCTGACAATTTATTTTGTATAGTTACTGTGTAGAAAAGAGATGGAAGACCTTTCCCCAAGTCTGATTGCAATAACTCCCACTTTTGCCAGAGTATCTTCCAGAGATCTTCACTGAAGCTGTTTTGAAATGTGCTTGTGATGTTATATGCAGTAGTGTTAAAATGTCAAGTTCTGTGTGTAATTCTACACTCAGTCCTGAGACAAAACACTCATCTGGAGTGGGTAGCTGTTGTGGGCCAAAAATGACAGGAACTGTCCAAATACCTCAGTCAGTCTCTTTTTCCTCTGCCAGACCCTTGGATGTCTGGACTTGATGTTGCAGGTACCACTGTGGGTGAGGATGCTAAACAGTGACGATGTGATGGGGTAAAAGGGAGGAACAGTTCTCCCCAGAAACAGTAACTGCAGTTCTCAGTATGTTTGATCCCCCAGTGGCAGCAGAGCAGGGACTTAATCTCTCAAGAACACTCCCTAAATCTCCATCTTGGTATACCTCATTTGTTTTTCAGGATAAAATTGAAATTTTCGGTGCTGTAAAAAAGCCTTCTCTGCCTTTTTCCATATGCTACTTTTTCTCTTAAAGCTGATGACTTTAATGGCTTGGATACATGCTTTCAGCATGGCTGAAATTTCACAGTAGCTATAACATTTGTCTGTAGCTTTCTGTTTGCTCTAATCAGTGTTTAAAATATTTTGTAGAGAAGGCAAATTAAGATACATGAATTCCCTGGTAATTCATCTGTTTAAGTTTCTGTAAGCTGGACTGTCCTGTAGCAAGTCCTTGGGTGCAGACATAGGTGATGGGAGAGATGTAGCTTTTAGACAGCACTGAGACTCATTTAGGTTGCAGTAATAATACGGAATTAGTACTTCAGCCTAGCCTGTCACAAACAGAAACACATCAATAAAATTGTCCAACAGGAAAATGGAATACATTTTAAACTATATTTTTAAAAGAAATAAGAGAGGTTTTAACTGATATGTAAGACTTGCTGTTAGTTTCCTTATCATTTCTAAACGGAACAATGAAATATTTTATTAGATATGATGTACTACTCTTTTTTTGTGTCTCTGTGTGAATGATGACAAGGTCAGTTCTTAGCATTTTGAAGACAGGTAAGTGATTAATATCAATCAAGATTTAATACAGCCTTAGAACTTTCAGTTCCTTCCTTTTGGAGGATTTTGTTGCTTGGAGGTAATATTCTGGTCTGACTTTGTGGTTTGTGAGGTCTTCACTGGTGAATAAATGTCTTTTGCTTTGTCTTAATTGATTTTTGTGTGGCATATATTTCTTTGTACTAGAGATGCTAAAATAATTGTATTTTAGAGATTCTGTTTTCATTTGTTCTTTTGGAGATAGAGATAGATCAGATCTAGTATGGGGACAGAGTTGTAATTCAGTTATGAAATGTACTTTGTGTTAATGGAGCCCAGCGTGGTCTTATGTTTGCAGCAGTGTGATGTTACTGCCTTTGTTAGTGTGTCCAGAGTATTAACCTGTATTTTATTGTAGGTGTAGAGCCTATTGAAGTTCATCCTGACAGTTTTATAAGTCTGCCTTCTTCTGAGAACGTGACGAAGGGTTTGTTGTCAAGCATAAATTGAGTAGCTGGCAGTGCTATTCATATATGGCAAACAGGGAGTCTTTATTTAGAAGAAATCAGTAAAATAATATATAAATCTGAGGGTTGCATGCACAACCACACTACTGTGCCTTGTCTGAATTATACATATATATATATATGTATAAAATGCTCAAAGCAGAGCTCCTCATGGGGCAGAGGAAGTGGGAAGTGTTTGGGGATTTTCCGTACTTAGTGGTGACAGGGTCTGTTGTAGAACTGGTACGAGTTGGTCCGAACAATAAATTTTACAGTGATAATAGCAAGTAATTGTGGGTGACTAGGAAAAGAACAGGAGCCCTTGAGTTTGGGTTATGTACATGTTACTTTAGCTGGTGTTTTTCAGTGATTTTTATGCAAATAAAACTTTAACACGATTGTGGAAGCTGGTTTGTGTTTATAATCAAAAGGAGTTAAGCTGCAAGTGAGTGTTTATTTCTGATTGAAGAAAATAGGTGTGTAAATATTAGATGATCATTTCAGAACAGAAACAATGCAAAAAGACTGGTAAAAATAAAGAAATGGCCTAAATATTCAAAGTTCAAAGGGATAATATTAATGGAGTATGTTAGGGTTCAGTCTATAAGGAGAATACCTATAGTTCTGCACAAATTGAATTGATGTTTTACCCCTTGATAAAGTTACTAAAGGTCAACAAAGGGTATTTCTACTGGTGCAGTGGGTCTAGGATTCAGAGTACCAATTTAAAAAAAAATGCGCAGAGTGTGTACAGCTTTTAAAAAGATGCTTATAGTCAGATATTTAAAAAATTATGACTGAAAAAACATTTTTCTATATACAGAAAGTGTTCAACTGTCTTAAACTTTTAGCTCCCTAGTTTGTAGTTAAGGAAACTGTTTTGACAAGGCCACTTCTATATGCTTAAGTCTAGAGTGATAGGGCTGACCCTATTAAATGATCATAGTTTTTCGCAGTCTGGTGATTAACAGGCTTTGAACTTTCCTGGCTTTCTTAATCCCTTTTAATCATTTAAACCTATTATTGTTTTGACTTCAATTTCAAAAGCCCTTTAAATCTGTCTTACAATATTAATAGCTGATTAAAGTCCTGATTTCCAACCATATTATCAGTGGGGCGTCTTACCTTATTACACTGAATAATTCAGAAACAACTAGAAAATATTGATCAAGGATGAAAGAAAAAAACATCAGAAAAACTGTACTTCTAGTACAGTAATTTTTAGTAATTTTTATATTTAAATTAGTGATCATATCCATGCAATAAATGGGGGAAACAAAGTGCTTTAATTTATGCCATGAATAACTGCATTTCTTTTTTCTTTTAGGTTTCAGTAGTGTAATTTTAATTTAATTCTGTGTTGGTATTTAAATCCATCTTTCATAATAAGTAATGTAAAAAATTTTTTTCTGCTAATATTTTTGGGATCCCTTTCACTCAGAAATTCAAATTTTTTTTTCTGAGAGGTTTGTACAGGAAGTGGTGCAGCCAAATAAGACTCCAGTCATAGTAGTAGACAGGAACTGAGTAAAAAGGAAAACACTAGAAATTTGCTCCATGTGTTCTCCAAGATCGTTCTTCATTCTCTCAGCACTGACATACCTATTCCCATAGCAAGGTTTAAACTCTGGTTTGGTTTTTTTTCTGTTAAATGCCCCATACCTGTGATTTGAGTTGCAGTTAGTTTTTTCCCTAAGCAGATGCTTTAGTTGAGTTATGCAGTGTAATTCTTTGCCAGTCAATGTACTTGCTCTTTCCCAAACCAAACTTGATTCTTTGTCATTGATAACTATGAAGTAATTTATTTCTTATTAACTATGAAGTAATTTATTTTCTCTGATGTAATTTATTTTATAGAAGTTTAAGATAGAAGTATGTTAACCTTCTGTTGCTATTTTTTCAAGTCTTCTTCCCACTAGCACTAGTGTGTGCTTTACTCCTACCTACATTTCTTCTTCTGAAGCTGAACGCTTTAGCTACAAGTTTATCAGTTTGAAAATGGAGTAAAATGAAATAATTAGTGAGGCTGACAGCTCACTCTGGGGTCTTTTTGCTAATTTTTGTTTGGTTTGCTCGTTCTTATTTCTGTATTGTAGTATCTCATTGCTGTCTTAAATGCTTGATGTGAGTTGGAAGCTCAGGTTGAGTTAATTGTACTTTATAAGACCTCGTTTCTCCTCTCCCAGTTACTACTCTGTGGGATGCCTTTACCCCTGCCCATGTTTTTATGCTTTTAATTTACCTATTTGTCTTCATATGTATTTGTATTTTGAAGTCTTACTGTCTGCTAGAGTGTTCTGTTGTCATGACATACCCTTGCCAGTCTGCTGTCATCTGTGGATTTCATCGGTTAATGGCGTTTCCATTCCATAGCTTCTGTACTTAACACCAGATCACTCATGGATGTGTGGCATAGTGTTGGGTCTAGCGCTGATCCATGTTGAAGTCAGTCTGATTTATGCATTCTCTCACAGTTTAATATTTTCCTAAAGGAATGTCTAAAAGGTGTTTTAGGCAATTTCCTCTTTTGTTGGTATAAGTGGATGATTGCAAAACTTAGGATATTTTTCTGGAAGCAGGCATTCTTTGGGGTTGTATTGCTATTGTACAGTCCATCTGTAATATTTCAGTTTTTCAGGAATGACAATCTGGACTTTTATATTTGTCAGCAAAGTAGAATCTATTCAGTGAGGATTTTTTTTTAAAATGGTCTAACCTGTTACAAGATCATTCCTAAGTAACTGAATAATGATCAGCTGTCACTAAACCCAGAAATTAGTGTAGAAAAGGTCTCTGTTCCGCTGTCAAGTTGAGGCCAAGAAGGAATGTGAAAAGATAGGGAGGACCAGCTGCCCTGTTATGGAATATGAGGGAGATTAAAGAGGGGGAAAATTTTGAGGGAATGGACAATGTGGTGCATTTCAGATGGTGAAACTGGGAAACTGAGCAACAATGGAATTTACAGGAAAAAAATTAAAAAGTAAACATTAAACTGGTGGAGTAAAAATAGTGCAAGTCTGGCAAGACACCGAGACTTTCAGAATATGAATCAAAGGCCTTTACTGTTTGGGTTTGTTTGGTTTTGGTTTTTGGTTTGTGGGGTTTTTTTTTGTTTGTTTGTTTGTTTTGTTTTGTTTTTTTGTTTGTTTTTTGTTTTGTTTTTGTGGTTTTTTTAATGAGGGGAGGGAAAAAAACATGTCTTAAAACAAATATTTGGACTAAGGTCCTTGTATCTGCCAGTTACAGAAAACTTTAATTTGGTTAGCTGGTGTCATCTCATCCATGATGCATTGGGCTGCTAAATTTACATACCAGGTGTGGTCTGGGTTGTGGATTTTTTTTGGTCTGGACTTAGAAAATTCACAGCCCAAGAATCTGGCTTAGCAAGCTCAAAGTAACGATCCAAACGCATACAAGTCATGGTCCTCACATAGTATTTGTGTGCATGGGAAAGATAATTGGGCTAATGGGAAGAGTAAGGCTACATTAGACTTAACCAAAATTTCTAAGCAGCTGTAGCCTTGTCAAAAATGCAGAAATACTTCAAGTGCTATTTTACTGCTGTAGGAAAAGCAGTTTCCGTACTGGTTTTTGATCTCTGTATAGATCAAGTCAGAAGAAATGGAGTTAGCACTTATGACAGCATTACTTATTCTGTCTGATAAATTGCAGATGGAACTTGAGAAACAGACTGACCTTCTGTACCCAGCCCCCATAAATCTGATGCGTTGGAAATATTTTGTGAGCTGGGCTTGCTGTGCGCATTGGCCTGTAAATGCTCGCGAGGATGCACTGTTGTAGCTGGTTCACACATGGCTGTGTTTCTGACCTGAAAGATCTCATGGGATGTGAGAACTGCATAGAAATCAGTCAATGTACTCCGAAAGAGGACATGTGAACACAGTGTCCCAAAGATGCCTTGTTCTAGTTTTGACAAGATTAATGATTAAGAAAAAGAAAAAGGACTGTTTCCTTTTTTTTTTTTGACTAGTGAAGGCAGCCTTAATATCACTTGAAAGTTGAATTAGCATGATTGCTGAATCATTCTTATGCAACCTTCTTTAGATTAATCTAAAATACAGTAAGACTATAGGGAAATCCTTAAAGTTCCTTAATGACATTTTTGAAAATTTATGAAGAAATGCTTCCGCAGAGCTTTGTCTTAAAAGGTTTCTTCTTTTATTGATGAAGCATAGCCTAGTATAAATAAAATCTACTTGTCTTGTCCAGTTAAATGCAACCACTGCACTTCAGGTGTCTGATGGCGAAATCACACTCTGTTCCTTTTTTTTGATGACTTTTCTGCAAAGTTCAAGGAACATGTTGGAAATCTGCCCTTTCATGTATTGAATTTTTAATCAATCCGGGGAATACTTAAAGCAGTAAGTGCAGCAAAGCATGTCAAATACAATAAGCTTATGGAATAGCAAAGCCCAAGTGCATTTAAAGGTGAGCAAGGTTAGTCAGAGCCATGTACTGAGGCAAGAAGTTTGTATTTATTTGTACATCAAGCAAAGCAGAGGAATGTCTGTGCAGATAAATATTTAGGGCTTCCGGGAATGCTTTACTGTCCCGGCTTTGTATTACGGAAATTGTTTTGCTATAGTGGTTTTTTTTGCTGACTACTCACATTGATGGTTAACGCAGAAAAATATTTTCATCTCTAGTGTCTTGTTCATCACAAGTGTTCTTGTAAATAGTGATCAAAATACTGCTCTCATACTTAACACAGTTTTTCGCATATCCTTGTGGGTAGTCTGCATTTCATCTTGGCTCTTCTGGCTCAAGCAGCATGTATATGTGTGTGCTGATTTTCATCTTGATATCTGTGCAATTATTACTTATTTTTTCTATAGAAGGTTTTGCTTAGATTGATGGTTTCAAGTCAGAAATTTTGAAAGGTGATTTAATCTTCAAGCTATGAAGATCTATTGCCATTTTTTAAACCTGTTTGCTCATCACCAGGTTTAATTTGGATTTTGGGACAGGTGAATTTTACCATCTTTTCAGGAAATTCTTGATAGAGCAGATCTGAACTTGATGTATGTTTGGAGTTTATCAGCAGTGCATATTTAATGCAGTCTGTGTTTTCTTTTTAATTTGTTTAAGGCTTTGTGAAGTCAGATGCTGCCTGAAGGGAACTGTGCCTTATGGTTGTTTGTTACATTAAAAACATTATTGTAAAAATGCTGACTACTGTCCAAGTACATTCATTTTCATTCTCTCTTGTACTAGGAGCTGGGAAATAAAAAATCTTGAAGTTGTAGGAATACTATTTCAAAAGGATCTTTAAAATGTATTGCACAAGTTCAACTTGGAAGTTCTGGTATGCTTAAAAGATGAAAAGCAGGCATTTAATAAAAATTACACATTTCTGCAAAAATTGAAATTGAGATGATAAACTTGCAGGTGAATCCTAGGCAAGTCATGTACATGAAGAAGTGAAGAATACACCACCTTTTTTTAGCACTGTAACCAAACAGAATGTATTGGTCAGAGTCGTACCTCTAGCTGTTGGAATAAATCTCTTCCAAGTGGCCTTGGCATTTTTTTTCATAGAATATATTTAGCAGTACTTAGAGCAAATTTCCTTGACACCATCTGACTCCCCAGTACCTTGTCCTCAGAATGCCCACAATAATGTTTAAGTCTGGGTCTGTTACTTTATTTCCAGGCTTGTGGAAAGGGAAAATATTTAAGATTTATATAGTTGTGAATTTATAATTAGTTGGGCCTTTGTTTCTTGGTGAAATATAGGGGCATGAGATTGCTCATTTGTCCTGGTAAGTTAAATGCGTAAACACGTCTTTTTGTTAGGTCAGAAAGAATGCTGTCTAAAAAAATTATCTTGACACTGAAAAAAGGAATGTATAGCATTGTGAAACTTAAAATTTAAACTGTCATTAGAGATGGATGATAGAATTATGATTTCTGTTAGCACCTATCTGCAGCTGGGAGACTTAACCCTTGATTAAATAGGGTATGTTGGAGTGACCATGGTACAATGACATCTAGAGGTTTAAATCAAGCTGCTATGGCCTAAGAAACTTCATAAGCAGCTGCGTTTGGAGAAGAAGCTGCTGTGAGAGCTGAAGTTTTGCCCAAGGTGCAGTGACCGTGGGCTGTCAGAAGCCATCAGGTGCGATGCTCAGAGGCCGCTGTGCGCGGGTATGGGCACTGGCTGTGCGCGGGTATCGGTGCCGCTGTGCGCGGGTATCGGTGCCGCTGTGCGCGGGTATCGGTGCCGCTGTGCGCGGGTATCGGCGCCGGCTGTGCGCGGGTATCGGCGCCGGCTGTGCGCGGGTATCGGTGCCGGCTGTGCGCGGGTATCGGCTGTGCGCGGGTATCGGCGCCGGCTGTGCGCGGGTATCGGTGCCAGTATCGGTGCCGGCTGTGCGCGGGTATCGGTGCCAGTATCGGTGCCGGCTGTGCGCGGGTATCGGTGCCGCTGTGCGCGGGTATCGGCGCCGGCTGTGCGCGGGTATCGGTGCCGTTGTGCGCGGGTATCGGCTGTGCGCGGGTATCGGTGCCAGTATCGGTGCCGGCTGTGCGCGGGTATCGGTGCCAGTATCGGTGCCGGCTGTGCGCGGGTATCGGTGCCGCTGTGCGCGGGTATCGGCGCCGGCTGTGCGCGGGTATCGGTGCCGCTGTGCGCGGGTATCGGCTGTGCGCGGGTATCGGCGCCGGCTGTGCGCGGGTATCGGCGCCGGCTGTGCGCGGGTATCGGTGCCGCTGTGCGCGGGTATCGGCTGTGCGCAGGTATCGGTGCCGCTGTGCGCGGGTATCGGTGCCGCTGTGCGCGGGTATCGGTGCCGCTGTGCGCGGGTACCGGTGCCGGCTGTGCGCGGGTGTCGGTGCCGCTGTGCGCGGGTATTGCTGCTGCTGTGCGCGGGTATCGGTGCCGGGTGTGCGCGGGTATCGGTGCCGCTGTGCGCGGGTATCGGTGCCGCTGTGCGCGGGTATCGGTGCCGCTGTGCGCGGGTATCGGCGCCGGCTGTGCGCGGGTATCGGTGCCGCTGTGCGCGGGTATCGGTGCCGGCTGTGCGCGGGTATCGGTGCCGCTGTGCGCGGGTATCGCTGCCGCTGTGCGCGGGTATCGGTGCCGGCTGTGCGCGGGTATCGGTGCCGGCTGTGCGCGGGTATCGCTGCCGCTGTGCGCGGGTACCGGTGCCGGCTGTGCGCGGGTATCGGTGCCGCTGTGCGCGGGTATCGGTGCCGCTGTGCGCGGGTATCGGCCCCGGCAGCTGCGCAGCTCCGTGCGCGGGTATCGTTGTGCCCAGTGATAATTGCTGCAGTCCTGACCCTGTGCTGCTGGTCTGAAGGGGGTGTCTGGAACATTGGCTACTCTTCCAGTAGATTAAATGTTTGTGAAGGACAAATCAAAGGGCTTCAATATATCGTTTTTGAAAGGTACTGCAGTGTTTTGACACCTACCGTCAGGCTGTAGGCCCTTTCACATGTTTTTACTCTTAGGCCCTGTTTTTTGAAATAGAAGTTCAAGCAGGGCTGAAGAGACTGTTAAAATTTTGAAACTATCGCAGTTCGCTACTGGATAGTTGAAAAGAATAATAATTATTTAATGTTCCAGTGTGTGTTGAACTTAGAATTTCAGAGTAGAAAAACAGTGAAGTTGTGATCCCTCCTTTGCTCACTTCCATAGCATATATGCTTCTCTTCTACTCACTAGTTTAATACCAGGCAATTAAATCTATAATACATTCACAATTTGTTGTTCTGGTTGCTTAGAGGGTTTAGATTCCTTTTTTTAAAATTTTTTGACCGCTTCTCTTTAGCTTCAATTTTGCACTTAGTTTTGTTAGCTCCTTAAAGTTTTTTTAGAGAAATTCTAACCAATCTAACCTTCATCAGTTAGGAAGACCCAACTGGTGCTTACTAATCTTGCCTTATGCACATGTTGGGAAAATACTGTGTAAACTGCTCACTGTGATAGTTGCACATTTAAATTTATTAAATTTAAATGTTCAGCAGCTGTGTATGAAATACAATATGCATCTTAATGCATAAAGTACTGATAAAAGCTTGAATTCTCTAAGCATGTCCCTTTGTGGGAGGTTTTCTTTGACAACTTGCTATCAAAGCAATGTCTTTAGGGATCAAGTGAGAATATTTTTAAAAAAATTGTTTTCCTAGTACAAGAAGGTGGTGGTGGTGACGAAAAAGATTGTATAAGCTAAGGTTCACCGAAGGAACCATTCTGCAAACCTTAGGGGTAGCAACTGTGTCCCTCCCAGCCCCTCTGTGGTATGTCAGTAACATAGCCCAAAATCACACATCTGTTGACCAGCATTCCCCTTATGTTACGTGATTTCCGTAGTAGCTGACTTACTAGGCTGAGTAAGTAGTGACACGTTTTATTTGTTTGGGATTTTTTCTCCTCTAAATAACTGTGAGGGTTAAATTGTGGTTAAAAAAAAAAGTGTAGTAACAAGGATTCTGGAAGCTTTGAAAAGCTCAAAGATAGATTTTATTTCTATATTCTCAGCAAAGAAAATTGTATTCAGGAGAAGCTGAAGTAGTCTGACTACTGGTAGAGGAAAAGCATGCAGCTTAATTTTTAGTGAAGAATGTCTGTGACTTTCTGTGGGTATGTTTGTTAATGGGCAAAATGATCTCCATTTGCAAAATGGACTGCATATTAGTGTATCTGTCTATGACAGATAAATCCTTTGGACAAAGGCCAGATTTCATTTTCTGTCAGATTGCAAGTTTCATAAAAAGAGATAGTGTCCTTTCCCTTCTGAAAGATGTTCCTTTTAGAATTTCCTGGTAACTCCTTGTGTTTTCTCTGATACATGAGTATTTGCTATCAGTGAAATGCTTATTAAAACACGACACATGAAGGTATTGGGGAGGTGTAGCAGCATTATGAAGAGACTGGTATTGGGCTAGACCCTTTTTCATTAAAGAAAAAGAGCCTGATACTGTTGATTACAGAAAACATTAAGTTGGAAGTAAATGTAAGATCGTAACAGTTAAAATTTGTCTTAAAGACTGACAGGATGGTAAAATACGAAGAAGACTGGGCAATTCAAACCAGTGACCTGAATCTGTGTAGTGCAGTCTGCTTACCCTGAGTCAAATGTGAGCCCTGCACTTGGAAGGAGAACATGGATGAACTCCACTGTGTCCTGATTAGGAGCGCCTGCACCAAGGCTTTGGCAGCAAAGTGGATAAATGGATTCAAGTCAGCATGATACTGTGGCAAATAACCTGGGGCAGTCTCTGCATTTGTACGCAAGAAAAATCAGTCACTCAGTGTCTTGTACATCCGAATGCAGCGAGCACTAGTGAGCTTGAGAATGTGTCCGGTATCGGTGCTTGATTTTAAATGGATGCTGAGAATTCAAGTTTCAGGGTGTACCATCAGAAAATGCTGTAAGGAATACAGAAAGGGTATTTTGCCTGTTTATTATGAACAAAAATCATTTTGCAGGATAGCTTGAGTGTAGTTGTTGGTGACCAGAATCTTTCCTTGGGAGGAATAATTTATGGTTTTGCAGTTGTCTGGAGCAAGGAACAAAACCACAGGGCAAAGGGACAGTGGGGACCTTGTGCAGTGTGAGCAGATAGCTGTTAGCAGAGTTGTCCAATGGACACTTGACTTCTAGCTGCTTACATTGTGAATGACTGTCTTATCAACCAAACAACCCACCAAATCGAAGAGAAAAAACCCAAAGCCCAGAGAATACTATAGCGATTATGGAATATTTTGAGATGTCAGAAGATTTTGCTCTGAGGCAGAACAAAAGTGAGGTCACTCCGTAAAGGTTTTCCAAAGTGAGTGACAGTGCAGGCTGCAGCATGGCTGGCAGCAGGCTGTCCTGGCAGAGACTGTGTTCTTTTTTCCCTCTGATCAGACACTGTTGGCAACCTATTCTGTTAAATTACCTATATGGTTAAGCTAGCAAAGAAAGTTGCTTTCTCTCAAGCACTCACTTTTATCAGAAGTTGCTTGTATGGACTGCACAAGTTTTCCTAAATAGCCTGTTGTTAAAGTATATTTTTTTCTTCAGAATTGTTTTGGTATTTATTTTAATAGGGGTTTTTTTGGTGCAGGGAGAAACCCTAGAGCCACATTTAGTGTTTCTATTGTCTGTAATCCTCCCTTTGATGTTCTGTCAGATTCAAATGGTAAGATCAATGTATAGTTCATGGTATGAAGTGCAGTGATTTTTGGTAGATAGTCAGCCAAAGTATCCAGTAGAGTTTGAAGCCATGATACAAACCAAAATTTTGTGTGATGTTAAATTTACTTTGATAAACGTGTAATAATCTTTTAGAAAGCTTTGTGAGTGTCTTTGCAACACCTGAGATATCTGAATCAACAAATGCGTAGTTTATGTTTTGAAGTTGTAAAACTACATTTTATGGCTATATTCTTATGTGAGTAACTGTTTTGTGTTTTTTCTTTTTCTTTCCAAGGTATGGGCTGAAGCCAAATGACCAAATTTTGGCAGAGGAGAAGCACAAAGAACTGTAAGCTTTTTAATGGTGATACACATGCATGTTATCTATATAGTTTTTAATGTATATTCATATCTTATTGTTAAATACCTGAAGCAAAAATGTTAGCTTTTGCTCTTTAGTATTGTCTGCTGTAAATTGCAAAGTTTATTTGAAAACTAATTGTTGAAAAAGAGATTTAAAAATCTTTCACTAATTTTGTTTAAAAATTATTTTATTAACTGTGGTTAGTACTAATGCAATTCAAATACCCCATTTAAATGTTCATCCTAAATGCCCATGTTCATTTCTAAATTAGATACAGATTTGTAGGATTACTTTCACATTTCTTACTTTCAGGGTAGAGATAGTGGGGAATTAGATCCCTTTTGGGTTCATCTGCATGCTTAGATATAAGACGAACACAGTTTTTTTTCCTTACTGTTTTAAACTTCAGGCTCTTGCACATAACTGTCTGTTTCCATTATTACATTAGCATTACTTTGCATTATTTAATGATATATCCAAAAGACTTACACAGTTTATCCTCATGTAAGATAATGTACCTGTTTCAGATGAATTAATATGTACAGCTGTCATGTTTTCCCGTGTTAAAAGTTCAGGTGTTTCTCAGTAAGGTCACAGATTTCATGCAGTAAAAATGTATTCTGGTAACAAGGATTTAATTCCTCTGGAAAAGACTTTTTTCTAAAAGCCTTAGTGAGTGAATTACTAACAAACTGTCCCATATTCTTTCAGAGGATGGAAAAATACATTTAACCTGAGTTCGTACATCATGGTAATGTACCTGTGACATTAAAACTGCTTGAGCTCCAGGCAAAAGACAGGCACCAGCAGTTGCCTTTGATGAGTAGATGAGATTGTTTTTATGTAGACCACACTCCCTAATGATAGAACATTTATGGACAGCATAACTATGATCAACCCATTTTGGATGCTATAAGCTGGAAGTGTTAAAAGCACTAGCACGCTGAGAGGTGAAACACAAGTTGAATCACATACAGGTCTGTATTTTGGATGGTACAAGTTGTACTGTGTACACAAGCTTTATTTGCTCAGTAGATACTTATTAAACCACTTGATGTGAGATATTTCATTTGAAGTAGTTAAATCCTCTTTCAGCTTTTTATTTTAGGTGTATTGCATATTAGTTAATTGCATGTTTGTTACTGATATGTTTACAGCATAGTCACTTCCTAAATGGAGGCTTGAACTAATTTTATTTAACTAGTTCTTTATTAAATTTTGTTCAATAGAGAAAATTCAATAAAACTCAAGATTTACATGAATCAGCTGTAACAGAAACCCTTCTTTGGTGTTTTGTTGTACACACTGCATTAGCTCCTGAGATGATTTATGTGTTGTTGGGTATAATGATAGAGGTTGAACATGCTTTTGCCATTGATCTTGTCATCTTGAATGTCACTGGATACTTGAGCTGGGAAAAACTCCTGCAGGTCAATGTCACGTTGTTTTCAGGAGAGACCTTTGGAACTTTTCTAATGCTATGTACTCTTCTTGGACCATGTGAACACAACAGATTGCACATTGTTGAACTTTGGAGCACTTTCAGTCCTTCAAGCTAAATTCTCTAATTTAACTTACAGATGAGTTGTTAGATACTTAATTAAACTTTTCTGATGTTTAACTCGACTTTCATATTTAAAAGAAATGCCAGTTCTAGGAAATGTGCAAGACAACTTACCACTAGGGTAATTGTTGCTGGTTTGGTTATAAACTTACTCTTAGGTACAGTGCCCTTATAATTAAGGTATTGTCTTGACCTTGTCCTAATGTTTTTAAGTCAAATACAAAATTAGTCTCCACGTATTATTATTCAGTGCCAAAATCCTCCTACTTAAAATAATTTATCTTTCAGTCTTTGAAATGTCAGCAGCTTTTATATTGTCTTCCCTAGTAGTAAAGAAGACTTTTTGGCATTCTTCATCTAGTAATACCACGGTGATTTATCTGACTGTCAGCTGTCCTTCAGTTTCTCAGAGATCACTTCTGTGTAGTTGTTGTACATAAAAATATAAATTTTGTTCACAAATGAATGCCTTATCTCCAAAGGTAACTGAGCCTGCTACCCTGACTTGGCTTAATGCTTTAGTCCTTGAGTCTTAGTTATCTACAGAGATAAGTAAAGCTCTAAGACTGGCGTTGGTTTACAGCCATGGCATCGTGCTTAACTTCTATTTTAAGAGCTAAGGTATGAAAGATCACATTTTTTTTTCCTGCTTTCAATTCACTTTGACTGTAGCAGCCTTCTAAATTTGTCTTTTCATTTAGTGTACGCTTCTTTTATCTAACACGAATTTATTAGCACTAAAGCTGTTAAGTTTGTGCATGTATGCATTCTTTTCAGAACTCAGCTGGAAATACCTACTCCCTTCCCAACCCAACTGGCTTCTGAATGTACCTCATGAAGGGTGGAGGGTACTGTCCCACAGCTCAACCTGTTACCATGTAGAATTATCAGATTAGTTTCAACCACCTGAAGTGGTGATCAAGCTGTGCCATGCCCCTGTTGTAGGGAATCAGATGAGCAACATTGTTTTCAGTGGCGCCTCTGCTGTTCTGCAGTAGGAGTAACAAAGATGGGGGAGCAGTGGTATCTGCAGTTTGCATGGGTGTTTTACAAGGGAGCCGTGCATTTGTGGCTCAAGGAATGTCCTGCAGATGTTTCCCACCTTCCCTAACCCAACTAATCCCCTCCAATTCCTTCAAGTCCTGCAGGACTGCTAGGGAAATTCGGACATAATAAGGTTGGTGAGGCCTTAATGTTGCATATATTTCTTCTTCTTCTGAGAGCAATAAAAAAATAGAAACTCTGAGACAAATGGAAATATTTCTCACGACCCTTTGTATAGCCCTTTTACAAGAGTTGTTTCTATTTTTAATTCTCAGAATTGGACTGAATGGCTTTAACTGAAGGTCATATTAGCCAAGTATAGATTTGTGTATGCTGTTGTCTAGGCTGATTTTTTTTTTTTTTTTACTATGGTTCCACATCAAAATTTTCCTAGGAGAATAAATTTAAGGTAGCTGCAGCAAGTGATGGGGTGTGATCTAAGTTGTCTTGATATTGAAGTAGCAATGCTTTAATACAGAGTCCATCTTCACTGTGTAGATTAAGTGTTGGCAGAGGAGTTGGGAGTTTCTTACTAATATTTTTTTTTACTAAACTAGGGGCTGTTAGCAAAATTTTGGTAGCTTGACCAGCTTGTATGAATAGGCAACTAAAATATAGTCATTGTGAGTTTTAAAAATATCATTTGGAGTTCAGTAGTACCACTGAGTCTGTAAGCAATGCTTCAGAACACTTGTTTTACTGCAGCTTTGACTGACTGACTGCTTGCTGGTTGTACAGTTTTACAGTTTTTTTTGTACTTCAGGACAAAAGCTGAGGGACTCGACCCCAAGCACAATTACTGTGCAGCCGTGTGTCATTGATAGTTCAGCTTGCAGGGGGAGAGAATTCTGGGGTCACTAAAGGGATGCAGCTGTCCACCTAATGCTTTTGGAAACAGCCGAGTGTTTTGTGCCACTAGAGGGGGCAGATTATCTTCGGGAACACTCGCAGAAATCCTTCCCTGTGTGTTGGGTTTAGGATTTGTCCTGATGGTGTTAAGTCCCTCTAAAATACCTTTGATTTTTATCCACCTTCTTCCCTCTTAAACCTAAAAAAGAGAGTTGAAGATTGTTTATGGAAGCGGGGGGAAGAGAGTAAAATATCAGAAATATGAAGCTGTAAATCTTTTGTTGGCCTTCTCAACATATGCTGACAGTATAGGTGATTTGTATGGATGAGGTGATACATGAACCTGTCACAGCTGTTGAGTTCCTTGATATAATATACCTCACTTGTAATTACATTTGAGTGGATTAATATATTATGAAATATGATTTGGCAATGAATTAATGTGGAAAAATGTTATGGCAGTTATAACAAGGTGCCCGGATTCATGAAAAAAAACTTGCCAGCTCTCATCTTTACACAACTTTATTTTAGATTTCTTCTTCTTTTTTTTAGATCAAGTATCATATTGACCTGTTTCTTGGTGTAGAGTTTTGTCTGAAAACTTCAGTAAAAATCCCTACTGTGGAATTGATATTCGTTTTTACAAAATCAAATATTTTTAGAATTGCTACAAAGGAAAACTCTTAAACTTCCATTTTCAATGAATATATAGTAACTTGGAATGACCAGTCTCTTAAATTGCCACCTTCTCCCAAAGCAAATACAATTCTGTTGTATATTGACACTGCTTGTTCCATGACATGTAATTAAGCACTTCTTTAATTAAACTGGCATTAAATGCTTGGGAATTCTGTAGAGTTAGAATCTGGATATGCTGGGGTTATCTGAAAAACTTGTAAATGTAGTGAATGAGCTTGATGATTGGGATGAACTCTGTGCTGATCTGGAATGTTTTCTTAATCCAGTTCCTTGAGGTGTTGGCTCCCTCTGTAGAAACTACTTTAAATTGCAGTTTGATTTCTCTAGAATTGTTTTATCACTTCTGTGTGATTGATATACATATATATATATATATGTACACATAAAAGCTTGAATCAGATGTACAGAAAGAGTGATTCATGGTTAGCTACAGAATTTCTAACAAAGATTCCTCCCTCTGTATTTTATCCTTAATTTTTCTGCGTGTCCACCCTTCAAGCAGTTATTTTGAATTACAGCACCAATGCAAATTAGCAGTATAGAAATCAGCTAATGAAATTCTTGATAACAGGCAATCCTCCATAAAATTTCTAGAAGTTAAAGTTCTAAGTTGTATCAGAAATACTTTTACCTTCTTTCATGGAGCAGTCATTACATCTGCTTAAATTTAAAATGAAAAATTTCAAGTGTTACTTGTAGTGTATAATTTTATTTTGCATCCTGCTGCTGGAGACGTTCAGTAAGTAATCTGCACAATACTTGTACAGGGTGGTTAGCAGGTTGGATCAGCATTTTAAAACTGTGCTTATGTATCAGTACAGTGTTTCAATTGAGCCTCCTGTCTCTGTTCATATTACTTTGTGTGTATAGTATATTAAAGCCCAACTTTGCTATGTAGCTTTAAAGGCTCTATTAGAATAGTCTCTATTGTTAAAAGCTCCTGGAGATCAGTGTCAACTCATTCTTGTATGGCACAGTGCTTATTTGATGTAAAACAGAAGAAAACTTGTGGTAACAGAAGATTGGCAGTTAAGAACAAGGCTTATGTTCCTCTGGGGAGCTTGGGTTTGTAGCCTGAGATGCTTATCTGAGGCTGTTGTGTGATACAGCACTTCCATGGTAGTGGGAAGGAGTGCTGGAGGGGAAAGAGAAGAATGCATATTAAAGCCAATGGAGAATCCAAAATATTTTATGTGGCATATGAAGTGTAAAAACAGCTGCTAAAGGATCAAAACTGTATTTGCTTAGAAGTTCTTAGTGTCAGATTCATTGTTCTTCTGTAGTCTTGCTCTTAAGCTCATATATAAATTTTTCTTCCCCTACCTTCAAGAGAAGTTTTCTTGTGTCACCTGCTTTGATTACCACAGCCATATTGTAAGTGGTACAGAAGAGAGATCAATAGATCCTTTAAGGGAAAGATGCTTTGTAATATTCCAAATGGTAATTCCAGCTCAGATTTCATTGCTTACAGGAGCTCTCATAGTACTGGTTATTAGGTTAAATTGATCTCTCGTAATTTCTCACACTTGGACAATTTCTGCAGGAATAGGTGGGCTGACATGGACCACCTATATGGCTCTTCTGTGTAGAGACCTAATGAGGTGGGGTTACTCTGTTTTTCTTCCTGATAGTATCCTGATAGTGATTAGTTAGTGTGTACTCCACATCCATGCTTTAAAGCAAGGAAGTAACATTTTTCCTTTTGTGGCCAGTTCCTGAGCTCACCCTCCTGCACAGACTGAGCAGAGAACCCACAGCCCTGAACCGAGCTCTTGGACTCGGCAGGTTCAAGTGATCCGAGCTCCTGTGAAGCGCCTCAGCTTGCCTCTCACCCAGTGTTCACAGCAAAGGCTTCACAGCCAGCCCAGGATGGCTGCACCCCGCTGTCCTCCTGCGGTTCGTGTCCAGCAAATGCAGTTTGCACAGTCAGTAAGAAATTATTGTCCAGAAGAAGGGGACTTCCCTCACCACTTCTGTTGGCACTTTTCTTAATTTTACAACACATTAAAAAATGGTGTTAATGTTTCAACTTCACTGACTCCTGGTATTGATGAAGTGTGGTGTTAATGCAGTAGTGACAGGATTGTGAGCAACCTCCAATGTATTTGAAGACTGAGTTTTGAACATGCAGAATGACTTTTTTTTTTCATACTGCTGCATATTTCTGTCACTGTAGTGGTTTCTTTCCAATTGAGAATGGGGTGCATACTTGGAATGAGATGCAGTCTTGTGCTGCAGAGCATGCAAAATCTCCTGGGATTGCTGCTTTTTACCTAAGGTAGCTAAGGTTTCTGCATCTTTATTGCAGAGAAGTACACAGTTTAGAATTGGACAAGATCTCTCTCATGAGTATTAATATTTGTGTTATGCTATGTAGCACTAAATCTGAGATTTCTCTAAAATTTTGAAATTTGTAATTGGACCTTTTAAAACCTTAGAAGATACATGTCTTAGTATCTTTTACAAAGAGAATGTATTAAAGCTTGCTGTGGGATGGTTTTGAGCTGTCAGAGTAATTAACTTCAAGCTACATTTTCCAAAATAAAGAGTGAGAATTTAACGTGACATTTTTGTTTCCATTCTCTTACTGTATTTCTTACATGTATTTTGCTCATGATCTTCTAGACATAGCACCAGGATCAGAATAAAAGCTAATACCCACCCAACCATTTTATGGAAGTACATTAATTTTATTAGTTTAAGTATACTGCGTGTGAAGGAGAACCTTAGATAATGTTCTGGTGGCAGATGCAGTTTTAATTCTGATTTTAATGACGTGCCACGGAAGCTGTTGAGGTGGAGGCGCTGTTTGGCAGCCCCGGCAGAGGGTGCGGTCAGTGCTGGCTGTGCCGCCCCTCAAAGCTGGGGGTGCTTTGGGCAGCAGCCGCCTTGGCGGCAGCTCATTGAAACTTGGTGTAAAAGGTGTGAAATGTCTAAAGCTTTTAACAACTTGGCAGGACTTGGCAGTGCACTGTTACCTTTTTTGCTTAAAGACTTCTAAGCTTGAGGTGAGGGGGCTTGCCACTTTCGTTGAGGCTCTTTAAAACCAATGAAGGTAAGAAATGTGTATTTCATGTCCATGCAGAGTGAGCTTGAGATGAGATACACCTGAGCGAGGTGGGGGTTTGAGTGTGGGTTTTTTGTAATGCAGACCACAAAGATCTTTCATGTTCAGATTGCTATATTAACTGATAAGGTGAAATTGCAGCACCCAGAATAGGAGTGTAATTACCTCTTCTGTAAACTCAGTTTTGGTTGGTTTGTTTTTGGTGTTGTTCTGGTTTTTAACATATTGCTGGTATGATTATCTAAAAGGTGGCCAATGCCAAAGAGAATAAAAATATTCGTTATTTAGTTCTTTGTACTTTTTTTTTGATAATCCTGAGAGTAGATGGAGAATTTAAGCTTCCAATATTTTTGCATTTTAATGAAAAAAAAATTACCGTAACAGAGGATACACTATAACTGAATTTTAAAATGCAGTCACATTTCATTTGACTTTTTGATAGCTTCAGGCTTTTGTGAACTCTTATGATTTTAAGAATAGAACTTATTTCTTGTTGGCACTTGTATTTGCCTCCTCTGTTTAAATTAATAAAGTATGTGTATTTATTGTGTATTGTTTTTTCAGAATTCCATGAGAGACATAGTCAGGATATAATGCCAGCATTTTTCCTATATAGTCAGATAATGAGCTTTATTGTAGCTTAGTCCTGTTATTCTGACATTTGTGTGCAATCAATAACATGGGATATATTTTTCCTGTGCTGGGACTTCCGTTTTCTCATTTAAAGTCTTTTTTAGTGAAACTCTTCAGAATTGACTTGCCAGAGAATTTCCACTGATGCCTATTTGTTGCCCTATTAAAAAAATGGCAGAATCACATCAGATATTCCATTTCCAAAGCAGTGAATGCAGTATGACTCTCTTTGCTTAATTTGGCTCTAAAAGTATCCTCATTTAGAGATGTAAGCACCACAAATGAAACATAAAATAAGCTGTATCATTTGTTAGCAACTGAAAGAATAGATAAGTCTCTATTGCCCATTCAGTCTTTTCTGAGTTAAGCCTAGCCCCAAGAGTACCAATTAGTGCTCAGAATAGTGAATTCTGCTATTTTAAAGGTGGTCATCTATCAGAGCAGATTAAATGGCTTGTGTGAAAATAATTTAGTAGCTGCCCATTAATTGCCTTTCCTTTCATAGAACTGTAGAAAGAGACCTCAAGAGATCGTTTAGTTTCAATCCCCCAATCCAGCCAGAGATGCATCTCTGTCATTCCTGGCAGATATTTGTCGAGCCTCCCCTCAGCGTCTTTGGAAATAGTAAGATGTCATGTGGAGACAGTGCAATCTTACTACATAATTTGTAATGGTGTGCTGCTTCATTCCCACTGCAAAGTTTGCTTGCAGATGGAACAGAGAACTATTGCCTCTAACAGTGAAGAGGGAGTTGGGTGGATTACAGAATGTGTAGGAATTGTGATGGGTGAAAAGGGCAATGCTTCTAAGTGGGGAAGCCAGGACAGTGCAGGACAAGGCTGTGTGCAAAGAGAACAGGTACATGTATTTTTGCTAGGGTAAGGTTCTGTGCATCTACGCACCCATGCACCCCTACAGGCAAAAACATAGAGCAGACAGAGTAGCCTGGAGTGTGAGGAAAATACTGAGACTTAAGCCATTTTAGTAATGTGATGGAAAAGGTCACCTAAAGTTGACCATCTGATTTAATCAGGAGATCTGGAAGCCCCTGCTTAGCAGTCTAAGTATATGTGTCTGGTATGGATGTGCAGTTTTGCATCTGCAGGGAGATAAGTTCGTTTTGCTTTCCTTCTGCTGATGAATAACATTGAAGACTTGCCAGGAAATATCTTCTGATCTACATACTTATGTAGTTCAATAATCATTGTATCATGTAATAGTTTCTCAGACATCTGAATTGATTTGTTCTTGAAGCTTTGTACCAGATAAGATTGTAATTTTATGGATTTGTGGCCAAAGCAAACAGGGAATGTAGCTGGCTCTAAACTGCATGGGAAAGTCGCTGCACATTCAGAAGCTGTGTGCCTGAACGATGGAGCCATCTGCTTATTCTGAAAGGGGTCTCCTGCCCTGATGCTGCTGTGACTGTATGATCAGATGACCTTGTTTACAAGAAGTGGAAACAGCGACTGACACACTGCAGCTTCTGTCCCCAAACCAGCAATCACAGATGGAGTGCAGCTGCTGCAAGGGATTCAGTGGTACCTTCTGGTCACGTGAGTCAGCTGGTGCAGTTGCAGCTGCAGATGCCAGTGTCTCTGCTGAGCAGCTGAAACACACAGGCCTTATACAGGCGAGGGCAGGGCTGAGTGGGAAGTGATGGGCATAAATTCCCTGTGCCAGTTAAGCATCTGAACCACCCTGCACCCAGTGTGGCAGTCCTGGCCTGGCCTTGTCTCTTTAACTGGTGTCACTGGTTCTGGTTTTGGGGGGAGTAACAAGAGAGCTGCAGACAGTGGATAATGGCATTAATTAATTTCAGTTACTTATTTCTAATATCTGTGTAAAAAAACCTGGATACATATACATTCTCCTATCTTTCTTGTCCTTGATTTAGGTCAGCGAGATGTGTGCAGTCCAGAATTGGGCTATCAAAGATAGGAAAGCAGAATCACAGTCTTCCACTATATGGGAAAAAATATTTTGGGAAATTCAGTATTAGTGCAAAAATATGTTGGGTCCTTTAAGTTGAAATAGAATATTTAAACAGGCTATGCAACTCCAGTACTTAACACTGTGCTTTTAAGCAGTAGTAACAAGTTATCTTACAAATTTGGTGAAAATTTCTGAACTAGCTGAAAGAACTTTTCTAAAGTAGATGATCTCTCCAGCTAACATTTGTAGCACTCAGCAACAGAGATATATCAGTCTGTATGCATCAATGAATAAGCCTACCATTCCCATCTGTTGACACAGTCCTGCACAGATTTCTTGAATTCTAAGAAAAAAATTTTGGGTTAGAATTCCAGCAGCAGCTATGAGAATGTTTAGAAACAAACAGCAGCTTTGTTAAAACTTTGCAGTGTCTCAATATACCACTTCACAATAAAGAGGAAATCATGCCGCTGTAGTTGTCCAAATACATGTGTTAGTGGTTGATACGTTTTATGGGAATCCTTCCTAAGCTGGAAGGATGTGCCTGTGTCAAGGGTTGGACACTGAACTATTAAACTTTGTGACTGTTTATTTACTGTCTACTCTAAGAAAAAACACCCTGAAAATGTCTTTCAGAAACCAGTACTTTCTTTCTCTGTTTCTTGTTGTTCTGGCTATTGCAGTTGGCAATTATTGTACAACAGCCTTTTTCCCCTTTTATGTCTTACGGGATTTCTTCGGCTCTGCCACAGGTGCTTACTATGAATGAAGGTCACCACTCTGGTACCTGAAAATACAAATTACTTGTTTTTCTGAGGAAATAGGACATCAAATGAGCAAAAAAATTAAGAAAAAACTTAAATGAATATGAATTTAAAAACTAGAGTCAGGAACAAGCTGGTGTAAAATATACAGGGTACAGTTGTTTGAATGTATTTTTTGGTGGGAAGGGCCAGGGTTGTCTTTCTGTTTGGGTCTTTAATTTTAAAGTATATATTGAGAAGACACTGAATGATTTTCTGCCTGAAAATCAATAAGAAGCAGCGTAGTTCAGGTAAAAGTATTTTCAACTTTGAGTGAATATATTAGAAGGTTTCAGTATCAGAATAAACTTGAATTACAGATGTTGCAATATTTACAAGTTGCACGGTCTTATTTTTGTTACTTTGTCCAGTATTTTTTCCCCCCAATTATTGGTATGTGCAGTTGCTCTTCTCCAAGTCTTTGCCAGTACTGCATTTCCTACCAAGATGCCTGTACTGTCAGGGTGCTGGCTGCTCAGAAAACTGTGATTAGACGTGGAAGTACCCTACTTGCCTATTTTACAGTTGCTTCAGTGGGTTCACTTGAAGTGTTACGAGTGATGGATATCTTAAAGGAAAGATATTGCCACTGGATGGTGCTATTGTTATGTTATTTAACTTAGTTTCTGTGATGTTGTGGATGGCATGAAATCTCCACCCCTGTCCTCCAGAAAGGTTTTGTAAAGATGTGCTGCAAGAAAGTCCTACATATACAGGTCACAATACCAGCAGTAAAAAAGTCATCCACCTGTACCTTCACGAAGGCTGGGCAAAGGTAATTCTATCCTGTGCAATCTGTATTTGAGCTTTACAGATGAATGTTTAATGCAAGTTTGGATGACAGCCTGCCTTCGCTAATACAGTTGTTTGTAGGGAATGTGATGTTCTTGAGGAATGGGATACATTTGAGCCAATCAGCTGTGTGAAATCTGCATATTCATAATACATCTAATTATCCAGAAAGAGATGCTGAGTTACTGAAATTGTCACTTTGAACGGTTTCCTAACGAGGGGACTGTCTTTTAAAACGGCAGGGGTTACATAGTTAGCTACCTATTACATTACAAAAAAAAAAGTTTTGACTGTTTTATGCAAATATACTGCATTACCTTGTATAAATGAGAAGGTAAATCAGCTTTTGAAAGCCCTTCATGTTTTTTTGCGGGTGGAGAAAATGAATTCTTCTTACAAATTTGCATTTCAAGAAGTAAATAACTACTTGAAAAGGTGCGCCTTCTTTTAAAGATTGCAGTATGATAAGCTAGAGATTTGAGTGTTAAAATGGCTTTAGAAATTTTTGAAATTCATCTTTGAGTGTCCTATGAACAATTGAAAACATACTCCCAATTTTCTTATAAGCGGGCTTAAAAATGATTTTTTTGTGCTTGCTGTCTCTTTCCCTTCCATTTTCATTCACTTATTTCTATCTGTCTGGAGCAATAGGAGTAAATTTTTTTAAGAGGCCTGGGAGAGGAGAGGAAGGGGAAGAAAGTCCCTAGAACCTGAGAAAACTATTGCTGTTGTCAGTCCTGACTTCAGAAGAAATTATGAGATTTGGAAAGACATCATCTTGTCTATTTTTATTGCCTGTCTATTCTACCAATTGAGCTATTCTGTGTCTGTCTTCTAATAACTCTCAAGCTCAGTGGGCAATATCAGAACCATATTTGACAGGGAAGAGAAAATGTGGAGGATAAGAAGTTTCCGAAGGTCTCAAGGAAGTTAGTGGCTTGATAAAGAAGAGAGTTGCACGTAGGGAAAGGGGGGTGGAACCCAAACGTTTTTTCTCTCAGCAGGGTCACGCCTGCTGGACTGGAGCAGCCTATGGGCACTGCCCAGTCAACCACAATGCATGGAACCACAAATCTGCACGTCCTCCCTTTTCAGCAGCCAAGCAGCTAGGTTGGAGGAGGTGGGGAGAAGAATGAGGGTGAGAAGGTACTGTGAAGGGACTTCAAGAACGTGATAGAGAAGTAAGGCTGTTGGTATAGCAAATATAGAATATGCATTGTTAAGAAACCAGGCTTCTTTATTAGAAGCAGTTTTGCCTTCAGCAGGTATATTAAGAGTTTACTTCTTGGATATGCTCATTACTTGTGGAAATCAGAAGCTGTTTGCTTGCTTCATCTGCACCTGAAAGACCTTAGTTTGTTTATGCTACATCCATCCTGGATATGAGAGTAGCTTTTTTTTTTTTTCCTTTTTGAAATTCCTTTTTTGTTGTCAGACAACCTGTCCCAAAGATTCTGTTTTAACAGGCATAGATTTCAGTCTTCTTCTGGTGTAATTATTTCATATGATTAAGGTTAATTTTTCTTCTTTCTATCTCAACCCATCAGCTCTTACTGTGTTTATTTTCCTTGCTGTTGTAGATGTTAGCCCTATCTAGCACAGACATAGGCAATGTCATCTTAAACTTTTGAGGTAACAGTAAGTGTGTAGTCACAGGAAGTAATGCTATGTATCTTGAATTCTCTGAGAGAAGACAATTCTCTTCCTAGAGCTCTGATCAAGAACAGGGTTGGGATAAGGCAGGATGGAATTAGACTGTGAGGAGCAGGCTTGAAGTGTTGACAGACTATTTCCGAGAGAAGTCTGGGAGAAAATTCAGAGGCTTGGGGGCATGGTACAGTACTGTTGGGTCTAAATGGAGATGCTTGGGGCCAGGAAGGGTGCCAGAGGAGATGCAAGGAATCCCTGCTGGAAGCTTGAGTGCAGGAGTTCAGAGGAAGTTGACCAGCTTTGGAGCTTCATATGAAAGTTTTTTATAACGGTGATAGGTGGTATTGATCTTATACTCGGAGTGTCTGTTGGGCTAAAGGTTGTACTTACTTGAAGCAGGTAATCTATGTATAGATGTTTCAGGTGGTAGAAGTTGAAAAGACATGCAAAGTATTACACTAAGTATGTCTAGGACATTATCTAAAGGGATTATGAATTAATGGACCCATTTCTCTTGCATTGAGGGTTAAGAAGAGATTTAATTCTAGTTGAAAATCCCCTTTGTTATGTTTAAATACCTTAATAGAATATGTAACTCTTCCCACTTGATACAAGAAAATGGATCCTGTTTTGGGGTTTTTTTTGAATTTCCACTCGGCTGAAGTTTTAAAAAATTGCTTAGCATTTAAAAGGACCTAAAATGCTTAAAAGTAATTGAAGATCTTCGTCAGTAACAATCTTATTCCATGTACACAGCGCTGTAAGTTGGATGACTTATATGTGATATATTTTTGTTTCTTCATCTCTTGAATACCTGAAGATGATGTGTTTCAGAAAGAAAAAATGGGAAAATTACCTTTGCATTCTTCTTTGTATCCCTCTTCCTGGGACAAACTGAGATCATCTGCAAGATCAAATACCTGCAGAAATCTGTGTTATTTTAATTGAAAGTCGGAAGTCTCCTGTGGATGTTTATTGGACAGTGTCATGTCTCTGTGAGGTATTAATGAAATCTGTTTAATGTGGTTTATGATTTCATTGATCATGCTTTATTTCACATTTTTTTGTAGGGTCACTATAAAATAATACGTCACATAACAGTGGGGAAAAAAGCTGGCATTATTCACCTCTCTAGGTCTTATCAAATTCTTCTTGTTTTACTCTAGGCTCAGAAATGACCAGGCCATACAAAAAAGTGTCAATAACTGGAATGAAATTTCTGAATCACTGTAGCTAGGTATGTTGTCGCAGTGTCGGGACACGAACACGCAGATTCAAACAGCAGGTAGCAGCAGGTCAGCCACCGAGCAGAGCGAAAGGGCCACGGAGCAGCGCCAAAGGGGCCTGCCCATCTTTAATATCACACTTTTATACCTCTTCTAAAACAATCATACATTGGTAGATGAGGTTAACACCTCTAGCATTTTACAGGATAGGAACACAGTCTATCACCTTTCTCCGCCTTGGAGAAAGGAATGAACAACTATCTAAAAGTTCAGTAAACATCCTTAGCCAGTTAGAAAAACAAGAGCTATGTTTATAGAAAGAGCATGAGAACTTCTACTACAAAAGTGAAAACATGGAGCACTGTGAAAACCAGGGCGACAGTATGTGATTCCAGATACACCTCCGTTTTTCAGGGTTTTTTTCTTGATTATTTGGTCTGCATGTGGAAGAGTCAACATGTTCTAGTATGCGACTGCTGCTATGCTGTCCAGCTTCTGTATGAAACAGTGAAGCAGAATGATCCCTTGTTTGAAGGAGTATGAAATCCTAGCTACATTCTCACATGGAGTTCTCATGTTCAGTGTGTCATAGGTCTGTCTCACTTAAATTCTTATTACTAGAGATTCATTTTCTGAGTGTAATGAAGTAACACATCACAAACTCATGTTTTAGTCAGTGTGACTGTGAATATAGATAGGGTGTTCAACAACCAAGATGCAGTAGTAACATATGTCTTTTTTAAAATTTATAATGTACAGTAGTCATGATAGATTTTGAAACAGTTATTGTTTGAGACCATCCGGCTTCATTTAATAAATAAAGACAATTTTTTAAAGATAACTTCTGTCCAGGCCTCATGTTTTTGGGTCTAGTATCTTTGTAGTGGAAATTCGTGAATCTTCACTGATTATTAGAAGTCCCTTCGCCAACTTTTTTTTCAGTTATCCATTTATTTCAACTTTCCCAACTATCATTTCTTTTTTTCTTTTTTCCAATCTCCTATGTAAAAGCAGTCAGAATTCAGGATTACACCTTAGTGCCTCTGTCACCTCTTGTGTCTTGGGATACTATTCAAGCACTCGATCTTGTAAGAGTAAGAATCCTTAATAGGTGCATTTTAAGGAGGGTGAAAACTGGCCTTTTATACTGCTCCTCGGAATTTTTTTGGGTAATGTATCCTGGTTTTCCTCTTCATCTGTTCTCCATATACCAGTTGTGTTAAATCTGTAAGCTGGCTTTCATTTGTTACCTTGTTGTTCCATTCTTTCTGAAAGAAGGAATTGCTGGAGTTGTCGTGTTTCAGTTGTGCTGTGGCTGGTCCTGTCTGGGGGAGCTCTGTCTTTCACTGTGGGGAGACACATGCACAAGTAAAAGAGGAGGGTGGAAACCTTGGCATTCTCCCAGGAGCAGCTTGCCTCTTCTGTCTTAAAATCTTCAGCATTAGAGATGTTGTTCCAGACTTGACAACAGCCTTGATAGGGAGAAAATGCAGACTGTTGGAGAGTGGTTTTTAATATAAAAGAGAAGCTAACCAAGATCAAACCAATCTGGAAGTTTAAGGCATGCAAACTGATCTAAGATGAAGCATGCTGGAATTGGTAAGCTGGTTGGATGAAGGAATGAAAATCCTGCAAGCAGTATCTCAACAACTACGAAACAAATTCTTTTTCCTTGTTAAGTCCTTAATAAACTGAGGAAAGAGAGGGCATATGCAGATGTTAAATTTTGCATTAAACCCCCAAAGATGCAATGAGAGGGAACAGAGTAGGGAAATTTCTCATATTACATCATGATTTGTCTCTGAGTACTTGGTGTTATTTAAAACAACTTTGTTAAATTGGATGAACTTTGATCCTAATGAAGAACATTTGATTGAATTAAGTGCAGACTTCAACTGGTGTTTATCTTGAAGAATTGTATGCAAGTGTTACATGTGTATCTAAACAATCTAAAATAAAGTATATTTAGTGTATTATATGCTGATATGCAAATTTGTTAGCCAAGGTGTATGCTTACTGCTTTCCAAATTGTGCTTGATGTTCTCAATTTCTCTTAGCAAAAAGAAGAGTTCATTTGGACTTGCTGATTCTTTCTGCTCTCTCATCGTGCAAATGTGGGTTTGGAATGAGGCAATATGGGCTTGGTCTTCAAGGATGCACAGTAGTGTTAGCCTAATTCTTTCTGCTGCTAATACAGTGGAAATCATTCGCTCCAAGTACCATGCCTTGGGGGCAGATACTCTGCTATAACCTTACCTCCTCTGGGTATTTTGCAGTGGAAGGGTGAGATTATAGCTGCTTTGGGGAGATGAGAGGAAGTATTGTGATTGTCTGATGTATAATGCTACAGCTACCTACAGCTCTCAAAATCAGACCTGGAATGCCACTTTTGTTTGTTTGTTTGTTTGTTTAAGTAGACTGTAGGTTATCTAAGTCAGTGTTATTACATAAATGAAGGATAGTTAATTAGGCTGACTCACTGGAATTACATACAGGAGTACCAGTTGGGAAGATGGATGTTATGTGTAATCCTGAAAAGACAGCAGGGAATTATCCTTTGAGGAAAAGACCTTTAGCTAATCTGGATGCTGTCTGGACAGATTGAACTAATGTGTTCTGTTGGTATCTTGATGTTAGTGTCTAGTTTGGGTTTCCTCTTCTTCTGTATTGAATTTTTCATCTGTCCCCACCTATTTCACTTGACTTCCCATTGCAGAGTGATCTGTGAGCACATAAACTGAATTCTTTTTGGACAAAACAAAAAAGAGAGAATGTTCCAGGAGCATGCCTTATCTGCCTCAGCTGCTGTGAAGTCAGGCTCTGGGAGCAGGCAAGAGCAAGTCTGACAGCTGCCCTGAAGTGCTGGTACAGTGCTTGCCTATTCCTAAAGCCAGCTAATGGTCTGGCTCCATCATGGCTCCATATATAGGGGCTTGAAACGAGTTTTAGACCTAGGACTTCTTGCGGTAATGCACTACTGTCCATGAGCTATCTGCATGCTTAGGTTGGCATTGTTAAGCCCTTCAAATGTGGGGCTGCTGCTGCTGAGCTCATAGCTGTTAATGCTTTGGAAGCTTTCATTTTATTTGAAGAATAAATAAGTGAAGACATGGTGAAGAGTTCACACTGTTCTTGGAAAAGAATAACCACCAACGTTGGATTTAAAGGAAAGACAAAAATGGACTTGAATGCATGTACTGGCTGTTATAAATACTTGTTTCTTAGCTTGGGGATGCTTTCATACAGTTAGGATTTTACAAAAAGTTTGCTCTTCACTAACTGGACCTGGAGTACTAATAGTTGGTTGTTCCTCTTTTTACAGTTCAAGTTAAGTTGTACATTTAGGCTTAGCACAAACTGTTTTAATAGAGACTTTAATATCAGTGCAGGATTTTTTGGTATCATTTATATTTTTAATTTCATTTGCAGTACTTAGATGTCAGAGTAATTGCTGCTTGAAAAACCAATTAAGTAAAACTAAGTTCACAGATACAAAATTGCAATAGAACATGGAAAAATTGTTGGGAGTAGCAAAAGAAAGAAAAGGAATGGTTGTGTGTCTGTACCACCCAAGTTGTGAGTGAAATAAGCAGCATTGTTCAGGAGTTGCCACCCTCTGACTCAAGACACACATGCGAGAAAGTGATGTGAGTTTTGACAAAAGGGAGGAGGAAGTTGTTAGATGATGCATCTACTGTCCCCTCTGAGGTTTACTTTTTATTTTCATTTTCTTGTTATTTGTTTTGAAGCCTGTTAAATCATCTTCAGTTTCCTTGAACTGACAGACTAAGCTGTTTCTTTGGGGTTGGTTTTGTTACTTCTGTTTTGAAGTTAGACTTGAGCATCTAGACTGAGGCCTGATTCTCTAATGTATAGGATTTGAATTTTTTTGATGACTGTTCCTCAGCCTGTAATGGTTTTGGGTTTTTTATGTCTACCAGATTTTGAGTTATCAGCTGGAACTTCTGGTGAGTATTGTTATTGTATCACTGGTGAATGAGAGAGATAAATCAGTTCTATTCTTAAACTTCTGGAAAAAGTACCAATGTGTCTCAAATTGTCAGTAGACCAGGCATGAAAACAATGACCTGTTTCTGTGGACGAGAGAGGCTTGATAGTACAGACAGTACATTTGGATCGCTGTGGTGAAGAGCAGCACTTTGACCTTTTGTGTGCTGCCTCTGTGTTAAATTTCAAACATTTGGAGGTAGAGGCATGTGTCTTGTTGGTTTGTTTGGGGTTTTTTTCTTAAAGTTTATAGCTAAGCATTCTGAACTTGTTTGAATTCCTCTCATAGTCATGGTGTGGTCGTTGTAAAATTCATTTGTTAGCCTTTCAGAGGAAGGATGTGCATGCTTATTGTAAATTACATGCATCAAATTGATTTGAAATTGGACCATTAGTTACATTGATTTAAAGTGCCAGAAAATTGATCTAAATTTCATAATTTAAGAATGGAACTAGTTTCTCTTACTTACATGAGGATGATTTATTTAGAGACCAACTGGAGCATGAGTACTTGTATAATAAAGTAGATAATGGAGTGACAGTAGTGCTGGGAAAGAAATAAAAGGGCTATCACAGTTTGTTCAGGGAATAATTTCATTGTAACCTATTAAAAATCAAACATACCTGAATATTTCCATAGTTCTTCTTGCAATGTGTTTCCACATACCATCACATTTTTAACAATCGCATTTCTTTCCTTTTTTAGTATGCTTTGAAGATTTGGTTGGCAAGCATTATGTCTATTTAATAAAACCTTCAAAATAAAAGGCTTTTCCAGTTGTAATAATAAATAAGAATGATAGGGTAGCATACTAGATTCGTAAGATATTGATTAGGAAAATTATAAAGTTAAGTATACTGGAAAGTTTGAAAAGGTGTCAAATACTGAAATTACCCCAAGAAGCAACAGTTGCGGGAAGCATGTGAAAGTAAAATTTGAATTCTCTTTTGTTTCTAAACCATTACAACTGGTGGTAATATTCTGGTAATAAACTGTTAATCCTGTGGGTAGTTTGTGGAGCCAGCAAATGGAGCTAGGCCACATGGAAATGTACACTGTTTGTGTTTGAATCAAACACAATGAAATTGCACAAACTTGGGTCTTCAAGCAACCTAAATAGCAGATTACCAAATGTAGGTGACTTTGGCAAATACGCTAATATTATAGAAAATTTTTAACCACTTGAGACAGTTAATTCTGTTACCTTGGATTAATTAATTAATGGCAAGAATTGTATTCATTCATTCATTCATTCATTCCTCTAAGTTGTGACCTCTGATCCACAGGGTTCTCTTAAACTTTAAATGGTTTTTTTACAGCTGAATTTGAATGTCTTGGTACTGAGCTTTCTCTGATTTGTCTTAGATTCTTAATGCTGCCAAGCACAGACCTGGGTTTGAGAAGGTGCCCTTTGTTACAGGGCCATAGTTAGTGCTGTGCCTTACTGAAGCCAGAGGTTTCCTAGGGCTGGGCTACCTGGCATCCTCTGTTAATGGTCATGGAAATATGCAAGGGGAGCCTGAGAGCCAACTATTTCTGCTAAGTATTTTCTTGGTGCTGAAGGGTACTGGTGATGCGCATGCTTTCAATTAGCTTCATATCAGTTTCATCATTCTGGTGTTTGATTTTGCCAAAGTCATGTTTTTGACATGGGCTAATTCATTATTATCTTAAACAGAAAACTGATTTTGTCTTTGTTTAGTGTGAATGGATTTGCTGAAAGTTCTCATAAGTGTGCAAAATCTAAATCAGAGCATTATGATCAATTGTGGTTATTCCTGTTGAGTTTCACTATAGTCTTAACACCTTGCATATGCAGAGAGCAGCACTGGTGCTAAGCTGCATGAGCAAATAATGTGTGTAATTAGATTACCTGTTAGCCTATAAAAATATTTAGGAGGGACCAGTACAGAATTTGACAGCCGGGCTGGGGAATGAAGAAGGGCATTTTGTACCTTATTGTGTTCAGGTTATTGAAGCTAAGTACATTGATTCAGAGGATTCAGTCATATGTATGGGTTGTCAGACAAGTTATGATAGTTCTAAACCTGAAACATTTTTGAAAAAGATCAAGATGCACTAATTTTAACTTCTCCAAGCAAAGTTCAGCAGATGTAATGAAAGAAATTCATAAAAGCAAGTGAAAATGGGAGGCAAAATAGTAGGTATAGAGATTGAATTTAGTCCCAATATGAACAAATGCTGTTGTTATTGGTTATAATAGGCAGTAGGTCAGTTGCATTAATGTGTGTGCTTAAATTTGATGTTTTTTTAGATTCTTTGAGAAAGACGGCTAGTATGTAGATAAAAATAGTGGTAAGATGTTTTTATTTTGGTAGTGAATGAAGCGAGCACTGGGAGAGGGGATGGAGAGTTCTTACAGCTTTTTGACTCTTCTTCTGTTGTTAACTTAAAATAAATGTGTTAAGGTCTTACCTCTTAAAGTATTATTTTTACTTTTATCTGTGAACTTGCTCACTGGCTGTTTCACTTTTCTTGCTTGGTATTCATCTAAATATATATGAAAATTATTTTAAAACCCCTGTATTTCTGCTGGTTGCTAAATTTGTTAATGGCCAAGAAGGTAAAAATTACTTCAAGATTTTGTTTATATAGTAAGTGCATCTTTAAAAAAATTGCATTCTAACTTGCATTGTGAGTAGTGCCATTAGTAATGAACATCATAGAGGGACTTGACAATGTATGAATTATTCACTGGTAGATTATTATATCTTTGTTGTTAGCATGCAAGATAATGAACATAATTACTGTGGCAGTGTACTCAGGGGAATGTGCAGTTCTTCTCTCTGTCTAGACTGGAGTTACCATCCAATGGAGTTTTCGAGCAAATATGGATGAGGTCTGGTCACTGAGTTGCTGCTGCTTATTTCCCTCTGCTGCTTTAATAAATGCATATGCTTTGTACACTTTAGCCTTAAAGGTGTTGTGGTTTTTTTGGGGTGGGTTTTGGTTTGTTTTTAATTTTTGAGAGTAATAATCATCCTTCTGTTCTCAGTCTGGCAATACTGTGTACTGACTGAAAGGATTTGATGTTTAATTGTAGCAGTTTTGTAGATGTACCCTCTTCTGTTAGAATGGTCTATTATAGTAAATTAGTATGAACAGTCTAATTGCTTAGGAAATCCAGGGTAAAAGGTTAACCAGCAATTTAACTTCCTTTAAAAGACTTAGCTTGTTATGATTTACGTGTCTTGAAGAACTCTGCAGGCGTTAGTTTGTACGCTCTCTAATCTGTGAGGATGTCCACCTGATCTTAAGCTTTCTTGATAAACCAAGTACTTCTACTTTGTTTTATATTATGATAACATAAATTATCTGTAATAAGCCATCCTAATTAATGTTGGTAAATCTAGAGCTCTGCTCCAATTACACACTAATCAATTATACACTAATTGAATTCTACTTAGCTTGATACAGTGCATCATTAATCAGGTTCAGATTTAATACAACAGATTTACTGTATTAACCAAAAAATTGGTGCATTCAAGTAGGGAGAAATAAAGGAAGTCACTAGGCCAAACAGTGTACATAAATACTTTCTTATCAATAATGTGTTACAGAAGATTTAATTTTTCCTAAGGGAAGTATAACTGAAACTAGTTCTTTGTGAACAGATTATTGTTACTAGCTGAAACCACTGATAATATAATAGATTTAAGCAGATCATGGTGCTTGTTCTGAATGTTATACCTAATTATCTAATACAGGCAGTTGCCTCACTTCTAATGTTATTTAAATGATTAGTTATAAATTAAATGTGTAAATTCTCCTCAGACTTTTAAAGGCTTTACCCTTATATAACTCTTCATAGAAGTTTAACCTATCTGCTGCCCTTACCAGAGAGACAGATGTGTGCAAGGAGCAGTGTGCACACTCTTTTCTCTCTCCTTGTGCAGGGCCTAGGAATGACTGAAACCTGCCAACTGGAGGCTCTCTAAAAGTTTCAGTTGCAGGGTGCAGTTACCTTGAAAAGTAAAGAGTTCACACAGAGTTAATATGGTTTCCAAAAGGGCTCCCTTATAAAGACATTAACCAGATAAATAGAAAATTTTTCCAAATAGAAGAGACAGCCCAGCTAACAAAACAAGGTCTGCAGATGAGGTCACTTAAAAACCTCTGTGCCTCTCAGAAACAGTTGAGGGGGAATAAGGAAGTTGAATAGGTATTTCATAAAATAAAATACTAGGTAGAAATTAAATTGAGTAATAAACAAAGTTAAATTTTCTTACTCAGAGGCTGAGAGGACAGTATGATGAGTTCTCAGGTATCTTTGCTGGAGAAAAAAGCAGGAAGACAATTAGGTTAGGAAAAATATTTTGGAAACCATTACTTGAAAACAGGAATAAAAGAACACATGGATAATGGTTGCTATCCTCAGGCCTGCTGTTATGGTTAACATGCATGTTTGCAAAGAAAGGGATTTGAAAAAATACTTTTTTGTGATTCTGCCTGTTTAGGAACAACAAAAAAAGAAATAATGATGACCAGGACTTACTTTCTTTTGCTAAATAAGGTCTTGGTTTGTCCATGTTCAAGATTTCTGCTGATAATATGCATATATTAAATTCTTGAATCCAGATGGTTTGCAGTAAGGGCTTGGGAAAATATAGTTATTTGCCTTCTAAAAACTTAATTTGAGGTTTGTATGTGATGCCTTGATTGTCATTGTCATTGTTGTTGCATTCCTGTCCTAAAAGTTTAAAGCATTTTAAATTAATTGTGTGTTCAGATGAACAGCAGCTTCAGTTCATTTTTTCCAGAAGATTTTTGGGTCAGTCTTTTAGAGCTCTTCAATTTGCAAAGACTTGATTTAGCTTAGTAATCTTTGCCAGCCAAGTTCTATTTCTCTGTTGTAGGATCTGAAACTGAAAAAGGTGGTAAGAAGAGGTCTTTGAAACCTCTCTGAATATTAAATACTTAATGTGTTCGGGATGTGTCTCTGTCTGGCGATATCTTATGTTTTCATTTTGTGGATATACTTGTTCTTTATACAAGTTAACAAATGCATGGTTAGTATCAGTTCCAATAACATTGTGATGATTGTATCTGAGACACAAGGGTTTACTTTTGGGAGTATTTTTAGTGTGGATGTGCCTGCTCGTTATCTCTGAAAGGGATCTAAAGTAATTTGCCTTGTTTTACATTAAAACTGTCCATCCACATTTATTCAGGCAGTTATTGCCTTCTCCACTAAGGTAGCAGTAGCTGTCAGCGGTACGATTGTCTTAAATTCTTCAGTCTTGGTAACAAGTGGGTATCTCCATGCCAGTGGTCTTTGACAATATGATCATACACTATTTTTTATGTAGAACTGTTCAGAGCACAATTTGAAATGGAAGGTAATTTCGAAATTACAAGACATCCTTGTGCAAAGAGCATCATACCCTGTGCAAGATGGGATATGTGAATATGAGTGAAAAGAGAGAGAATAAAAAGTGTACAAGTTCCTGTACAGCAGAATTGAAGAATCTCCTGGAAGACTGATTTCTGGTCTTCTGTATAACTTTTCTAATTTTCACGCATAATTCTTTTTTCTTTTCCATGTGTTTGACTTGTGATCTAAATATATGCACACATACATACCGTGGGTTTTATATATATGCACAAACACATAGTTCTTTCTGGTAATTGGGGGTTTTTAATTTTTAGTATTACTTTTGCTTTTATTATTATTCTTGTGTGATTTAAAAGCCAGTGAAGTGATTTTTGAAGACTGAATTGGTTACCTCTGTATCAACTTCTTAGATATTATTGAAGGATAGCATCTTTCACTGTTGTTTTGTTACTAGAATGCAGGCTTTTAAACAACTTGCATTTGGCTCTGTTTTGACAATAGTAGTTAATAATGTATGGTTTTTGTTAAAGCACTGTTGAAAAAATATCTTATTGAGCTATTTGTGGTGTTTTTTTAAAAGATGTTTAAGATTTCACATTCAGTTTAAGTGATCACAGATGAAACTGTAAATTAATACCTCATGAGTTTTACTGACTGCAGGGCATTGTTTGTGATTCAAAGCTGCTTTGTTCCTACTCACTAGGAAAAGACCCTGTTCAAGCAAACAAATTAGGGTTCACCATGATACCAAACTACTTATTAAAACTGAAGACTCTGATTTTGAATTTATTATTTGACTGTGACTTTTATTATAACCTGTTAAGAACATATTTTTAAAAGCCTAGATTTTTAAGGATTTGAATAAAATTTAAAATTGGTTTAATTGTTGGCTTTAATTCACCTTGGTTGAAATTTTGTACTTCAAGGATTACATGGCATAATGTTGTAAATTACATCAGTTCAACTTGTTTCTTGGTGTTTCCGTTGCTACTGACTTTTATATGCTCTTGATACAAATAATGACTCTGCTGTAGAAAACCTGCAGTCATTCTTGACTAGAGGGAGGATAAATATATTTGTTTTTCAATGTCCTTTTTTTTGTACTCTGTAATGTCAGAAAGCATATGTAGGGAGGCTTTTATACTTTTACTGTTTTTACAGAATTAATTAATAAACTTTGGAGAGGGAAATAGTTTTGCACAATTCGAGACATTGCCACAACTAACTCAGGAGTTTCTGATAGAAAAAGACTGCCTGTGAACAGAGTGGCATATTCAAGGTTACAGGGGAGTCACCCACCATCTGTAGGTAGTGACACTGTCTTTAAGCTCTCTACTCCATAATGCTATCTGTGGATTATCTCACAAGGCCACCAAAAACTACATTTGAAATGTATTTGAATTGGATACTATTGCTGTAGTGTGGCAGACACTGGCCAGCCTTGGGCAGAAGGGCAAATGTAGTTTTGTAAGCAGTTCAGCCACACTAACATTTGTGTAATACACCCAAGTATTCACAATAATAAAGCAGTGTGCAATGGTGACCAAGGCTGCTTAAAGCAGCTGAAGTGAATCATGTTCTTCTGCTTGATTTTATGTAATAATGTAGTTACGGTCACATCCAGTCAGTTCAAAGGCTTAATTACTAGTCTTTGAGACTCCAGGGAAGGACTGTGAAGTATAGCAAGCATTACTGAGTATTTGTGTTGAAGAGTCATTATTCAGCTGTAGATACTGTTTCTCGACATTTCTTTTCTCGATTAAACTCAGATTTTTTCAATCTTTTCTTAAGAACTGATTTGTGAAGAAAATGTTATTACCAAATAAGTGGTAACTGTGAGACAGTTAATTA
The DNA here is from genome assembly GCA_026261815.1 of Monarcha castaneiventris obscurior. Lineage (NCBI taxonomy): Eukaryota > Metazoa > Chordata > Aves > Passeriformes > Monarchidae > Monarcha > Monarcha castaneiventris. Next base: position 21,211,579 of record JAMPIT010000886.1, read on the forward strand.
CCAGGTAGTTATGCACAGGTGTTTTGTTTCAGCAGCTTTCCAGACAAAGAAGTTAACTTTTGCTGGTATGTAGCTCCTGAGTTCCCACGTGGGATTTTCTGTGTCCAGAAGTGGGCCCATGTGAGCCTCATGAGGTTCAGCAAGGCCCAGTGCAAGCAAGGTCCTGCCCCTGGATCAGGGCAGGCCCTGGTGTCAGTACAGGCTGGGGCATGAGAGGCTGAGAGCAGCCCTGCCAAGGATGGCTTGGGGTCACGAGCAGATAGAAACTGAACAGGAGCCAGCCATGGTGGGCACACAACGCAGGAAGCCAACAGCATCCTGGGCTGCATCAAAGGCAACGTGGCCAGCAGGTCAGGGGACGGGATTGTGCTCTGATTCTCTGCCCTCCTGAGACCTCCCCTGGAGTGCTGCATCCAGTTCTGGGGTCCTCAACCCAGGAAAGAAATGGACCTGTTGGAAGGGGTCAAGAGAAGGATCACATCCTTAGATATATTCAATTGAGGTTGGACGGGGCTCTGAGCAACCTGGTCTAGTTAAAGATGTCCCTGCTTATTGCAGGGGGCTTGAACTTGTTGCCCTTTAAAGGTTTTTTCTAACCTAAGCTAGTCTATGATTTCACGGTCAATAATGTAGTTCTGTCCTTCATAAAGAGAGATTAATTTTTTTGCAGGCCTAAGGGTAAGAAGGTAAGTTTCTTCCTCCTTCATTGCAGCCTTCTTGGGAGTGGAGGAAAATTCTTTAATGCACATCTCCTGTGACAAAATGCTGTCTTTTTAGAAATACTGTTCAGTAAAAGAGCTGGTGGGATTCTGTGCAACTTGACAGCTGACCATAAGCTTCCTAATAAGAGCATGAAGTGTAACACAGGGTGTCACCAAACACGTTTTGTTAGTGTTATAGTGGCAGGGTGCATGCAGACAGGGGAAGTCAAAATTACTTTTTTCAGAGGAAAACTCAGTGTTGTCTTATTTGTGTCAAATATTTGTATTTTTCCTTTCAGTTTGTGAATTGTTGATCTGCTGTGAAATTAGCCTTTTTAGTGCTGTTTGGAACATTGATTTTTCAAATGCTTTATGCAGTAACCTTGTAGCTTTTCTGTAACTTGTGATTTTTTTTTCTTTGTTCTGTGAGGTTGGTGCCCCTCTGCCTTGCCCTGCCCTTCCCAGTTCATTGCATATGCTAATTCCCCCCCTTCCCCCCAAAAGGTGACCCTCTGAGATTGTGCCTATGGAGTGAAGAGATGGACTGAATTGTCATAGGCTGTGGGATGCGTTATTTTTAGCTGCTGGCATTTCAGGCTGGAACACTTCATTCTGTCGTGCTTGTTAATGAGTCATCTGGAGAAAATGGGCTTGCTTTCGGAGAGGGTCTGTAGCAAATAATAATTGGCTAATCTCTGCAGGAGATACTCTGTTAAGTAACTACAACTTCAGCTAGAAAATGTGTTGAAATGGAGACTAATCCCTGTAAGAATAAGCATGCACCCGCTATTATTATTACTGTATTATCGTGTATATGAAAATCTCAAAAACTGGAAAATTTACAAAGAGCCTGGTAATGGTATAATAGTGAAACATTTTTGAGGAAGAAGGTTAATTGAAAACAGTCGCCTTTTAGAGATAGAGGGGAAAATATAGTTGCTTCCTAATTCAGAACATCATACACTATCTAAAATTTGGATGTATTACCTAGTTCTAGAGGAATCTCCTGAAAAGATTCCTAAGTAGAGGAGCACTGTATAATGCTTATGCTTTTGACAGAACCCCAAATTCATGAATTTTATGTATTAATTTTAAGGATTAACCAGCATCTTTGCTTTGCTCCTCACTGAAGACTGTATTTAATTTTTTTAAATTTCCTGTGTGCAATTTGTAGTCTCTCCTTCAACCTCTTCCCTCAAGGTTTGAAGGTTTTGTGTTGATATAGCATGGGAGCCTTTGTTTTGGAGATGAAAATATCACCACTCAAGTAAAAAACCTAATGTAAGAGTAACTAATTGAAGCTGTTGATCTGGTTGCTTTATTTTTGTATTAATGAAATTCCAGACTTTGGTAGTGTGGATGATTCATTTGTTAATAAAAAAGCAAGTATTTAGGGTGAACTGTTGAAAGGCAGGATAAAAAAGACTGCCAAGCCCTCTTCTGTAAGGGGAATGAGTTTAGGAATAGCTTGAGTATCAAATCTTTTTGTCATCTTTGGTACTTCTAATGCCACTTACCATCTGTTTGGTTATTTTGTTTTGTTTACACATCTTCCTCTTGTAAAGCATATTACACGTCTGAAGATTCCTTTCTTTTTTGGTGGCAAAAGGATGTTTCCTTTAGAGCTAATAATTTTTACTCTCCATTGATTGTTTAGCTGCTTGGGTTGCCTCTTGATTGGAAGTGGAGTACTGAGAGAAAAGAGAATACTTTCTCTTACCCGATTGAGATAAATATTTTTGCATTATTAACAGGTGTTGACCCTTCAGTGTATATTGTTTAACTCATCTTTTCGTATTGCTGTGGTCACTCTACAAAGTGCTTTAAACCAATCCAGGGTAATGATCCTGATTTTACCAGTGTGTGCTGCTCCTAATTAACCCACAAGGCTTGGACTGGATTAGTAAAGATAAATTATTTTACATTTTAGAAATTTGGCAAATACCTACATTCTGAACAGCAGTGTTGTGGTCAAAACAGTTGAGAAACCTATAAAAAAACTTGTGTAAGTATCAGAGTCAGTTTAGTGCAGTAGCATGGAAGTTTTTTCCAACTATTAGATGACTGTCTAAATGTATATTGAAGACAAAGCTGTACTGAGAAACAGGGAAGATAAAGAGAACTAAACAGGAAATATCTCTTGGCATTTACCAATGGTTGTGCTCAAAGCAGGGTTTTCTGCACTCATTATTTGTTCATGAGGAAAATTATTACAGTTCACTGCATGTTAATAGGAGCTTAGAGTGGATGCTTACTGTCTTCTTGGTCTACTTTTATCTCCTGATCTATTTTTAATGTTTTCCTGGTTTAGATGTGCCAACTGGCTACTAATTTAAAGAATTTAAAATAGCACAAGGGTTGAAGAAATATAGATGTTTTAGCAGTGTAGTTGCATTGACATGAACTATTCACCTTATTGTAATTCAAAAAAAATTGGTTTAGACTGTGGTTAACAACTGTCACCATTATTTTGGACTTCCTATTAATAGAGAATATTACTTAGATTAAATGTGTCTTGATCTGAGTGATGCATGGAAACAATTAGTTTATAATTTGGTTTTGAAACAGCTCTGCAAAACTTTCTAGTATCTTATTGGCTCTGAATCAGATCCCAAACTTTGCACTTAACACATTTTTTACAATTTTTATGTATTTACAAATTAAAATACAAAGTGTAAAATTTCTGTAGTAAAACATAGAACATTTCTGTCTCCTGTGTGTGTGTGCCTATGGATTTTTTTTGGGGGGGGGGTGTATTTCAGGTCTTATAGTTTAATATGATTGGTACTACAGCTTTTAATAATCTAAATTGTAGTAAATATACAGTCTAAGGTCTCAATGACTAAATTCTCTTAATATTAAAATATTCTTGGCAAATACTTTATTAAGTTAAACAAATTTTCACTTTGATGTGAGCTAGAGTAAGTTGATGCTTGTGAAACAGCAGTTTCAATTAGCATTCACTAAAGGTTTATTGACAGTTAACACCTGGTCTCTACTGTGCCAAGTGGGAAGCATCTCTTGCAGTCTCTTATATTTGTTGCATAATTAGGATTATGATCTCTAATTTGCTTTTAATTTTGTAAATCTAGTCTTACTTTCAAAATCAGTTAGTGTTACTTTTGTTCCTGCATGTTGTCATAGATCAAAGATACTGATGTTAAAAGGATTAAGTTCATGACTTTGTAATATGATAAACAACTTGCCCTTTCACTGTTTAGTTAGCAAGTAAATTTGGACACGAAAAATTTATTGGTAGGTCTCATAAAGCACATATTCTTCCCATGCTACTTCCCAGAAGCAAACAGAAAATGAGTTTTTTTTGGAAGTAGTATTGTTGTACTACTATTGTTGTACAAGATGCCAGATGTATACTGGGAACATCAGGAGCAAGTGTAAATGTTGTAAAATGTTGTAATGCTGCTGAGAAATAACAAAGGAAATGACTTTGTTCCTTAGTGCTCCAGAACAGGCTTTGCTGCGTCCAAGGATGAAGAAGGTAAATGCTACATTCTTCTCCCTGCCTGCAGTGTCTTCTGATCCTTATTGGCTGTGCATAAGGGCAGAGAGTTGTTTCTGCGTACAGAGTTTTGCAACAAATGCTATGATGAAAATCCCTAGATATATCTACAAAATATTTAAGTCTTGGCTGTTGTTTTGGAAGATCTTCTTTCAAAAAGACAGTGGGAGGAAAGCATGCAGTTGTAGTGAATTACTGAACTGACAGAAATTCTTTGTAATAGTGTTCTTGATTACTGTCCTTATATGAAACTTCTAAAAATATTTTGAATAGAAATTTAATAGAGGGAGGGATGTTATAGTAATTATATATTATATACAGATTTTAACGTTTGAGAAGGTGCTCTGTGGGTCTATAGTGTATGTATTTGTAGTGTTTAGAGACAGAATCAGAAATGTGATCTTTTAATAATCTAGTGGTATAGGGTGGGGGGTTTGTGGAGTTTGTTTGTTTGTCTGTTTTTCCTACACCATTGTAGAATATCAACAGAAAAACTTGCCTTGTGGCTGATACTTCTGAGTGTAATCATGTATATTTTTGAGATAATGTGGAGGAAGATATCCAGATAATGTGGAATAAAGGGGGGCTTTTCAAGAGCACTTGCATAAATTTGCCCCTGCTGAAAAAAAAAACTTGGAGAAATTTCTTTAAATCATGATCTTAAGAGCTGATGTTTTAACCTTACATATGAATGACTGTTACTTCTTCCATCTTGTTTCAATATGCCTAAATGCAAACACATGTGGAAAATGTTCTTTTGGCTTTTATCAAACTGACATTTAAATGCATTTTTTTCAACCTCGCTAACATTTGTGGTAAAATATTTCAAAGCTATGAATCTTGCAATTTGCCTATGCATTTTTTTCTTCTTTCATATATTAACATTTGGTACTCATAATCCTAACCTGGTTGGAATTACTGGCTTTTTTCATTTGGTGTTTGTTTGGATGAGGTGATTAGGAAAATACTTCATGTGAAACTCTAGTTTGCAGCAGTAAATGCTTCCATGAAGAGTCACCGTTCTGTGAACTTTAGTAAATAAGGGAGAAAAATACGATGATCTGCTCTATTCAATTGGGGCAGTCATATTCCTAACAAATTTAGCTTTCTGTTGTGTTCTACGTCCGTGGTGCTAACCTGTCTGCAATACTTCCTTCTTAGCATGCTTCGTTCTTCTCCTTTACTCCCCTACCCATTCCCAAGCTCTTTAATTCTGTGCCAAGCTAATAAGCAGAACTAGCTCTGCATAAAATCAGTCATTGCCAAGCAGCTGTTATAAAGTTTTCTCATGTACCTCTGTGATTGTACCTCATTTCAAAAGGGGATTTTTGCTCTTTCAGTTCAATTTTAAGTAAGAGCAACCAATTACATCTGTATCTCAATCTTAATTCGTTACATCTCAAAGAGTAGGGATGAAATTGTTCATATATATAGCTGTCCTTTCTAGGGTTTGAACTTTGAACACTGAGTCGTACAGTTTAGGGAGAGAAATCAGGTACCCTCTTCAGAGTTAAAAAATATGAATTGCTTTTCTTTTTATTCACAGAATTTGTTCTAAAATAGTCTCCCTTCTACTTCTGTTGAAAAATTATACTCTCTGATTTAATTATCGTGTTTGATTCTCAAGACTAGACCTTTTCCTTAAATGTAAATTAGATTTTACTTAGGATGAAATTACGAGGGCTTCAGCTTGCCTGCTAACACTGACCAGGGAAGGTTTCTACAACATGTGCCCCATCTGCCTGGCGGTGTGGCTGCCTGCATTGTTCTGGCATTGGCCCAGGCTGTGATGAAACTGAGAATGTGACAGATGACAGGCTTGTCCAGATGTACGCATAACTACTTCTGCCATGCCCTGCAAAACAATCAGCATGCAGGTTTGGCATTATTTAGTTGTTTGTGTTGGTTTATTCCTTGAGGGTTTCCTTAAAAATTGAAATAATATTTGGTAGTGTTTTTGTAGTTTTACTGAGCTTTCAGTATTATTAAAACAGGTTGCAAAATATGATGCTTGCTCTCTTACATACTTTTTTCTTTAATTTATGGAGTGATTTCATAGGCAGTTGGACACAGCTTACTTAATTTGAAGATTTAAGTAGATTTTTAAAAAATGCAATTAAAAGGATCAAACATCTAACTGTCAGCGTTTTAGTCTGGTTCTCCTCACAGCTGAACATTTAAAACTATTGCCATGTCTTAATATGACTGCTTCTTGCCAGTAAAAATAAATATCTGGCAAAGGTGTCAGAATCACCATTAATTATGATTTTTAATTAAAATCTAATTAAAATTCATCCAATACCTTAAAAACATACCAAATCCTTGTCTACCTTCCTCTCTAGAGGTATCAACAACGGCTGCATCCCCAGCCCCAACATAGCTTCAAAGAAAAGGAGTTATAGACTTATGTGCAGCTTGCAACCTTTTATTGATTAAGAGGTTTTCATCTTAGTGGTTTTGAAGATTTTTATAACACCAAACAAAATATACAATCCACTGAAAATACTTTATTATTGTTACACAAAACCACCTGATTTTTGTCTTACATTCAGGCTGTCATTATCTGGTTATCTGGCATTCAAAAGGGCCAAAATTATTCTTCTCTCCTCTCTTGCTGCTTTTGGCAGGTGATTTTTTTTTATGTGTAGCTCCTGCTGATGTGTGCTATTGAGTACATCTTAGGTAATAAGCAGATATATCAGAAGATATCCAGGGCAACACACCCTGCTGAAAAACAAGAGATTACTTTTCTCTATTTCTTGCAGATAAGTAGCTTCTGACATATGCATCAGGAATGTTTTTTCTGGTGCACTCTCCATGTAAGACAGTTAAATGCTGGTAGTCTGTGGCCATTTTACTCTTCAGAAGGGTTTTTTTTTTTTTTGGTAGTATATTATAAATTATGTCATAAAACTTAACGGCATTCCTTGAATTGCTTTAATTTTACTTAGTGTAGCTGCACTGTCTTACGTTGTCTGCTTTTGGTTGTAGGGAATGTATGATGTGCTTATTTTTCTTGTCAGTTCGATTTTGCAGCCATGGTGAGCCATACGTGAGTGTATCTGTTGCTGTGTAACAAGAAGATAGTCCCAGCCCCAAACCCCTCAGATTTTGTGTATAAAGCAAGTACGAGAGATGAGTATTGATCCACGAGAGGATTGCCAGTTATTAGGCTGGAGAATAGCCTCGGGAAATCACACAGCCTTGCTGATGACTTCTTTTTGACATTATGGTGAAAGATAGTTTGAAGGAAGATTTAAAGTAGTTTTGCTAATAGTCACAGAAAATTCTAGTAACTGGACATTGGATGATATCATGGGTTAGTGAGAGAAGAGCTATTTTTGTTGACAGCTTTGTGCCCGGAGGCTGTTGTAAATCTGAAGGCACCGAATGAAGGATGGTCTGTTCAGCACATAACACTTTGCAGGGCCTTGCAAACGTAGAGAAGTGACTTCTGCTTGCAGTGTGCCTGACAAGGGGCTATGAGAGAGCTCGGGTGAGAAGCAAGAGCTGGTCAGAGGGGTAGCTGACACAGATCTGTGCAGGTGTCTGAGGGCATTAGATATTACAGAGAGTGCATTTTTCTCTACAGTACAGTAAATCATGCTTTTTAAGAGGTGCTGTGAGAAGGAATAGTTTAAGGTTTACACACAGGTTAGTAAGAGCACACAGAAGAAGTGGCTAGTGATGCTCAGGTTACGAATGGTCTGAGAGTCAAACAGGGTGGTGAAATTGTCAGCAGTGATATTTACTGGGGGGGGAATTCTAACAGCTGTCTCCAGTTTGAGGTAATGGCATGGCATATGTAAGAAGAGTCTATGACTTCTAAAAAGAAGGCTCCACCTCCTGTAATGCACAGAGGTGTATTTTGTTTTAAAAAAAAAAAAACGGCGGAAAGATTATATTCTCATTCTTTTTTGTGTTCTTTTGTATAATAGCTTCTTCTACTACCACCTTATAATTTTTTTTTAATAGCCATTCCGTCAAAAGTGAGGCTGCTGAACAGCCTCACCTTTCAGTATCAAGTTCAATTAGGAGTATATTCTCTTTTGAAAAAGGGAAAAACAGCGACTGACAGAAGTGTTATTGCTTTTACTGTATCTGAGCAAACATTAACATACCCTCTTTGGTCAGTGCTAGAGGTGATCAGCAGTATCACAGCTGAAAACATATGCTGCTGCAAATGCAAACTTATTTTTGTTAGAATACGCTTTAATGTGGTGGACAAATTCAGGGTACTAAAAATAGGGGCCCCTTTATATGGTGCCGACTGTGGGATTTATTATTCTGTTATTTAAGGTAATGGTGTGTTGCTAGGTCAGAAAAAGGGTCATGGTTCTCAGATACAGAACAGCCTTAGACATACTCAGAAAAAACAACAACTGCAGAATGTGAAGCAAAAATAATATTCAGTCGTGCTCATAAGGTTCTAATTTTCTTGAATTATCCTAAGTGTGATAACAGCTTAGTTCTGAAGCACACACAGCAGCTCTGTTCAGCATTCCCGACCCTTGGAGCAGTTTCTACAGTTGAACTTCCTTCCTTCAAGTGGAGGGTTTTGTAAAAGCAAGCACCGTGTTTCTGAGGCGTGCTGGAACGAGTCTTCTCTTTGCAGGTCAGGCAGGCAGCACACAGTGACAAACTCTGTGTTCCCACGCTGCCTGTGCCATCTGCTGACATGGGGAAAAATGTCCATCTGACTGTTCATCTTGAGATAAAAAGCTATCAGCATTCTGAATTTTGAGGTCGTTCTTGGTACAATCCAGGCTCTTGTGGATCAAAACAATAGAATTTATATTGTCTTTCTGATTTGTCATGGAAAACGACCAGCAAAATTTACTTTTCTTGTAGCTGCATGAACTTGTTATGTTTTATGTAAGAGATATTTAGAGATGTTGAATTCACCATCTTAATTCAAAGAAGTTATGTCTTTTTATGTTCAATCTGAAATAGTGTAGCCATCGTTTGTCTTATTGTATTAAGTAATTGTAAAATAATTTGTTCAGATTATTTCTTAGATTTCATAGCTGTCAGCTTGAAATTTTTATAATACAGATGGTATTTTATAGCAATTGTCATTTTTTTCCCACCAGATTCAGATATTGGCTATTTTATTCTTCATTTGAACTACAAGATAATTATTTAAACACATACTTACCTAGACTGAGAGCTGCTTACATAGGTGCTCAACTGAAGTATACTGCATTTATAATTTTAGCATACCATTAAATAACGTGGACATAGAAACTTTTCGAAGTTTCTTGAGGTAAAATAATTGAAATATCAACTTGCATGCTTATAGATATACAAGAATACAAAAATAACCATGTGAGTTGCACAGTACATACATTGAGTGAAAAGGCAAAATGTAATTAAATTAAAGAAAAATATACCAAATACTTAATTGGTTCATGATGGTTTGTCTTTGCTTGAAAATCAATTGCTAAGAGACCTGTTGGGTTTTGTTATTTTTTTTCCCACTTTCAGCTACTTGCTATCATTTAAGGTTTCAATTGCTTGACATAGAATTGGTGGATAATTAGTAGTGTGGATAACTGTGAAAAGCATATGTAGTAATTTAGTTCTTGATTCTTTCTAATTGTCTGCCCATTGGTAGTTCGCTAGGGTAAGTAGCTCATTATTCAAACACTTTAAATGGAAAGTACTGTAGAAAGAAAAAGGCTCTTATTTATAAGATGGTATTGCAAATAAAAACCTTTTAAACAAACAAGTCATTATTTGACAAATCTCTCCCTGAAGCTGTTGTTCACATAATGTAAGAAGATTGGGGTTGTGAGGAGGAGAGAAAGGGTAGTGTTGGTAGATAGCGCCCATCTTGCACTGTGATTGAAATAAAGATGTGTCACTCCTTAAAAAGATGCTAAACACAGTAAAATATATTGGAATACCTCTAACTGGGCAAGGTTCATTTGTTGAAGGTAAAGTTAATAGGTATTAAAGGCAAATATATGCTATTAATTAGGGTCATTGAGGTAATTTTGAACCTCAGATTTGCAAATTTTACAGTAAACATTTTGATTTACCTGCAGGAGTACTTCTTCTAACTGTACTTCTGAGTACTTCTGAGGTTGCCAATCCTGCTGTTTAATCCACTCATTTTGAAGTGTGCTTGGAATTTAAAGGCATGATGCAGTATTTGTGCATAGCCTCCCTGCACAACTCCAGAACTCTCTCGTTCCAGTTCCCTGTTCTGTAGCCTGTGAGTAGAGAGGAGACTGCTCCGTAAGTGGCTGTATCAGAGATGTAACATATCTCCTAGACAGTGAACAGTGCCTTACAGACACTGTGTCTTAACCAGAAAGTTTGATCTGAAATATGAGGGTAGATACTTCTGTTGAAAGTTTAAATATTTGTTTTAATATTCAAACCTAATGTACTACTGAATGTTAACAGAGAATTCTGTATTTTCATAGTAATACGGCTTGAAGGATTTGAAAGTTCACCTGGAGACACTTACCTTTTCTGTTATCAAATTTTCTCACATACTACTAGATTTGTTCATCAAAGTTCTTCACCTGTCAAAATACACTATTTCATATGAAATCTTAAAGTATAACAGTATTGTTTGGGTTAAGTTAATTTTGAACTAGGCACCAGATCTCCTCCATCTTCTCTCTTAAGCTAGAAATAGAATGTAAAATTTAATGAGGTGGAATAAGTATCTGAATATCTTAATTTATGTAATTTTTCTTCAAGCATGTGTTTTACCAATCTAGCAGTTCATTGCAGTTGAGCTTATGCTCCAGATAACTTTTTTTCCCCCTGATTGTTTACTCCACTTGCAACTTTAAGGTGAAGAATTCAATTTGATGTCATACTTTGTATTGTGTTTTGGAGAAACTCTAAATAGATGCTTCCAGTTTGCATCCTGTCTAACAGTCAACATATGTGAATTTCTCGTTTTCAAATAATATAATGTCATCTACTTCTAATCTTCAGGACTTGTTTTGGAAAACAAAATTGCAAAGTTTAACTTTCTTCTCTGTTTTTTCTTAACAGATTCGAAGAACTTGTGAAAAAGTTCAAAGTAGAATATCATGCTGGTGGTTCCACACAAAATTCCGTTAAAGTGGCCCAGGTTTGTTCTTCCTTAGCAAAGAATTATTGGTAATTTCAAGTGTTGTGTTTGAATCTGCTCTGTATTGTCTGTTTCATCTTGAGCACTGCAGAATGGCTACTTACAATACTGCTGCTCAGACTGTGCTGATAGTGTTGGATGTGACTTGTTTTGAAGTTGTGCTCTTTCCTCTTTCCACACGTGTTCTGCTGAGGTTACAGCTTCAGCTGCAGTGTACTGGAAGTGCAAAGCTTTGTCAGAGATGGGTGCTGGAAGGGGAAGAGGTGAGTACAAGGTCCCTAGCTGCAGTTAGGAATCCCACACTGAGAAAAGTCACAATGACAATGGTTAAACAGTGAAGTTGTGGAATCTCTGTGCTTGGAGATTTTCATAACTTACCAGGATGAGTCCTTTGGGTCAGGCAGATCTAAATTTGAGGCTGTCCCTGCTTTGATTGGTGTGTTGGACTGGAGACCTGCAGAGATCCTGTCTAGCCTCCATTGTTCTGTGATTCTAACCACATTTATCCTGTAAGAACTTCAAAGTTTGTCCATAAAAGACTGAAATGTAAAACTTACTTTTATACGAGAATGTTTCTGGCTATGGGTATGATGAACAACAGTAATGATGAATTTGGTTTCAGGTATATTGGGTTCTCTATAACAGAAGTATGCCTTTTGTCACAATACTTTCAAGCATATACCTATGTGCATGTTTTTATATCATGAGAGATGTAAAAATTCTATTAAAAATACACAAATGGTACTTAGAACCTTCCTGTTAATGATCCCAGCTTATTAACTTTGAGGCTCCCTATATAATTAAAACTGACTGCCAGATAGCATTAAATGCACATTTGGAAGAAATAAAGTTATAATCTAATAAAGGTTGCCCCCACCAATAAAAGGGAAAAAAATCATTGTAGTAATTACTGCTCCTTTCTACAAAATAGTTGTTGCTTCTTTACTAAAGTTTGCATTTCCTGAACCCCCAAATCTCTTGAAAATATTTTGGTTTAAAAAAAGAGGAGCTGCATATGTTTTAATGAATATAGTGTTGTCATTCTGAAATGGTTATGTTTTTAAAATACAGTCAGCTTTCTGAGCTTTTTTTTAACCATGTGGTCAAGTCAATTTTTTTGCTTCTGATACTTTTGAAAAATCTCTTCATCAATGGAGCTCAAGTTATTGGAATTATTTTGTATCAGTTATCACTGTTGCTTGACCTATGAAGATGGTGTAAAGGTGGTGCCTCTTTCATGACATCTGATTAGAGGTGAACCTTTTGGATGGAGTTCTGCAACTCTTTATTAGTTCAGAGACACAAAATTCTGCTTCTGTTGCTGCATTTTGATTGGGGAGGTTTAGAAGCAAATGTGCCTGGTGGACTGAGAGTTTCTAAACTTTGAAGTGTTCAAAGAGCCCAGGATTTTGTTTCCATCTCTCCTTGAAGCGGCCTCTGTGGCATCAGCTAGTTTTATTAGTAAACTATGTTTCATTCTTTAACTGTCATTAACCTGCCTGTCCAGGTATTGTTCAATAATTATGCTGTGAAGTGCACAGAACTCATAGAGAGTCAAGGAAATAGATGAAATTTAAATCAGTGAAATGTAGGTATTTCTGTGTCTATGCTCCTCTCTAACAATTATTAGTTTTTGTCAGTGAACTTTTCCTTTATCTTGGCTCAGATTTGGGAGCCTCATTCAGCTCCAGTTGCCATCTGGAATTGTATTTATCTCCAGAAGGTTTGTCATCTCCTAGTTTCTGTTTCAAATACGATTGAAACCTAAACAGTTGTGCATGAATAACATAACATCACTAAAAGACTTTAAAAAGAGAGATGAGCGAGTGAGAGAGAGGAAAAAAAGTGAATTCTGGAAGTCATGAAAGAAGCTGTTACTCTGTAAGCTTTAGCAGAAGAAAAAAAATGCGAGTATAGAAAAAAAGTAGCTGAAATGTAAACCAAAAATTAAACTAAAGATTTTGGAAGAGCTTTTGCAGCAATATTCATCACCTTATTGGAGAGAATAAGTGTGTAAGTAACCTTAGAGAGAGAAACTTAAATGTATGTTTTAATTTGCTGAAAGTAACAGGAGAAAGTAAATGCTGATTCAGGAAGCTGGTCTGGTGACTGAGAAGTAAAGGACCAATAAATGAGTTCAGAGTGCTGAGGCAGCCACACTCAGAGTCAATGTGGATTCTCTGCGAGAAAAAGTGGGGAAGAAATCCTTACAATGCAGCTCTTACTAATTTCTCAACATTATGAGAAAAGCTTTAAAAAGTAAGCTATAAATTGGAGAGAGAAAACCTAAAAGAGTTTGCCCCAGCTGTTGAAAGTTGATGAGAAATAATAACATGTTAAAGAAAGACATCCTTGGAAGCCTGACTACAGTGAAATACAACTGTCTGAGTAGAATGGTTGGAAATGAACACATGGCCTCTGCAGTTTGGAAAATAGTGTTTTTAAAAGTTGAGTTCTGAGTGGGAAGTGCATATTACTGAGGGGTGTATAGGGAAAGTGCAACTAAAAAGAAATGATTGGATTAAAAAAAAGGAAGAAATTAGGAAGCAGTTCAAACGGTTATGGAACTGTTTGTTTCAGATAGTTGTCTTCTTTAAGGGTTGGAAAAACAACACTATGTTGAAACAATAATACCCAAAGGTAAAGTGGGTGGAGAGGCTTTAGAATATATAGTGTGTTTAAAAAGGAAAAATGAACCTGTTGTGTGCTTCCTTACATGGTGTATGGTGATCATCTGGTGATCATCTGCTCATGGTGTGTGTAAGCACATCATCATCTGCTACACATGCATATGTATTTTAGATATTGCCTTTGTACCTGCAAAGGTAGCATCATCTACTCAAGAAATGCTATCTCTCTGTATCTGAACAGGATAAGCCAATTTCTTTAAGAAAAAAAGAAAAAAAAGTCTTAGAAATACTGTATTTGTCATGTGAAAAATTTGAGATGGTAGTCACAGAAAGAGGCAATAGGAAGAAGTTCTGAATTATGAAGAAAACTGGGAAGAAAATGAAGCTTAAATCATGAGGTTTGGAACTAAAATTTAAAGCAGCATCAACTAGAAATGAAGTGAAGATTTTAGAAGTTTACAAAGAATTAACCAGAATTGCAGTTAAGCTGTGAAGAGCAGAGTTAGAATTTTTTTTTTTCTAGCATGTTAACAGAAAGGAAAGATGGGAAGTGCAGCCGTGAAGGAGGAATTTGGCTGGTAAGGTATGAAAGAGAATCTTGGTGTTTTTTCAATGTTGTCTTGCAGCAGAGCAGAAGGAGAGTGTGTGGCACTCTGCAGAACTGAACTGTAGTTGGAGAACATTGTGAGAATCAGAAAGCTGAACATTGGCCCTGTCAACTGCCCAAAGCAGACATTATGTGTCCAGAGTATCTCAGCAGGGTCAGAAAAAGAGAAAGGTCTGGACATGTGGGGGACAACATCTTTTTGTACAAATACTTCTAATGTACAATGGAGAAGACATATTTCCACAAAATGAAATGTGGAAGCAGAGTCATATAATACATTAGAGGGAAAGCTCTGTAAAAGGAAAGAGCAAAGGAAAAATAATTCTGTTGCAGAAGAAATACACAAGACTGTTGGAGTAAACATTGAGAGGATGGAAGATAAATGACAAAGGGGCAGAAACTCAGAAATACCTTACTCTTCAAAAGTGTAATAAGCACTTTTATAAGTACAATAATATTTCTTAAAAAATACCTGCAAATGCTGAAAGGGAGTACCAAGAACAATGTAAAAGTATTGAAGGGCAGTACTAAAGCTCTTTATGGTCCAGTTTTCTGGGATATTAAAGTTGTTTGAACTGATCCTGGAAAGAGTTAGGGAATCATTTTTATCATGGCTTGACTCATGATATGAAAGGGGGTGGGGGGGGCAGAAGTGATTGATATATTCCAGAAATGACAGTAGTAGGCATAAAAATGGAAAAGATAAATGAGGCAACAGTTCAGTCATTCCTTAATGAGATTAAATTAACAGAAAATTATGCTTCAGAAATACTAATTCATATTAGGAGAGTAATGGTGACAGAAAGAAGTGAAGAAAGTGGAGACAGAATGTGAGAGAAATGACAAAACTAAGAGAAAAGTTAATAAGTAATATGGAAAGAGAAAAACAGTATAAAAATCCCAGTGTTGCTCTGATTCTGCATTCCCTCACTGTACCATCCTTGTTTCTTCCTTCCCAATCTGCATTCCTTGTCCACTCTGATCTTTCTTGGGTGTAAATTTGTTCACCTGCAAAAAATAGATGGCTAGCTATGGCAGATTGAGTACTTATAAGGTCTTAAGGAAAAGTCTTACTGAAGTATCATTTTTTTTGAGACTTTAGTACTCAGTGGAAGAATACAGACAGAATGGAAAGAGGGTAAAAGGAGTAAAAAAGGGCTTTCCTGACTGCAGTACAATGCAGAAAACAGATGGAATCCGGATAATCAGTAAAAATGCAGGTAATGCATTCCTAAAGGTGCTATGTTACTGTAAGTGTTGTTGGGATGACTTTTTTTTCTCAACCCACCAACAGGACATGTTGATAACTTTGCTGGATCAAGTTTCAATTAATCAAGCATCAGTCACTAAAAATTGTTTGATAATACTTTGGAAAATGAGGACTAGAGAGGATAACTGAATTGCAATCCTTTAGTTTCTGGAATGGTAACCAAAGTTTAACTTCCCTTTTGGCTTGGCATTGGAATTATCCTTTTATACTAACTTTTCGTTTTGCTGTGTGTTTGAAGTTGTGATGCATGCTGAAGAACAAGAAGTGTAGGGGTATCAAATTGAAACTGCAGTGTGCTTCTCTGACCTTTACTTGTCTCATTAAATTTTGGCTTTATATCTAATATGATATGTGACATCTTGCTTTAATCTGAGCTCTTGCAATCTCTCCAAATGATTTGATCCATTTTATTAAATCTATAAAATATGCATACATGTAACTGCATGCAGTTCATAAATAATGTATTGTTTTAGGGTTCTGCCAACAAACCAAATTCAGATTCGTGGAGACAGTATTTTACTACTACTCAGCTTCCTTCCGTAGTTTTAGTTAAGCCTGTGCCCATCTAACAACAGACATTGATGTGGAAGGAAAAAAAGAAAAAATTCTGAGTCTTTTAATAGGGCTTATGACTTTAAAGTATCTAAAGCAAATAGCTTACATGTGCAGAGGGGGCAAGTATTGCTGACCAGGCTGTATTTGCATGATTTTTATCAGCATTTCTTTTGCTTTTAGGGTGCTGAGGTTAGAACTGCAAGAAGTTGTCTTTGAAGTTTTATCTTTCTAACACAAGTGCTGGATTTCAAGTTTAACTTGATAGAAGTTTATAACTTGGATTTTAAACTACACAACCTTGGCAACAAACAGCACGTTTACATTCTTGTTTTTCTGGAAGTACTTACAAAGAATGCCATAACCCTCATCCTCAGAATGGGTGCTCTTGGTTTCTGTTCTATTTCTTAATAGCTTATTTTTATTCCAGCAATCTGGGTATTGCTGTGGATCTAACTTAGCAGCTAGAGAGTCCTGTATTCTATGGTTTATTCATCCTTGGACGCATTGCAAAATCCTCATTACACAAGTTTTATTACTGCTGATGCCATGTGAGCTTGGAAGAATGTAGCTTGACACACTTCAGGGTGAATAGGCAGGACTGGCAGATCAAGGGAAAATGTAAGTTAAAGTTTTTGGGAAGCTTTCATATAGATACTCGTGGGAATTCACAATAATGTTTTTATAAACACACCTGAGAAAAATCATCGTAACTCCCCTTTTCTTTCTGCATTACTTCTTGCCATCTAATTTTAACCTTTCAATTTTGGGGCTGTACAGCATTTCTGGGAAAAACCTACGTCCTGTCACTGGATACTTTAAGGAAGTTTGGCTTTAAATTAGAGTATGTGTTTATTTACTCTTAATAAAGTGTTGATTGGAATGTCTTTTAAATGAGGGATAATATTAAGAGAGAATAATATGCTAAATTATGTTGAACTTCTGAATTTACATCAAGGAAATATGGCACTTTTTTCAATATCAGTCTCTATTTTAAGGGCTTGCAAATTAATGCCAATTTTTATTCTTCCACTATGATTAACTTATTGTGTTAATCTAAAGTGATTGTGATTTTTAGCATTCTAATGAACTCAGAAATTTGAGAATTTACCTTTGAAAAATGAACTGATTCATGCTCGTTTATAAAAAGCAGT
This sequence comes from Monarcha castaneiventris obscurior, assembly GCA_026261815.1. Taxonomy (NCBI): domain Eukaryota; kingdom Metazoa; phylum Chordata; class Aves; order Passeriformes; family Monarchidae; genus Monarcha; species Monarcha castaneiventris. The sequence goes on from JAMPIT010000886.1 coordinate 21,229,112, forward strand.
ATGCTCTGAAGGCTTAGAAGTATTTTAAATTTTTACTACTTGTTATGTGAGTAATTAGCCAAACCTTGGATTTATATTACACATATATGTCTACTGGGTCATGTCATGCTTAATCCAAAAATAATAGGTAAAATAAAAAATTTATCTATGAAGAATACTTGCAGGTGCAGAACTGCATTTTATAATCAATATGAGCTGTAATCTTGTAAACATGTAAGTGGCTTCATTGCAACTGATTCCATGCTTTTAAAATTAAGTTTAGATGTATTTGCTGATAAGTACCCCTGGCTAAATAGTACTTCCTGTATGTAATCCACAAAATCCATAACACAGGGATCCATCAGTCCTTCGGTGATTTCCTCCCACTTTCCTATCCTTCTGTATAAATGAGCATATAACTAATGAATTTAATCTTTTCCTCACCTGTGAGAACTTCTGGATTACTTCTCTGCAGTAGATTAGAGTGAGGCATAGCAGGAAGCAAGACTTGGCTCAGGAGCAGGCCTCAAAATGAATTGAACATGCATAACTGGCACAGAGATAATGGAAAGGCTATCAAAGAGGTCACCCCAAGCATACTCGCAATTTTTTCATCTTGAGGCAACTTTGCAGGAACTATCATTTTTTACGGAATCAATCGTGCCATCAGCTAGAAGTGTTCTCTGTTCTGCTTATTGTGTGCTTAGAATCACTTATGCAACAAATAGCTTTCTCCAAAAACTGTTTCTGGACTAACACTCCGAGAAAGTGCAAATGAGTCCCCTAAACAACTTTTTCCTCCTACTTAGTGAAGCAGAGAACACTTAACTCTGTATCTTTCTCTTGCCAAAAGGAAATAAGTAATTTTTTTTTTGCTAAGAGAGGTAGGTTTTGTGCTTTCTGAACCATTTTGACCAGAATGTTAAATTCCTCAGAGTTAGTTTTGGCCTTACACTTGATATTCCTTAGGCAGCTTCATTTTCATTCCTTAAGCAACTCTCCCTAGATGGGCTTGGTGGCCCCAGCTAACATGTGTTTCCAATATTTTCAGTAGTTTAATCCAGCTTTCAAGAAAATGTACAAAAAAGTTCTCTAAACCATTTTATGTTTGGTATGGTTTAATAAACTTAGGGGCAATAGCCTTACCCTCTGTCCAGAAAAAAATCCTGAAGTGTGTGCTTCTTTCCATGCCAGGTCTCACATGTTCCTGCTGTGCTGGGGCAGCATTCCACAGTGGGGTCTTCTGTCAGCAACATGTGCTGTCCTGCAAGTGCACATACCTGCTTCTCAAACCTGTTCCATGTAAAAGAAGATAAATCAGACAAAGAGCTTGAATTCATAGCTGATTTTTTCTTACTTGTACCTTACTAAAATTTAAACGCTAGCAGCCAGTTAAGTGGACCTCTTAAAACACCTGTCCTTAATGCTCTGTGTGACCAGTCCTAATCAGTGAGATGTGTACTTGCTGAAGGAGTAGCAAAACGTGTCTCAGAGCTACCCAAAACAGTCATTTTGTTTGTCTCTCTGTCTCTCTGGAAATGCAGCAGTGGCTATTCCCACTATGGCCGAGATGATGTTCTGTTGATGGTGTCACAGCGGACAGTACCACATGGCAGTGACAGCAGTTTCCTGAGTTACTTATTCCCTCAAGTGCATTCTGTCATTCATGTGTGTTTCCAAATCAGTCTGTGTCAAGCACCACAGTGATGTGTCCCTGCTTCTTACAGAGCAGACAGCCTTTCCTCATCAGAATTAAAACATGCAGCTTGGGAAACTGGTGTAATGCCTAAATTGATCAGTACAGATGTCAGAGAAATTTTGTAACACTTGAGAACTGCCTAGATTTTTTGGAAAGTCTTAGAGAAAATTGCCAGACCTTTTACTCAGCTGCAGCTAAGATGTTTTTCAAAGCCTTTTTCAGAGCTACTTGGACAGTTCAAAAAAAGCAACAAACCCTTCTTGTCCTAATGACAAACTCTACAAAAATGCAAGCAAATTTCCCCCCAGATTACAAAGCTGGGAGCTTCTCAAGCTTTCTTTGTGCTTGTGAAAGGAGCCCATCCATTGTTTATGTGGCTGTGGGTCAGATGATGAAAGATGCAGCAGTGCACTGGAGGACCTGGCTTTTCAAAGTTACTTGTAGTGAGGCTTTTTCCTGTTCACTGGGAGTAGCTATGTACAACTCTGTGTGTATTTATAGACCTGGGAATATAATTTCAACAAATACCAGCATGGTCAGAAAATGGAGGTCCAAGGAACCTGTGGCAGTTTTTCAGACTTTGCAGTGCCAGGTCCCTAAATCTGTCCTCTCAAAAATGAGGTAGTTCCAGTTACACCATTGTCAGTTTGACAACAGATTTTGTTATGAGACAGATGGTAACTGTTAAGCATTGCAAGACAAACGTCCTCATGTGCATCACTTTGGCATGGAATTGAGTGGTTCACTGCTGGTCCCACGGGCTTGTCTGTTTGATGCACCAGAACCACATCCACTTGTTTTTTCAGGTCTTGTTCCTGGCCAGCACCATCAATAACATTGTAGGAAGACTGTCTTTAAAGTGAGTTTGGGTGTGACATATTTTAGAAAAACAGCAAAAAGAGTTGTACCATCACATTCCTGCTAAATCCGTTCAGATAGAACCTTGAAACTCTCTCTTCTTCAGTGTGTTTGAGTGAGCTTCAGAGTACATATGCAGCCTCTGTTCATCCATCCAAAATTGTAATTTATTTAAATGATTAGAAACTGTTTCCATATTTTGGAGTAATCAAACACCAGTTACCCACATGGCATCAGAAGGCACTATATAAATGGTAGCAGTTGGTTCTTTCTGGGTGTGCAATTCAGCTGCCTGCTGCTTGACTGAGCTTATATGCCTCTTCAGCTATGTTAACACCATGTTTTGAAGCTGTAAAATTTTTTTCAGATTTTTCAAAAGCAACAAAGGAATTCAGAGTCTTACCTCTAAGATAATGTCCACTTAAATGAGTGGACTGAAACTTCGTTGTTTCTTGATTTTGTTTTTCCCTGAGCCAACGCCACCTTTAACTTGTAAGACATGCTATATATGAAAGTGATACTAATTAGTACATTCCCTAATTTATGCTTATCCTGAAAAGTAAGCTGTTTCTAGGTGATACAGTCATTAGTGCAGGCTGGGATTTCTCCTGAAGAAGCAAACATCTGGAAGTATCAGTAAGCTACAGTAAGGGGGCCTAGTTCCAAGGGTGCCATGATGTGAACCCGACGATGTTTTTGTGTGCAGAATGACAGTGGGACTTTCTCAGAACCTTCTGCCCCATAAAACTTTCCATGCAGGGGTGGGCTGATGGCTTGACTGACATTTATTTGACTTGTTCCCATCAGTTGACACGGGAAGGAGAATGAGTGCTTGATTTGGCAATCTCAGAAGAGAGGGTAAATCCCTGTGCTTCGCTGATATTAATTTGGTGTGCCACTCAAGCCTTGGGAGCTCGGGAACTGTTTTATCCTTAGCAGCTCAATAAGTTACATAACTACATCTTTAGCAATTAATTAATGTTAAGTGATGTGATACAGTGGGGAGTTAATTGCCCTGGAAATCTGAAATGCCAAGTTACAGGGGTTTCTTGCACATCTCTGGAATGCTTCCCGTTGAAAGTATACTTTTTTTTCCCCTTAACACAAACACTGACAATCTTGCTGTTAGCTAAGAACTCTATGCAGGTTTTATAATATACTATTCCTGGAGATCTCATGCTTCCCTCAGAAAGTTTAAATATATTGGTTTAAATTCCTTACACATTTATTAGAAGTATCCACAGATTTGTTGCCTAAAACCATTCTTTTCTCTCCTTCAATGATTTGTGCTCCATCCAAGAGGATATATGTCTGATTTTCTACTTTTCATTACTGCTAACTTGCATTGTAGGCCTGTAATAAATTAGTATACCTGTCTCTTCCTTATCCATATGATGGAGGTAATAGTGGTTTATCAGAATAGAAATCTAATATAGGAATTCGCTTTAACTTTTTAACAGTGCACAGAGGTAAGGACTGATTCGTCAGGAGGTACAGTAGTGCTTTTTTTAGGACTTGAGCATGACTTCAAAGGAATATACAGGATTGTCAATCACATCAGCAGACTGTGTTTCAGGGGCTTTGGCAGTGACTAGCATTGTGTGCTACTTTGTTCAAAGAGAGGATTGGGATTATGCAATGAATTGCCAAGAGTGAAGTCTTGTCCTAGGACTACTCTTACACCCTGTTCACTTACACCCTGACCCATAAGAGTTGGCCTGTGGGTTACCTTGTTATTGGTATATATGTCTAGTCTTTAGGAAAAAAAAAGAACTCCTGTAAAATTTGATCCCATTGATATGCATTGAGTTTCAGAGTTTTATTTTTCTTGCTGCAAAATAGTATTTGGATGGATTAGGCCTGTTACCATCTCAACTATAGTAGAAAACGTACCAGAATATTTACCTCATGTTACTGGGGTTCCATTCAAAATGGTCACAAGACCTGAAAGGGAAACATATGGCTCTTGTATACTCTGAATTTGTTAAAGCACAAAAACATATGCAGCAGCTCCACTTAGTTTCTTGCTATACTGTACCCATAAAGTACTGAAAGCTGGCAGTTATTCACTTCAAGTGCCATGCTTGTGTTCTGCTTTTAACTGAGGGTTTTTTCACTTGTGCGTGAGGAAGAGTCATTTATGTGTAATAACTGCATTTTGCATCCTTTTCCTCACTGTGCGAGATCCTGTTCCTAAGGATCCATCTTTCACTCTTCCTCCATCCTCACACATTTCACACTGTCAGGACTAACTGAACAATGTCTGAAGTATTTAACTTGTTTGCTTCTGCACAGTTCTATTTTTTCCATTTTTCTAATGAGGACTACTCTGATTTACTAAGGCATCTTTAGGAGTTAGATGCTGACTTTGTGGAATTGAATGGTATTTTACTTACAAAAGACATACTTTATATTACACACCCATCTGTATAAGCAGAGTGAAGTTTAGATATCCTTCCTACTAAAGAGAAATGACTACACCCAATTATACTGAGTTTCTTCATGACATTACAGTCTCACAAATAAACTAATTCAAGAAAAATATTTACTCTAGTTCTGTCAATAGTAGCATTAATGTGTTGACGTATGTTTGTAGACCCTAAAGACATCTTTATTTTATTGTCATTGTAGAGCTGTAGGATCAATTAAGCTGGTTATCTTGTCTTTTAAAAATATGACCTGAAATCACTGATCTCATATTGTTAGTTTGTAAATAAAATAAATGGCTTTTGTTTTTTAAAGATGACTTTTGAGAGCTCACTGGAACTCTTAAGATTAGCAAGGATTTTCTGCCTTTTTCATGCATCTTATGTGGAATAAATTCTGCATGACTGTAGATTAATTCCATAATTTACAGTAGATGATTATTAAATGAAAAAGGAAACTTGTTGACTTAAGTATTTAACATCGTTACTATTAATTGTTCAAGTTTTTAAAATACATTGTGTACACACAGAGACTACAGTGGGTGTGATGGATGAAAAAAGCTAACTTTTGTGTGGCCTCAGCAGTTCTCCTCTGTGATCTCAAAATGGGTCAGCTTATTCTGTAACAGCTGCTGAATTGCTGCAACCTGCAGGCTGAAATACTGAGAGAACATAGGTGCTGGTTTATTTTAATTTACCAGGCTGTCACCTGTGGTAGCTCAGGAGATCCATCATGAGCCAGTGAATTGTTCCTGCAGTGAGGGCAAGGGTTCCTGGGAAAGAGATTGGTAGGCTGCTGGTTAAACACCACTAAACTCTCCTATGGAAATCTGTTCCTTCTCATAAGTCAGGGCTAGTCACCAAGCCGAGAAGCCAGAAAATCAGCTTTTCCTCCCTAGAGGATGCACATTACAGAAATTCATCTGGATCCTTCAGTGGTGTCCAGCTATGTCTGGATGGGCCCCTGCACTGTTGTGAGAGGGAATTTGATCTCAGATTATTTCATCCTCAGTTTATGACTATACCTAAAGATAACTGTGAGGTAGTCCAAGATTCAGCATTAGTCTAATTACAGTAACTGATCCCCAAATTAATTTTGATGATGGTTATCATGTGTGAAACAGAGATATCTTGATAACATGGTGACATGCACTACCTTTTAAAATTGCTGTGAAAAGTTGCTAACTACTGCTGCTTGTAACAATCTGCCCTACTCCCATTTTATAAATGACACAAAATGGTAACACACGATTAAGACTTTAGGGATTACCTATTTAAGTCACTGTTAAGCTTTTTCAGCTATTACTTTTAAAACTTTACTGAATGGAAATACACAAAATGCAAAGGAATTAACACTGCAGGAATACACCTATGTTACAATTATGACTTAATACTGAATTTTTGTATAATTAATTGTGTTTTTTAAACAATTATATGCTTTACAATCCATTAAAAGTCTTGTTTTTCTACCAAAGAAATTATTCTCAAATAAGCATTTGTCTGCCTATTTAGTTAGGTTCATAACCTTTTGGGGTTTTTTATTACAAGCTGGTCCATGGCCCTCCAAACTGGCAACTTACCAAATTTTGCCATCACTATTGATGAAGATATATCTACTTTGTAAGTTCTTTGCAGTAACCCTGTAAGAAACTGCATGCCTTGTTTGCCACTAAGCACATTCTAGGATCCAGAGATCTAGAATGAGCTGAGACTGGTGGGTCACAAACAAGAGCAAGTTGGCAGGAATCAAGGGAAAATTTTCTCTTTCTGCTACCCTGTTTCTGGTATGGTTGGATAATGGCTTTAGGTATGACACATAGAATTTTTTCAGATGAACTAACATGATTTAAGAAACTGTAGCAATGACAGTTTTTAAATTTACATACATAATGTAAATTTGAGCTTTATGCTGGGAATGCTGCTGTGAAGTAGACCAAGTGTGATTTTCTGTGACAATCTAACTGTGTTAGAATTTTAGACTAGATGACTCAAAGCTGCCCTGCTAAAAATAAAGCAGGTTTCTGCTTTAAAATCTGAGCTGTACACACAAATTGAGAATATATATGCAAATTTGAAAAAAAAGCAGGCTTCTGTCTATGACAGATTTTTTTTATGGTATTTTATTTAACTCTTATATACAGTTCAAAGGTTTGAAGATGATGGGAATTAAATTACTTATAAGAATAGGTAACTGTGACCTGGTCATAAGAAGCTACATTTTCAAGAGACCCCTGTGTCAATAGCCTAATATTTTTCTTGCAGATGAAAGAAGCTCTATGGACCAATTAGTGAGCTTGGCATCCATGTTTGCTTTCGTTAAGTATTGTGGCTAAGTTAAATTTTAGAATCAATTTGAAGAGTAATAATTCAATTCTAAAGCAGCTTCCCGTACAAAATGGAGAATGGCTTAGCAATGCTTTATTACTCATGTTCAGGTATAGCAGTTGAGTGTGTTGGAACTCAAGCAAGCAGTAACATGTGTGAGATGATTATTTTCTAATTGCAGCATGATGGAGTGAATTGGCATTTTGGGTTCTCTGTTTCTCTTTTGTTATTTTTTTAATCTTGTAATTTTTCCTATCCATTCTTTGAGACATATCAATGAACAGTTTTGTTAGTTGTATCAAGTGGAGTTTTAATTATTCTTTCTTCTTTTCTAGAAGATTTAGAAGGAGAGGAAGAATTTGACCGTCATCTGACCTGGGTTCTTGTCAGATTTTTCTTATTTAATTAGCATTATAGGAAGTGTCTAGTTTTTAAGATGCTTTTAGACAGCTGAAAGCAGGCTTTTGCCTATTAAAATATAAATCTGTTCCATCAAAGACACAAAAAAGACATAAAATTTTTTTCTAATTCTAATTTCTGAACTACTCTCTGACCACTGACATTGAAGTTCTCTTTTATAATGTGTCTGGCTTAATAAGAAGTGACCTCTTCCACATTCCATTATCTCCTTCCATGCCTTTTTTTTCTTGTGAGCATGCAAACAACACCAAATATTCCCAGTTCTAAAGCTATAATTTAAAATCATATGGGTGAGGCAGCTAAAATAAAAAAGTTTTAAAATAAATCCCACCCTGTTCTGTTCTTTATAGGGTTTTTTTGATGGTTTTGCTTTGTAGTCTAGGGGCTTGAAATGGCTTCTGACACTAGACAAATTCTGTGCAATTTCCTCTTCACCCTGAAATCTCTGCAAGTGTTTGCTTTGGATTTGTTCTCTCGTACAAGCTAACTGTACCTCTTAGGAGTCTGTCATCTTCCCTTGTTCTGATCTGAGGAAGGGAGCATCCCTTTTTCCAAAGGAAGCACTCCAGGTTATTGTCAGGAAAGTAGAAATACCCCTCCTCTTACAACAGTGGGACCCAGAACGCAGTGGCAAGATGGCATTACTGGAAAGTTTTCTTTTTATTTTGATGATCTGCTTAGGGAAGAGCTGCTGGCTCTTTGAATAGTACTTGGTGTTTCACTAGTACAGAATTTGTCAGGTGCTGCTTATTGTGTCAACAAGCAGCAGTCTCCACTGAGTTTATGGAAAGAGTACCTTATAAACAGTTCCAAACTGTTCCATTTTTTCTTTGTGGGAGTGTTGTGGCCAGACATAGGATCCAGCCTGTACTATAGAGTTATGTTTGAAGTGTAGACATTTGCATCAGAGTGCTGCTTTTTTTTTTTTTTCATTTTTTTAAAACTTGTAATCGATGTAGCATATAAGTATAAAATATAATTTAGATGTAAGGGAAAATTAAAAAGAAAAGCACTTGATGCTTCTGTATCTTTCTCACTGAATGTTAGATTTTCACTTGTGAGGAATGTGCTCTAGATACAGATTGAAGGACAATTCAAAAAAATGCCTATTTTGTGCCATTCTTGTGGAGCTTTTTCACTTGGCACTTTCTGTTAGCTTGGCTTTGGATGTGGGTAAGCACTCATCTTAACAGAGCTAGTATTAGGGTTGTAATCAGAAGAATAATAAAAGAAGAGATGGAGACAACTTTTCCACAGTTATGTTCATTATTTGTTCATCTCACAGCTCAGGATCCAAATGCTGTTGCTACTGTCAGTAGCAGTAAGTTTGGTAACTCCATATTATGGGAATTGACATCTTTGTTGCATGAGGTGTCTTGTATTGAGTCTTTCAGACTTCTGTTTTCTTCTCCATGGTAGTTTGAATTCACATGAAACCCCAGGAGGTTATCGAATACTGCCAGTATGCAGACATGAAATAATTATATATTTCTTTTAAGTCAGTGCAGGGAGCATCAAAGTCTTTGGAAGAATCTGAACATAAATGAAAATAAATATATTTGGACTGAACTTAGTGTAGAACTGGTACCAATGGAAAGATCAAACCTTTGCTAGAAGTTAGTGCTTCAAGTGCTGCACTTGGTTAAAAATTACGTGCAGCTTAAGATCTTCAGTCTAGGACAGAGCTTTTAAATTTTGCTTTTTATTGATTACAAGTCTGTGCTGTTACTGTGACCGAGATCTTACATTTGAGTTTTGCATGCTTGTTACTCTAACTAACAATCATATACCTGGAAAAGACCTGAGGCTTAAAATAATGCTTTCTGGTCCAGAATATGCAAACTTAAGGTTCAGCTGAAAGTTTCAGTTCTAGACTGCAGTTTTGCACTCTATTACATGCTGGCTACAGAGCATGGTGCTAAATATCAAAGCTCACTGCTCTACTTCTCCCATGATGGCTGTCCTCCACAGAAACAGGGGAGCTGTTAAAAATAACAGCTGGAAATAAATCTGGAAATAATTAATCAAATTTAGAGACAGAAGGAAGTAATTTATAGATATGAACTCTAATGTACGCATCCTAACAGAGGCCAAATAAGGCAAGTCAGTGTAAAGCAATATATTTCATGAGAATCTTACATCATTTTGGACCGTGGCCTAGACTTTTTTCTAATGATCAGCCCCCAGAAATTCTCTTGCAAGGTAAATTTGTGACCTCAGATCTCCTGAACCACCTGTAAGCTTTCAGTGGTAACTGAAATCAAAGTAACTCTTCACTGCTATTTATGATAACAACCAGTTTTATGCCATGCTTTCTAGGGAGTAAAATAACTCCAGATGCAAGAAAAAAGCAGGATAAACATAGTAAAGTGTCCAGACAAGACTCAAAGGCAGCTAAGGGGAAAATAAAGACTTTTGGGTTTGCGTTGTTTGGGTTTTTTTTGTCTTTTGGTTGTTGTTGTTGTACCTTTAGAAATATTTAGCTCTATGGTTGTGCTAGAAGGTAGAAATAGTTGTTCCTGGGGAAGTAGAGCAGCACTGGTAGAATGCTGTCAGGCAGTATTATTTCACCTACTTTCTCTTTGACCTTTTAGAGTCTCATTCTCTACCTGTCTCTCAGTATATCAAGTTGCATGTTGCACCCATCAATTTCTCATGAAGGTGATTGCAGGAGGGGAAGTACTAGATGAGAAAAATCAACTTTTTCTGTAGAAATAACCTTTCTTTAAAGCACTGCCAATAACAACTTAGGGAGAAATAAAAAGATTTACAATTGGGATTGATGCACAATACTGCAAAATTTCTCAAAAATGTGACTAGGCTCAGCATTCTCCTTACTGACATTATCTGTGGTACTAGAGTGTAATTATTTAATCCCAGTAGCATCCTCACTTGCATATACTCATATGTTTAGGTTTTTAGGTACGGAAACAAAACAAACAGATGTTTTTGTTCAAATCTGTTGTTTTGTTCACTTTCAAGACTGTTGATGTTTCTTTAATAGAAAATAAAACATCCTGCAAGCACAAATAACAGCTTTTCAGTGCGTACCGACTTGCTGTCCTCAGTGTAGTGTGTGTCTAGGTGTTGTAACAATTTCATATCTCTGATTGATCTTTGTGGCATGTGGTGCATTACCTAGACACCATGCATTTAAGTGAGGAATCCTGCTAGGATGATACCTTTGCTTCTGTTGGTAAATTCAGGCTTTTAATGCCTGTTCCAAGTTGTTTGGGTGTTGGTATAATATTTTCTTTGTGTAAGTTGAAAACTCCATCTTCTGTACGACAAAATAATTTAGGGATCTCTTAAACCTCTAATTTTAAAAGAGTGATATATTGGTGATTCTATGGGTAAACCAGATTTGAAGCAATGCTTTTGAATTACAGCAAGACAGCATCTGTACAGACACTTAAATTTCCACTGAGACAAATAAAAAGGAAAATTATTTTTCAGCACACAAAAAAATGTATTATATCAATAATTTAAGTACTTGTTTTTATCTGCATAAATAGAAGATGATTGGTTTGCAAATCTGTTTTGTATGAATAAATGAGTTGCTATGTACCTGCTATCAAGTCTTCACTTGTTCTTGTGAATTTCAGAAGAACACTGTTGTGAGGTTGTACTTCAGATAAAAATTCAACAGCTGTAAAAACCCCATGCCAAAATATGAGCTACCTTGATAAGATACTGATTTACTTGCATTGCTCCAGTCTTTCATGAGGGAAGTGAGGAGTCCTAGTCAGCAGATACTACACTTCCACTAGTGTAATATAACTTAATGTAATTAATGTCAGGGCAAGTTTTTTCAGCTTTGGAGTTTTTTTCTTAAAGAAGAGTTGAACCAACATGGTGATGAAACTGAAATGAAGAAGAGATGAGTATTTAAATATCTCATTCTGAAAATGAACTGGAACATAAAATTTAAGATATCGCCTAGCAATTAACAGCAATTAATTTGGAAGTTAGTTTTACTTCAGAAGTGCTTTTTTGACATTTTAGGTAGATATTTATGAATTTCAGTCTTTTTAATTTGGCCATTGCAAGAATGGGTCTTCAAAGTTGGGAACTTTGAAACTGACAAATACAGGGTTTAATTCTACAGAGAATTCCATTACTCCCCCCTCTGCATTTCTCTGGGTTCCTATTGGTATAAAACATAGTATTTCCCAACTGGGTGTAAGAATTGTGAATGTATTCACTCTTGGAAATGCCTGGTGTTGGTATTTACTAGAGGAAGACCAGTATCTCTATGAGTTTAAAAAACAAAATATAGATAATCTTTTTTTCCTCTGTCAGAAAATTAAGTTACACTGGTGTTTTGTGACACTTCACACTCTCAGCTATGCCTTTGTCAGCAAATACTCTTTCCTTCCTATGAAATGCCAAAAGATTTTCAAGAGCCAGCTTTTTAAGAGCCTTTACCTATTGAGCCAATCTGGCAGGGTAAGAAAGAATGACAGAGGTGAAAGTCTGGGTGGTGGGTGCTCCATCCCTGGAAACATTTAAGGTCAGGTTGGATGGGGCTGTGAAAAACCCGATCTAGTTCAGGATGTGTCTGGTCATTGGAGGGGATTTGGACTAGATGACCTTTAAAGGTCCATTCCAACCCAGACCATTCTATGATGAGCAGTTATCAGTCCATGGAATACCGAAGTAGTCCCTGCAGTCACTGGGATACAGGAAACCCTTATTCAGAATGTCCTTTGCTATTTCTCAACACCCTAATTAGATGATCTGCAGCAAAACTCTTGGATGTGCCCAGGTCTGTCTCTGATGAGGAGATGCATTTTCATCATGAGCAGTCTTGACAAAACAATGACGCCTTTCTGCACAGTTAAGTGAAATTACCGATCTACTGGATTCATGATCCACTTTCTTCTCTAATTTAAAACCAAGTGAGAAGAGAGGGTGTTTAACAGCAGGGAACAATACACAGTGGCTGTTGACATTCCATGATGCTTGAGTTAACTGCTAACAGTAAATGAGTACCAAAAACTGGCTGGACTCAGAGTCTGAGGTACATGGTGAAGGGTACTGTCAGTGGAAACAACCTTAGTACTGTAATTTAGTATGAATCTAGCAGAGAGGCTGTAAGCAAGGGGATATAAAACTTTCGCTTTCATTAGGTTAGTTTTATCGTCCAAGAGGTAGAAAATAAAAGATTTTGCAATGTTTTCTTCTTTTTAGTACTTTTAAAGCATCTTTACTGAAATGAATAAAGGTCTAAAGTCTCTTGTTATCTTTAAATATTAAGGTTAAGTTTAGATTAAGTCAGATTAATTATACTTTATTCAGATAAGTTCAAATTCACTTGTAAGTCTGTGAGCTGCAATACAGTAGACTTGCTAGAATTAGTAAAAGTTGTGTTACAATTGTTTTGCATTCTTTACTTCAAAAGAAATTACAGAAACATCTGAATATATGCTGTTAACTGCTTTTGAAGCAATATGCACTGTTCAGAATATTTAAATAACTAATGAATCCATTTATAATAAATCTTGCATATTTTGAAAGAGTATTCAAGATGAAGCCTGATAAAAAGGAAAGGCTTTTGTTTTGTAATCTCATACTTCATCATTCTTTTTGGAACTTGCATGCTACAAAAAGGATGTTTTAAATTTAAAGTAGTGTTTGTGGTTGCTTGAAAGTTCTCAGAAAAAAAACTTCTTGGATGTTAACAGAAATGGGATCCTGTTGGCATTTTCCATTTCATGCATGCTAAGTCAAAAGTGTAGTATCTAAATATGCTACAGGGAACTATTAAAATTACACAGTTATTTCCTAGCCAAAACTTGAAATTATCAGCTAACTTTCTTGCTGTAATGCAGTCCTTAAAAAATGTGTACAATTTAACAGGAGGTAAAATTGTAGATGGTTTCCAACCTTTAAAATAATTCCCATTTGGTTGCAAATTCCATTGCAATTAGAAAAGGCCATAACAGTTTTTAGTTTTATTTAAGACATAGAAGAATAGATTTAATTTCCAAAAGTGCTGTGTATCAGCAACTCTGAAGTATTTTAAATTCTAGCCAGAAGCATAACATAATTGATATTTATATTATTGGGTATGGCAGCATTCTCAGGGCTGTCATTTTGCTTGTAATTTTCTCCTTGCTTGTAAAATTGTCTTATTTATTATTTGCACTTTATTCTTAATCAGTTTTGCTAATGTAATAAAAACATTGAAATGTTATTATATGATTAGTAATTTTCCACTATATTAATCCAGCATTACATTATACTGTGTGGTGACAATAATGATTTCTAATGTGGTAATGGGAGAGAGTTATTAACATGTCCCAGTATTTAATAGTTTCTTAATTGCAAGATGGAAAAATATTTTAAGTTACCATAATCAGCTGTCTTAGTGGCAAGAATTGCAAAATAGTGGGATCTGGAACATAAAAATTTAAAGAAACATGTTGAATGGAACACTGTCTCTGTCACTATAAAGCTATGTTGGTTTTATGCTTGTTTTCAGGAGTCGTAGTTATTCACAGGATTTTTTTCCCAAATATTGAACTCAATATTTTTATTGACAAATAGAAGAAGACTTGCAGATTTAATACACATTTACCAGCGTGCATGAAATGGGTGTGCAATACACTTTTTTTAATGAGGAGGGTGAAAAGTCTGTGGTATCCAGCTGGGAAAATGTTTTAAAGTGATGAAGCCTCTTGTAGCTGTGACACAGTGCACTAAAATAGCCACAGTGCAAACGAAGAGCTGCAGGCTCGCGGGAGCACAGCTTCAGAACCAGCACTAAACAAGTGCACAAATGTTGTAAATAATTTCTCTAGCTCACTACATTGAATAGATTCTTATATTCAGTAAATCATTTAAAAAGTATTGGAGGTGCTTCAAAATTCTGAAGTCCAGAGGGAGCTTCTGGCCTTCTTTGGGTGTATGTGTATGCATGGAGCAGGCAGGTTTTCCTGAGTTTGTGTCTGGGTGTTTGTATAGAAATGTTGCAAATACCTTATTTTAAAGTGTTTTTTACTTAGGCCATGCAAGCTATTGAGAATTTATTCTGGTTTTATTTAAAACATCTAAAATGTCACAAAAATGTATTTCCCACTTAATCGTAAGACTTTTATAAGATAACTTGAAAAACTGTTGGGAAAGAGTAAAAAGGAGGAAAATAATTATCCTCAGTGGGGAAACAAGTGTATTTTCAGATCTAGAGGTATTATAAACATGTGTAAGGTAATGTATAGTGGCAAGTATGCTGACAGAATATCCAATTACAACAGCATCATGTTAAGCTTCAGATGGAAAACACGCTGTAGAAGTGGAAAATATGTAGCCCTATAGAGTATTATCACCAGTAATACAGCTACTACAGGGAAATTCAGCACTTGCCCAATGCTGGGTGTTGCATTACTTCCAGAAATTAAATTTCCTGAGAAGTCCCTGTAATACAGTGGGTGTGGTATTGGAACAGGAGCAAAGTCATCCTGTGAAAAGTCAAAAACTATACTACAGCATTCTTAGGTGTAAATGTTCCAGCAGGAAATGCGGGCTGTTTACCTCGTTCCCTTTTCAAATCAACAATTTAGTTTATGAGGTAGTGTTAATGACATATTAAAAAATTTCTTCTAATGGTTCCACTGGAGTGACTTGCGTTTTATTACCCAATAAAAACAGTGAGGCTTCTATCGGGATTCTTATAACTGAGAATTTTGCATAATAGAGCTGTCACTTGAAGCCAGTATTTATGGACCTGAGTGCAGTCCTGTAATAACTAAAGGATAAGCTTTCACTAATTTTGCATCTGCTACAATTAAGAGATGGATTTAGATTCACTTTATGTAGCATGCTGTAAAACAGATTCTGTGAATGAAGCGGAAATGTTTAGCCTGCTTTTATTACATGTTTAAATAGCATAAGGAATTGACATTTCAATACCCATCCCTCTAAGTATGTATCTTGTTCTCAGTCGTTAATTTAAATGCACTTCTTTGTCTCAGTGATTTGCTTCTACGAGAAGTATTGTGTTCTCTTCAATTTTTCTGTGTAAAACTCATTGAAAACTTGCTCATATTTCAAATTTTCTTTTCAAAAAAAACAAATATAAAGAAAAACATTGCAAATGCCAGCATTGCTTTCATCACTCTTGTGTATTAACTGGTTTTTAATCCACAAATTTCTACCAGCTTGTCACTGCATTTTATCAAAAGAAGAAGTTGGTCATACCTGCTTCAATTTTTTTTTTGTAAGGTGGTACACTGCAGTTCTACACTGAAGGAGATACTTCAGGTTATGGTTGAAATTCTGTAGTGAGATCAAACAATCTGGAATCACAGACCAAGTGCAGTTTTCCTTTCTCAAATACCCAATAATATTGGTATAGTGGCATGGCTAAGCTCCTTCTTCATATAACATCTACTTCTATTTTGTATAATCTGGGTTACTGAAAATCCTGTTAAAATAGCACTCCATCATTCCCTCAAGTTTTATATCAGGACCTATGTTAGATGAAAAGACAGAAAGCAACAGCACTAGTGAGATTTGATGTTTAGATGCTGCACTGACTGTTACGGTGTTACAAAAGTTGGGAGAATTACTTTTGCTACTTGTAGTGTCATGTTTTAATAATGCATATTTGCTTCCACTTTACAACTTTCTTTTGCCCATCTGTATGGTTAAATATGACTCATGGTATTTAATTCCTAATTACTAAACCAGAAGCTCTGACAGAAACAGATGAGCTATCACTTACAGAATAAATGCTTATGAAGGTGCACTGGAAAGGCATTAGCTGCCTAATCATATGGATTTTTTTGGCCCTTGCCACCCCTTTCAGATGTTCCTTTGTTGGGACAGATTAAATATGGAATGCTCTTTGTAGCTTAATTTATCCTAAGAAAACTATTGATGAATTTTTGTTTTCTTCATACATAGCTATTTTCCATTTCCAGATGAAAAAATTGCAATACTTTTCTTTTGGATATTCGGGAGAAAAGTTAATTTGTGAAAATCTATGCACAATTAAACAAAAATATATTAACAAAGTTTTATAATGGTGTACATAACTTCCACCTTAATTTTTGCCTTGTGCGTCATAAGTGACAACTCTGCAGATTTTTGGATGATCCTACAGCAGTGCTATTTTTCCTTTTTGGTGGTTGGATTGTTCTTCTGCATGGTGATATTGTTACATGGGGGTGGACACCTTTTCTCAGATCTCATGGATAAGAAATGAGGACGTTTAAAAATAGGTGGTTTTCCCCTGGCGTCAAAGAACGACGTTTGAAACTCAGCATCGTAATGTATGGTTAAGAATACTTTATTATTTGTCTGAAAAATTTTCAGATACTCATACATCTCCTTTTGTCTCTGTAGGTACCTAAACATTAGCTTGTAAATTAAATTGATTTTACTAGAAAAGGAGTGTTTTCTGTTGCTGTATCAGTATTTCTCTTCTTGCCTACTTATTTCAAGTTTTCTTCCTGTTTGTCAAAAAACCCCAAGCAAACCAATGAACCCCGAACAACCCCCAAAGCAGCTTTTGTTCAAGTATTTCTCAAACAACTTGACTGCCTTCAGTGCTCAGGCCTGCTTCGTTGGTTTGATGGGTCTGCATTTACCTATGCTTTACCTTTCTCTTCTCCTGTCTTACAGTATTTGGGGTTTTTTCTTTAGTGGTGATCATGTGTATTAACACACAGGCCATCTGCTCCCTCAAAGTTCTCTTCCCAGTCTAGTATCCAACTCTTGAAGAAAACTTTGAATTTATCCCTTTTTATGTAATTTATTAGAAAGTCTCTGATCATCTTCTCTTTGTGTGCTGGTGCTTTCGGAAGGGATTCTGGAATAGGGAATAGCTTTAACCTACTAAAGCTATAAAAAGTATCTGCTTGATTTTTCTCAACTGCAGTATTTGCATCAAAATGTTTTAGCTGGTCTTTAGAGTACCTATGACCTCACCCAGCTCTAGATTTTCTTTTAATTTTCCATTGTTGCCAGTGACAGAGGAATATCCCCAGCTGTCCTATTTACTTCTAAAGGTTCACATATAGTTTCATTCTGTGAATTAATCTGTGAAATGCCTCAGGACCCTCGAGAGAACTGTACTAAAATTGTCTTTTGACAGAGATCATTTCCTACTTCACGTCATTTATTTCTGATTGTTCTCTTCTGGGTTTTGTGTATTGCATTTGTGATGTACTCTCCACAGCTGGTGGTCATTTGTCTTCTCATCTGTATTGATCTCCTTGGCTGTGTCAAACAGCTTTCAGTCTGTTCCACCACAACCAGAAGGTGAACAAAATGCATGCTTTAACTATGTTCATTTGTTCTGGGATGAAAAATAATGCCATACTTTAGGCAGTGAACTGCATCGATTATAGAATTCTTATCTTTTCTGTTAGTGTTCTGTATTAATAAAAGAAATATCAAACCTGATCATTCTAATAGTCAACTGCTACCCTTTAAATTACAGGTATGTAATCTTTCCTTTGGACAAATCCATACAGCCATCAGAACAATAGCAGTGTGCAAATTACGGCTTTTGCAAGAAATCAAGCAGGGAGTATGCAAGTCTCTGTTGTTTCTTTCTATATCCATCTTTGCAATAACAATGTCTCTGCTCATTTTTACAATCCTTAATTGTCATTCAGAGTATCCCATTTGAGTTCAATTATATGCTCTTAAGGGGAAGGAACCCTGTTAATGTTTATCTGTAAAGCACTGTGTTCATTTATAGCACTCTGTACGTAGCGATCAATTTTCTTTTATACTATGCCTTCTGGTTTGTACTAAATCCATTTTAGCAGGCAGTAATTTTTCAACACCAATCTTTCTCAGTGTGTGTTATTGCTAGTTCAGAACAACAGTGACATGCAGTTTTTACTTCTTTTTATCAATTTTGTTTCTTAACTAACATTTTCAAAAGTAGTAAAATTACATATTATTTAAGAACATTGCATACAGGTTAGGGTAAATCTTATTTCTTCTATTTTTCCAAGACCCATGTTTTTCATGTGCCAATTAGGAAAAAAACTCAGTAGGGGTATCTGTTTATGCATGCAGGAAAGCTGTCTTACTTTTTCTAAGAGGGCCATATTCCAGATCAGTGATTAAGTACATTATATCTAGTGTCTTCATTTTGTTTTGAGAGTGTTTTTGTCTTAAACATTAGAAATGCAGAGAATGACTGATAAAAAGTGTCTTATTCATATACTTACAGTAGAGAAGGAACTGAAGCGAGCATAAGATCATGTGTCTCTCTTAACTTTGCATTGAATATTATAATGTGAAGAATAGGAAGCCCACAGGGCTACTAAAAGAGAAACTGTGGTTTTACCACTGTGCATGTGCTTAGAACAGGAGTTAGCTCTCATGGTTATTAGTATAGAAATGTTTTTTACAGTATTAATTCTGCTTATAGTTACCTGATGTCCCAGAATATTATTCAAATACAATTTTATTGGACTTGCTGATTTCAGTTCTTGAACTAAGTAAAAAAGGAATTTAGATTCACCATAGATGGAAGCCAAATTATCTTGGCCACTTTTTTCAGTGTTTTTGACTTTTACAAAGAATACTGACGATTTGTTTTGGAGTTTTTAATAATAATTTTCGATTATTTTTATAATTTAGGAGAACAAGACTAGTGGCATACCCCAGAAATCTTCATACTGGACATGTTTGCTAGATTGCACTTAAGGTGTGTGTATGGAAAAGGCCTGAGGACTCATGGAGATGCACATTTCCACCCAGCAGGCAGGGCCTGATGGCTGGCACTTCCTGGCTTCCCTTTGCTTTTTCTCTTAGTCTTTGCAGATTCTGCCCAGAGTACCATTCTTACATATCTGGGGCTTTTCATTTGTTTGATAGGTCTTTTAGCCTCCACACAAGTGTACAAGGGCATTTCTTGCCATTTAACTCTTCTTCCCATCTTCAGTTTTGACTACTGTCTTCTGAACCATTTAGGTGTCTGTAGAACTGAAGTTTTATTTAGAATTGTAGATGTATTTTGAATATGAAATGATTCTTACATGTCCCTATGCTCCCACTCCCTAACAGTAAAGCTGGAAGAACCATAACTATTTAAATGAGAATCGGATTTTGTGATCCCAGTTCTTTAAATCCTTTATCCTCCTGACGGATGGGAGACTGATACAGCCAATCTCAGTTGTGTCAGAGGATATCATTGGTTATTCTGTACATGAGAACAGGAGCTTCTCCTGAAAGGTTTCATGTTCTCTTCTGCTTATATGGTCACACAGAAACACTCGGGGCCACTGAGTGAGCACCTGGCTTTCAGTGTTGACAATCAGTATTTTATCTCTAATCAATGTCAATAGATTTTGGAGTTATCTAATACTGTTGAACATGGCAGCCACTATATTCAATACTGAACTTCAGCTATTTAGGCATGCAGACTTGAAAATTTTTATGAGTGTTGATTCACACTGAAGAAATCCTAACAGAAGCTATTTCTAGTAAAACAAAGCATTTTTAAAAGTTAAGTTGCTTCCATCTTTTAGGATTGAAGATGTGGCTACAAAGAATTGTTACAGAGATGAAAGATTGCTAGACAGAGGATCTGACAGTTTCTAAATGTTTGTTGTCAAAAAAAGACATCTCTGGTGTTACCAGTTCCAGTGAAATATAGTTATCCCATGGCTTCTTACCAGTTAAATATAACTCTTTTTCCCCAAGGTAGGGTTTTTTTTTCTTCTTGACTTGCAGGGTGTTTTTTCTTATAGCTATATTATATTTGCTTTTCTGACATACTTCCATGCAGGATGATACCAAAGGAAGTATTTGGCAGGATTACTCCTCTGATTTAGCAAAAATAAATAACACATCATCTGTAACTGGAGTATCCATGTAGTCTCCTTGGAAAATATGGTAGATACCTCAGCAATTTTTCAAGTCTTTTTCAAAGTTTTACATTCAGAAACAATAAGTATGGAGCTGCCACCAGAGTAATTTCAGAAATTGCTTGGTTACTTGTAGTTTATGGAAGTGTGACAAGGAGAGAAGGGGAATTTTTTTGTGTTGTGTTTTCATTTTGTAAGATCAGAGGCTAGTAGAAGCTTACTAGAAGGGTATTGTGGTAAAGTAGTACCTTCAGATTTTTACTTAACTTTGTAGTAGCCTATTTACACTGTTTGAAGTTGGGTGGCTTTAAAAAGCCAATAAAGAGCATCTGTTGAGTGCCAACATAGGTCAAATGTGTAAGAAAATCTGCCATTTCAAAATAATTACAATGCAGTTTTGTGTATTGTGTGGACAGCTGCTGTTTGCAAGAGAGGAAATTTAGTGATAACAGTTAAAAACTGCCAAATGAGAAGGCAGGATAACTCCACAAACTGCTGTATTTGAATGCACTTCAGTAGAAAACAGTTTTAAATTGAAGTCTATAGATATTTGTTTTCTTGTGCATGCAAAACAAATGATAATGACTAGTAGTTATTATTCCATGCCATAAATTGTTTGATAGTTCCTTATTACAGTCTTACATGAAATGGATAGCATTCTAATCTATTCAAAATAAAAAAATAAAGCCTCAACTGCTGGAGGTTTTGAATGTTTATTTGGAAGTATCTTTTATTGCTTGTTGCCCTGAAATCAGTTGCTCAGAAGTTATGATATGCCATAGTTGGTAGGGCACTGAAGATGCTTTGGAGTGAAATAGATTAAACAAAAGATAGACTTCTTACATACAGTGATCTTGAGACCCAGAAGTCAAGGAGAGGTGACATAACCTGTTCTAAATGTTTCCATTTCTGCAGGTTTACATTTGAAAATCAGCGTCTCTTATTCACTTAGGGTTTTATCTTTAATTGCAGAAGTCATTCTACATGCAGGCATTTAAAAAATCCCGATACAAATTTTGGGCTTTGGTGTTTGGGGAAAGTTGATCATTTTTGGGGGCGGTTTTTGCGAGTTGGAAGTTGGTTGGTTTTGGTTTCTTCCATTGTCATTTTCACTTCTTCTCAAGGTGCATTAATTAAAAAGTTTCTAGGGTAAAAATGTAAAACCTAAGGCACTTCCAGTGTACCTTCAGCCCAGAAGCTCAGATGGTTTTCAGTCCACTTCACAGTCCATTTACATAGGCAATACTTCATAATTTAAGAATGTTACGAGAGGAGCTGTCAAAAACCTTGCTGCAGTCAAGATAAGCAACACCCCCTGGTGTTCCCTTCATTTACTGACCTAGTAATCTCACTGTAGAAAGATGTATAATCTAAAGTAAAAATCCTTGTCATTCTTTTTTTTATTAAGCTACACAAAGCTAAAGTAGTTTAGGATCCATTTATGCCTTCTTCATTCTTATCATCTTACTGTTCTATTCAGTTTTTATTTTTCTGTTCTGAAAACAGTGACCAGATTGGTTCTGGTTGTGGTCATGACAAGGATGCTTACAACGGACTTAGTGCTTCACTCTCTATATTGGAAATGCCCCCTGGTTTTTGTGGGTTTTTTTGTTTCTTTGCTTGTTTTAATTTTGATCTCAAAAATAGTGTGTTTTAAGGCATCTCATATTGTCTAAGGTTGTGGTCAGTTATGTCCAGATCTTTCTCCAAAAAATAAACCTATATGCTTACTGGACATTTAATGTGTGACCTTGCATTTCATGTGAAAACATTTCATACCATTTCTATTTTCACAGTTCAATAGGTCTCAAAGTCATTTCATTCTTCTCTAAGGTTTTCTGATTTTCCTCTTTACTGAGCTTCTTTGTAAGCAAATCTCATTTGCAGTGTTCTGGGGTGGCTTTCATTAGTGTTTTGTAAGATCTGTCCTAGGGCTGATCCTGGAGGAGCTCCAGCATTAGCTTGTTTGAAGCCTCATGATCCTTATTTCAGCATAACCCATTGCCAGGCACTGCTGCCCATTACTTCCTGAGATTTGTGTACTACCAGTTTCCATTTCTGCAGCTTCATTAATATTTCCTTCAACAGCATTAAATCAAATACTTCAGTCAAGTCCAGATATATTAAATATCAGACAAATGTCATATTTGTCTGGTATAATCTACCCTTAGGAAGTCCATGCAACATTTTTCTCATGTTTGCTTCCATATGTTTCCCTCAGCTATTCAAGAAGAGTGCCTGTAGCCTTGCATGATGTTGAAGTCACACTGCACTTCTTCAGTTATCCATGTCATGTTTTCCCTTTTCTTAAGTGTACAAGCTATTTCTTGCATCCTGTATTTGCAGTGCATGATGTTTCGGTAGTCAATCTATTGTATCCTGTAATTTTTTTTTTAGATGTCAATTAATACCTGTGGGCAAAAAGCTGTAAGTCTCTGAAACAGACATTTTCTGTAAGAAATGATACTTGAGGTACTTACTTGATCATGTTTTCAGTAGCTGTATTGAAAATCCTTTGTGCATGTTTTTCATGTTCTTTCTTCATCAACCATTTAAATTTGTAGTAGTTTTAATTAAATGGCAGATTGATAGTTTTCCTTAGTAAAACACTGCTATTTTTCAAGTTTTTGATCTGGAACATAATTTTTATTCTGCAACGGACATTATTTATCTGTTTTGGAACTAAACATATCCAAAGCTTTCCTAAGTGCACGGATAAAAACATGGTAGTGTGTGGTGTAAAATCTTCACTGGTTTACTTATGACAGTTTTCTATTTTTTTAATTATTTTAATTAATCTCAGGAAATACTCTTGAATTTTCAGGGTTTGGGATGGTGGTTAAGAAATCGGTGGGGGCACATCAGTGTGGCTTTTATTTTAGAATGCTCATTTTAAAGCTGCCGCCTGAAATTTTGTGCCTCCCTGCCCAAAATGTTGAAAAGAATGAGCTGCAGTGTTGGAACACGGGCAGAAAACAAGGCATGTGAAATGTAAGTGAAAACTAGAAGGAAAGCAAAATGTAGGCAGCTGTTGGGCACAGTATAATTGAACAAATATTATGTAAATACATTCCCGTGGAGTGGTTGCTGCTGTTCTGGGAGAAGCCCTGGAAGGCCTTGCTGGAGCTGGCACGAGAAAGGCCCCTTGGGGCATGCAGCAAAGGGGGCAGTAAGGTAGGTGAGTGCTGGGGAGCTGCTGCCAGCCCCTCCCTGCAGCTCCCAGGCCCGACCTGCTGATTCTCCTTAGCCAGCTTCTTCCGTGAGTGTGAGTGTGCGTGTGAGTGTGCCTTGCAAAGTCTTCCAGAGACATCAGACTCGGTCCTTTGTAACCTCGTGATGCTTCTGCCTTATTCAAGAGGCAGTCTGCCCATTTTTCTTAATGAAAAGAGGGCTCATCTTATTTCCTTAGGTGTGTTCAACAAGGGGTAAAGCTGTCTCCCATTTCCTTTCATGCCTTGTGCTTGAATATGAATTATCATTTTATCAATTTTTACATTAGTAATCATGCATGGTACAAATGCTTAAGTAGAATAAATACATGTAGCTCATTTTTACTCTCCCATCTAGTTCCAATCAAGAGCTAATTAAGCACATGGGGATGATAGTGCTTTTGTGGGTAACAGATCCCTAGACTTGTGCTTCCTAACAGGAGGGTAATGAAAAATAAGTACATGAAACAAATATTTCTTTTCCCCTGGGAATTTTTTGTTTATTCATTTGCTTAAATATTTATGATACTGTGATTCTATTTATATCTTAAGTCAGACAAAGACACTGGAGACAATATTTCTGAATGCTCATTCACATTATAAATTCCACAAAGAAAGATTTAAGGAAGCACTGTTTTGTGAACTTCGTGACAGCATGTTTAACTAATGTTTTCAGATTTTAGAAGTAATAATTTTAAAATTTAAAACTTTAATTTTTAAAATTACTTTTATGTGAACAATGTTTAGTGTTTACATTCACCTGCTGAAAACAAACTCTTTGTATTACTTGAGAGTGTACATTTTTTATAAATTGTACTTACATTGTCCTAATTTGTTAAACTGTTTATAACTGATTAATTAGATTTTTTGAGAACCCCAAAGGATTTAAGGTCAATATATGTCTCATTTTTTCTGATTTATGATGATACTTCCTGTTATCATCCTAATAATGATTCTGTAACCTACAGGTTTCCAACAATATATTCTGAAATCAGTATTTTTTTTTAAATATCACTTTATTGTTTACAATCAGTTATTGAAATCTATTAAATATTGAAGATATAGGAAACTATATGATCAAGATTAGCATATTGGGTAAAATTTACATAAATTATAAATATTGATCGTCATAGACAGGGTTCATTTTACACTGAATAATAACTAGACCAATAATAAAAGTAAGGTATTAAATCCAACTTGGTTTTTGTTCAACTTGGGATCTTTGGGGGATTTTGAAAGCTGTAAGTAGCCCTTATATGTTAACTTTCACATTTTTTCAATAGGTAGTCCACTGAAATTTTAATTTTTCCTATCATTACTAATGTAGAATGGATTATTTAAGTATGGACTCTCATGGTATCATAGTATGTAAAAAAAGCCATTTTTCAGTAAAATGTTCAACACCAAGTCAGCTGGCCATATTTAAACTAAACTCCTCAACCAGATCAAAATCAGGTGATAGTAAACTGTGTATCAGTGGCAAAATAATACTGATTGTATATCTTAGCAGTCTGCTGATCTGGACGCATTAATTTTATAATTCTCTGCAATACTGCAGTTACAGTAGTAGTGTATTTTATTTTGATCCTTCTAATGAATCATACAACACCTTTTGGAAAAGCGAGTGCTGGAATACTTCCATCTAAAAGTCTTTGCCAAATGTAGTATTATTATTATAAAGTAGGTGTAACTTCCTTTGCCAATCATATGAGCTCTGATAGCAGAATGGAATGCCAAGTGCTGGCAGCTGTTTGTTCTTTTATTCACTGTCTTTGATATTCTTTGCTTAGTCATTAGTACTTCCACAAACATTTAGCAGGTTAATGTGTCAGCTACATATCAGCTCTGAAAGTATTTCTGGCAGTCTTTCAAAGAAATTTTTCTTTTGTGGCTGAAACAATCCAGTCTTCTATTCAGTGTGTTAAAAATAACTTGAGTTTAGATTATACAAACTGTAGCTGTAAAATTGAACGTGGGTATCACAGTTTTTATGAAGTATTTAAAAATCTATTAGGTACCATTTATTCTGCAAACTTAAGAAATCTAAACACACAGTTTTTCACTTGATATATAACTTTGTTTTACTCTCACCAGTATTTCAGATTAAATAAATAATAAATTGCCAAAATGACAGCACAAATTTCAGTTTAAAAAAAAAGTAGTTGCAGATAGCTTCCATTAGCTAAATAAAATTCAGTGTCAAACTCTTAAATTTAATTAATTTTGTGTCTAGAACATTATGACATCTAAATCTACTCAGTCTTTCTTTCACATGGTAAACCACTGCGGCTTCTTCCCCCCAGTACCACTCGTACTTCTTCCTCAATACCTTACTCTGTTTGTGTGTTGCACCTGTGGTTTGTTCCTCAGAGCTGCAAATCCACCCACATGGATATATTGTCCCTTTTATCCCGTCATATGATTTTTTCCTATTCTTCAAAGTTGCGAGTTATGTTTTCTTAACACAGTCAAAGTTCAAAGAATCACAGAATATCCTGAATTGAAAGGAACCCACAGGTATCATCCAAGTCCAACTCGTGGCCCTGCACAGGACACCCTAAGAGTCACACCATGTGCCTGAGAGCATTGTCCAAACACTGCTTGAACTCTGTTAGGCTGGTGCTGTGACCAGTTCCCTGGGGAGCTGTTCCAGGGCCCAACCACCCTCTGGGTGAAGAACCTTTTTCGTATTTCCAACCTAAACCTCCCCTGACACAGGTCCAGGCCATTCCCTGAGTCCTGTCACTGTCACCACAGAGCAGAGATCAGTGCCTGCCCCTCCTGTTCCCCTCACGAGGAAGCTGTAAGTGCAGTGAGGTGTCCCCTCAGTCTCCTCCAGGCTGAACAGGCCAAGTGACCTCAGCTGCTCCTCATACGGCTCCACCTCAAGGCCCTTCACTGTCTTCGTAGCCCTTCTTTGGACACTCTAATACCTTAAACTTAAACTATTATATCGAAATAGCTTAAAGACAAAATTCTTGCTCTTCAGCAGTTCTCTTATGACTCTCAAATTAAAGAGTTAAGGGGCAGAATAAGCGAACATAAGTAGTTCCCAGCAGTTAAAATGACTATGCCCACTTAAAGCTCTTCTCTGCTGTGAATCAATAGCTCGGGGTCTGAAGCATGCAGCTTTTCTGTTGGGAAGTGCAATATATTGTCAAAGCATCTTCCCACTTGCTTGCAGACTCTGTACTGTGTATTGGAAAGAGTTCATTGTCACTGTGATGAACGTGCATAACTTCCATTAACATTAATGGGAGTTATGCCGGACTGTCAAGAGACGAATAACTTCTCAGTGCAGTAAAGGAATTAATTAAGCTGTGTTTGGTTCATTGGCTACTGAAATGTGATCATTAGACTCAAAGGAAAAAAAAACTATTAGGGTGATAGACTAGTTTACTTTGTACTGTGCTGAAACATCTTGATTTGCTAAGGCAGAACTATTAGAAGATCAGTTAAATTTGGATATTTGCTGTACAATTATGGTGAATGTATAGCATGACAAAAGTATTGGTTACTGGTTCTGTGAGATGTAGAAGGAGCATATGATATTTGTGCAATTAAATAAGCTGAGATGAGACTTTTTTTGAAGGTTGCTTATAAAGAAAAATCTGACTTGTTTCTGCCAGCCATTTTGACATCTAACATGCTTAGTAACCTCATGAAGAATTACTCACAGAAATAGCTTGGGAACTTTAATTAAGAGAACCACTGAGGTATGTATTCAAACCTCTTCTGCTGCTCCATTTGGTGTTAATAGTGTTGTGCTTGGTTTTTTCCGATTCTCTGTATGTTGAGTCAGATAGTTATGGGCAGTTGGAGTTCTTGTTTTCTTGTTTGTCTCTCTATTAAGCCTCAGTATCAAACACAAACTAATCCAGTTGTTTTGGCTGTTCTGGGCATTTTGTAACCTGTTCTCTCTGCCATGCATCTGTTGCTTCAAATAATGTCCGAAAATAAATATGAATGCCTTCTTAAGTGCAGCTGTCATGATCCAAAACAAAAAATGGATTTGTAGATAGACTGGCTTTAAAATTTTTTCTTTTCACGATAGGTAGTAACACCCTGCAATTTGTGTAGAAGACAAACAGTAGCTTCTGTTAGTGCTGGTGTAGAAGGTTTCACTGAGTAATCCAGGTCTCAGACTGCATATTTAGAGTCACAGAATCACTGAGGTTGGAAAAGACCTCCAGACTGAGTCCATCCTTTGACCAAACACCACCACAACTACTAAACCGTAGGTCTAATTGCTGCGTTGTTTCTTGATCACTTCCAGGGATGGTGACTCCACTACCTCTCTGGGCAGCCCATTCCAATGCTTAATAACCCTTATAGTGAAAAAAATCTTCTGGATGTTCAACTTAAAGTGATTTGGTTTTCCATATACTAGATGCAATTCCATCTTTACTGAGCCTTGTGATAGACATTGTCTTCAGAACATAATAAATAGTATATATAATACTAGTTGCATATAGAGTATTTATTACTTGGTTTAGGTGAATATTTTAGTCAGTTTTGAATATGCGGAATCTGTTCTTTTTGGTATGAAACAGGATAGTGAAGTAAATGTTTAAGTGCTTTATTATCTACCATCTTTTCTGAACCAAATTTTAGACTTTCCCTGGAGTTTGGTACAAAACGTAGAAGTGGAAAATTGCTTCGTAATGGCTTCCCAGAGCTCATCTTTAATTTAAATTTCTAGGGGAATGCTGAAGATTTTTTGTGTCTTGATGAAAACAGAGCAGTTCCATATGCATACCTGGGAACAATTTATTGTGGTTGAACAAATTTTATCCGTGTAATAGTAACAATAGTTTGGTTCTCTTCCAGGTACATTTGTTTCATTAGTACAGTTCAAGGAGACCTTGTTTTGGAATAATAGGTTGTTCAAGGCAGAACAATTTGGAACTGTTTTGCAAGTAGCTATGGTAGGAAGTTTTGTAGTGGTGTACTCTGGAGTACACCACCACTAGACAGAAAAATAGAAATTTTACATGGGACATCAGCTAAGTCGTTGACACACCTGTAAGTGAGTAAGAAGAAAACCCCTGCTATAATGAGGGAGTGTAGAATATCTGTATATTACAATAGAGAAGGTACATCTTGAGATGTATTTATGCTGTTAAAGTGACAAAATATTGAATGACTGTATAATGCTCAGCCACATGTGCTGTAGTTATAACTTCTTCTTTATTTTAAGGTAGTTTCCATTTTAGCAAAACTCTTAGTTTCTCTTAGTAGAAATTTGACGTGTAGTGTTAAAGTCTGAATTCCATAAATCAGGTGATTTCTACATCCTTGATAGAAGTTACTAAAGCTCTCTGAGATCTATCACTGCACACTGCCAGTAATCACAACTCATTGATGTGCTGTAGAATTCTGCCTGAAATGTCTTTTCTCAGTTTTAGTTCTTCCTCAGTGTACAGGAATGCAATCTGCTAGTCTTAAATGTGGTATGTGCAAACTGGCTTGATGTGGACAGACATATTAGTAACAATTTAAGAGGATTTTTGTGGTTGTTTTGGTTTTTAAGGAGTCCAAAGCACTTGTGCAATAAGCTCGGACTTCTGTATTAGTGTTGAGGTTTGTTTCGGTTTTTGGCTGGCTGGTTGGTTGGCTTTTTTTGTTGGTGGTGTGATTTGATTTTGTTGTTCTGAGGAGGAAGAGGGGAAGGTTAGCTTATGCTAACACAGGGAGTTGTCTAGATATATGTGATCTCTGGTAAGGTCAGGGTAAAAAAGGATTTTTGCATCTCCCTACATTGGTGTCTTCTGAATGTGCAGCCTACAGTACTGCAGAGTTGTTGGCTTTTTAAAACCTCATTCCAAAACAGTCCAAGATTTGTCATATTCTCTCATTTTTTAATATTGCTGTCTTTTGTTCTGACTTGAGCAATTGTTAAAATGGATAATGGATTAGCAAGGAAATTGGATACCATTTCTTGACTTAAGAATTCTACTTCTGGCTTTTAGCAGAGGAAAGAAAGCAGAAGTTGACATGATTAATGCTATAAGTCATTTAATTGCAGGAATGACTGCAACAGTATTGTTTTCCTACATTTGTCATTATAACGTTTCCAAAATGTTGAAATGCTGGGTTAGACTGGGATTTTAACAGAAAAATTTGGAAAAATCAAGTGTCTATTATGGCTCACCTAAAAAGTTCTAGAAGACTGCACGCTGGGGCTGAGTTGTTGAGAGACAACTCATCAAAAATACTGCTCTAAAGGGTGAGCTTTTAGTATCACCGAATCTAGAAGGAATCCTTGTTGTGGCAATTATTTCTGCTGTTTGAAGGAGCAGAATAAGAGTTAATAAATCTGGATTTAGACACACCAGGCATGACACACTGGTCTTTCAACAAAGATTAGCTTTAACTGGTAATACTGGTTTCCTTTGTAACTGTCTATTGGTTTGGGAGTGGTGGTGCAATAGGAGCAGCTATTGAAGATATCAACTTGAACTAGCTGAATTTGGGTTCGTTTCTAACTTACCCTTTGAAGGAGGATATTGTTTAGTATTTGCCTTGTGTTTGTCCAATGGCATTCAAGTGATCTAAAAGGAATCACTGACTTGTTAAGTGGTCCATAGAAATAAAATGCGGAAATTCTTGTCCTCTATATGGAATTTATTTGTATAGCAAAAATCTAGTGGATGTATACTTCCAGGATACAACTGGAAAGGTCTGAAAATGAAGACTTTTCATTGCCATGTTGCATTTCATCACTAGAAATATTCGACTTTGTAGGCTAAATTTAAATGTAAATAGTTGTCAGGCCTTCTGAGAAGTTGATGATGGTGGTCATTAGCTTCTGAAATTTCATTTTATGTGAAAAGTTGTACATAACAGATTTAAATCTCATAAAAATCATCCTGTCCTTTTGTGACAGCTGCAATTGTTTTTCTGGAAAATAATAGTAAAATTTACAATGGAGAAAGAAGGGATAAAGAATCATTGTAAAAATAGAAGCAATGGCAGTGATAGTAATTAGTCCCCAGTCAGATGATGTGATGAGGTGACAGCACACAATCCAGACCCTGTCCCTGGAGAGTGAGACCCTAGAGAGAGAACCCATCCTGGTCATCTCATATCGTGTCCATAGGGTACTGCTGTACATTGATAGGTGTTAAACTGGGAGTATAGGAATGATCTTTATAAACTTGGATATCTGCTGTCACTGGCCACTGCTGCCACTGGCCAGTCATAGGTGGCCTTTAGCTTTCAGTAGCAATTCATCCAGTCCATCTAGACTGCCTCAAAATGTGAGTAATCACACTCTTGTATTATCCCCAATTGTTTTTATTAATATGGCATTTTTCAGAGTGTGGGTTTTGTCATGTTACTAAAGGGATGAATGCTTTCAGTGTTGTTAAAATAATGGATCTGCAGAAATTATTTTTGTTAATATCTGGATGGTTTAACCTAATTTCAGCTTGTTCTTTTTAATATTAAATTGCTTTGATTTAATAAAGTAGGTTTTGTTTGTCAACTAGTAAAAAGAAATGTGCTTTATTTTCTTAGAAATAAAAAGTGGTGATGCTGCCTTTGAAATCATGTATAGGCATACCAGCATCTGGCATTGATCTGGTCTATTCAATTTCAAATTGCTTTATGGTTACTAATTAATGTCCTCACAGCCAACTAATAGAGCAGTGTATTTCCATCCTGGGGACTTAATTTTGAATAGTAGTACACTATGTAGAACAACTAACAATTTACCAACAGAATTAAGAGAATAGGGCCAAATTCTCTTATAATCCATAGTAATCCCACTGATATCAATCGCATTCCATCAAAATAAGTGTGAGCAGAAAATAGGCTTTTAGGTTAAAAGTATCTCAGATGCTTAGGGATTTGTTCTGGAAAATTCAAAATAGGGACTAATGAGTTAACCTTTCATATAATAACTTGTTAGCTTTTGCATAAAGGAAACGGTTTTATGCTCATTATAGCTGGTATATTTCAATATTGATACCTGTCCTTTTCTTTCAGTTGATTTATTGACAGATTCTCCTCTTAATGAAGTTTAAATAGACTTTTTTTTTGTTGCTGTTGAGTCATATCTTCTAATGCATTAGCATTTTTTTGTACATTGACTGCCTGAAGCATGCATTCCGTGCCTGTAGCTAGTTTGGTGCTTCTGTTTTAAGAAGCATTTCCAAATCTTGCATGCTATATTAAAAAAAAGCAAATTTGCATTTTATGTTAGTTTATCATTTTGACAGCCTTCTGATCTACTGTGTTCCTCAGAAGAGAATAAATAGATGGAATTACAAGTTGTTATCCATGGGAAATCATTTAATGATGTAATTACTATGAATATAGCAGCTAACAATAATGATAAGATCCAAAAAATTCCAGAAAGAATCCTTAAAATGATGTTGCAGTTTTTGTATTTCTGAGAAGGGAAGTATCTCAAGATACTTATAGACCAAAATCCCTTGATTTTAGTTTTCCATAGATGTGAAGTTAAATGCGTTTATACTTGTGCACTTTCAATATAATAGATTTTGTTCTGTACAGAAAATGATACAAAATACCAGAGTAATAACAGTTAATTATAGATGCAAATTAATTAACACATATGCAGTTAGGTTTCACATGAAGTACGTGCTGCCGACTGCGTTGGATGTTGAGCGTTCACAGTTAGCACATCCTGCAGCCAGTGCGAGCAAGGTACAGGGATATGGGGCTTTGGGCTTACCTGGTGCTGCACAAAGCAGCAAATTCCCCTGAACAGAAAACAACAGTTTGTTGAATGACATTATTGCTTTGACTATTCTTCATCTTCTTCTATAAAGCATACGTAAAAGTATTTATTTAAAAAGTAAATGGACTATTATATGTGCTCAGATGGAGATATTTTATGACAGATCTATTACAAATCAGATTTACTAAATTTCTTGTGTTCCCAGTGCATCAGCTGAGAATTTCTGTCTCATTTAGTAGTATTGACTGTCCTCTATGACATGTACAAGCCCAGAGTCTATCACACCAAATTTTGGCCACAAGATTTTAAATTTTTTTTTTAACAGTTATTGCCTGTGATACTAGTAGGAGCTATCTAGTCCTAGAGTATGTTTTGGAAAACAGTACCTTCTGCATATATTTCTGATTCTGCTTTTTGGGGGAGGGGTTTTTTTGGTTTTTGGTTCGGTGTTTCTTCTTTTTGTTTCTTGTGTGGCAGCCCTTCCAACTCTTGCCTTTTGAAATTAGGTTGTGAATCCACATTTCACCCTTATAGTATAGTCTTCATCAATAACATGCATTCCAAAATACAGAACCACCCCCTAACACCCTCCCCCCGCCCCCCCCCCTCCCCCCCCCGAATTCCAAATTTGTGGATTTGGGGGAAAGAAACAAACACATTTTCAGAGATTTTGTTTTTGCCTATAGTTAAAGGATCAGTTGCCAGGCGAATCATATGACAGCAGTGTAAAACTGGACTAATTGAGATCCCAGTCAGACCAGGGCTTTCCAGATTGTCTGAGGAAATTGGAAAAGGAAGTTGTTAACTTCAAAATACACCTGACTCAAAGAATATGAACTGGATCAGGACTGTCCAGTTGCTGGCAAAGCATCTTCTCAATGTTTGGTGTATGTATTTCTTCTTTCTTGTTAATTTTGATTTTAGATGTGAATAAAATATTTCCTGTTGTACAAAAGACAAGATGAAGTTCATCAGGTACGATCCTATGGGGGTTTTTTTTAAGCCAACAGCCAAAAAGTTGACTCTTTTTTGAATCAAAACCAGCATTCTGGTAAATGTAAGCTTTCCTTTGCCTTCCACTCCTGCCAAATTAGGTCTTGGAGTTTAGTGCTGAGGCGGAGTTGATTGTAGGAGTCAAGTGTCAAGTGTGCCTTAGCAGTGATTGAATTCAGGAAAAAAACAAATTTAAGAGCAATTTGCAGTTCTTTTTCAGAAGTACGCAGGAGTTGGCAACTAAATTATCTGTTCTGTGAAAATTATTTGAACTTACTGGAGTGTTTGAGCTATTTGCCAAGAAATCCAGTCAGTGTCAAGCGCTGCTTTCAACTGCAAATAATTATATATTAGTTCTGTAATACATTTAGTTAAAATAATTTCTTTTAAAAAAATTAGATTTGTTACAATTAAATATAAAAATTACCATGAGGGAAGGAATGCATCCGTTTAAAAGAAATCAAAACCTATAATACGTAATTCTATTTTGCTGTTTTTTTAATATATCTTGGGAATCAGAATGGGATGTCTTTCGGTTTATGGCAAGTAGAAACCCTCTTAAATTAATTTGGTAAAGATATTGCTTGTACCACCACAGCAAATCTAAAGACATTATGGACAAAAACTTGCAAAAAGAGATGCTTGTGATCAGAGCAGATAAAATGCAGTATTTCTGTGCTTAAGAAACAGTATAAATAAGTTATTTACTATTCAGTTATTGGTGAATAGAATAAAGCCCCATCTGTTTATGTGAGTGAATAACATTAACTGCAGTGGAGGAACCACATTGCACCTCTCCCCTTAAGTGATTAGCAGAAGCATCTGACAGAGGGGCTTGAAGAAGTTCTCTGTGCTAGGCTACAAAATTTCTGTGCCATTTCTCCTGGAGCCATTTGTGCAGAGTTCCTGATGTTAGTGTAGCGAGAAACAATAAGAAATGAGTTGTGCAGCTTATATTCTGTCTTGATTTTGTACCTAGCTGGTACTGGAATAAAAAGCTGAAAGGTAATTTAGAGATGTGAAAGTGTATTCTTTATCCAAAGTTTCTTGGTTTTTTCTTAACTGTTAAAGACACTTATGTTTGTACATGTAGCAGTGAACTTAATGGATTTGCTTCAGTAACAGAACATTCTGATTTTGAGGGAGTACTTCCTCTTTGGAGTCCTATGGCAGTTTTATTATTTTGTGAGAGCACGTATGAGTTCTCCTCCAAAGCATTGTTCACATGCACACTGTGGGCCCAGTATTCCCCTGGAATCTCAGCCTGGTCTGTTCCAGTCACAGATAGGGTGAACACAGAGCATTTCCAACTAAATGTGGTTGGAAGTCACACATGAGGAATCCAGGGGCTTTTCTGGGATTTGTCTGTCCTAAGGCAGTAATTTTTCAGTTGGTTCACATTTTTCTTTCTTAGAAGAGGGATCATTCCTTGAGAATATTGAACCTTGGAGGGGGAGCATTTCCATGTGGAACTGTGGATGAAGTATATGGTATAACAATTAGGAGAGGCCAATCCTGAAATACTAATTCCTGAAAGGATTGACTCAAAGCCTAATATCACCTTTCCACTGTTTTGGCTTGGTCTTTCAGAGGGCTCCTAGTCTGGTGAGAGAAAGCCTTGATGTTAGAGGGGAGACACCATATTTTAATCTTTTTTTAAAAGTTTTCTCCTAATTTCTTTTGGAGAAGCTTCTTTATTAACTCTGGAAGAAATAAACTCCATATCAGCTTAGATGGAATGTTCCACCACAATGCTATAAGCCTTGCTGTATATATACAATAAAGTTGAGGCTGAATTTGCACTCTTTGCTACTGGGTGTGATGGTTTTCTTTTACTTTGGAAAAATATTGCAATTTAATAGTGCTAATCCCATCAGTTATGAATTTGTTTGGAGCTGCTGAAACCTTTCCTGTTTTGAACTTCTATTAAGAAACCCAGTTAGAATCTGGCTAATTACTTAATTTCTACACCAGTGCTGTTAGTGCTAAGTGACCTAATTAGTTGCTTTCCTGACTGGATTGTCTGTCTTGGGGTGACAGGCTCTTACACAGGCTCATGTTTGCAACCTGAAAAGATGCTCCCTTTCCGATAAGCCATATCTTGACATTTACATGAAACCCGTCAGTTTCTAGTGGACTTACCCTGGTGGGTTTTTTTTGTTTTGTTTTGTTTTGGGTTTTTTTGTTTTTTTTTTTCTTTTGTTAGATCTAAGTTACATATCTCATTCCTTCAGAATAGGTCTCCTTGAAGAGATGCCATCGTGCCAGAAGTCAACACACTCCTGAGGCATCTTCAGTGACATCTGTGAGGGATGTCTCTGTTCAAGCATTTTGTACATTTTTCCCGCATGGAGATTATCTCCCTTCTTCCTTCCCAGCCCACCCCTCATTATGCCTTTGGTGCAACCTCTGGGCACAATGCATCATTAAAGTAAACAGTTTTAGAGTCAGTGTCTTCCTGCAACTGCTAGGTGAACTTCTAAGGTTTGGATACTACTTGGAGTCAATCACTGTGGGAACAAGATGTGGAAATCAAACATTACCTGAATAAAAATGAAGGTTGTTTAGTAGTAGCTGAAAATTCTTTGAAATGTACTTTGTGTAGGTAGGTTTGCAACCAGCCCTCATTCATTTTTTGACCAAAAAATTGGGATTTAGAAATGGAAGGGTGAAGTACATTTTACATTATCCAGTACTTGTTGCTGTGGCAACATAGATGCATAATTTTAAAGGCAAGCATTTTTTAGCCTTTGGGGTAAGATAGCATTTTGTGTCTTTTTCCTATTTCAGATTGGGAAACAGGATTTATGTTTCATCAGATTTTTACAATTAGCATACATTCACTTGAAATATAATGTATGTTATGTTTGTAAATTGTATAATAATTTATAAATTAGTAAAAATGGTGATTTTAAATTGCTCTGGGATGCCTTAAAAATGAAACGTTTGCTATTACAACAAAAATTATAATCTGAGTTATGAGAGCCTTGGTAAATAGTTTAATGCATTGGGAATTCTTGACAACAGATAGATGAAGACCTGCCACTTTAAAAACTCCCTTGCTTTAACTGCTTTCTAACTCCAGTAGTCAAAAGCTGTTAAGCTTTAAGTGCTCTGTCATATTTGTGGGCTTTTATAGCAAAGAGTAGAGCAGACAGCAGAGATGATGGAAAACGATGGTAGGGAGACTTAAAATACTATAAAGCATAGAGACAATTGTATGTAATGCCTGGAATTGAAACCTTTCTGAATGAAATGATCAGCCATATGTGCCACCCTTATGGACCCTGTAAGAAGGAGAAAAGAAATGTACCCTATTGCTAACTGTGCATGAAATTGCAGTGTTAGGAGATATTGACCAGATGTTTCAATCTCAACAAATAGCTTGTTATGTGACTGAGTGAAAATCTCTCTGCTGCTTTGATCACATACACCTTAAAGGAAGAAGTAATTTAATAGAGGTTGTCCAAGTTCATCATTGTCAATAAACTTTGACTTGACCTTTGCCATCTGTTTTTGATACTGTTGCTGATAGAAGCTGATAGGCAGCTGTTTACAGTTTGTGCTGTATGAATTCTGTGCTGCCAGACAATGAAAGAAGTCTCTCCACTTGTGGGTTTTTTGCTGTCCTTCTGAGTGTGGGTGTATTCATTGAGACTGCACATCATTTAGCAGGGGAGTGTGGGTGACATATGCATGGGTTTTGAAAAGGAAGTTTTGTTTTAATGTTACAGATACGCAAAATCATACGTGAAATATCCTAAAAGTGTCGCTTTGCAACAGCATCAGCTTCACTTAGGGAATAGTACCTAAATACATATACAGTGTTTTACACTGGAGAATTTTAAGGTATTTTTAAATTGCTTGTCGGTCTTTTTTGTATCTATTTGAAGTGCTAATTCTTTATGAGTAGGCTGAGGTAGAGTAGGCTGAGGCATTGTACTTTTGCAGTTGTCCAATGAGTCCCTTACTATACCTGAGTATGATGTTCCATTTTCATGTTGTTTATATCCATTTATTCACATCTGAACCCCGCTGCTTCTGACCAGAGAGGACCAAGACTTTATGTTGTACTTTACTTGCCACCTTTCATTATTTCACACCCAGTGTTCAAGATGGGTGTTAGTATCTTTTGAGTTCTTTTACTGATAAAGATACTCCTAGTGCTTACTTCATACACAGCTTTGCAATATTGGCAAATTTTTTAATAAATAGTTGTATAAACTGAAACAGCTGCAGAAGAGTCCCAAGTAACCCTGGAATTGTTTCTGTTGTGACACCCTTCAAATAACTGTTATCTGTGATAGTGAGAAGAGCTGGTGTGACCAACCTTGTTCTGTAGATTTGTCATCTTTTACCTGGTTTTGGGAAGGGAATACACAATTTTTGAGGAAAAGGAGTGACACATCAGATCAGACAATGGGGAAGTGGTTGATGTCTCAGGTTCTGCCCTTCAAATGGGAGAAGGACACAAGGCCAGCTGTGTCTCAGTTGTGTGCCTTGTAAGGCCTTGCAGGAGACGTTCTGCCTTTGGCCTCAGATAACATTAATTGACCTTCAGAAGTCAGGCTGCAGCACTTAAGGTGTTGGAGGCAGAACTGTAGCATTATAAGCACAGCATAAGAGTGTGATGGAGTAAGGAATATTGGAATTAAATGTTATTTAAAGGGTGCAGTAAAAAAGAGCGCTTGATTTTGGTCACATTGAAACTTTGGAATATGGCTACTACATGTTTAATTACAAAAAATATGCTTGTATTTCCTTGTACAGCAAGAAGCTTACAAACTAGACTAAAAATAAAACTGAACAAGAAGATGAAGAGCAATGATAAAAAATAGGAAATGGAATACAGAAGAATAGCAGCACTGAAAATAGTTACTTGGGTTATAGAAATTTTTTTTAAGAGGCAGTTTGTTAAATTTGTTTTTAAATGTAGAAGTGAATGAGGTACTGCTCCTAGATGATTAATGTTTTGATAGACATCTTAATTTGAAAAGCTGTAGCAAAAGGCACTTGTAGCACCATGTTAAAACTAATAGATGTTCCTGTGCAGGGATTTGGATAGTACATGCTGAGCCAAATGCTGGAATGATTTAGATATTGGTCTCAGTGCAAGGCTTTAACTAGTCTTTTCCTTTAAAAAATATTATCACTTTTATCTCATTTGACTGGAAATTGCTTGAGGGTGTTGTCATGCATTTTAACAATATCACTTCCTCATGCAAGATTTGGCAGCTTCAGCTAATGGTGGAAGAATTACTGTACAGGACATTGAGCTCCTTTTCACAAGCCTGCTTTTATAAAGATAAGCTTATTTTTTCCTTTTCTCATTTTTTTCTTATGTGGCCATTATGTGATAATAGCTGTTGCAATGTTTAAAAATCGATCAATGAAAACTAAAAACAAAGAAATTTCAAAGGTATTGGAACAAACTGTAGTAACTCATCTGTTTTCCAGGGTCTTGTTGCTGTAGTCTCGTAGCAGTGATTCTGGAGTTAGGTGTATTGGGTTGGCTTGGGATTCAGTTAATTTTTCATAGCAGCCCATATGGTTCTGTGTTTTAGATTTGTCACCAAAACAGTGTTATTTAACACAGCAGTGTTTTAGCTACTGCTGAACAGTGCTTGCACAGCATCAAGGCCTTCTCTGTTTTTTCTCTGCTGCCCCCCCTGCAAGCAGACTGCGTAGAGGAAAGAGGTTGGGAAGGGACACAGTCAGGACAGCTGACCCAGGAGATAATCCGGGGCACACAGACTATGGCAATAAAACTGGAAGGGAGGGGGAGTTTTGCCAAGTAGCCGTGGCTCAAAGAGTGGCTTGGCATCAATCTGCTGATGGAAGGTGGTGAATGAATGTCTTTGCATCATTTCTTCTTGAGCCTTGTGGTTTTTTTCTCACTGTTGCACATCTGATTCTCTCCTTTGTCCCTCAAGGAAAGAGAATGAAAGACTGACTGGGTGGAGGCTTAACTCTGGCTGGGGTTACCCACCACGGTAGGGATTTTAAATGGCATGATATGTGTAGTGGTAACAGAATATTGCATTCCTTTTGAGCCTGACGTGTATCATACCTTACCCAAGAAATAAATGAGCTCACTTGGAACAGTGACACTGTCTTCTTTTGGACATTGAAAGAACTGTTTTGCATATTGTCAGTTTTTTGTGGTTTTAAGATATATGATTTGATTTTTGATCCCACATTTTCTCATTTTATCTGGCCATCTAAGATGAGTTGTGATTTAATTTCCTTTAACATCTAAAATATTCCTAAAAATATTCCAAAGGGGTTTTAATGGACTGTGTATGTCTTGGTCATTGGACATAATAGGGACACAACTGGTGAGAGGCACAACAGACTGGTAAAACCTTTTGAAAAGTATATGGACTCCTTCTAAAATTTAGAACATAAAAATAAGAGATACTCCATTCCTGTTTTGATTTACTAAAAAGAACACTTCATGAATAGTTGCTCACATTGTTTAGTTTAGATTTCAGCAGGCATGTTAAATCTTAGCTAATTTTAGGTCCTTGGAGTCCTCTCCTCTGTGAACTGCAATTTAAAATAAGATCAGATTTGACAGGTCATGCAGAGAGGAGTCCAGCTTCAAATAACGCACTTCAGATGCACTTCAGATGTCTGTATTCAGTGTTAATGAGTTTTGAAGATCCTTCACTGTGAAGGGGCATAATGCTTCCTGTTGTGTTGTCAGTTCCTAGGCATTTAGGATTCAAGTCCACAGCTGAAAACTCCTATGTGCAGAAGGTATGTCAGTCTAAGCAAAGCTTTGGATGCTTTGGCGTTGTTAGTTTAAGATGACTGACAGATGTGGAAATGCACTACTGGCTGCCACTTAAAAAATGAATTCAGGAGCTCAGACAGAGAACAATGTGGCTGTGAGTGTCTTCATCAGCCTCCTTGTTCCAGTTATCAATGTTGTCCAGTTAATGGTGGCACTTACAGCACAGCAGAGAGTTGGAGTAAAAGGAAATAATTTCTGAAGGATCTTTGTTATAGACAGAAGGCTGTAAAGCTGTTATAAGATTCATCTGTAGGATGTTTCTTTTTTAAGTCTTATGGTAATGCGTGCTGAGACCCAGCAGCAGCAAACTCTCCTGTTGCAGGGAAAGTGTCTTTGCAACTGAAGACAGTGAGGTCCATTAGTAGGGTCCTCCTCTACAGTGAACTTTGCAGGAACAGCAAAGCAAAGCTTTGAGTGCAGCTCAAGTGTTGTCATAGGGGATACTGAATTCTGCAGAAGCATGGCATTGTCAAGCTAAATAGGATATGCCTTGGAAATTCAAATTGAAGAGCTTTCTCTAACTGTATAAGGCCACTGATTTTCTTTCACATAATATGAAGGGGCTTCTAAAATTTTTTTTTTGTGGGGGGGACAGGGTTATTGGTTCTCAAAAGACAGCACTGAGCATCCAATCAAAGTCAAGTCACTTCTAGTGTTAGAAATGCTTCTAGGAGTGCTCTTCTGTAACTCAGGAGAAAGGTTGTTTCCAAAAGCCATTTTCTAATCAGACAAAAGTGGGAAATAGGTGTACTACATCTTCAAGTCTGAGGATGTGAAAGAGCGGGACATAGTTCACTCCAAGCAGTCTCACAAAGTCACAATTGAGTCTTCAGGAGCTTTTCTTGTTACCAAGTTTTCTTGGCATCTCAATGTCTTGCAAGAAAAGCTGGTGCTGTTCTCTGCAATTACCACCCACTCCCTGGAACACAAAGGTTCTTACACTTCTCTGATAGCTAAAGCTTGCCAGAGAGTTCATCCTGTTCAACTCTGATCATCAAAAACCCCATGAAGAGATAGTCCTGCTACTGTGAGCCCAAGTTAGCCTCATGAAAATAAAGAGAGAAGTATTTTGTCACCCTCTAGTGTGTCTTGGAGCAGGCAGGGTCTCCAGCTGGCTTCTTTTGCAGGTGCTGGCCTCAGTATTTGATCATAAGAAATAATGTGTCTGTAGGGATATGGTAACCTGATACTAGATTATGCTTATTTTGAAATCAGCTGAATTTTAAGAGACAGTTATGCTAAAGGCAAGGCACAAATATAAAAAAATAATTAAAATTAAAGTTTGCTTTGTGTTTATCAGGGTGCATACAACAAAAATGTGAGGAAAATGCAATCCGTTAAACTCAAGAGAACATCTGAAAGGGGTTCTATTTCCTGTGCTCCTTTCTCTGTCACAGATGCTAACTGAAAAGGTCAGGGCCTGTCCTTGTGTGTACCTGATGTCCAAGCTGTGTTGACAGAGGAAAACTTTAGAGCAGGGAAATGCATTAGATTTCATAAACCAGTCCTTGAGTTTCCTTTGTGGTATCCTGCTCCTGAGGCTGTCTTGTTGTTTCATGATAAGTTCCTACTTTTGACACTTCTGTCTTTGGTCCATTAGCAGCCTCAAATTCCCTTGGGTGCTGGTGAGGATTCATGGTGTGGCCAGGTGCCAACCTCTCCTGACCAGACTGTCAATACAGTTTGTTAGTAGCTGCCTCTCTGCCTGGCCAAACCCTGGATAATTAACTCATTATGCTGATTCCCGCTGAGCTGGGTCATTTTCTGTTTCTGTCTAGAATCTTTTTCATTCAATTAAATCTTGTATTTCACATAAATCTGTAAAACTAATTTTCAGTTTATATAACCATATACCTGGCATTAATGCGTGCACTTTGTTATTGGCCTTCATATGATATTGGCTGTAATGCTGCATAGCTGCTTCACAATGATAAACATCTTGTGATGACTGACTCCCATTTGGAGTGTTTTAGCCAAAGAGTCACTAATAACACCAGCTTGTGAAGTAGCCCACAGAAGCCTTTTTTCATAGCAGGTTATTCAAACTTAAAATCCGGTTCTGGGTCAAATTAAAAAAGAAATCCTCAAGAGTCTTGCCTTGAAGAGCCTCTCTTGTTTTTTCGTACATGTGCAAAAAATGCCTGCTGTGGCTCATTCCACAAGGTGCAACTTCAGTGGTGCACCACAGAAATACTTCTATCATTCAGTTTCATCAAGTTTGTAATGTAATGTGATGTCTGCTTTTGCCCTGACTGATATGTAGCCTTTTAGCTGAGGAAAGGAGAATCAACTTGGAGTAGTTCTCCAACTGACAGTACCTCACCACCATTGTAGTGGGAACAAGAGCAGATCATTCCATGGAGTGTTGGTAATTGGAGATCTGTGATGAGAGGATCTTTGCAGAAACACTGCTGAATTACTTTCCCATCTTGCTTCGTGTTGCTTAACTCAGATACTCAAGTGAAATACCTATGTAGTGGGACTATCCTCTCACCATATAATACCTGTATTTTAAAAAATCATGAATATGAGTAGAACTGCTGATGGAAGAAATGGTCTCCTCCACATACAGAGATTCACCTGAGGAAAGTCTGGATTGTGACTTTTGATTCTCAAGTATAACTTGACTTAAATTTAAAATCAGGATTATGACAGTTTATGTATGGCATGTGTCACATCTGAATTCAAGCTGAGCTGCTGCCAATAGCCAAAACTGTGATACTTGAATATGAACTCTTTTTTTCAGAGATCTGTGTGAAATATTAGTTACTACTGCTCCAAATGTTGTCATACTTACATATAAAATAATGTCGTTTGATAAAATGTCGCAAGCCTAAGGTGCGTTTTGAAGTCTTACGTTCTTTTGGGTTTGATTCTTTGATAGATGTTGTTCACAGTGATAGCTATTAATTCTTGTTATTTGTGACAGTAAAGCATGCTTGCATGGGGCACGAGGCTTCAGGTACTTCTGTTCTTACCCATGTGGAAATTTGTTCCATATTTGCTTACAGTTGGTCACAGCAGTTTTAGTCTTTTTGAGTAATCTGTTCCACTTAATCATACCTCCAAATATGAAGGATTATTGTTCCTGAGACATCCTAAATGAACACTGTGCAAATGTCTATTATGTATGTGCAAAGGTGTGTCAAAATCAAGGATATAATTGATAGCCTTGTATGAAATGTACTAATTGTCTTATTAGGGGTTTTCTTAATTTCTGTTGGGGTGGTATGGAATAGATAAGCAGAATGTATGTAGTGTGCATTTCATGAATGAGAGATTTAATGCTGCCACCATCTGATGATAAGTTTTTTTTCTCCTTAAACTTCATTCAAAATTGTTGCAAGAAAGAGACCTTGCAACTTTTGTCCACCTTTGTCTTATTAATGGAGACTTTACATGACTAAAGATTTTTTTTCCTGTCTTTCTCTTCCTTCTGGAGCTGGTAGTAATAAAGATGTGACTAAGTATGGATTTGCAACTTAGTTACTTGACCTTTCCACAACCCACAGCTACCACTAACGCTGCTTTGTAATGGAGACATTATCATTTATTTAAATCTTGATTAGGAAACAATTATAAGTAGGATTTTAGTATAGCAGAAAATTGCTGTAGCCTTTAATTCATACTATAGATTGAGTGGATAAGCTTTCTGACTGTAATTAGAGTGAATTATAGTGACTTCAGTTGGCTGACTCACCACCAGCAGA
This sequence comes from Monarcha castaneiventris obscurior, assembly GCA_026261815.1. Lineage (NCBI taxonomy): Eukaryota > Metazoa > Chordata > Aves > Passeriformes > Monarchidae > Monarcha > Monarcha castaneiventris. Next base: position 21,273,079 of record JAMPIT010000886.1, read on the forward strand.
GTAGGGCCTATGACTGTTTCTTCATGTTTATTTTTTTAAGTCGCTCTTGATTTCACATTGCTGATAAATGCTATTTTTTAACTTAGCACAAAATAGAGTTACATTTACAGCTGAATGATACATTTTTATTAATAAAAGGGAAGCTTTATGAAATAACCGGGCGCCTTAGCAACACTGTGCAGCTACTCTCTTTCTTTACAATTCAAGGGACAGAACTGCTCTTAATAAAGCTGGAGATAAGATACTTTCATGTGTGGTTTAACAGTGTAAAAGCGAAGCGTTTCCTTTTTTGCATGCAATTAAATGGTAGACACAAATGGTTATTTTCAGTACCACTTTGATTTTATATGTATTATGAATGTTGCATAATGTTGCTTAGGTTTCTCAAATGTATTGTTTTTCTCACGTGCTCTCTTTATTTTTTTATTTATTTTGTTTGTGTGGGGAGTTTTGTGGGCTATTTTTTTCTTTTTTTTCTGTTGTATTTTCTACAGTTTTTCTTTGAAGATACCATATGTTGCTTGATTAAATGTAAGTGTAGAGGCAACTCCTTTGAGCAAGGGAACTTCTTTTTGTATACCTTGTAAAAAAAATACTAATTTACTTTATTTATAATGGAACTACATGTATTTAAGTTTCACTTTAGGTGTTAGTGGGATCATTATGGGTAATTTTTGTTTTTCTTTGCTGCCCTTCCCTCCTTTGCTGTACAAGATGTTTTTTACTTCAGGCATACAAGTGTTCTATAAGTCAAAATGTAGGCACAGAGTTAAATATGGTGAGTGGAGAGAAAAAATGGCAAAAATAATATACCATATATGTTAACTTTGTATTTGTTTTGTGGTTTTATTTTTTCTCCTGTCAATCTGCAGTGGATGATTCAGAGACCTTACAAAGCTGCAACTTTCTTCGGGTGCATTGGCAAAGATAAATTTGGAGAGATCTTGAAGAAGAAGGCTGAGGAAGCTCACGTGGATGCCCATTATTATGAGCAGAGTGAAGAGCCGACAGGAACCTGTGCTGCCTGCATCACTAGTGATAACAGGTCAGGGGCCTTTGATCTTTTCTGAAGATACAAATGCAGTTGGCAAGTGACTGTAGCCTAATTTGCTTGGAGTATCCAGCCTTGAAAAGTTGTGATTTGAACGATAAAGTCTTAGCACTGATTTGCCGCAACACAGGGCTGCCTAGGCCGTAGTTTGGGCAGTGCTAACACACTTCTGGGAAACAGCAGTTGTATTATGGCCAGAAAGTGGGAGATAATAATATAATGCTTCCTTCTGAAATAGCTTCCACTTGCTCTGGAGAGAGAAAATATGGGGGAGACAGCAGTTGGTTAATTGTTTATGCAGTTAATGTTAGATGTTTAGATGTTTATGCAGCCTCCATGCAAGCTGATTGGTGCATAAGGCTTACACTTGGTTGGCAAGTGAGGACTATACCTCAGGTGATACTGTGTTTAGCAAGAATTGCTGTCAGCATATAACCAGATTGAAAGGGTTAATTTCATTATTTCATTTTATACAAGAGAAAGAAAAATCTTTCTTTTCTTTTTTTTTTTTGCTGTTGCACTTGTTGAGAAGTTCTTCTAGTTCTTCTAGTTCATGTAATTCTGTCTACATTTTAAGGATTTCTTCTGAACTTGTTTTTCTTGTTTTTATTTGATACTTTTTTCTATTAATTTTTCTTGAGCATGGCCCTTTGCTTTCTTCTTTCACCCTCTACCCAGAACTCTTGAAATTGTGTTCTACTTCTTTGCTGATTGCCTTCTGACAGTTTTTGTAAAGGTTTCAAAGCCAGCCAATCAGGTTAGCCTTAATCTTGAGATGTTACCAGCACACATCAGCCCTCCCTGATTTCTGACAGCATTTACATTTTCTGATACTATATACTGAATCAATAATGAAAATGGTATCAGTTACCCTGAAGAATATTTTCTTTTTGTCTCAGAATAAGATAAAAATGTCTGTCATTATTCTTTTTGGTTTCCTTCTGTGACTTTCAAAGCCATTGGTCCTGAGGACCTGCTCTTTTCATTTCAAAGCAGTATCAGGAGTTAGTAGAATTTATTAAGGCAGTCCCATATTTAAAGTCTACACCATACTTCTGGAGAGGTTGGTTAATGTTTTGGGTAGAATTAGAAAAGGTGGTAGACAGCAACATGAATTGAAATCAGAGTCAGAGGAGGAAGTGTTTTCCATATATTATGTAGAACTCCAGCACAGTTTTAATTAGAGCAGGCATCTGATCTAAACCCCTGCAGAAGGCAGGACCAACTTCAAAGCTAGATGGAGTTTTTCATGGCCGTGTCCAGCTCGGTTTTGAATATCACAAAGGATAGAGGTTGCACAAGCTCTCTGGGCAAACTGTTCAAACATTTGATTACTCTTCATGGGAGAAATTATTTTGATGGTACTCAGTTGCAGTATTCCTTCTTCCAGCTTGTGGCTGTTCATTCTTGTGTTCAGGAATAGTCCGGCTCCATCTTCTCTGTAAACTTTGATTAGATATTTGAAGAAAGCAGGAAGGTCTCCCCTTAGGTACCTGTTCTTAAGGTTCACCCAGAGCCTTTCTGCATTTGTTAAGTGTTCCAGCCTTCTAATAATATTGATAGCCCACTGCTGGACTCACTGCTCTGTGTCAGGGTCTTGTAATGGAAAGTTCAAAGCTGGACACAGAACTCCAGGTAAGGTCTGGAGACAGAGGTTTTCCTCTGTTTTGGATTTAAAACTTCATTTATCCTCCTGGCTGCACGTTTGCCCATATACAGCAGAATGTGATGAACCTTCTCTGTGTTGTACTCTGCTGACTCGTGTTACAAGCCTCATCCACCAGCATCTCCAGGTCCTTCTCTGGAAAACTGCATGGTATCCTGTCAACATTCAGCCTATATTGTTGTGTGAAGGTATATGACTTTGCATATACCTTCAAGTTTTCTGCCAGCACAATTCTTCACGCTGTTGAAGATCCACTGAATGACAGACAGCCCTGTCCTCCAGCTTATCAACCTGTCCCTCCCAATTTAATGTTGTACATAATGTCTTACTCTCAGGAATGAATGTACATACTCCACGGAGGAAGGAAGTTCATTCATCTTCATCTGGAATTTTGACACTAATTATGTCTACAGACTTCCCCCTTCATTTCCAAGATCCATATTCAGTTTTTGCAAAGAGAAGAAAAGCAGTAAAGATGTTTTTGCTCTGTGATTCTCTTCAGCCACATAGTGTCTGTGTATGCATCCTGTGGCAATCACCGTTTTCTAGACAACATGATGGAAAACTGCAGTCAAGACTTTTAATAGGCACATAGTATGAATTCAAGAAAAACATGTGCATCTCAGTGGAATTTAAAAGTTTAGGTAAATTTGTTCATAGGAATGTCTGCAAATACTTCTTTGACTTAATAAGCAGTATTTTTGGTTTGCTAACATAAATCACTCTTTTTTCTTAATATCAAATATTTGTATTGTGTCAAGTACTAGACAGTGGCTTCATCTCAGTCGATGCTTTAGAGCACGCTTGAGAGCGGCAGAAATTCATGCTCCTTGGGAGAAGAAAAAATAGCTGATGGTTGCTGCTAAAGGCTTTATTGTGCAATTGTCCATCCTGGGAGAGCAAGTTTATTGTCATTCTTTAATTACCCTCTGATTATTTCTTGGTTTTTTAGCATTTTCTATATTGGTAAGAATCACTTGAACTTGGCCCCAGTTGGTAACTCTATTTATTGATTAATCTGTCATTCCAGCTGAGGTACATGCTAACTTCCTTCTTCAGCTCTCTTGTCTGTTTTGGAGGAGCTGGCTGGTGGCACTCCTGGTTTTCCCAGGAAGTGGCTGTGTATATTTATGTTCCAGATGCCGTGTTGAATGTTTCTTGCTGCTGCTAACTCTGTCTGGCTTTTGCAGGAAAGGGTTCTGAGCTGATGCGTGATTACCACCCTGAATTCTCCAGTTTAGCAATACTAATATGCTTTGTTTTCTCAGAGCTTTTCAAGAAAATCCTAACACATGATTAAACTCTAAAGTAATACCTACGCTCTGTCATAGTCTATGACTTTGATTTGTGCGCTCTGCTTAGAAATAACCACATGCACAGTATCTCCATTAAGCTGTTTCAATTGAAGCACTCTGGCTGTCTCCAATTACTGTATTTCATTGAAAAAATATCTACCTTGTCTGTGCCCCACATGTTAAACTCAGTGCTGTCAGACTTACAGTTTTAATTTGGAAAAGCTCGGTGCTTTGTCGTCAGTGTAGCAATCTTTTATTACCCATATGTGCAGAGCATCTCTGCAGTTGGATGTAGCCATACAGAGCTAGGTTTACAGTTTCGGGGGCATGTGGTAAGTGAAAGGAAACATATAGAAAGTCTTTGCTCAGTTTTCTGGAACATAATTGCTTTTCACTTTGCAACATACATAGACAGACAAGATTTTTTTTTCAAACTATGTCCTTGATGGATATTTAGGGTTTGCCAAAACTGAAAGATTTAATTTGCTTTTAAAGTTTGATTTATAGAAAATTACCACAGTTATCACATCTTTCTTGGATTTACTTGGTTCTCCAGTGGATTTCTTGGCATTGAAATGATAATAATCATGAAGAATGAAATTTGTTGCCCTGTTACTTGTAATGCCAGAGAGGCTTGGTATATTTGTTTATAAATTTTTCTCTTTTTTTCTTTTTTTTTTTTCCTTTTCCAAATTCACATTAGTTTTCACTGCCTTTAGTTTTTAGAATTCAAGAGATAAGCCCCAAGTCTGCTCATGGGATGAAATGACACAGAACTGTATTTTTGATATATTCAGATAAAGTTAGATTCATTTTCATTTTTATTTCCATGATCTGTTGAACTGAGAAGCATTGTCAGCAATGAGTGCTTCAGGAAGGTTACAAGGAGAGTTGGTTGCTTTGTTCATAAAAGTTTTCGTTTGGTCTTTTGTCTGTTTTTTATTGAGTAAAGAATGTCTTGCCTCCTAACACCTGAACATGAGCACCTGAACACAATGAGCCTGGAGGCAGAAACAGAACTTGGTGAAAGCAGATGAGCAATTTGCTCCCCCCACCAGTGTCTCTGGATTGCAGTAGCATTCACATGGAAGAGAGTGATGCATACAACATCAATTCCATGCACCTTGAGAAGGCCAAATTTTCCAATAGCCAAATGTTGTATCAGTAATTACACATTAATTATCTGGCTAAGGCATTTAAATATCACAAAACATTGATGTGTTAATGTTAAAAGGGCATCAATTGACTATTAAATCTTGAAAATTATATTTAAAGCTCTGTATGCTAGCATGGAAATAATCTGTTTCCCAATTCCCCTTCTCTAAATATTGCATCTTATTAAACATTCTCAGAATACAAGTGCTTAGAAGAATTTGGTCCTGGTAGCCAGAGTGGAGAGGTAGAGCATAACTGTCTTTTCATGACCTCTTCTTAGGAGTATGTCTGTAAGTTTTGTGTGTTTCATAAGGCTGAATTGAGGGGGTGAAAATGATTTAAAATAGAATGTATCTTGCATGTAACAGAGGCAATATGATACAAGTATTTTTGTTCTTGGTAATGGAAGTTGTGTCCCACAGCTTGTGTTATAACTTCTTAGGAAAGAAGGAAGTACAAATGAGCTTTTGGTAGTTTTCCAGTAATCCACAGCTAAGCCAAAGTTTTTTTTAACAGTTCATCATCTAAAAGTTGCAACCTGACCCTTTTTTATTTGCTAAAGGAAAATATGAACCTAATGGGGGAAAAAAATCCAAAACAAGCCCCTTTTTAAATAATATAGCTGTTCATTGGAAAATCAAAAAGGCAAGACTTACATATCCATCAGCCTTTTGCTTCTTATGAGGGAAGCTAGTTTTCAGAAGATAAACTGGAGAAATAACTTTTCTTTAGGTGATAGGTACTAGTGGAGTTTTAGTGAAAATCTGCAGATGCTAAACCATGTGGAGGGGGATGATCACAGAATGAAACCAAGGTTGATTCAAAGCAAATGAAGGCACCTGAGCAATATAATAGTGATAGGTTACCTAAACTATGTAGCTGGATTTAAAATACATTATTTAAATTGTATTTAATCTATTATTTAAATATATTATTTACTTTTTATGAAATGGTCAAATAAAGTGGCTTATGGTGCTCTTTGTCAGTTGCTTTTATGTTCTTTAGGATCTTTGAGAAATGATGTTCATGCTGAGAAATTTGCAGTAGTGTTGTTTACAGAGGGTCTAATACTTGTTTTTTAATCACTTTCAGGTCTCTTGTAGCTAACCTCGCTGCTGCTAATTGCTATAAGAAGGAAAAGCATCTTGACTTGGAGAAGAACTGGAAGTTGGTGGAAAAGGCCAAAGTTTATTATATAGCAGTAAGTTCAGCCTCTTTCAAATTGCTAAAGTTTGTGTTACAGTATCCTGAAATTGAAGTAATGAGTATGTCTGTTGTATATAATTTAGACTGATTTCATAGGAGGACGGTAAGAAAGTGACTTACAATTCAAATTCAATTTCAGCATAGCTGATTTCTTCAAATTTAGATGTACAAATGGAGAAGTATGTTTTTAGTTGTGTGTTCTCTTAAATTGGTGGGAAAAAATCATAAGAACTAAACATATTTTCAGAGCTTTTGTAGTAATGCATCAAATTTACATTTCACATTTTCTAGTAAATTGTTGTGAAGGATGCACAAATTATGTAGAAAAACACTATTAGCATAATTATTCACTGCAAACAGTTTGAGCTTATTTGTGTGAACAATCTTAATTGCTATTTATTCCATAGTAATTACTATGGCACCTTATAACTCAATATTTCAGAAACAATGATTGTGACAAATCTCTTAAATGTGGGTGGTGGGGCAAAGTGATTTTACTGATGAAATCTTACTTCTGGAATCAAGGGCGGGTTTGAGGATGGGGCATTAGTAGATTCACAATTAGTGTTCTTTTATTACCATCCAGAATGAATCAAGCCAGATTACTGTATTTGTGTAGATTACAGTGGTGAATTTGTTTTTATCTTGCTCTCAAGTTGATATGACTGATCAAAATAATAAACATAGAACATTTATGACAGATTAAAACCTCATAACATGCATGTAATATATGGATGCTCCATGACAGCTGTTTCCATTCTTCTACCTGAGCTATGTGGGAACAGCTGGCAAGAAGTGTAAAAAATTGATTATCCAGGAAGAACAAGTTCATTGAAAATACAGTTATTTCTTTTAGGTAGTGTTAATGTCTGCTACAGCCTGTTAGTGTGCACTGCTGTAGGCTTTACATGGTTGTTATTGATTCCTGCGTCTGGCCACGACTGCCCCTTTATAACTGTCAAAAATTCCTTATAACCTTCTCAGTGTACAAAGAAAATGCATCCTGCTGTTATGACCATATGTTTGTGCTGTGGTTAAAATACACGTAGGTGTATTTGCTACTAATTTTTTTATTTCTGTTTTTTCAAGTGTTCCGAGCTCTTTATTTTCCAAATGCCATGCTGGGGAATTAATGCTGTTGGCTGAAAAACTTTGAAAGGCTCGGAGTATAATTTAAATAAAGAAGAATGACAAAGATTCCCAAAAGTTATACTGCACTAAGTTTGGAGTTGTTTTTTTTTTAATTTTCCCATGCCTATACATAATTCCTAGTGAAACTTCCAATGTACAATTTAGAAAAATTAAACTTAGTGGAGATGCTTCAGGAAAACTGGGAAATATTACATGACGTGCTAAACAGGTTTGTATTTTTTAAGCTAAAGCTTCATCCTCTTTTAGTTCTAAAGTCACTCCTCTGTGTTCAGTCAGTTTGATCACTTAAATTTTGACTCGGTGATTCACTACACTGATTTTTATATATGTTAAAAGCTGTTTTTCTCAGATGCCGGTTCTACAACATCCAAACTTTGATAAGAGACAGAGAATTATTGTACTAAACTGAAAATAAATGCCAAGGTGTGCATGCGATAATGGATAAATAATTAACACTGAAGTGCTAAAAAATTATATTAGATATTTACAATTTGAAATTCAGATTAGGGAAGTATATGATTGCAGGAGATGTTTTGAGTGAAAAACTTTGTTCACGTGTATAGCAAAAGCACTCAAGGATGGGCTCAACTCAGATTTCTAGGACAGTATCATCACTTCAGATTACAGATAGCATGTGTAACTTTCCTGAAGGAGAGGAGGCAGTGTAGAACTGTCCGTGGTTCCTCGTGCTACAAAGTGCTCGTGCCCTTTTCTTTCATTTAGCTTCTTTACTTGTGGGTTTGTGGTGATTTACCAGATTAAACGAAACCGTGTAGTGAGCAATTACCACTCCTGAGGTAGAGGGTAGCTCTCTGAGTCATTGATTTGTCTGCTCTTGTCTGTCTTCACTTTAGTCTTGTTACCGTCCTTCTCTTTGCGCTGTGCATATGTTGCTTTTCGTTTCCTTCTTTCTATCCAACTGTCACCTATTTCTTGGATTGCATTAGAGTGTATGTCAGTGACAGATTCTTATTCTGGAAATCCATGTCCTGAAATTATCAAACAATCTATTTTCTTGGCAGAACAGGGCAGTTGTTGCTTTAGGACAGGTCTCTGATATCCTGTGGTCATCTGTATGTGCTTCCTAGAATAGATAATGTGCTTTTCAATGCAGCATTCAGCAGAACGACCCTCACATGAAACTTAGCTCTGAAATCCAATCAATTCACAGAGGGAGGAGTAGGTACAAAGGAAAAGATAGTGAAGCCATGACAGAACCCTTAAAGACAACTTCTGTTACCATGAATGAACACAATACATTTATTTTAGCCATCTGGTAATCAGATCCAGCAGACAAATTAGAGAAAGCCTAGTGGAGAATAGGACCCAGTAAATCACAGATAGAAGCAAAATACAGAGGCTGCCCCAGCTTTCTCAAAGATGGTAAACTTTAAAGGTGTATTTTAATCCTTTAAAATTACTCTATTTTGTATCATTTAAGATAGGTTACATGTACTGTCAAAGTCTATGCAATTTCTTTTCCTTCTCCAGATATAATTCCTATACTTGCAGTAATTTATACCATTGACATCATATCTTCCAGTCTGTCATATTCATTTCGCTGCGGATCAGCTAGCTGTGCTGCTGGTGTCTGATTAGAATTCACTGTGAGGGATTTTATTTGGTTCCTACTGAGGCTAGAAAATGTCTTTTCCTCAGACATTTCCCTTACTTCAAAATAAGTTGGGAGTAATGATAGCTCTAAGCACTGTCATTCAGTCTCTGGAATTGTGAATGGGACACAATGTAAAAATAATCGTAAATTCGGGGGAGGAACAGGAAAATTAATTTTTTTCTTTGATTTTTTTTCTCTTTCTGTGAGTTTGTGCTTGCTGTCAGGACTTGCATTTTAGAAATCATAAGCATCAGAGTTGCATCTTACAAACTTGTGTAATAAAACTCCATATTTGTGCACCTTGTCTTATTTTCAGAGGCATATATGGGAGTTGCTGGTATTCAGTTTCTTTAACATTGCACACAAATATTTTGACATTATTAATGCAACTTGCAGTATAGAGCTATTAATTTTCATATTTTACAAAGGCCTGAAATGCAAAGATATTTTTATTGTCAATGGTTTCAGTTTAAAAAAAATCCACTGAAAAAATCTGCTGATAAGGGTTACTTAGAAGAGCAAATTGAAGAGAATTTTAGTTGCCAACTAAACTGTGTTACTGTCTATAAGTAAGAAGTTTTGCATTTGTTCTTTCATAATGGGAAGAAAATGGAAAAAGAGAAAATGTTTTCCTTCATTAAAAGCTGCCCCTAACCTTGTGAAATCGTAACTGTATCAATTGATACATAAGCTTGCTCATACAGACAGCTGAATTTTAACTTTCTCCCTGTATGTGAATGTTTGTTACAATTATGGTGCTTCCCAGATATGGGTTTTCTCTTGTTCCAGTTAGCCATCCTTATTTCTGCCAGTTATTTAGTTTTGCTCAATTTGTCCTTCAGTCCAACACCTGCATTTGTTTAATGTTTGCAGTTGGTGGATGAGGTGGATGGAACACTGGTGTTTGATGCTTATATTTTCTCAGTGCTGAAGTAATGTATTTCTTCTTGAGAGTTCCTTCTGTGCTTCAGTTGGGTTTTTTGTTTGGTTTATTTTTTTTCCCATGTGCTTTCCTTTACTAAGCATATGAAATGGCAGTATTGACTGCAGTCGTGTTCCCAGTCTGTAGTAACTTGAGTCTTAGCTTAGAATGGATCAGTTAAGTAGCTTCCAAAACCCAAACAGATCTTTGTTATTTGGCTGTTGGTATTTCATAATCTGTAAAAGCTTAAACTATTTTCTTCTCCTGCATAGCAAATACCTGAAGTTTCTCAGTGATGATGCCCTTCAGTTGCACCCCAATGAGTATAAAATTTTCTAATGCTGCTTAGATTTGTTAGCCCACAGTTGAATTACATTCACCACCTTCACTGTCTTCTGTGCTTTCAAAGTTAATGTCAAGAGAGGTTTATTTTGATGATAATGACAGTTCTGATCAAGACCAGGAATTCTGGGCTTAGGCTGAGTTTCCAGGAGAAAATGTCATTTATTGCAACAAGTCATAATGAACCCAGTGCAACACACTTATCTGCTGGAGAAATTTTTAAAACTCCAACCACCCTGGTCTATTTCAACAAACACTGCGGTATTTTTATATTTATTTTCTTTTAATGCCTAAGCGCTTGTCTAAGCAGAGAGATACTGTGGTAGTGTAGTGGGCTTGATGGAGGAATTATCTGGTTTCAACATGAGTCTGTCAAAACATAAGCTTGATGTCAGCAATGTGTAGCACAGCTTAAATAACATTCTACAGTATTTTACATGGGGCTTGGCTATTTTACTTGAGGAAAAAATGCTGATTATTATAACAATGTGAGTATAAATGAAATTTCTTTTGTGCTGTCTCTTCCTTTCAGAGCCGTATTCAGTGAATGCATTTTTATTGTAATTTACTGCTATGATAAGTATGATAACTTACAATGGGTTGTGATAGGCTTTTTACTTTGAGATGTGCTAGGTCTGTGTGTGCATCACAGGAGACAAGATACTGGCAGGAAGCAAAATATCCCCTAGAAAGGACACTTGTTTGAATAACTTCACAATAGTTTTTTTCCCATTGATAACTTTTGCCATAGTGCTCTGGCACCACTATGTTATGCCATTTGACATGCAGAACTATTTCTCCCAAGGATGAGGAGGTTTTATGGCCAGGAGAGCACCATACTGAATATCTTAGCCACAGAGAAGAAGGTGCAGCTAGCAAAAGTTAATTGTGGCCTTTCTTGATGGCCTGCGATAAGATCTCCTTCCTGAAACCCACCATCCTGAGCCATTGTGTTTTCTGGAAGTTACAGCTGAAGTGGGATGTATTTGTTGTGGAGAGGTAATGATAGATTCTGTATCTCACCAGGAAGTAAATCTGCCATTCACTGGCTTCCAAAACAAATACAGGGAAAAAACCTTTCTCTCTCATAAACACAGAAACCTACAGCTAATCAGCATTTCTTTGATTAAAATGCAAAAAAAAGCTTTGTCTAAACTAGCACCAGCCACGTTTTGTTATCCTGTGATGTATTTAGGAAGCGGAGTGCAGTATGCTACCATTTCAGGTATCATTTCTCATGCGTAAACTATTTTGTTAGTGTTTTCTCAAGTAACTTATGTGGAAAAGTGAATTAGAAACTTTTTTCTCATTTTTTTGTTTTGAAGTTTGGTCTTCAAGATACCATTCTTCGAAGATGAATGCTTTGTACTTTATGCAGAAAAATACGTCATCAGCTTTTAACAAAGGTTGTACCTCCTTTTTCTGTTGAATAAAATTAATGAGAATCTGTCTAACATTATAAAAATATTTAGTTCTAAATGTTCACCTCTATGTTATTAGTTGTATTTTTTAATACAAAGAACATAACATATTTCCTTTTCAGTCCTTTTCCTCCTACCCCAGTAGCCTTTAAATTGCAGATATGTTTCTTCAGCACAGTAATTAGTGAAGTTCAGTCATCGCTCCTTTTATCATGTGATTTTTGTGTGGTTTTTTTAGAAGAATGCATTATTAGAACACTTACACAGGCAGTCTAGCTGCAACAGCCAGGCGGCAATAGCAGTGCCATTTTTCACAAAGAAAATGTTGAAAAGGAGCCAAATGTTTGGTGGCAGAGTCTGTTGCTAGGAAATCAAGTTCCTGAGGCGATTAATGACAAAGCAAGCAATAACAAGAAGGCAGAATTACAGATTTAAAAGAGAAGGAGAAAAAAAAGTGGTTGGTGTTATAATTACCCAAAGAAATCCGTACTCATTAAATTGGCTGTTTTTATGATTGACTTTAATTGGAGGTTAGCTCAGATATTTAGCTCCTTTCCCACCCCTTTAAACACACACATGCACATAATCTGTAGAGCTGCAGACTTGTTTTTCTAAGCATTGAGAGGAGCTTGCCCTGTAATTTGATCCCCACTGACAGATGCATTTTCTATGCTGCCATTTTGAATTAACCTATTGTGCAACAATTTTCCTCAGCTCTGTTGAATAAAACATCAAGTCTTATTACCTCAGATGGATTTGATAGAGTAAAAGAATGTACTTCTAGCTGAAGTAGACTATTTGCAATGAGTTCAGTGATTTGAACTCTGCCAACAAGCCCCAATAATTTGTGATGTATACTTAAAGAATGAAAGAGAGAGGAGCCACGTGGGGGGTCTTTTTGGTTGTATGAAGTTCAAACACAAACCTCGAAGTAATATTGTTGTATGTGCTAAGGTTATGTCCCGAGATCAAACCTTTTTAGATAAAGCATGTTAACTGAGATTTTTTTACTCTTAAGCAGATTAGGTTTGAACTGGAGATTCTCTTAGCCCAGTGGTTATCCAAACTGTCAGGCTACTGTGAGATTAGAAAAATAAAAATCAGTCCCCCTCTCCTAGAAGCCCCAATAGTTGGATTTTACCTCTGAGACTTCTTTTGTGAAGAGAAATTTTCCCTTATAAAGTGGAATAAATGATGTTTTGCAATTATATTAAATTCCAAATAATTCTATGATAAGGGGAGAACAGGCTTTCACCTCATTCACTTTTCTGCCCAATTGGAAAAACTTACACAGTTGGTTCAACAAAATTTTGGCACAGAAGTGGGAAGGCAACTGACCCTGACATTTAAATCCTGTCATGTTTCATTGCTCGTTTCAAGACAATATTCCCTACTTGGAGCAAGTGATAAGTGAGAAAATAACCTTTTACAACACCTGTAAGTGAATACACAGAAGCTAACTATAAAAATTAAATGATGCCATAGCTCTCTGAATACCAAACCAAACAGTGAAACAATAGAACCACGTGTATTCTGTCCAACAAAACCCACATTGCTTATCAAATGCCAATGCCAAGCTGTCTGCTTTGTTAAATACCCAGGTTCCCTGAGGCAAGAAGACAGCTGCTATAACTACTATGAAATTTGGTAGCTCAATCTATTTTTGCTACCCTTGGGCTATCAAGCTACTGTTAATTCAGACCACCCCAATTGGTACACTTAAGGGATTTTTTTCAAAGTGTTTGTAATTAAAATGATAAAACATCATTATTACTCCAAAGATGTTGTGCACGCTTTGTATTTGACAGATACCTACAGAGATAAACCCAGCGTGTAATTTTCATTGACATAATGGTTGTGGTTGCATTACCCTTTTAGAAGTATATTGCTTTTTAAAGGGGGAGGTGGGGAAAAGAAGGGAAAGGGCATGCTTTTATTTCATTAATAGAATATGTAAATCTGTTGAAATACTAAATCGGTCTCTTGGTTGCGAGCTGCTTGTCTGCAAAGACTGAATCGGGCTTTTGCAGGCTGGGGAGTGCTGAGAATTGGTGTTCATCAGGGACAGGGACCTGCTGTGCCACCCACAGCTCACTGCAGAGACCTCTGCTCCCAGGTGCCTCTGCCTTTAGGGACACTGAGTCTCAAATCGTATGTAAAGTCTGGGTAGACTTAACACACTTATTTAAATGTAAATGAAAAAGGGAAGACTTCATACTCTTAAGTGGTGAGGTGAGTCAATTGGAAGGGAAATTTTTACTGTAGCTTCCCTTGCATGTCAGGCTTTATTCGATGCTCTCCTTATGAGAGCATAAGAATTTTGTCTGTTACCATGTCAACTTTCTTATAGCAAAATCTCAAAACTAAAGCGCCATCAAATCAAGGCACTGGAAGCTCTGAAACAATATTGGTTCTATCTGGTATTAATTTTTGTTTCAGTACGTCTCCAATAACATTTTAAAAGAATCATTAAAGACTGTTCTAAAGACCAAAACACAAAAGTAGTGTATTTTTCTAGTTTGAGTTAAACTTGTTGGTTTTGGTTGCTGCCTACCAAAATTTATCATAAATTCATAGTCACCACTCTGTGTACAGTTGCTTGAAATGTGAGGTTCCTCCTTTCTTGTAAAGGACTTGATCTCATTAACATGAGGAAATGTTGTAGTCTGCATAACCCTGAAATATGTATTCTTTGTGTCTATGTCATCAACTTTTACAGTAAAAAAAATACAAATTCTGCAGCAATTGCGCTCTGTTTTACATGAAGAAGGTTTATTTTTTAACAGCAAAAACTGTGCATTTGCATAACTTTAGAGCTAAGCTATTTATGATAGCCCAGTACTTGGTCTGATGTGAAAATTAGAGTTTCATTCATTGTTTACTTGTGTAATATGGACAGTGCAGTCATTAAATACAAAACTTTTTTTTTCTTTTTTTGCAAAAGGTTGTGATGAATGATTTGCTTTGAAATGAGCATTGAAATTATAACATTTGGGCAAGATATTTCAAAGGCAGTAACTTGCAGTAAAATTACAGAATGTTAAAATATGCATGCATATAATGCAAGAGGATTCATATATACTGCATCTTATCCTAAAACTTAAACTGTATGGAGGGGCATTGATCTTCACTGTAAACTACAGATGCTTTGAACTAACAGGGCTTGCAAGGTTAGGAACCTCCAGGCTCCTTTTTGATTCTGCAAGAAACAATTACCGTTCTAGAAGGCAAAAACGTTTTTATAGCATAGCTAATCAATATCCTAAAAGTCTGTGTCAAGAAAATTTTTGTGCTACATTGTGCTTAGTAATTGTGTACCTAGAGTAAAAAAACTATTTTGCAAAAATGCTTCTGCACAGATTTTCAGTGATAACATATTAAACACATAAATAATATGCCTTGCAGATTGGGCTTTTTACAACTTTGATAAATTCTTTAGCCCTTTAGGAGGCAGAAGGGGTGAGTGCTGCCAGCTTTGTTTGTTATCAGGTTTATTTGAAACAGGAGTTGACTGATTCCAAAAGCAGTCTCTGGAAGTTCATTTGAAAGAAGCTACTGAGAAGTTTTTGTGGTGTGGCTTTAATCCTTTTGGTCGTCAGGCTGCTGTTCAATCAGCAGTGCACCGGGTCACCTTTGCCAATGTGCTTCAGACTGTCTGGTTTGGTCGAATGAAAGAGATCCTCCTTTTCTCTTTTCTTTTTCCTTTAATTAAGGGTAGAATGCTCAAGGAAATACTACATTCTCCAAATAAGTAATAAGTGCTGTTTTTGAAGAATATTTTTAATTTGGAGATGTGGATGTAAGACACTGTTTCCTTCTAAGGAATATACAGACAATCATGGTAGCAAGTAGTGCTTGACTGATAAAACATCATTTTAGCAATATGAAGATAAAAACACCAGTACTAATACTTGCAAAGGTTGGACTTAAACAAAAGATAAGGGCCCTTAGATTTTGTCCATAATAGAAGGATTTTGCTGATGCAGCTGCTGTGGAAAACCATCCTGGGGATTTACACTTCTTTCTGGCATAAGCACCCTACTATGGAGGCCCTTGGTAACAGCTGCTGCACCAGCAGAAGTGCTCTCACCTTCCCAGTCGTACTTGCACCAATGTTTCTATTGGCAGGACTGTGTTGTTTAACAATAATGTGGGTTTTTTGTGTTTCTAAATAATGTAGCTCCTTGAACAAGATGATTTAATAAACAACTGGCCATAGTATTCACCATAAGTACTCAGACCTCATGGTCCATAAATA
This sequence comes from Monarcha castaneiventris obscurior, assembly GCA_026261815.1. Taxonomy (NCBI): domain Eukaryota; kingdom Metazoa; phylum Chordata; class Aves; order Passeriformes; family Monarchidae; genus Monarcha; species Monarcha castaneiventris. The sequence goes on from JAMPIT010000886.1 coordinate 21,289,162, forward strand.
TTGCAAAGATCTTCCTAAGTCACAAGATCTCCCATGGGGTAGTATGTGGCTAGCAATTCTTGCCCTTGAAGATGTGTAGGTGAGAAGATCTGTCTTGTTCCCACTTTTTATGCTAAAGTTACTGAAGTTGTTTTTCAGAATGCCACTGCTCCTAATAGTTTTTGCCAACTATGTTATTGCCAGATGCAATATAACAATACTTTCCTGCAAATTTGAAAATGGTGGGAAACAGCAGTTAACAGTATTTATCATGAAATATGCCTCAGCATATGCCTCTGAACATGTCTTTTTAAGACCATATGGAGTATAATTGGTGCTGAACAACATTGAGGTGTTTTGTGAAAAGTAAAGGCTAAGCATTATAAAGAGTCATAAAATCTAAGAGAATGAGGCAAATGTAAGAGATGGAGAAAGAGGGCGTTAGTGAATACTCTGTCTTGCTCTCTGCATAACCTAAAGTGAGAGACCCCAGTATTTTTCATATATTTCCCTTCACAGTAGGGTTAAAATAAAGAAATTCAGCAGAACAGTGGCAGGTAGTAGATATGGAAGATTGTGTGAGTAATTGGAATGGAGCAGAGACAACCTTGTCATCCATTGAGGGCACCCAGGACAATACTGGCATTTACAGCTGTGCATATTGTCATTGATCACAGCAAAGTAAGGTAAGAATGAATTTCTTCCTTAAATATGAATTTCCCCTGTCCTTTGAAGACTGTAGTCAAAACTAAATACTTCTTATTAGTTTAGTTATTAGGATAGCTTATTTCCAGCAGGAAAAATTCCAATTTAAATTAATAGAGCAACATGCTAAAATTTAAATTCCTCATGATTTTATTGATTTTAATAATGAACTGCAACTGAATGTAGAAAAAAATTACAAAATATAAGTAATTGAAAATTTTCAACAATATGAGGGATCCAATTTTCTCTGAAGAAAGAGAGGAATTTTCAGTGAGTGTGTATATAAAGGATAGCAAGTATTCATTCCCCAGAACCAGTGCTGTCCCTAAGTGCTTCTTTATAATGCTGAGAATGGGCTGAAGAGAGTTTCTGCTGAGGACTGTAGATTCTTATCTGCCTAATTGAGCCATCATTTGTTGACATGAGGGAAATCATGTGACCTACCTTTAATGCATTTCACAGTAACAGCAGAAGTAGGAAATGTAGTTCATGGAAGGGGAACAGAAAATGTTGAAATTTTTTAGACTATGGAATATTGTGAAATTTGTATTGCAGCAGAGTCAAATGTTTGAACATTAGAAGGATAAATACATTAAATAAAATCATCAGATTGTAATTATCTTGAAAACATTGAATTTCTTTCTATTACAAAGTCCACAGACCTTCAAAGTATGAATTTAATAAGATATTAGTTTTATCAGTATGATGACAAAATTATGTCAGTAAAATTGAAGGCATGTGTTGTCTTCCTTTTTTTTTGAACAAAACTGTCATTATAGTAATCTGCCCAACTGCAGAGTTGGTACCAAATGTTGTACAGTGGTAAAAGTAACAGCAGAAAACATCCAATATTATGATTTAATAGATAGGTATCAGAAAAGGCTATTAAAACCCCCTGTAATTGGAGGCACAGTCTCTGCTTTACTCAGTCACTCTACCGTATCAGTTTTATATAAAACTTCAGTCATGCTCCCCAACCAAATATCCTATTTTATAGAATGTAGAATTACAGGCATAACAGTTGTCTTGTTGGGGTTTTTACAGCACCAGGTCGAATTGATCTCATCTGAAAGAAAAGTTAATTTCAATTTTGATTTAAAAATACGGGATTACTGGCTGCTCTGTTGATGAAGGGACAGCATAGTTGGGAGGAGAGGGGTACAGCAGCAAGAACACTTTAGAATTATATCTAGAAATTAACTGAGATTGATAGCACTGTGGAGACTTTTTTACTATTGAATAGATAATCTGATTGTGTCTGCTAATTTTCATATGACTAGCAGTCATGTCACCACTGAGCTGACAGGAAAGAGTACCAGAAGAGTACTCCAGTCCTTCTGCAACTGCAGATCTGCATAGGAAATCCTCTGCACTGAAAATAGTTGGCAGATGGAAGAGTATTGTATGTGCTTCTCTTGTTTTAGTCTTGTCTAGACATCCACTTGTGGCTGCTCTTGGGATGCAATACTGGACTAGGAAGGACTTTAAACTAATAATTTGCTATTGCAGCTTTTATGTTCAAAAGATTCATGGCTTGCACCTCTCATTCTTGTTTTTTGACCTAGCATGAGAACTGGAATGGGAACAATAATGAAAAGCAAGGCAAAAGCATTAGAGGTTAAAAAGAAAAGTATAAATCTTTAGATGTTGGGAGAAAATTCTCCTGGGCATGTTATAATGTAGTGTCCTTCTCTTTTGCATAAAAAGAATAGATGTGCTTTAATGTTTTATTTTCAGAAATACTGTGATAATGTTAATATGGTAGCTTACACATTGGTGAACCATTGTAGACACATTGTGTACTGTGTTTTCCACACTGTTCAAGCTATTGGTTTTAGATTTGAAAATAGATTTCATTAAGCTAGAATTGTTTTAAACTTGTGTTACCAATTAGAAAGCGACTCAACAATTAACATCAGCCCTGAAGGCAAATGTTTTAATTCTGGTGGTACAATGAAATAATATCTAAATAAGTAGAAAGTTCCAGGATGAATTTAGACTTTTACATGTAGAAGATGTGAATTCCATTTTCTTAGATGTAGGCTATAAATGGCCATAATACCTAAAAAGCTTTAATTGAGTCACAGTCAATATATACTTGAGCTGCTGCAGTCATCCTTGCCTCCTTGTTTACTCATACAGAGAGATAGTTCAGACCTTTGGACAGAATCCACTATATTTTGGTCCTGAGTGACATTTGCCAGGAAGGAAGAGTATTCCCACTTTTCTTCCAATTCTCCTCATTTCAGCCCAATTTTACTGGAATGGAGCAAACCTTAGACTTTGCTCTTGCTTGCTCTTTTTTGCTCATAATATAAATGTATTTGTGCATATGCAACTGATGCATCAGTTGGAATTTGGAAAGTAATCTTCTCCTCCTCCTAACAATAATTAGGCAGTATTGTTACAGTAAGAGGAGTTTTTTTCCAGAAATCTAAGCTCAGTCATCATCTTGTCTTTGCAATCCTATTAGTACCGTATATATTATAATGCTAAAAGTAGTCACTGACATTTTATTGTAAATAGACACTACTTAATATTGCATCAGTTTTGCAGCACTGTCTTGTCCTCTTGTTACAATTCAGGTAAGTTTTCAATTTAACAATAGCTAGGTTTAAAACTAATAGAAAATACATAGCTTTACGTGGAATTCCTGGAAGCTGGGTTCCACTGGTAGCTGGAAGACTCTTAAAACAAGAAAAACAAAAAGAAAAAACCTTAATATTATTGTGTGGTTTTGGTTTTGCCAATTCAAGATGTCTAGTGAAAATCAATTTCTGGTTTTAGTACAGCAAGAAAAGGGGGATGAAGATAATAAGAACCTTGGTTTGTTGATACGGCCACTAGCAAAAAATTAGTGTTGCAGAATGACTCATCTGTACCAGAAGGGCAGCAGTAGCCCACAGCTAAATAAAAAGAAATATCAGTTACTTTGTGTGTGCTCTTATGTTTTGATTATGTGCATTAATTATTTTAATTTAAATAAGATTAAATACTTACTATGACCTCAATAAACTAAAAAACTGCATTATGAATTAGGCAAAATCTTCCCCAACACTCTTGTACAGATTATGGCCCAAATCTAGAATGTGTTTATAGTACTTTCAAGTTGAAAATCTGTAGTTAAATACGGAATTTTGATGAAATCCATAAATGTTAGCTGTAAATTCTACATGAGTAATATTTGCTTGGAGTTCTGTTTGCCCTCACTGATAAGTTATACCCAGAAATGATGACTGCCCTGGAATGGATGATGGTTCAAAAATAAGCCTTGTGCAAATTAGGAGGGAGTTAATATTTGCCTGATACGACAAATGGGTAAGAAGTTTTAGAGCAGGCATAAAAGCAGTTCCCAAATTAAAATCTCTTGTTTAAAAACAATGAAAAGCTTTTAGAAATCCTGTGAAACATTCTGAGTTCATCTTCCGTGTAACGTTTATTGCCACAAATGTTTGAGAATATATTATAATAAACTATCCAGTTCTTCCCAGATGTTAAGGATTATTATTAATGACTCATTTGGCTTTGTAATTGCCATAAAATTTTTTCATTACCAAAACCTCTGATGAGAAAACAGCTTTCCTAAAATTTCCAGTACACTGGTTTTTATATTGAACTTTATAGTTTGTTTGTTTTTCAAAAGCTCTTAGCTTGTAATGTCTGATATAAAGTGGTTTTTTGTCTAAAATTCATTGTAAAAGGGCACACATATGGTTGATCTGTCTTTGTTTTATTTTGTATAGCCTTGCTTGGCATAATGTTTCAAATAATGGAATACCACAGATCCCTCAACCCCCAAATACTCTCTGCTGTTTTGGTAATAATGGGCCAGAAAAATTGGATTTCATTCTTTTGACATCTTTACTCCCTCTAACTTGCCACATTAAAAAGATTGCTGCCATTTTGCAACAAAGTCCTGGATTTTAAGTGTATGGAAGCAGAGGACTTAAACTGCAAGGATGGTTGGTTTAGTCTCCAGAGATTCTTTTTTTAAATCTCCTTCAAGATAATGTTCTCCGTACTTTGTCATTTATTTTATAGTTTAATTTGCTTGTGTCACATGGAAGATTTCTGTTGCTTGCTGTAATTTGATGTAAAATATAAAAATTTATCTTGTCATTCTTGGAATCCCTCCTGCTGATGAGCTGCAGGATTTGGTAGCTCACAGTCACGTGGGCCTTTAAAACTGAGTCATGGACCTCATAAATCATCTAAAGAGCTGTAATGGGACAGTCTGCAGCAGTTGTCAGACATAGGAGGTGTGACTTTTTTTCACAGTATGGAAGGAAATTAAATGAGAAGGGGCAAAGAGCATGTTATAAGGGAGTTTAGAGTACCACAGGTAATGCTACTCATGTTTTTATTCAACATATTGAAGATACTTTGTTAGGATGTGGGATACCTCATTTGGTTTACAGTGTGGTTTTCCTGAGAGGGTAACATTGGTTAAGCACAATAAAGCAAACAAATCATTTTCTCCAGACATATGTGGTTAAAGTTCAGTGATTGTTGGCGTTAGGAGCCCCAGACCAGCGTGGTTGATGTGCCTTGTGCTAATGTGAGTGCCTGTGGTTGGTGGTTCGAATGTAGCAGTAAATCTAATTCTCCAGTTTTGTTCATACTTTTGTTATATACGTCACATATCACTTTTATAAGAGATTATGTGCTAGTAAGATCACCCAAATATTTGATGCATTATGTTGACTATACTGCATAATTGCTAATTAAAATTTTATTAAAATTTTATTCAACAATCATACGTTCATAATGGATATTTGAATTTTTAATATAAATGTTAGTGAGTTTAATAAAAATATAACTTGTCATCTAACTCCAGCAAGCTAATCCTAAAAAGGAAAGAAAAAATAATTTCATTTCCGAAAATAAATTTTCAGATACTAGCAAGTCATGCAAAATTAAGCATACTTTCAAGTTGCTGCTTTGTCAAAATGGATTTAGTTAGGGAAATTCCTGTGGATTTAAGTGAGTTCTCCCAAGAAGTGGTGTACGTGACAGAAATAAAGAAAACTACTTAACTTGCTATGAAATGCACAACATTTATTATCACTTTCAAAGCTGCTATGTCATGCAGTTGTAGCTGTTTATGACTGGCTTGAAAATAGTTGAATAAGGCTGCTTTCCGAGGTGGCCATGCTGCTCCAGCTGGGATGTAGCAGGAGTATTGACAGTTGGGTTTAGCTGAATGGGAGTTGGGCTACTTTGAGCAATGCTTTCTTCAGGAGTACTTTGTGCTCTGATTGATCTTGGTAGTTTAAGGTGCTCTGCAAACTTACAGGGGCATAGTTTAATACAAATGTTCAGGCATGGGTTGGACAAAGTTACTGTTATTGATTTTCCTTTTAAGTTCAAAACCAAGAATTAACCTCATCCCCTCTAGTTGCTTTAAATCAATGCTGTTCATAAACTCTTTTATGACACTTCCTTTTATGTCACTCTCATTACATAATCAAACATATATAAAACTGGGGTTTAGATACTGTTTATTTTCTTTAAGATATTCTCTTCAACAGAATAAAATAGGAATAGAAATGAGAAATAAAACCATGGAACAAACTAAGAGCAACATTTACAACTCTTGAGTGAACTGATAGAGTGCAGGAAGTGTTAAGGGAAGAGTAGGACGTCATAGCCATGCTATAGGGAAATATGCACAAAATACCCTCTCATCTTTCAGTAACCTGCAGCTCAAGGTCTTCCTCAGCTAAAGGCAGTGGCATGTTGCTCAAGAGTTCTTGAGGTTTATCAGTTTTTAACAAGAAAATGTAAATAATAGATTTTGATCTTCTCCCTTTGCAGCCTTCTGGAGTGACAAGTCGTATGCTTGAGTCATGTATGGATGAGGTATAATTTTTTAATTTTGAGTTTGCCACGTGGTAGTTCTATTGGATTATATTTAGTCCCCTCAGTATCAGAGACACGGAGCAATTGTTCCCTGTGTCCTTCCTGAAGCTTGAAGGTGGCTGTGGCTTCTAGAAAGGGTGATTTTGTATGAGGTGGTTGACATGGAGTAAGCACTTAGGTGAAAGGAGAGTGACCCCATATGGATCTCGTTAGTGTGGGTAGCTTGTGAGGAAACACTTGTGCCTTCTGAAGTGGAATAGGCTAAGGTGTGCAGAGGCTGTAAAGTCCTAAGGCTTGCCTCAGAAACCAGAAAATGGCAGCATGGCAGTTACTCTACATGAGTAGTGTTGAAGGTACACCACACTGAGATGTACTTTCATTCTAAAAAAGGATAAGCTCCAAGTACAGTCTTTCTATGAGTTACCATGGAGTACAAACTGTATTGAAGGTTAGACTTGATGATCTTGGAGGTCTTTTTCAACCTTAATGACTATGATTCTTTTACAGTCTAGTTTACTATATATATATTTTCCAGTGTGGACAAGCCCTAATACAGCAAGTGTACGTAGATTTGTATTTCTGTTAGTAACTTTATCCTTTCATTTTTTCAATCTCATATAAAACATAGTATCTCTTAATTATATGATGCCACATGATTGTGGAATCCTGGCTCTAAATTTCTTACTTCTGGTTATCTTAGTCTGTTTCATGCACCAGGTCTGGCTGCAATCACAGAGTCCTGCTTCTGGCTCCCAAGAGCTGAACACTGTATTTCAGCTGAGGATGTATGACTGTAATTTATTCAGAATTATTTCCCGAATCTTGCTTTTTTTGCAGTTGCTGAGCAATGAGTTTTTCTAAAAAAGGTAAACTTTGAGGGTGTGTCTTGTTAGTTTTTTCCTTTCCTAAATACTCTAGTGACGGAGAATTGGAGATCAAAAAAACAACAAAAAAAATCATTCATAGAGCTTTTGGGAGGGTAAAGACAAAAGGAATGAATCAATTAACAGCATGTGAGAATAGTCCCTGTTTTGAGGCCTGATTCAGTACGTCTGGTTTGGTGCTGCTGGTGGAGAAGAGGACAAACTGAAAGACTCTCTGATCAGAAATCAGTTTGCTGGTTTGTAAGTGGTTTCTGATAGTTAAGGTTTCATAAAGTTGAAAATCCCATATGTGAAAAAAGAATATCAATCTTGCTTATATTGTTTTGAATTGGTATGCAAAGGTTTTTTTTCAAAGTTGTTTTGTGGTTTTGTTTTACATTGTTTAGACAACTCACAAAATGTTGCATATGTGGGTATCTCCCAAGAGTGTAGACTTCTACTGCTTTGAAAGTCTGCAACCATTGTATATCCAGTAGCAGTAAGGTAAAACAAACAAACAGGAGCAACAAAGAAAACACCAAACTGTTGCCCCAAAACAACAAAACAAAACTTGGTAATTATAAAATGTGGGCTGCTACACATGGCTTAATGCCAGAACAGTCAGTCATTTGCAAAGAATCAGTTGTAGCCTGAAAAGAATTTTATCACAGTGCCACCCTCCTACACCTAACCCTGCCAATTGCCTGTAGCTTTTTTCAAAATGAGGCTGAAAAATCATTTCATGTTTTCATAGCACCAAATATTCTTACTCATACAGGCTGTTTATGCAGACCACTTACGATTCGTAAGGTTAGATTTATAGATAAACATAACAAAGTAATCAACAAATACTTTCAAAAGAAAATAGTGGGAAGCTGAGGAGGATGTGGTAGCCATGCAGTGATGCTTCGTGGCATGCTTTTTTTGCAGTGTTGCTTGTTTCTTAAATAGTCTGAGCATGACTCCTGTGAAGTGTAAATGGGATGTGTTTCTGCTCATTTAATTTACTTTATTTTTCTTTGGATATGGTCTTAGTGGGGCTTCAGTAAAACCATTCCGGTGTTTTCGCCAGTCTGCCCTGAGAGCCTGTTCTAAAACTTTTTTTCTGGACAGATCTGCTAATCTATTTTGCCCTCAAAAACTCATTCACACCTTTTTTATGTCTGTTCTTGAATTACAAATAGACATTTGTCAGTGTAACCTGGTAGTGACTTTACACACACAGCCTGGTGTGAAATAAATTTTAATGCCCAATGTTTGCACTCCAATTGAGTGCTCCCTAGAAGGGCCTGGTGTTACTGTGCAAGGACATCCTGTGCATTTACACTGCCAGGTCAGGTTTTCTCAGCTCAAGCTGGCACTGTAGGTTACTTACCTTGAGTGAGGGTGGGCACACAGTGTGCAAAATAGAACTTGAGCTACTGTGCCCTGGCATTACTGTATCTAGTGTGGGACAGAGGTTCCTGGGGCTCATCCCAGGGTTAGCTAAACACTATCCCATATGTCTCCTAAGCAGTTGTGTTAAAGCTACTCCGTCCTTTTGGGGCACCTAATTAATTATATGTGGCAAAAAATTGGAAGTCTCATCATGGAGCTTGTCAGCATCCATGCTGACAGTAGTTCCATGAGCAGGAACTGAGTTGTTCCAGGTTGAATATGATTGTATATTGTGTTATAAACATCCCTGCCGTGGCAAAATGCGTCCAGATGACAGCCTTCCTCCCTTACCACCCGCAGCACAACACTCCAAACGATGATGTTCACACTTAGAATTGAACTCTACAATGTAAAAAAAAATCCATCCATAAAAGGAGTTAATGGTTAGCAGTCACATTGTTTCCACCTCAAGAATTGTTTTTTTCCTGTAAGTCACTGTTTGTGGTACAAGCCTGCTCATAAAGTTCTCAGGGAAAATATGGAGGGTATTTTCTTAAATATACCAAACAAATTGAGTATTCCAGTTCTTTTCTTTTAAAACAAATATTTTCTGGAAGACTAGTCTCTCACAAAAGTGGATATTGATGTGGTATCCATGTGGGACAGAAAAGGATTGTTTGAGCTCACTCAAGTGAAGTCTTCCACCCCTTTTGTAACAAATACAGACACCAGTAGATGAATGAGTGTTACAGCTGGTGCCTGTCGTGATCACATGTTCTGCTTATGGATCTTGTCTTACACTAGACTTGATGTATTACAATAATTGAAGTAATAAACTTCACAGTGAAAGATTCAAGGAGTAAAAGATACAGCTTCTACTCGGGCTTGAAAAGCCTCGCTTTTATTAAATTGAGGGTTTGAGGTTTAGGACAGCAGTATTTCTGTGGCTTTTTTCAATGAAAAGACTGAAATGTTTGCTCTATTTCTAGTGAGTGTAGGTGTAAGAAGGCAGCATTTTGTTAAACACATGCAAATATAACAACATTCTGACAGGAGTAATGTTAATTTATAAAAATTTCCGTCACATGTGAATAATAGATTAGGCTAAAGTCTCCCACTGAAGTTTCTACATGACATATCCATTTCACAAAGGAACTTAATTCTTGCATAATGATGCTTTTAACTCTGGAAAAACAAATGAGTAAGTTACTGAAATGGATGTCCTTCATTCAAGTTTTTCCATACAGTAGATCCAAATGGTTCTTCTTTTGTGACCTATGCTCTGTATAGCCTCAGTATTTTCATGTGTGGTCTGCAGCCCATAACAGTAAGAGGAATGTCAGTGCTGTGGAAAGAAAGAGAAAAGTAACAGATGTCTGTGAATGCAAGGAAGAGTTGTGGAAGTAGAGATGGGGTGCAGTGCTATCTATGGCTTTGTAGAGATTTCTGTGGAAACTTGACAATTCTGGAGTGCTGGCGTCCCATGCCAGTGTCTCAGAGCACAGTACCTGCCTATTGTAGGAACCCTGCTTACCAGCAATCCTGACATCAGACAGCATATTTATTTGTAGAAAATGCAAGGTCTCAAATTCAGCAAGTCTTCCATAAAAAAAGCCCCAAATCCATCCTTAAAAGACAGCCAAACCCAAAACCCATGGGGGAAAAAAAAAACCCTGAGGAAAATTAGTTTACCAATCGGTTTATATTCCTTATTGTTGCTTTCTTTTTTTGTATGTTTTTGTTGTCAGTGTAATATTCTATCTTTTAATAGTGACTTTTTCATACATTTGCCACTTCATAGATGAAACCACTGTTAATTTGTCTTAATTTAACTTTCTTGTGAAGTCGATGTTCTTATTATTCTTTAATAATGCATCCATAAAATATTTCTATAGAAGTCAGTGGAAAAGATTATATTCTGCTCCATAAGGCTACCTAAGATAAATATATAGGTGTGACACTACATTTTCCCTTTGAATCCTGTGGTTTCCATGTGTCTTAGGAGTAAAACATTGACAGGAAAAATACATACAGGACTAAGCTCCAGTTCTGTCTCCCTGACACTCTTCATCAATCAGTACAGCTTTTAAAGGAGTTAAATGCCAGTGGTGTGTTGTTTAGCAAGTTTGCTTTATCCTAGAAGCAGATAGTCCTGTTATTGCATTAACTGGTGCAACGTACCTGCAACTTCTTACAGGATGGTTTCAGTACATGAATTTAGGTGTGGTTTTTAAAAGTACTGTTTTACTTGAGCAAGGCTAGTCTGAAATCCTGCATTTCACTGGTGCTAAGATTGTTTGTCCCTGAATTGCAGTGTGTGTCTGCCATAGCATAAGGTATTCAGGAGGAAGTACTTGATCTCAGGGACTTAAAAGCAAAGTGAACACTGGTAGCAATATTGAAATCCTTCCCAAAAAAATCTCTGAGAATTGGCTATTATGAATAGTTTTTGTATATGGGGGTAATAATGTGTATTTAGGGTGCAATTCATAGTGAGGGGATGTTAAAATAGATTTTTGAGGTTTTTTTCATCCTGTTCCCTGGACTTTTGAGCATACTGTAAGGACGAAGATGAACTGTTGTGTAGATGTTAGGTCCTGCTGCGGTGCTGGTTTTTTCAGTATCCAGTCTTGTATTACAGAAAGTACTAGCAGAATAATGTATCTAATTCTAGTTTGTGAAAAGCTCAGTTAAAATCTACAAAGAAAAGCATCTGGTTTGTTACAGTCTTTCTGAACATTTGAACAGCTGTGTGTGTGTTTCAGCTTCAAGCTGATCTCTCAAAAATGTGTAAATGCATGCTTTACACAATTCTGTCATAAAATTCAGTTGGTTGCATTACTTACGTGCCCTTTTCACAGCATTCTCTCACCTCCCACTCATCTTTAGCAAACCTCTGTAGTTTTTCCTACTGATTAAATTGATGTTTAGGGATGAGTAGAGAGTAGTGAGCTGCAGGCTATGCATCTTGTGGATCTGATACAACCTTTGAAGGCTGGTGGTGATTTGTGGGTGGGCTCTTTATTTACCTGTTAGAACCTGGAGGTGAAGTTGGCATTCAGAAATAGCATGCAGTTCTCAACATGTGGTGTGGAAGCCTGTACATGAATCATTACAAGAAGGGAGCTGTCTCTCCCTTTTGTGCTGGTTTTAGATTTGAGCTGGTCAATAAACTTCCTTTCCTGTTTACTTTTTCAAACTAATAATTTTGCTTCATGATCAAGTGAAGAGTGCCTTAGCACAGGAATAAACGTTTAAACCCATGCATCTTTGGACCAGTAATGTTACAGCAGTGACGTTTGAACAGGGAGCCAAGACAGTAAGTAGGTTTTTTTTCCAACTGCAGGAATGTACTGAGTGCAACAAACATAAAAGGCAAAAAGGATTACATGATCCATAAAAATGTTGGCCCAAGTAGGCACAACTGTTGATCTAGAGTGGATAGAAATCACATATATTATCTTCCTCAGATTTTCTGACTCAAGGTTCTGAGTATGTAAATGTTACTGGTATTCAGAACTTAACTGTGAAATTCGCTAAGATATTTGATCCTGAGTTTTTTAATGATGTGATATTACATGCATTTAAATGTATACCACATCAAATATATACCACACTCTTTAGTATATGCTGTCTGATGGGAAAGGGAACTGAAGAAAACCTTCCCTGTCCTGACAAAGTTAACACACAATTCCCTGAAGTCTGCCTTTGTGATAGTATTTCATATCAGACTTTTGAGTTCTGTTATTATAAACGTTAAATTGCTCTTAAGAATGCCTTACATCTTTTATTGTAAGGCTATTTGTGTATAAAGATGTTACTGAATTTGCTGCTTTTGTTCATTTTCACCACTGAAATCCAATTTTAAGGCTTGGGGTCAGCATTTTTCAGTTTGCAGAACTGTAATCCTTGAAAAATATTGTACATGAAATAGCAAGCTGTTTTGTATTTGTGAGAAGCTGAGAAAGTTATTACTCCAGCTTTTGCCAAGTAAGATGACTAAAAAAAGAAAAGTTTATCGTAGAGGATTATGGAAGGAACAGATTTATGGCAAGTGTCTGATATATACCCAGTATCCTCATGTTCAGCTAAACCAGACTTGTCCTGGGCCTTCTGGGGCACAATGCCCTTAGCAAGTAGCTTTCGACAGCTTTTTCAGGAAGCAATATTTTTCTTCAGAAAGAGGGTCACTTCACTGTTTTTCTTTTTCCTTCTCTCCTGTCTTATCTTTTGAGTTCAGGAAGTATTTTAAATTTACAGCCAGCTTTGAAGGCATGAAGCAAGTTCAGCCCCAGAAGTATTTCCTGTTATGGCATTAATCTAATTCCATGAAAGTAGAACTGATTTTTCATCTGTAAAGTAAAGTGCCTGGAGCAGCAGACCATTACTCTAGGTTATCATGATAAAGAGGCTTAGTTTTGACACCAAAGTGTTTATCAGCCTTACCAGGGGAAGATGTCATCCTTTTTGTTGAAAGAGATATTAATGGATTATAATATGTCTTTGCTTCATGGAGACAATGAGTTCATATTGAAAATGTTGACCTGGAATAACAATGTTCCCATAACATATTATAAGTTAATTTGTCTGGAAAGCTACCAGTACCTGGGGGAACTAGTTGTAAAATGATAACACAGTGAGCAAGTGTGTCCTAAGTACATGATAGTGATAATTTCAGAATTATGAAATCATTTTAGGGCTCTGGCTGGAGCTGCTGTTTGCTTTATGGTTTCAGTGATGCCTGTGAGTGCAATTAATCTGATCTGACTCATTTTAGGGATGTTGCAAAATATACTGAATAATAGCACTCAGATACTGTAGATGAGAACAACTTTCACACCTCTTTCAGTGGCTAAAATGGTGTTGCCTTTATGTTTCTAGCAGTGCTTAAGGCATTCATCCTTTAACTAGAAACGTGCAACAACTTACACTATATTCCTTATTGGTAAGACTACCTTTTCCAGTGTTGAAGATTTTTTTAGTATTTATGTTTTAAAGAGATAGTTTGAAGTTTAACTTGTCCGTAAAACCTATTGCCAGCTTGAAGCCTTGACTGTATCCCGAGTGCGTAACCATACAAACTACATGTGCAAATCTGTTTCAGACTATGGGAGCTATAAGAAATCTGAATGCACTTCTTCCCCACTCTGGTTCCAGTGTCTGTATTTAGGTGTCATCTTCCCAAATTAGCATTCATCTCCATAATTGTTTGCTGTCACTTCAGAACTATGGATGAAGTGTATTCGCTGGTCTTGTGAATGTTAATAGCAATTTTTACTTTATGTGTAATGAGTAGGCTTTAATACAGGAGTGAATACAGACTAGGAAGTGATGCATTTTTTTCCTCACTGACCTCTGGGGAAGTGTTGCCTTTGGTTTGCTTGGGGAGGCAGGAACCTAAATTTGTGCAGCCAGTAGGGAGGAGTATGCCCAAGGCAGGGATGGCAGCTAAAGCAGGGTTCTGCAAGCATAGAAAAAAACAGAGATGCATGGGCCAATTAAGCTGTAAACACTCAAGGTTACAGGAATCCCCAAGAGTGACTTCAGACTTGAAGGAAACACGATAAAGAAGCAGAAGGAAACATAATTCTGAGTCTGAGTAGTTTTCAGGGATGGCAAAACATGAGCCTGTGGCTAGTGTGAAGGACCAGAGCAGAGGGAGGGCAGCAGGATTGTCCTGAGGATCAGCAGGCCTTGAAAGCCTCCTAGCTGAGAGGGGACAGCAGTGCAGTCTGCTCTGCTCTTCTCTGTCTGCCACCAACTGCCAGCCATATGAGGTGCTTTGTTCCAGAAAAATGTCTGGGCCCACCAACACTAATTATTACACCTTCAGGCCTTCAGCTGTGAATTCTGTATCAGTTCATTTGGTCATTTGAAAAAACAAATTGCTAATGGCATAGTAGGGTTGTACAGCTATGTACAAATTCATTATTTTTAAAAGTGCTTGCTACATTTCCATGGCAGACAATATAGCCTTAGTCCTAAAGAAAAACAAGAAAGCAGAGTTTTCCCATCTCTATGTCTAAAAAAATTTTAGGGAATTTCTGTAACTTGCTCATGGAGAGTATAGTGTATCCAAAGCATGTTCTCCCTGTCCTTAATTTGTGTTTTCACTTGCCTAGTATTTTAATCTGTTGGGCTGTACTCTGAAGTGGAGCAGGGAACTGAGCTGAGTGAAAGAAACAGAAAATAAATGTTGGGGTTTTAGCCAATCACCCAGCAACCCCACGAACAGTTCTGCCATAAAACAGGCCATGGTTTAGGGATATTGATGAGCAGTTGGGGAAGGTAGAGGTTAGGAGTTATTTGCCTTAGCACCACAGATAGTAAAAGTGTGCAAGTAATTGTGGTCTAACTGTGTACTTTACATTTCTGAATATGTGTGTAAAGTACATTTATTGACCCCCACTTCTAATACCATTAAGCTTGTAATTTATTATTTTGGACTTCCAATACATTAATGTGCTACTTAGTCTTAAAAATATCTTTTTATTTAAATATGGGTAGCTGGTGGTGTAGTAACTGAATAAAAACTGTTATATACCCAGAAATTTAAATATGAAAGATTTCAAGGAAATGTGCCTATTATAATTTTGCTATTTGGCATAATTATATAAAAATTATTATGATTTGGTTTGATTGTTTTGTTGGTTTTTTTAATTCTGTGTAAAATTGGAATTGCCTTTGTTTATGCATTATCTGTTAGGGCAGGTCTGTAGTGGTGCATTCATTCTGCAGTAGATCTTCAGCTTCAAAGGCAATGTAACAAGCCCCTTGAGCCACTTTTCCCCACGGCTTTCCCAAACTGCAGCCTGGAAGTCTGCTGGGGGAGGGGATGGGAGCATCTGGGCCTGAAAGGATGGAGCACTTTCAACTCTGTGTTCTGTGCTGTAGAACAGCTGTTGAAAGAAGGCAACCACCATGCGTTAGAGCAGCAATTAGCGCTGCTCTGGCATATGTTGAAATGCTCTTGCCCATCCCCTGGGAAAGTAAAAAATTATGTGAGATGCAAAGGTAGATGTCCTTTCTCCATTGTGTCTCCTGTATGATGCCTTCCTGAGATGGCATTATGTCTTTAGTCTGTTTATCTAATTTCTGTCTTTCGATATTTTGAGGGACAGAGAGGTGAAGAGTAAGAAAGTGATGATTCCTCAATTTATCAGTAGCCTTTTGCATATGATCAATATTTAAAAGCTTTTTACTGAAAAGTGTTGTCTCTGAATTTCCCATGGTTTCACTGAAGGAGGGAAGGAAAGGGGAGTTGTGCATTATTACAAGAAAATTATGTCTTGCTCTAAAACTGCACCTATGGTTTCAATTAGTTAAGTCTCAATTATAATAGTGTAATGAGGAGTAATGAGGAGGTGCGGGTAACCTGGGTAATTGCAAATGTGACTAACACAAAACATATGTAAAATTAGATTGCAAGAGCCTCCACTGAGAGCATAATGGAAATAGAAGTCCTCTGATAAGTGTTGGTGTGCACAGAAGATCCCTTCCAGTCAGACACACGGAGCAGGTAGATGCTAATGTTGCTACAAGGGACTAGGACAGCTGGGACACTCCTGTACACGCCAGTTCTCCAGCCAAACCAGGCTTCATGAAGCTTCATCTAACCGTGGGTGATCATGAGCAGCAGGAAACTGCCAGCAACAACATTTTAGAAGCAAAAAGTACCTTTTGTGAGGAAGGGAGTATTTTTTGGACAAGACCTTTGGTAACTCCTGAATTGATTTTTCAGAGCTGTTGGTAAATAAGCTTTTAAAGTCTTTTTTTCCTTAATTATTGATAGCTGATAAATGCTATCCTGGTAAGATATATTTCTTCCTGACTTTCCCAGTATTGTTGTGTTTAATAAATACAGATGACTTTAAACTGTAGATTTGTGGCAATCAGCGATGATACAAGTGTATTTCATCCTTCTACCAGAAAATGCAATCTTCCTATGTAGTGTGGTAGCTGAAATGTAGAGGCAAATTGTTCCCTTCCTGTACGTTAATGTAGAAGAAGTATGTATGACTCTGTTCATATCTGTAGCAAATACTTGTATTTGGTCATATCCTTACTTTAAAAATAAAATTTAAAAAAAAAAAAGTAATTTTGGGGGGCAGAAAGTTGAAACTGAAAGTACGGCTAGGGTACAAAAATATTTTCTGTTGGTTTGGTTGACAACTGTGTATATTACCACCTTATCTAAGGTCAAGATAAAAACATATCTCTAATTTCCTTTCCTTGAAAAAAAGGAGTATGCTTGTCTTTAGAACGCATTGTCTGAGGATTCAATCATACACACAGAAATCTTTATATTAATATTTTCCCTAGCAAGTAGTTAAACATTTTGGTTTAGATTATTAGAGATAATCCTGTTGTTCAAGCAATCCCTGAAGTTTCTAGGGATTTCCAGGTATGTAATACGGAGATTTTACCAGGAAAATGTAGTAGAGACTATAATAAAACAGAATTAATGAATGCCTGGCTAAATACAGTTCACTAGGGAGAAGTCAGTACGGCTTCTGCAAAGGGAAATCCAATTTGTGCTGTTAGAAGGGTTCAACAAACCTGTGGGTGAAGGATATCCAACTAATACAACTATGTCTACATTAGGAAGGAATGCCATAGAATAGGAGCCATCTTCAAAGCAAAACCATGCAGAGGACCAGACACCCATGTTATGTTTGGTGTGGAGGAGCAGAGGCACTTGGAATAGTTCTCAGCTGGCCAGCAGGACTACAAAACAAAAGCAAACTAAGCAGCATCCAACTCAAAAATTAGAAATCATAAAGCAAGGACTAGAGAAGAAGGTACGGAAGACAAAATATCATTAAATCACCAATGAAATCCACACCTTGGATAATGCTGGTAGTTCTGTTCTGTCAATTCTCAAAGGCTGTAATAGAACTGGAAAAAGTTCCGAGAATGGCAATAAACAAAGATAAAGAATGGTTCCTGTATGAGGAGGAACATAAAACACTTCCTTGAAAAGTAGCAGTTGAAAGGAGGAAACTACAGAAGCTGAAAAAATCAGTCATGGTGTAAGAGGATACATAAGAATCAACTGTTCACTCTCTTACAGGGTGAGACTGAAGTGTTACTTAGTCGAGCTAGTAGAACCCAGATTAAAAAAAATACAGGTAGTAAACGTGGTACAGCTTTGGCAAAGGTGTTTGTAGATGCAAAACATTTGCTTACAAGATGAGTTCTTGAAAGATGGATCTACAGAGTATTGTCTTATACGAGAAACGACAGCGTGCTCAGGAAAGTTTTTGAGCTGGAAGCAACTGGAGGCTGAAAGATTAGGTGGGGAAAGTGAAAAACGCAGCATGCCTTGTTCTCTGTTTTCCCTATGTGTGTCCACTCATAGCCGTTAGTAGAGGTAGGACACAAGACTGGATGGATCTTTGCACAAGTATACCTGTGCTCGGTATTGAGAGTTGTGGCTTGTTTTCCAGAATGTTCTAAAACATTAAAATAATTTGTAAAGAGTTGTTACTCTGCAGAGCAACTTCCCGTGTGTATAGAGCTTATAGGAGCAACTGTGCTGCCCCTTGCTTCCATGCTACTTTTGGTTTTGGTAGACGTGGTAAGTTTGCTAAGATGGACAGGTTTGGGGTTCGGGCAGAATAGTGTGGATGTAAACACCTGATGTTCAGCTATGTGGGAAAATAAAACAGTTTACATAAGAACAAATGGAGAGCTGCAAGCTATCCTTCATGTAAGCCCCATTATTTCATCCAGCAGAGTTTCCATTGGAGTGAAATATCTATTTTTGCAGTGTAAATACAATTAATAACACTAATTCAAATAGTATATATTGCTCATCAGCTCTTGCCAAAAACCAGTGGTTGAAAAAATCTTTACCACAAGGAAGCTAAAATCCAAAATTAAATTCAGATGTTTCACTATAATGGCAACAGATTGTTCAGCTTTGAGTGAATTGTGCAAAAACTACAGTCATAGAATATCCTGAATTGGAATGGACCCACAAGGATTATCAAAGTCCAACTCCTGGCCCTGCACAGGACACCCCAAGAATCACACCATGTGCCTGAGAGCATTTTCCAAACAATGACCTCTGAACTTTGGCAGCCTTGGTGCTGTGACCACTTCCCTGTGGAGCCTGTTCCAGTGCTCAGCCACCCTCTGGGTGAAGAACCTTTTCCTGATACCCGACCTAAACTTTCCCTGACACAGCTTCACACCATTCCCTCAGATCCTGTCACGGGTCACCAGGGAAAAGAGTTCGGTGCCTGCCCCTGCACCTCCACTAGTATTATTACTAGCATTCTTCTTTTGTTGCACCTCAGTTGTTACTGAATTAAAAATTATTTGGGGTACTCTGAATTCCTTTGGAAAGGTTCCTGGATGAGCATCTGCCTGTGGCTTGTCTTTACACATGTGGTTCTGAAAGGTATGTGTAATAGCTTAAAGTGGGACAGCATCCCTGAAATAGTAAGGCATGTTTTAAAGCATGTTTCTCTGGTAGAATTGTCTGTATATGTGAAGCTATCACTGCTCACTGGATGTGCCATTTTTATCAGTGTCTTTGACCATCAACCATGTAATTTTAACTCTGTTTCATTTATTGTCCTGTCTCAGCTCAGGGATTTCAGATCATAAGGACATGACAAAGAGGCTTGATGAGTGCCTGTTACTCATCTGATGCTGTCTTAGGTTGAGGTTGGGCAGGGACTCTGCAGCCGGTGAGGGAGATCAATGTGCCAGTCCCACAGCATGCATTTCTTCCTCAAAAAAAATAACCTCTTGTGCTTCACACATTTGCTGGCTTCTATTAGAAAGTTTTAATACAATTTGTTTACAGTGCCTTTTTTGCTGTACGTGTGATTGTGTTGCACTGCTCGCAATGCGTTAATGTCCTGTTTTCTAAGGGGGAGATAAGTATATATGTATTTATTTCTTCAAGGTCTCAGGTCAAGATAAAATTCTCTGGGCAATTTGAACATGATCATTTTAGTCATCTACTAGCCTTTGCTCATCATGAGGTTGTTGATTTTTGGGGGTTTGTTTTTGAAACAGGAAAAACCCTTAGAACACCAAGAAACCAAACACCGTAGAAATTAATGCTTGCTATATATTCATGATGTCTGTTTTTTCTCATAATGAGAAAGCAGCTTAATTGTTTTCAAGTAAAATTTCAGATTGTTGGATTGAAATTTGAATCATTTCTTCAGAAGTAGAAATGGAGCATACTGTTTCTCTTAAGATAATGACATGCATGTGCTCGTGACTGATTCAGTGTTTTGATCTCAGATGCTCTGGACATCTATCATGTAGCTACTGTCATATAAATTACACATTAATGCCACCAAGATTTATTCCAGTATTTGCAGTAGTAGAAGTTCCCTTCACAATAAAATATTAAAAAATACAGAATATGTACCCTATTACTGGAAATGTAATTAACAAAACAAAAATGCTACCTACCTTAACATACTAAGCAGCTGCATCTCATCCAGCTTTCTGCTAAAAACTTGTCACTGATTTAATTGAAATATTTGAAAAGCTTACAGGATTATGTATTTAGTAAATAAAAAAATCTTAATCTTTTAGAATCCAGTCTTCTGCTGTAAAAGATATGTCATCCATTGGTTAAAAATTTTGTAATATCTGTGTGATATTTTAAGATATTAGTGAAGATTTCACTAACTGGTGAGATTAGGTCATGAGGACATTTATTACTTTCAGTCTTATTGCAGAAAAACACATTTCAACCAAGCCCTGTCACGTGTGCAGGTTTCAGAGCCAATGGAAATATTAATATATATTGGATACCTTCATGTTCCCAATCCTTGAGCTTCATTTCCTGTTTCCAGACACTTGTACTGTTTCATTAATGCTGACATACTATTGACCAACAAAGGCTGAAAGAGGGGACTTGCAGAGAGGAATGAGGAGCAAGGCAAGGGGGAAAGATGGGCAAGCAAGGAATACAGAGGGTATGTCTTGGACTTAAAATATGAAATCCCACCAAAAGTATCCATGATGGGGAAGCTGACACTTAGAAGACATTCCAAAAACCCGAGTATATAGGAAAGAAGTATAACCCCTAAACAACTTGTAGGCAGGGTGTGCCCTGCAGGGGCAAGGCAGAGGAACGTTCTGGGGGTAGGACTAAGTTCAGAAGACATCAAGGGCAACAGCTGGCTTAACTCCAGAGTTTGGAATAACCAGTCATGGCATACATGGCAATAGCCATCACTCCTCCTTGAACAGGAGGAGGTAGCAGGAGCTGCTGAATATCTGTGGGAGATTTGTGCAGCTATCCATGGGGGGAATGCTGTACCAAGTAAATTAAACAGTTCTGATTCAGTGCAGTATGTTTGTTTTTTTTTCTTGTAGCTAAAACATTAAATTGAGAAAAGAGACATAATTGTTACGTTACTTACAGTGACAGAGGAGGAAATGGAAAGGCAATAGGGAATTTATGGAGGTTATAAAAACAGTAGGTAACTAATAGGAAGTTTGTCTGTGCTCTTAATTACTTTGCTTGTACCTTATATCTCATTCACTTGTAGTTTTTCTGAAGTTAATATTTTAGGAATTGAGTCAGCCTTTATGTATAGATCACCTGTACTATAATGAAGTTGCAGGCTAGATCAGAGCCTTTGAACATTACCACAACATGAATAAATAATAAAACATTATTAATAAGAAACAGCAGCCCATCTGCACAGGATGCACAACTACCCTAAATTCTGTATATGTCAAGTGTAGATGAGTTGCAAGCTTTGGGTTTCATGAGTTAGTGCACATTTCTGGTGTAGAGAAAATTTCCTCAATCAATAAAAGGCTTTGTCATTGTAAAAGAGCTACTTTTGTATGCAAATACCTATTAAAAGAAAAAACGTGTATACTAACAAAAAATACAAGTTATCTGGATCTAGCAGAACTTCCTGCTTTAGAGATTTTAAATTATTAGATTGTAAGCATTCCAAGACAGAAGCTGTCGTGTCATTTATAATTGTAAAGTGATAGCACAATGAAATCTGAAGCAATATTCATCATACAGAATAACTTGTTCAGAGGTCTTACCTTTCTTTACATTCCTTGCTGTTGTGAAATGTGAAAATATCAGGCAGCTGACAAAGGAAAATATCAGATGTCCATGGGTAGTAACATCCTAATAAGCACTTAGCAGGATACTTAATGATCAACTGTGTGCATTAATTAGTTACAAGTGTTATGTGTCATTAATAAATCTATACTTAATTACAATATTATATACTGTATATTTGTTTCATGATTAATTACATAACGAAAGCACACATTTACATGTTTGTAAATAAGTGATGATTGCAGAGTTAAATTATAAATTATTGTTAAGTTTATTAAAATGAATTGTTAACTGTGTCATTGTAACCTGCTTCTTTCATTCAGTCTGAGAATGAACTTGTGGTTGGGGAAGGGGGAAGATTCCTCACCTTGTTGATTTATTTGCTTAAGAAAATTCTGGGCTGTAATTTTTCCTGTGTATTTTTAGGTTAAGAAAGAGAATGCAAAACGAATTTCAAAAGCAGTAGTCCAATTTTAGCCAAGGCAGATAATACTGTTTGCTCCTAAGTATGAGTACATTGTTTTTGCAATTTAGGATGTTGGTAAATGAATAAGAAAAAGTGATCCTGTTGTGTATTTGGCAAAATGATGTCCATCTATATACAGTTCCTTGAGAGAACAGATAAAAGCTACATGCATTTTATCTATGTGTTAGAAGTGATTATACAAAATGTGCCATACAGTCTGTTTCTGTCTCATTGAAAGCTGGACAAAGTCTCATTTACCTTCAGCAAAATCAGACTGTTATTGTTCTACAAATAAGGAGCTGGTTTTGTTGCTTAAACTACTAAAATGCAGCTGAAAAAACTCCAGTTTCTTACAACTATAAATTCTTCATCCTTTAGAGGCACATGACTTGAGTGCCCACTAGTTTTTTTTAAAGGAAAAAAAAGAGAGAGAGAAGTCAGATAATTTCTGTATTTTTTGCCTATTCAGTTTTCTAAGAATGGCAATCAGTTTCATTCTTATTCAACAGGTTTTCTGCAATACCTGTTCTTCAGTCATTTTCAGTTAATATCTCTGGGCTTACTTTGTGTAGTAGATAGCAGAAAATGGCATGTGACTGAAAAAGCAATAGGAAGGTGTTTCACCCACGCTTGTTTCTGCTCTACCTCTTACCTCATCACCAAAAAGCTTGGCTTATTAGGCTGCGCTTAGGTTTTTCTTATGAAAAAAAAGCAGTGGCACAAGCTCATTATGACATCTGAGAGCTCAAAAAAAATTAAATAAGAGGTGTTTCTTCTTCACATCTATCCCTTTGTAATGGAAAATAGTAAAGTTTATGATTCATTTTTACCAAAAAGTGAGTTGTTTCACTGAATTTCTCAGTGCAAGTACAAAGTTCTCACAAAGTAGCAGTGGTGTGATGTTGACCCTTTCAATAGGACTGAATTCAATGGCAGATTGCAAGAAAGATGAGGAAGGTGACAAAGTTGGAAGCAAGTAATTAAAGTGAGTCTTCTCTTAATTACAAAATGTAAGTGTTCCCTCCAGAATTATTACGGGAAGAGGGAGAATGACATAAAGTTTGTCTTTGAGATGAAGATACTGAGTCTGGAACCATGAAAAACACTTACTTCCTGGCTGTACAATTAGAATTTTTCTCAGAATCTTGACTTGGAAACTTGCTGTTTGGTTTAATTTAATAATACTTGTGAAACCATCTCAGCTTCTGCTGTAAGTGCAAAGTAGTATTATTTACCTTGTTGTTGACAATTTGCCCCAGGGATAACTTCTTCAGCCAAAATTTCCACTTGTATTCACTAGTAGTTATATATATATATATGATATACCTCTGGGACCCATCCCTCCCTTTTTTCATTGTGATGTGCTCAGTAAGGAAACTATGAATTATATTTCTGAAGAAATTAGGAGCATCTTCCAAGAAAATGTTCTGTAAAAATCCAGTTGTATGTAGCATTATTAAAAATCACAATTCTGCTTTGCTGTCCCAAGACCAAGACCAGTTCATTGGACAGTGCTTCAGAGAGGTGATGCCTGTATGAGAGATGTCACCTTCAGGAACTATTGGCCATATGAGCAAGGGTAGAGATCTGTTCCTTGCATGTGCCCAGGTACACACAGATGAGTCTGTCTATCTGTTCTAAGTGGAATCCTTCAGAGTGTCAAGCTTTGTTTTTCCTAAAGATACCAGGATGGTGTCTGCTTTATATATAGTTCGCAATTTGTTTTGACTGTTACTTCAAATTTTTCTTTATTATAGTAGAAATCTGATAGTAATTTTTTAAATCACTTTTCAGACATAAGAAATAACATTTCATTTTTATCTCATGATACGTTTACACCAGAGAATGTTAGATTTGGTACTTTCAGCCTGCAAAGTACTCATAGAGAAAGTTAAGGCAGACTTTGTTTCCTGGTCACACATACACAAGACTTAACACATACTTTAGATAAAGATAATAAAAACCATGTAATATGTAATATGTTATTAACCAAAAACAAAAAAAACCCATCTTCTGTCATTGGGGGGTTTTCAGCAGCCAGCAGAATTTGCAAGACGCCAGCACAGATACAGAATTGCTGCAGGACACTATTGATTTTGCTTTCTCTCATCAATTGCTAATTAATTTTGCTGCAGTTTATGAAACACTTAAATTGTTCTAGCTCTTGTTTTTTATAGTAGATGAGAATCTCTAGTTCATCTGAATTAAACTATTACAGCATTGTGAGATGGAGCCAGAAATTAAATCTGGCTTGCATGCTCAAGTATTGGAAGTCATGCTTTTTGGAAAGCAGCCCATAATAACTTAAAGCTTATAGAATTTAACTCCTTGCTATTCCTTGGATGCTCCAAGTGCTCCACTGGATGTCGTGGCCCAGATTCATTAATGAAGTTCTGCCAAAGACCTTCTGTCTAGTACTCCCAACTGGCTGCCTCTGTTTCACAAGTGTTTTTTCCAGTACAACACAGTGAATGCCAGGTTTTACAGATTTTAAGATTTTAAACAGGATGAGTCCAGTCTCACTATGCTGCCTCTGAGAAAATAGTGAAAATAAACTGAATGGATACTTTCTAAAGTACAAATAACTACTTTAAGTAATAATGTTTTTTAACGTGCATGTTTTAAAGACTAATTAG
Organism: Monarcha castaneiventris obscurior; assembly: GCA_026261815.1. Lineage (NCBI taxonomy): Eukaryota > Metazoa > Chordata > Aves > Passeriformes > Monarchidae > Monarcha > Monarcha castaneiventris. Next base: position 21,314,122 of record JAMPIT010000886.1, read on the forward strand.
CCACGCTGTCTTCTCCTCTTACTTTATCTGGCCAATGGCACATGAATGCATGAAGGAGACAGCTTTACTTCTCACTGTGCTGCTTCTTCTAATTTTATTTTTGAAGATGTTCAAAGAGAAAAAAGTAGCCAAACTTCCATTCCATTTTTGAACAGGACTGTTAAAAACTGTTGTTAAAAACCTATTCTCTGCAAAATCTAGAAGGTTTTTTTTGTACAGGAGAGAGCTGGAGCAAATCGAGTTTTGAAAAAGTATAATTTTTTTCCTTTGAAAACAGGCAATGCATCTTCTTTCTTTAGGAAAATACTGTAAAGCTGCCTTTCATTTTGGTAACATATATTAGACACCTAAGAAAGGCACTGTAACAATGTAGATTTAGAACATTAATTTTTAACGTAATGAAGTTAAAACATTTTCTAGTGTTCCAGTCACAGATGGGATACAAGACTAGTTTGAAGGCTTTTGTATTACTCGGGCTTTTCCTGGGAGGACATGTAACTAAATGAACAGCTACCATAACTTCCAACTGCCACTGTGGATTCTCAGTGCATACCCTTTTTACCAAGTCCATGATAATTACAGCAGAAGGTCATTCTATACTCAAAATTGTAAAATAACTATGCAGTAAGACTATGGGTAAATCTGTTGAAAAAACAAAAGAAATCAGGTGATGATTGGCTAACAGGGACTATGGACTTGTGCCATGGTCCACACATAGATGACATGACAGTCATGACTGGCCAGCTGGTCCATAGAAGACCTTAAAATTAAACTGAATTCATTTCCCACTTTACTAGCCTAGATGTGCTAGTGTTTCCCTCATATGAGCTTTAAACTTCTATTAAAACTTTTAGTGTTTCATAGTAACCAGAGGAAACTGTAGCAACCATTGACCTGTAGACAGGGTAGATGAGGTCTTTCAGAGTTCATGCTGCTGTTTCCTGCAATCTTGGAACTGTGGGTGGTACAAAAAATAGCTGTGGAAGAATACTGAAGCATTGCATTCTCTGTTGAAGTCAAATAGCAATTATCACTGGCTGTCTAAAGACATGAGTGGGAAAATAAATGTGAAGTTACCTAAATGAAAAATTCAGTAAATTGAAAGAAAAGTGTAAGGGTTCAGTACTTAAAGCTACTTGGATGCCTGGTAATACTGATGGTCATCAAGAGTAGTTTCAAAAGTAGTTAACATCTTACATGCCAGTGTCTTTTATAAAAGCCCTAGAGTATGTCCAGTGTTACAAGGATGAATAAATAAATTTGTCCTTCTCTTTAATTTCAGCCCTTCTCTTTTCCTGTCTTCCCAAGCCTGCTCCTTTCTTATCCTGCTCTGCAGTTCGATGAGTCAGAAACCACAGCACATTTAGATGTATCCCCTGAAATGCTTTCCTGTAGAAGTATTTGTTACATTGAAATGAGACTAGTAGCTTTCATGCTGTTGAGAAATACAAGTTTGGGGAGCACATACTGGGATTTTTCCAGAAAAGCACAGTAAGGTATGCTCCTCTTAGTGATAATCTAACAGTTGTGTACTTTATGGGTGAGGATTTGTACAACCACTAAAGGGCAGTGCATGCCACCTTATGATTTCTGCAGCTGTTGAACTGTCTGTCCTTGCTGTTAAGCAGATGGAGATAGAGCCCATTGCTGGGCCTTCTTTTTTTGAGAGATTTGTGAGGTTGATGCAGTTTTCAGTGCATAAGATTAAGGGTCTACTGTTCTGAGCAGGACATGAAGAAAAAAATTCTTACCCTCTTGTTCCTATTCAGAGGCCAACTGCCTTGTGCCTGTAGTAAGTAAAAGAGCTGATTGTTTGTGAAAAAAAAATTTTGTTGGCCAAAAAATTTACTTATGTTGTAAGAGGAATCCTAATTTCAGTACTGGTACTGAAACAGAAATACTGTGCAGATCTAAAGGTCTCATTATGCTAAACACAATGTGTGGTATTTACTGTGCTGTTGAAACTCTTAGCTTCAGTGATGTGTAAATATGATCAGGTTTTGGATGAAGCAAGTAAACAAACATAATAAATGAAGATATTTGAAATCATGTTTCTTGTTTATGTATTCTGACAAGTATACTTTAATTATTGATCAAGATGGCAATATAGTAAATATGCAGTTGGTTACATTAAAAATTTAGCGTTTTTCAACATTTAGCTGGCAGTATCCATAAAATATTCTTAGTGTTATGATTCTTTTACCAGTATATTGCTCCAGTTGTACAATGTTGGTGTCTTTTTAAGAATAGCTATCACCTTACAGTATACAGTATACATGAAAATATTGTCTTAGAAGGACAACACTACTCTGAATCATTGCACTGTTATGTGTGACAAGTATTGACCAAGTGCATGATATAAGAAAGTGGAATATCAGAGCTGTGCTCAGTGGTTGTTGGGTTAGTAGTTTGTTTGGCCTTCTGGGTTGCTTTTCTTTTAGTTTTCGTGGTATATCAAATTTGGCGCTCCATTGATAAGCTAGGATAAACTAGGGAAGTTGTTACTCTAGTGACAAATGGGAAATATTTTTTCCTTCTATACACAGTAAGGAAATAAAATTCTATTAACAATTTAAACAAGAACTTTTTCTTCTGTGCAGTTGGTCACAATCTGAAGGATAGCTTTTACTTTGGTGTCATCATGTTTTCAACCAAATTCTAATGGCAGAAAAAAATGGAAAAGACTTTTCTGAGTTTGGCTATGACAGGAATGCAATTGTGAAATAGGTACTTAAGTATTTTCAGGGAGGATATTGTTGAGGGGCACGTTCAGTGCAGTGGCTCAGGGTGCAGCTGCAGTGGGAGCTGCAGGTTGAGCTCTGGGTGGGAGCCTGATCAAGAGGCCGTGGGCTGCCAACACTTTGCACAAGGAAGGGCTCAGGGAGCTGTGTCTGAGCCAGGGGAGCGGTCACTCAGGGACCCCAGACTTCCCCATGGTTGGACTGTGAAGGTATAAAAGCCCAAGGGTTCCTTTGTCATTGGTTCTTGCTTGGAGGCACCAGCTCAAATTGTTACTGTGTTATTTAGTTATTGCACCAAGATTCAACCATTTGGAGGGTTTGGTCATCTGAGGCTCTGCTGTGGGAAGCCTGGAAATTGAGCTGGTGAGGAGACCTTGTCTGCCCATGGGTATGAGCTGTGAAGGGCCTTCGGTGCCAGCATGGGTGGTGCAGATGTGACTGCCAGAGTGGCTCCTGGATGGTCGGACAGGGAAGTTTCCTTAACAAGATGCAGTCCAATGGCTGCCAGCCTCTCAGTCTCGGATCTGATTGCTTACTAGGTTTTCATAAAGCATTGCCATGTTATGGAGCCCCATGGCATCCAGACTGATGAAATATTGTACTTGGCTCAAGATTTTAATTTAGTTTGTCTTTTATAAGAAGGGTAGCATTTGAACTAAGTGGTGATAATGTGTTCCTTTTCCAGCAAATAGGTATTCCAGGAATCTCGTTCTGTGTAGGGAAGAGTAAATGAGCGAAGGAAGCAAAAGCTTTGTGCATTCTGTACAGCTCTGCTTAAAAGAAACAGAGGTTTGTGAAAAAGCATCAACTCCAGTACCTGGTCTGCTTCTGTTAAAGCTAGTTATTTTTATTGAATTACTTGGAATAAACTAAAGACATGGCAAAGCAGTAAAGACAGGCTATTTCATTTTTTATATTAATATGCCAAGGGTTTTTTTTATTGGTGGATCGAGCGGCTGTGTTTTGTTTTCTCTTTATAAAAAATTTTCTGAATTCTTGAAAACAGTATGAAAATCTACCATTAGTGCTTACTGTTGAAGCTCTGAAATGGTGGTAAGTATTTAAAAAAATAAAAATCTGGGATCATCATAGTAAGGAAACAAGGCTTTGAGGCTTAGTTCAGTATTCTACTGGCAGGTGGCTGTTTGTTGTACTCTCTATTCAGATGGTTTCCAGACCAGATTTTTGTGAGAGAAATGTCCGCAAGATAGCACTGTAGAGGTGACTTTGTCTTCGGAAAATTAATTGCTGGATTTGATCAAATTCATATCTCTCAGTCTTTACTACTTAAAAAAATATTTTAGGAGCACATTAAGATAAAGCGTGGTCCTCACATGTTTGTCATCCTATGGAGAATTGAATGCAAGTCAGAGTTACTGCATGCCTTCCTTTCAAGTCCTCTGCTTAACATTTCCTGGAAAGATTATTATTTTTGCTTAAAGAAGACATCCAGCACTGACAAATTTTGACCCAAGTGGGAAGTTTTACAAAACCATACACGACTGAGAACACACTTATAATTGGAAGTATGTAACCATTTAAATAGTTGTGTGACACTGAAGGGAAATCCCTGAGACAGGAAATTAAGTTCCCAGTTAGGTGTCAGATGGTTTGTTTTTCCTGGGGGCATTTTGCAGTTGTGAATTGAGGTCTTGTACCATCTCACCTTTTGTCATTTGGGGATATTTTTGGGGGAATTGATTTGGGGGAATTGGGGTGAGGGGGTTTTGCCACTATTCCAGTAGGTGAAGATATTTAGTAAATGTCTATCAGAAGCAACACTTCTTTGTCTGAAGAGATTAGACCTGACACATGCAGTTGCCACAAAGGCTCCATGTCCTATCCCTGTTGATAGATACAGATTTGGTGACTGCAATGTCTAAATGCAGTTTGCAGAGCTGCAGCTGTGGGTTTGGTCCATGTCTTTGTAGGGAAGCTGGTAGCCCAGCAGAGTGAGCTGTTAGTGGAAGGTGCCACGCTCTGGTCTGGCCTGCCCTGGCACAAGGTTCCTGGGGCTGAGCACTGAGCAGGCCAGGCCCCAGCACAGGGCGCTGCTGCCAGCCTGGGCTCTGCTGGGCTGTGGCTGCTGCAGGAGACGGGAGCACCCCGAGAGCTCGGCATCGCGGGCTCGGGCTGGGGAGGGGCCTGCATTTCACTGCTGAATGAAATGCCTGAGTGGCACCAGCTCCAGCACATGGCTCTCTGTGGTGTCCATAGTGCTGTGAGCTTCCACTCCTCAGTGGACTGGCATCAATCTGCAAGGACTTAGGTGAGTCCTAATCTGCCTAGAGTGAGGTGGAAGAGTTCTAGTAAAACAGCAGGCGTTTCAGTTCCACGCCGTGCGTCTTTCCCTCCATGGACAGTCAGAGGTTTTACACTGGTATAAGCATGGGAAGAGGCATGTTTTACACATCCATTTGGCAAAATAGCCAAAAAAGTCTATACAGAAAAGCTTTCAATATTTAGAAAACGCTTTTAAAGTGTATTTGTGTATGTTTATATTTAAAAAATTTGAGTTGCAGGGATATGCTACTACTGAATGGTGTATGGCCTTTTAAAGAAAGAAAAGAAAAAATCACTGCCAACTGCTGAACAGCTAATTCACTCAATATAAAACAAAGATGCATTTCTGTAGGGCTAACGACATGCATCACATCTCCTTGACAACTGCTCTAATTACCTCAGCTTGGATGATCAATATTTGATCTTTTTCCCACCATACAAACATGTCACTTTAACTGCATAGCTTTCTCTTAGCTTTTTGATAATTTGCAGCCAAGTGAAAATGGTCCTTTCTATTTGTTCTCCCTGGCTTGAGGCCAAGGGTTCTCTCAATAGTATAATGCAGTTCATTGATATGAATTTGTTGATCTCCTGGGTAGTTTTTCACAAATTTAGGGCAATTAAAAATCTTTGGAAAGCATTTCAGTTGAAGTCAATAATTTTGCTTTTAGAAATTACTTTGTTTTATGATCATTTTTCCTTCATCTGTTCATAAAACAACTTCAGAAAAAAAAAAAGACAAAACACCATTTTACCGAGTAGCTTATAGAAAAAACCACAGCTTTCAAACCTAGAATTAAGCAATAATTTAAAGTACTTTAATTGAAATGTTTAATTTGTAAGAGTAAGAATTTTTAAATTCTATTTTGGACTCCGAAAAGTTACTCTTTAAGGGAAGTCACAGCTGAAGTACAGCGTTATCTCCCAAATAATTTGTTTAAGGTATGTGAACCAGACTTTTGAAGATGGACCAAGTAGGATTCCTCTCAGTGAATGTTAAGTAAGTTGCTGGAGTTTGTGGAAGTGTTAGTATGGAGGAAATGGTACTCTACAGTCCAAAAAAAGCTTTGTGACTTGTTCAATGTGGCCAGTCAGAAGTAAGGAGCACACAAAATTTAGGCCATTTAATTAGTTATAAAGTGAATTAAAATGAAAGTGATTTTATCAGGACAAATAATTTTTTGATATGTGGTATATTTACTCATTTTGTTTCCTTTTTTCCCATGCTCTCATGAGGGGGAATCTCTGTTGCTGCAAAATACTGATTACCTCGGGTGGACAGTGTGAGATTTTTTTGCTTTCTGGAGTTGTATAGTCATATTTATGCCATCTTTAGGAATTACCACTGAGCTCTTGGTGTTTTATGGAAGAGTTTAAATACTTTGTTTAGTGCATGCTGTGTTTATTAAATAGTTGTGCTGTGTAGAATTATAATCTGTTCATGAAATAAAAGACTGCTACGCCCAAGGATACATTAAAATCTTTCCTACTGCTCATATCAGCAAAACGAATTCCATCATAGTAGACTAGGGCAAAAATCCATCTAGCCAAATACTCTGTATCTGATAGTGGTCAGATATTCCTGAAATATTTAATGAAATGAGGGGGGAAATGTGTCTGTCTTCTGGTATCCTGATGTCTTGTGGCTGTCAGCAGTAACGGACTTCATTGATCTGAAGTTGAATCTCCTCACGTAAGAGCATCAAGTTCCCATCATAATAGTGAACAATTAATTCATTTGTTTAAAGAAATTTTTCATTTGACATAATGGAGTTTTGTACTGATTTTTAAAAATATATTCACACTGTCAAATTTTTGCTTCTGTGAAGCATAGCATTTTAATAGAAATCCTGAGAATTTTGGTAGAGATTGCTGCTATTCAAGAGCTACTAAATCAGTAATTTGGAACAGAGTACAGGAGTAAATCATTCAGGACCTACACCAGACAAGCTGAGTGTTAATAAGATGACACAATTTCACTGAGTGTAGAATCATCTCCTTGAAGGCAAAAAATAATTTCCCATGAAATACCTTCTTTACTTAGGCTAATTAGATTCACATTTGAAAAATCTTCACATTAAGCAATGGCCTAATTATTTAGCCAACTAAATATATTGCTTAACTAAAGAGACAGTCAAAAGAGGAATTACATCCTGTTATTTGTATGAGGTACATTTTTTTAACTACTACAGGAATTTGGGTTCAGCTTTATTACCACAATTATTCCTGTGAGAAAGTCCAATTCTAGAAGACGTGTAATCCTCGGGGAGGAGGAGGATGTTGAGAGCGGGGATATTAGAATGAAAAAGTAGATAGAAAAATGTAAGGGCTAAACCATTAAACTCAGTGTATCCTTACAGTGTGTTCCTATATTGTCAAAGCACCATTTTCCATTACAGGATACATGACATTGAACTCTGGAGGTTGCTTTCCTTATTGCTTTTTAACTTATACCTTTGCTACTTCTGCACCAGATGGGTCACTTTGTCCTTTCTTTTTGTTGTAGTTACAGAAAACAAAAGGCGTTGTTGTGGTATGTTTGTCAAGTATGTTTAGATAAGTGATAGGTAATTTTATCATAATGAATCTACTTAAAATCCCAATCTCTTCAGAAAGTAAAATATCTTCAGGAGCCATTTCAGTATAAGCATTGTATGCAAAATGGTGGAATCATTTTCATGCACCTTATAAGAGTTTGTTAATTAAAAGTAAATAGGGCTCTTAAGTGGAAAATGAAATTATCCCATTGCTTGAAATACCTTGATGCAGTTTTTATTACAGGTTGCATATGGTATCTGTTAGGAATTTGAGCATGGTTGGTTGTTGAATTATTGTGTGGATTAGCTGTAGTATTTGAAGGTTCTCGACTTTAAAAGCATGTGTCTGTTTTAAATCCTACATAAATTCCTCACAGTTTTTTAGAACAGTCTGTAACTCTAACCAGGGCATTTTTAACACCACAGCTTCAAACAACAGCAGGAGCAAATCTAAAACATTGCTCTGAGTGGTTTCATAACATCATTAAAAGATTTCCATTTAATTAGATAAATTCCCCTTTTCTTTAACTTTTCAACCTTTCTCTCCTAAGTCCTACAAGGCAAAGGGTGAAAAGACTAAGTGAATTGAATTAAATATTAAAACATTAAAATTGGCAGTTTAGAGCTCATAAGGAAAAGACAGGGGAAAAAAAGAACTCATGAAAAACATATATTTCATGCATATTTTAGATTTTATTTTAAGACCTTTCCAAAACTATTATGGATATTCTTAGTAAAGAAATATTATAGGCTGTGTTGTCTCCCAGGGCAGCTAAAGTTTCCAAAAGGAAGTTCAATCTGTAATACATCTTTCACATGTTATTTTAATAAAAAAGCAAATATAATTTCTGTGTTTCCACTGCGAAATGAAGACTCATTGTTTGGTCATGTTTCCCTTCACCAGCAAATACATTTAGAAAGAATAAAGTAAATTTTATTTTAAGTTACACTGTTGTGAAACATTATGTGCATGTTGCAGTAAAATTGATTTGAGGTTGAATGTGAAAATAGCTTAACTGGTGTCTCCCAGTTTGTGTCTCTATGTGTCCAGGGGTTTTTTTACATTCATAGATTCACTAACATGTATTTCCGTGTTTGCAACTTTTGATGGTATTAAGTTCTTTTGTTTCTCCTCACTTGAGTGGAGAAACTTTATTGGTATTCAAGTGCTGTGATTTACAGAAGTGTAAACAAAAGAGAAATTACATTTACTTAGTGTGCTGTTTCCATTTCTCCAGAGCGACTCGTAATTTGTATAACGAAAGCCAAGAGAAGCTGTTCACTGCATATAAGCATTGATCTGCATTGTAAAACCAGTAGGTCCTTCACTATTGTGGGTCATTAGTCTGAAATGTGCTGAAGGAATCATAGCAAGTCTTTGTCTTTCTAATGTGTCTTACTAATTTGTCTCTACTAACACGTTGTCCCTGGTATTGGTAGGAAATGGATTTTCCACCAGTATTGTTACCACATCCAAACCCTTTGATGCCTTGTGAGAAACATGGTGTCATAGGCACCATGTGTTTGTCCAGGTTTTGAGACACAGTGAGCACTGACTTTTTATAAGAACATGAATTTGGTTCACACCATTTGAATGATGAAATCTGTTTGTTACAATGTCATAGAAAAGTGGTGTTACAACTAGGTTTCTTGAGAAAATGGCAGTACTGTGTAGATAGACCTTATGTAGGTATTGTAGGCTGAAACTAGAATATGTTCTCTGCTCCTGTATGTTGGCTAAAAGGGGAAAAAGGTAGCTACCAACTAGTTTATATAAGCATTTATATAAAATGTCTGTGCAGAATTCTTACAGTGATGTCCAGGTGCCTGTCTTAACTAGTTTATTCCTTTCAATAAACAATCAGCATCACAGGGATGCATTCTGCTGAAGTTATGTCCATGCCTTTTTTACTTCTCCACAAGGATCATGTGCCCATCAGCAGATTGTGTGGTTAGAGGTGCTGTCTAAGGTGATGCCTTCTACACTGAGGACTTCACTGGAAAACCTCTGTCAGTCTTTAGGAAGAGTAAGACTGAAGCAATGGATTGATGTGGGTGTAGCAGAGTTTACTCAGCGCTGTGGTACAGCCAAGAGGGGATTTTGTTTGCCCAAGTTGCATCACTGGTAATTGAGCTCTTTGTGAGTCCGTCCTGTCAGAGAGCCTTGGGTAATGAAGCTTCAGTGCAGAAATGGACATCACTTCCCAATGTGCCTGGCCCAAACTCCTGACGCATGTTCCACATGCAAAATCAGAAATGGGCTTTTGAAGTGATGGCAATTAAGGCCATCTTGAGGTAAATGATCCTCTTTGTTATTCCGGCTGTAACCAGTGAAAGGGTTATGGGACAGCTCCCATGTGGATGGGTAAATGTTTCTCATATTCGTTCAGGTGTATTGCTGCTTTGCTTATCCATACTGACAATATGTTCTTGTCCTCCAAAAATGTTTTTCTTGTACTGTGCACAGACTTGGTGCCTGTGACTGAGCAAGTCCTGCACGTTTGTGGTGCCTGTGGTGCTTAGAAGCACCAGTAATTCTGGTCATGGTCTCGAGTTGCCTGTTACCTGTTCATGCCAGAGCATTATTTCTTTTTCCTTTCCACACATCTAACCGTGTAAGATTTTAAAGGATGGCTTGTGCCATTTTGTGTCAAAGAATCTTGGTTTCTGAGTTCAGTTCAGGGAGGCCTTAGTTGCCATGACTTACGGAGGAAATAGAAGAACAGTACAATGAACAATTGATACTGAATTATTTGACTGAATCCCAAATTTAAAAATGTAAATAGCAGCAACCTGTTTGGTAAGCCCAGGTTTACCAAGTCTGTGGGAGCTTGACAGTCAAGGACTGCCATTTCTCCTTCTTACAACAGCATAAAAGTGAATTGATTCCCTTTGGGGGTTGTATATGGTGCAGTTTTATATACTGATCAGTGTTTTTCAATGCTTTTAAGGCTTTTAGACCAGGTGTTATCTGAGGACTCAGCTTCTCTGGTCCTTTGTGAGCTGGTAAGAGTGCTAGGGTATTACTGAGTGATTGACAGGGCATATTTGTGTTTTTGGCATCTACTTCTTACATAATGCAAAAAAGGGAAGGAGAGGAAATACAGAAAAATACATTTATCAGTTTTTTAGTTCCATATATTACTTCTAAATCTCCTTGATTTTTTTCCCCCAATACCATCCTAGAAACTGCAGCCTGTTTATGATGAAATTGAGGTAACTTTTCTGAAAACTCTGTCTGGAATTAATTTTTATTTGGCTTTTATTTTTTGGTCACTGCATAATTTGCCATAATCTAACAATTCTTACTTTACTTATATTACCTTTTAAAAGTTGGGTTTTTTTTAAGATTGCACTTACATGTTGTTTGTTGGGGATAAAACCTGACATCTCTGGTAACTTCTCAGAGAGTCTCAAAGCACTTTCTAGATGATGTAATTGATACATCATATAAAGAATCTAAAAGAATGAAGCTGCTCAATAACTCACAATGGCACTATGTGATAGTTTAGAACAGGAAGTGTGGAATAACTATGTGCAGCTGGATCTACAGGATGAAATTAAATAGACAGGAAATACTTAACCAAGCTGGAATTTAACCACATCCAAAGTGGAATTTGATGTGGAAACTAGCACCTTTAATTATATGATTTTTTTTTTTCCAAAGCAACGCTTATGACTATATGTGATCACAGTCCTTATTTTCTTCTGTTGACGCTGAAATTCATTGATTGAACTAAATTTTACTGCTGTTGTGATAATGTCAGTATCCTAACTCTCTTTGGTGTAACTCCCTCTGCTGTGCAGTATTTAATTATTGAATAGAAATGCTTTTATGGTTTTCCAGGACTAAATCAATAATGAGTGATTTTATTTTTGCTGTTTAACAAAAGAACTGCAGTTATACCTCACTCCATTTCTTCTGTTGTTTTACTACGGTTGTGGTCAGTATTACATGAGTTGCGTGGAGTAAAACACACTCAAAACCCTGCTCTCTTTGCTCTCTGTCTCTGGAACTTTGTCTAAAAACTTTAACAGAAACTTACTCTTTTTTCATCTATTGTTGTAGTGCCTTGGAGCCCAATGACAGATCCAAGCCCTGCTGGGGTGCTGCTCAAAGAAATATTTCCTGTTGCAGAGTATGCAGTAGGGAAAGCACATAAAAATAAGAACATAGCGATGATGTTGGTCTAAGTATTCCAGAATTCCCAGAATCTCCAGCGCTAAAAGTTTTATAGTGGGCCTGGAAAAGGAGAGGCTTATGGGAAGCTGTCCACCTGCTTGAGGGACAGAATGGGATAAAAGCAGGTAGCTAATTGTTTCAAAAATGAAGTAGCAAGCAGTGAATGCTCACAGACAGTCTGGTTTAAGATGGGTATCAAAGCCTGGAAGAGGAGCCAGGTCCCGAGTACTCGATTCAGGGAGGTGATGAATGGAAAATGATTTGTATTTCTTTTACAAATGCAGTTGGAATAAGGTGAATGTCTGCTCCATTGAAGCTGTGTGACTAATAAGTAAAGGAAATTCTATGCAGAAACTACTAGAAGAATTCAAGTGACAACATAAAAAAATACTTGAGAATGTGGTTTGAAAATAGGGATCTCAGCTTGGACAGAATATAAGGCAGGACTAAAACAGAGAGAGGAGAAGAAACAGAGGTCCTTCCACCATCAGCTTAAATGTGTTTGGCAATGATTACCTAAAAATAGGCTGGAGCCAGAGGTAGTGTGAGGATATGTTAAACCCACCTGTAGAAGCATGTTCAGTACTATCGAAGGGGATATTTCAAAAGAGGTTCTGAGGGAGTTGTTAGGTAAGAGCATCAAAAAGGGAAAAGTTAGCAAAGGCAAGAGAAAAAAGAACACTTCAGAAAGAGGAATTTACATCAAAATTTACTATAGCATAAAAGGAGTGGAAAGTGAATTTGGGTTGACTGTATTATAGAAAAACAGTGCAATAGCCAGAAAGATGGGAGAAGGGAACTTGGAAGTCAAGGGCCATTACTGGTGGATGAAAGGGCAAGATGATGTAATAAATAACCTGTTGTTTTTATCCTCTAGCTCTAATCTTTGAGAATTCTAGCATAAATTATTGAATGTGCTACTCGAAAATTAGTTATCTTTATTACAAATTCTTTCCTGTTGTCTTGTCTTCTATACCTGTCCTTTCCTATTCCTTGTTAAAACAGTTGGCAAATCTTTAGCTTGCTAAGTTGCACATTATATCACTGGTACATTGAGGCACATGTATCAGCACAGTTCATAAATGGAAGCAGCTGCTTTCCTCTGCACTTATGAGAATGTACAAACACACAACCAAGATCTTCAAATCCTCTGTATGCTTTGGATACAGTTCCTATCCTGAAAAGCCATGCTGTGATTTCAATTAGTGCAGATGTGCACCAAGCCACCTTATTGGCTCAGGAAAAAATTCTTTTGTTTCAACACTTGAACTGCTAGATCTGGTTAATGTTACCAAATGAAAAAAAAAAAAAAATAACATCACACCTACGGTATTAGTCTTATACTCCAGTATCTGAAAAAACCCTGGCAGACAAAAAAATGTTGTCATCTCATAGGGAAAAGCTGAATTCATACACAGGAACTGCAGGATTACTTCGACATTTTACTAGTCCCCTGTAACACCAGCAAGTCCCATAAATGCCTAATGGAAAAACAGCAGAAAATGAGATCTGCAGCAGCCTTTAGAGATCAAATTTATGTTGCTGAACACTTTTTTCAGGTCAGGTTTAAAGGTCAAAAGAAAGTGGATAGATTAAATTTACTGATTTTGCCAACTTTAAAGGCCCCTTTTAGAGGTTTTCTCTTTCTACAGGAAGCCCCAATACACGTTTTGGATAGTTTTCTGCAAGAACTGAAATGTATAGAATCTTTATTGTATTTTTCTCAGGTGAGAAAGACACTCATATAACAATACTTAGTTATCCCTGCTGTGCTCTTGAGCAATATCTGCTTTAGATCCAAGGTCTCTTATCATCCTGGAGTAATTAATATTTCCATTAATAAAGCTTTTAGTTTATATTAATTTCATACACAGACTAAGACTCATCTATCACAAGGCCAGTTGTGACACCACAGTGACAAAAATGGTAACCCCAATTCATTTTCACACTTGTGTTAAAATTTATCTCCCTGTTTTTTACACAATATTAATCTCTTCTTTGTCCCAAAGAGAAAAGTATCTTCCTGTGGGCATTACTAACTTTTACACTCTGTGCTCCTTTAAATGCGAATAGAGTAGAACTTACCACCGTCAGCGGAGAAGAAGGAAAGTGGAATACAAAATCTTACCACAAGGGACTTTCTCAATCATCAGTCTCTGCAAATACTAGTTGCAAAATGAATGACTGGAAGTGGGAGGATGACTGTGGACAGTATCTTCAGAATCCTAAGTAATGTGGGCTTAATGCCAAAAATGTCATTTTTAGAAACAAAACACACGCTTTTCTATAGGGTAGTAATACTAGAGAAAGACAAGTTGAATTAAAAGCTTAGTTTCTGTACATGAAACAGTGCAGAACAAGCAGCATATTTGTATATCTGTATTTGGGGAGGGCAGAGGAAGGAGGGGAATTTATTTATATGGAATTATTTCATCAGTCTTTAAATGTATGGGTAATTCAGTGCAAGATTTTACAATATTTGCTCAATATCAAGTCTAAATATTTCCCAATTCAAAAAATTTTGACCTGGCCTCCTCAGTGTTCCCTCCTAGGAAAATCTTGAATATGCAGCAAATGCAGTTGTTCTCCAGTGTATATGACTACTTGTAAATTATCGTGCTTAAATTGTAGTAAATATTCACTCTAAAAGCCTTTTCAAAATTACTTTGAATTGCTACTGTATTTGACTTTTGAGTGGATACTTTTATAATATGTGGTGATTTTTTGGACATGAGGTTTTCAGAGTAGTTCACAATTTTATTAGTGTCAAATTGAGCAAAGACCATGGACAGCCGTGTTGGCTTTCAACTGTGTGAATTTCCTGTGTAGTCATTAACATGAGGTGTGTCTTTGGGACGGGGGAATTGAGTGATAGCTGTAATTATAGATTTAGCAGTATCTCCGTAGTGAAATACTTTATTAGCCACTCATTAAGGAAAAGCTTTCAATATTAAGCTTTCTACACTAAAGAATGTTATTCTCCAGTTTAGTTCTTGAGCAAAGCTTCTGCTAGGATTTGAAGAGCTAGCTGTGCTGAGATCTTTGTGGCTTGCATGTAGTCCTATGGGATGTGTTGTAGCTTGAACTCCACGATTTATTAAGATTTTCAAATTTAGCCAAATTCAACATCATAATTCCAGTTTCAGGGCTAACTGAAAAATTTACTGAGATGGGAGTTCAAATATCCAAGCAGTCTTAGAAAAATACAGTTGTTTTTCACAAACACGGAAGACTGCCTGGCCAGATATGGACCTTGCTGAACTAAAATGGAATAAAGCTTAACACTTGGGTTTCAGCTTAGAAGCAACTTGTAACAAATGTGCACAAACTCAGGGTAATTCTGAAAATTCTCCTTTTGGAATAGAGCTGATGGGACAAATTTTAATAAAATTGGATACATCTGCAGTGGTATCATATATCAACCAAGAGGCAGACAAAAGAAGTAGGAATTTATTGGAGGAATCCATCTGACTTTTCTTGTGGGCAGAATTACATCTGGCATTTGTGAGGGTGTGCCATTTCCCAGATCTTCACAGTATGTTGGCAGACTTTTTTAGCAGGCTTGGATGCTCATTTGGGAGAGCATGATCTCTGAATAGATGCATAATTCACTGTAGTAAAACCAAGGTACACGTCTCCTTGCAACAGACTCTTTTGCCATAAGAAAAATATCCAAAGGCAAATACAAATTTGTAGCAGGCAGTCAGAAAAGCAGACAAAGTATTACTCTATCAAAATGCCAGACATTCAGAAGATGTTTTATAGAAGTTTCACACATCTCCTGGTCATCTGTATCCTCAGGATAGAATCCCCATAGAATGATTATGGTGTTAATTGTGGAAAATTGGTAATCATCAGTGGTGTTAAATATCTGAATTCTAAAATGTATCATAGAGTCTTGAAATTGTAGAATATTTTCCATGGACTGTTATTAGCAGTGAATATTCTGAAGCTCCTTTACTCCAAGATTAGAGTTGCCAGGGATATGGCAAGGTACATGAGATGTAAGCAATTGTTGTGGAGAGCAAATTGCTAGAAAAGCAAGTTCACAGGAAGACTTCTGCAACTCCTGTGTGTATGGATGCAGTTTTTCAGGAGTAAATAGGGTCAGAAGACACTTCAGAGACTGTTTATTACACATATACAGAAGTACTGCTGTGCTGCAAACCATTCTCTGAAGTGTGCTTTTTCAGCAGCCTGGAGCATACCTGTGGTATTATTACTCAGAGGTTATGGATGTGCATTAGACTTAGACTTGAGTGCTGTTGGATTTACAAAGTTAAGTGCACAAGCTTCACAGGCCTGAGGCTCTCCTTCAAGGGGAACTCATGTAATTTCTCTGCTTCTAGACAAGGCCACGCCTGCAGTTTCTAACAGTAATTACCTCTGGCTAAACCTAACAGGTGATATAAGCATATTCTATGATTGATGTGCATCAGTTGTAAGCTGGTAAGGTGTGGATGAAGCCAGCTCTTAAGTGGTTCTAGTTCACACTGGATAAAATCAGTTGAGTGCTGTCAGTAGAAGGTCTGTCTTTGTTGGGTATTAAGTGTCTAACGTGCTCATTTGGTGAAGCTAGAGCCTCAGACCTTAGCTAAATCATTATATCCAAAAAAAGATTTTTCTGTTGGAGCAGTTTGGTCTGTTTTGGTGCCTGGAAGGGAAACTTCCCATCTGACTGTGTATCAAGAAAGTCAGTTTCTAAACTCAAGTTCATAAACATAAAATCCAGACCAGTTTTGCCGTTGGTACAGTGGTGCTCATTTGTAAAAGCTAAAGTAAAGCCTGTGCCAGCATGGAATTTATTCTCCTCTTTGCATTTCAGTTTGTGCCCCTGGTGACTGATTTGAAAAATTACTTTTTTTAAAGTAGCATCCATGAAGAATAGGTATATGGATCAGCACAGTGAGGATCAAGTTTACCTGCACGGGAGCCACTATCCTATGATTTTTCAACAAGTGCCATTTACAACTGTTATGAAAATCTGTCAGTGTCTGTGTCTGGTACGGAGCAACTGTGCTGACTGTGCTCAGAGGTGAGGGAGTTTTGCTGCAGAACTGCAGGAAGTGCTCAATGTGCCTGCATGGTTCTTTCACCTGAGTGACAGGTCAGAAAGAATATCTCTAGGCTTCCTGGTGGCTCTTTGGGTATGGAAACAATAAACAAGCAATACATCTGTTTGTGGATCTTCTTTAAATTAGTAATGCTGACATGTAATATTTTATAAACCAGTTATTTCCAGTTAGAAATTTTTTGCTTTGAGTTTCATAAAATAAGATTTCCTTACTACAGAACTACAGAACATAACAGGAAAAGGAGCGAAAGGCAGTTTGTGCTTCACATTAGTACATCTAAAGTGAACAAAGCCATCCATTGTGTTGCTTTTGTGTCACTGTTGTTAGATATTAATTTGATAAGGACAGACTATGTTAAAATGGGGACTGGAAAAAAATGTTGAAACTTTTTTTTTCCCCTTGACTGCTCTATCATACATTATAATGTTTATTGTTGAGATTAAGTACTCTCTATTCAAGCAGTAACAAGTTTCATAGTGGAACAAAAGTAAGCAGCACTCATGAAATTCATTTTAACAAAAAGTATGAACAGAAAGATATGAAAACTATTGATTATGTTGTCTGTGGTGACATACAAACAAAATGATAACTGTTCACATCTATACAAGTGGAAGAATGGCAATGTCAGATTGTGCAGAGATTAACATAAGAATCTGACATCTTTGGTGAAAATTTATAATTACAATTGATGCTTTGGTAGAGATTGGAATGAGGGTGGAATCTTGTCAAATAATTTTTTCTGTTGTTCATGTCATCGCCAACTACTTAACCCTTTAAATATCCATGATTATTGCTATGGATAAAGTGCTATGACTGTTGTAATATGTTTTTCTGTGATTTGTACCAGTTCTGAACATGTGTTTCAGAAGGAAACTTCTTATGCTTAATTTTGTTCTGCAGAAGATGTTTTAAATAGTGTCATATAGATACTGCTCTCCAGGGCAAAGTTTTGTCAGAATAGCTGATTTGCATCTCAGCTGCCTTTACTGAAGAAAATTAGAGCTGTAAATATAAGAAAAGTGAAGAAATATAAAGGATTTATCCATGACTGCTGTGCTCTGGTTTCAAGGTACCATTATCACTTCTGTTTCTTACAATTTATAGAAGTGTTTGATACCACTCTGCCAGCTTTGGTTTCTTACTAGACTCATGACTAGGTTGGACCATAGATGTTGATGAGGAGGTATTGCAGGGACAGGAGTGAAAAGGAAATCCTTGATTTCCATACTTAGCTGTTTTGAAGAGAGAGCAAGCTCCAATAAATACCAAATCATCTGACTTTTCTGTAAATAAAGGCATGTCATTGATACAGATGCGTAAAAATATATCAAAAACTTGAGACAGACACTCTCCATGTTTGCTTTGAAGAATGCATGCTGCATTTTACTTTGACATGGACAAATAATTTTCATTCCCTAAAAGGAAGTTATTCTGTTACACAGTTTCAAAATGTTCTTGTTTGGCTGTTTAAAAACTAGAAATTATGTTTATCTAGCATAAGGACGGGATTTAACCTCTCAGAACTAAGTAGGTGACTTTGAGACATCCCAACTTCATTTTCTTTTAAAAGCAGTGAAACATGAGCTCTAATGCTGATTTTAAAAGGAGTGCTTTTTCATTTGTCTTTGTTATGTGCGTCAAATACGTCAAAGTTATTCAGTGATAGTCTAATCCAGAAATCGTGGTTATAGTGTATAAATTAGCACACAAGTTAACACTGTTAATTACATTATGATGGCTTTAGTATCTGTTTTTCTTATTCTCTATTTTCAAGGGCACAAATTGAATGGGCAAAGATTCAAGTAAAGGGTAAAAAAGAACAGGGAACATTTTTTCATAATTAATATTCTGATTAATATTCTGTAACAGAACTCATTCCTGTTCAAAGGACTGTCTACATATAGGGTTGTAGGCATTATTAAGATCACATTGACTTCATAATTTGGAATTCAGAGATGCTCCATGTGAACAGGAAGGGCTGCAGAAGGATCTCAAACTCTAAGGTGTTCTAATGCATCTACGTGGTTTGTTTGCAAAGTGTATAAATTTTGTGGTGGTTATTTCAGGGTAAAATAGCTAATTTCTGATTCTTAGAGTACTGCCTGGGATGCTCTGCTATGAAGTACATTCTTAGAAGCTGATAGAGCATTGGAGACTGTATGGTTTTTCCACGTATTTTTTGCCCACATTTTTCAGCTACGCACAGATCTAGTATATCATAGGTTTTTACAATAATTCAGGTTGCAATGGACCCCTAGAGGTTTGCTAGAGCAAATTTGAAGTTTACAGTTGCTTTATGTTCAGTCATTTTGAATACTTCCAAGGAAGTTCTAATATGTGATCCCTATCATGAAAATACGTTTTCCATGTGAAATTTCTTTGAATATTCTAAAACTCACATGAGTTTCAAAAGCAGTTTGATTTATATAGTTTTAAATACCATTTTTAAGAACATGAACTCATATAAATCTCTTCTTTTTCCCTATGCACTTCAACATTTCAAAAATAAGCTAGTTGAATTAAACCACACAAACTAATTTGGGCACTAACAAATAGAAGAGACATTGATTCAGGGGGTTAGGCCTGACTTACAAAACTAGAATTGCCATGTTGGAAATATGTCCTTGAATGTAACCTTGTTTCCATAAAGTAAAAGTTTTGGAGACTGAAGTGAGTCCAAAGAAGTTACTTACTTAGCAGTGGTTTTCTTAGTTGCTAGTTGTATTCTGCACTGTTGTTTTTAATCTGTGAATTGATTTGGAACTATAAATTCTCACTTACATGGCAGTTTACAAAATCCATTTTTTGTCATAGATTAAAAAATAGTGCCCATATGTTTCTACCGTTGCAGAAAAAATGTGTAACATTGCACAGTATTTTTAAAATGAGCAGCACTAATCCTACAATGAAAAATTGCATCGCACTGTGTGAATGAGCAGCCTCAGTTTCCCGAGTGCCGCCCTGCCACAGGAGAGCTTTGGTGGAATATCCGAGGTGCACGGTGCTGTAGAGGTACAGCCACAGGAACACTTGGTACTGAGCACACCCCAGCATCCACAGAAGGCACATACCCCAGCGAGCTTGGATACCTGTTCCTGAAGGCTGAGAAGGTTCCTGGGTGCCAAGAGCTGGACCTCCCTAAGCCCCAGAGGATTTTCGGAAGCCTCGTTGTCCCTTCTGGTGGTGCCAAAGAACTGATGCCTTCTCCAGCCACCTAGAAACAGAGACCAGACAAGAGTAAGGGAATAAAGATAGGTATTTATTTGAAGGGCCTTCAAGGTACACCCTGGGGGAGCCGGAGGCTGCTTCCAAAAAATGGACCCCAAGATGGACGACAGGTCACGAGTTCTTCACACCTTTATAGGTTTGGTTCATTTGCATACCACGGTTAATTCTCCAATTAAAGCCCCAGTTTAATGATGTAATTCCCCTCAGCTTGCTCCCCCCTTAGAGCCTTTGATTTACACATTTTGGGCCTAGAAGAGCCTGGGTGCCCTTGAAGGCAAAGCCTGGAGAGGCTTTGTTATGTCTATCTTGCACGAGAGAGCCGGAATTACAGGCTACAAGGAACTTCAGAGTTACACTCTAAGCAGTACAGAATTTGAAAAATAGAAAAGTTAAAACCTAAGGCATCAATACTTCCAAGGAGACTGAAAGGGTGTTGTCACACATTCTTAGGGAACACAAGTATTAGCTCACTAAGTTTCAGGGGCTTCCTGTTCTCAAAATCGTTTGACTTGTAAACTCACTGATACTCTGCATCAAGAAAGGTTAGTTCTCTGTCATAGGCTGACCATCTAAACTGATCATTTATTGCTCTAAAACAGTTTTTTAAAATACTACATTTTTAATTAAATGGGGAAAAGTATTTATTCAGTCATATTAGCTGTATCTGGAGTATGATTTTCTCTTTAGATGGGCAAATAATGTAACAGGAGTGGAGTCAGTTTCAGGTAGAGAAGCATGGAAAATATTCAGCAGAAAATTAATACTTACTTAGAGTATTGAAGCATCTTGAATAGCAGTGCAAAGTGAAGTGCAAAGTAAAAGACTAACACTATTCTCCCTGCTTACAGTAGTGGTCCTGCTATTAAAAGTGGGTTTCTAAGGTATGAGCTCATAAATTCATTAGAAACAGGAACTTAATTTAAGTATTATTTGGCTCTAAAAAGCTAGTAATTAGGGGTATTTCCCCCTCACCCTTGGAATTTGAAGGAAGTACTTATTCAGTACTAATTCAATAATTAATGCAAAACACTCACACAGCTCATTGTATTCAAAGTATTCTACAGGCAGTTATTATTACCCAAATTAATTTAAGTGAAGGTATCTCTGTTTAGAGCTTAGCAACTGTCCACATTTCAACTATATTAATAATTATTAGAATTAGCATAGATCCTGACCCTCATTTATTTGCGTTCAGAAACAAAACCATGTAAGAGTCTTTCTATAATGAAAATTAAAAGGCCAAGCAATAACATTAATGTTCTTTTAAATAATTAATTTTAATGTGTGAAAGTGTGAGCAATAAATGTTTTATTGTAAACCCTGATGTGGTAATTAATCCAAGCGATTAGGACCTAATTGCATGTTCATAGTAAATGTTATATTTGCTGTGAAAGACATTTTGTTGGAATTGTGGTTCTGAGGATAGAGTTGTGAGAAGAATGATACTTAAAAGAAATATTTAGCACACTCGTAACTTGGTAAGCTGGAAGTGGAAAGAAATATATCCTTTATTACTATGCCCATTATGTTTTTAGTTCTTCTGAGCTTTTTATTGCACTATGCACTTAATTCTACGCTGTAGTGGTGCTTAAACATGAAAGTAAATGTAAGGATATGTAGGCTGTTTAAAATCAGCTGGGAAGCACCTTGGAGAGTGGGAGAAGTATTTGGTTTAATAATTATTTACACCTGAATTTGCAAATAGTGGAAGTCCTACTAGTTCATAAAGTTGGTCATTTCTTTAATACAAAGAATAAGCCATCCTGTGAACAATGTTGGTTTCAGGTGCCCTGGCTGTGCTTTGGGAAAGCCCTATTGCACACCAAACGAATTCAGATCTCCACTGAAGCTTTGGAGCTGCTCTAGAATTTCACTAACATATTGATGGAGTTTGGATCCCTCTTTTTAAATTTTAGTCTGGTGGGTGTGTTGTTTCACTCAGTAAAGTTACATTTTTAAATGTACTGTGTGCTTCTGTGGTTCTGTATAGAGCCCAGTTTTGCCCATGGTGAGTCTGCCTTGTTTAAACAAACTCAGTTAGAGGATGAGTTAGTATTTGAATAGTGCTATAAGCTTCAGAAATCTTTTGTCTTACCACTTGATCATTTCTTTTTTTCTCTTCATACCTACCATGCTACATATTTCTGATGATATGATCTTTATTAGTGAAATAATATGCTCTTTCTTTGGGGCTCTTGAAATATGTTCTAACGATGATGGTAGTGACTTTGATTAATATTTAATCCCCATGCTGCTATGTTCTTATAAATTATAAGATCTCAAAGGTAGCTGGGGGAGGGAAGAAAGGTTTCTGCTGAAGTGTTTCAGTTTTAGAGTGCTTAGGGAGAAACATACCTATATTTCATTATAGCTTGTATCTGCTTTCTAATCTGAATTCAAGTGAAACATTTCAGAGCATGACCACACTCTTGGCAGGGAAATCTGTAAGACTGACTGATTTTCCCAGGCCCTGGACTCATTCTTGTGTTTGTTTATGTTATGTAACTGTTGCATTCCCCTGCATCACCTGGGGATCCTGACGCTGTGGCCACAGGTATAGCAGTGTATACTAGTACAGAGCAAGAGCTTGGTGAGACTTTTTTTTTTTCTTTTTGACACGCAGTCAGTCAGCAGTGATTAGCTACTAATATACCAATGGTCAGTCATTGTTTCACTCTGAGTGTTTAACCTGTATTCATAAAACACACCACTGTGCTGCTATAGGCACATTTAATTAAGCAAATACTCCTATTTGTTCTCTTCTTGTTCAAGGCTATTTTAATAAGCAAGAAATAGGCTTGTTAAAAGTATTTGTTTAGAGAGCTTTCAAACTGAGGCTTAACTGTCTAGAGAATTAGAAATTCTCTATGCATTTGTAGTTACATAGATTCTCTCAATTTACTAATATACTGTAAATATTATGTACACACCAAACTTGAATGAATTCAACATATGGTTGATGTTTACATAATTTATGAGATGCCACATTATATTAATGGAACTAGCCATATACAAAAAAGCAAATGTTGCACAATCATCAAGGGCCTAAATTAACCATACCTTATTCTATGCTTCCTGAAGTGCTTATTTGCTGGGACAAGGATCCTGGGATTATACTCAAAATTTTGGCAATTGAGATTGAAAACAAGTTATCTCATTGTTCCAAACATCATCAATAATATTGATGCCAGTTTTTAGACTTCTGGATATTGTTTAATTAAACAGTAAAAAAGTATGTCCGAGCCTACTTTTTGGTCTTAGCACAACATTATCCTCAGATTAGTAGATGAGTAACACAACGTTATCCTCATATTAGTAGATGAGTTAAACAAACCTAATAAAGAGTTATTTTAGAAGGATGAAAGATGAAAGAAATGGTTTCTCTCTTTAATCAGCAATTTAACAATTTTTTAAGATCCATGGCTTTCTCAGTAAGGATTAAATTGGTTTTAGATTAAAAAAAAGTGTGGCAGAGTGGTTCTGGGAGAAATGAAGAGTCTTGCTCTTTGTCATAGCTTGCTTGATTTGCAGCTTATATTTTATTGATGGTAATACCCTATACTCTATAATACCTTTCAACACAAAATTTCAGTCATTTCAGTAATGTTAAGTAATTAAACCTCCCACTGGTTCTGCCAGTGGAGGTGTATTTATCATTATAACTATTTTGCAAGTGGATAAACAGAGGCAAAAGAGGTTAAATTATTAATCAAAGTAATAAAATCTCTGGGCTCCTATCTCCCGGATGATGTTTAGTACTTCCTCCAAAATTTTTTTATAAGCTCAGTATAATTAAATGTATACATCTTATACCTGAGCTTAATAAAGTAATGTAAAACTATATACTGAGTTTGAGAGAGCATATTTGAGAGGTACTTTTGCTTTTTCACAGAGGGGCAGACTTCATGGAACCATGTCAAACTGAATTCTTAAGCTCATTTTTGGCAAGATGAATTAAGATCTTAACTAACTTTGTACTTTTCAGGGAAATAGGAGAATTTCTTTATTTGGGATGACATTTCTCTACACCAAAAGTAGGTATATTACTGCTCTCTGGCACATGTGCTACACCTCATTATTAAAGTTCTCATCTACACGCTCTGAGAGTACACATCTCCTAAGTAAAGTTGCACAATTATTTTGTCTTAAACACGGCTTGGAACACCTCTTGGAGAGTGCCAAATTTAATCAACAGTAATCAGAATTGAAAAATATTTCCAAACTGATTAAAATAAAAAATAAATTGGTAATATATGCAGAAAATAATTGTTTTCTTTAACATGCAGTGCCAGATATTGTAGGTTTTCTGCTACTGATAGATACAAATTTGCAGCAATGAGAGTTCACTTCAGCAGCAAAGAAGCTGTTCAAGTCTGAAAGCAATCCTCTCCTTCTGACATGTTGGCACCATCATAGAGGGAAATGTCACGGTCAATATAAGCACACTTACTGACAGCTAGGTTTTTTCCTATGTTCCTGAAAACTGTTTGAAACTTGGCTTTTATCGAAAACAGAAACACTGGCCACTCAGAATGATAAAACAATAGTTTATGGCTTAGTCATTTTCCAGTTATAAAGCAATACTTTCATAAAAATAAACAATGCATACAGGAACAAGCCAAAACAATTACTCAGAGAAATTGTTGCATTCTTGCTGTCCTTGCTTCCTGATTTAAAACAACTGTCTCCAGTAGGAACTGGACAAAAAACAGCGGGTTTTGTTTCATTAAGTAACTGCTTGCTGATCATTATGAGATAAAATTTAGTTCAGAAATGCAACTGATATTGTCTAGGTACTTTTTAAGTTCCTAAATTAGCTATTACAGGAAGAACAGGTACATAGATTAAAATAACGTTAATGTATTTCATTAATTTACAGACTGAACATTTCCCAAGTGGATAAAGAGCTTCTGTCTTTTCTAGAGAAAGTAAAACCCTACTTTAAAGCACAAGCACTTTTATTAGTAAAGGTCATGTTGATTATTTAATTTGTGGGGGCTTGTTAATTATTTCTGGAGGGTTTTTTCCCCAGACTGTGAGTATTTTAATATCTGTATCATCATGACTATTCCGTTGTAGGTCAGTAAGGAAAATAATTTCACAATACTTTCAAGCAGGAACAGGTTGCAAGCATAAATGCTCAAAACTCAGAGATTCAAGAGGTAAGGTATCAATAAATCTGCTGCCTTGGCAGTCTTGCACATTCCAGGTAATGTGCTCAGATGTTTCACTGTTAAAGGTAGTTTTAAAATTGTTCCCTGCTCTTTTAAACTCACATAAGCACTAAGACAGATGAAGAGCTTTTGCTCTATCATTCCAAGAAGATTCCTTCTGGTTGCCATTCTGAGGGAAGATGATTTCATTGCCATGTCTCACAGTGGGTGGGACATGGACTGTACCCCATCTGTGCTCAGGCAGTTCAGAGACTGGAATACAAAAGTCTTTCAGACTCCTCTGGTGTAAGAGCACCTGGAAGCCTTGTGTAAGTTCTTCCATCTGGAGCAGTTACCTCGTGGTTCATTCTCCAGCCCAGGAGCTGCCATGTGTTGCAGCCTCACTCTTTCCAAGCCCGGGTATTTTTGCTAGACTGCAGCAGATGAGACTGATGGCAGAGCAGAGCTGAGGGATGCCTCTTCTGCCCAAGTGTGTGGCTTGAAGATCTCTTTGTGTGCAGAATATAGGAAACTTAACCAGGTCCAAAAGCTCTGACTTGGTTGTGTCTGTCATGTAATGGAGCAAGGTTTTTTGGCACCTCAGCGCTCTCTCTCTTTCACTGGAACTGCCAGCACACTTGAAGTTAGATGATTTGTGTAGGGCTTTACTGAATCGTGGTATTTATCAGGACTGTCACTACGTAACTGTCAAGCTTTCTATGTGCCTGAAAAATTCCTCCCTTTAGATGGATGAGAGTGTGATGTCATCATAATTGCATTTTTATGTTAATGCTTGCTATAAAATAATTTTGGATTAAATGATGTGTTCCTTTCCTGTTGGCAGAATATAATTTGTCTTAAATGGCAGCAGACTATTGTATCTGTTTTCCTGAAAGTTAAATATTTTGTTTCACACTTAGAATTTATTGATTTTACATTGTTACCAAATGCCATACCCAAATCAGCTCAGAATACCATGGTTCAAAATCCTGTCATACATATGATAAAGTTATTTTCATGTAATCCACTCAGCAAAAGGGAGTGGCAAGGAAAGTGGAAGAGCTAGAAAGAGAGGACAAATGCATTTTAGGAGATTTGAAAGCAATCCTAATTTTTATTATCTCTTTATGTTCTTGAGGCAGTATTGCTTCTGTGCTATTAAAGAATAATAAATGCCAAATTAGAAGGCTGTTTGTTATCATCTTGCCCTGCATTTCTTTGGAAATACTCACTTGGGGGGAAAAAAAAAAAATCTTGATCCTCATTGTGCGAACATTCCGTGTATGTAATCCAAACAAATTTGTGAGCACAAATTCAGTGTAAAGCAAGGCTTCTCAGCTTGGGCAGAACACCTTATACAGAATTATATTCACAAAAGCCAGAGCTGTGCTAGTTTCATGAGGTCATTTCTTCAACACTGTGCTGCTGACACTTTTGACACCCTTAATTTGCTGCCCTCACATCTGCTATAGCTAGTGCTGTAAGAGCTTAGTGTAGGTCAGAAGAAACCTTTTGGGTCTGTGTGTGATAAAAATGAGAGAGGTCACTTACAAGACAAATTACTCGTGTGTAAACTCACCAAATCCTTCCAGTAATGCTAGTGTCTACAAAAAAAAAATACTTGAATGTAAAAGACTATCCAGTATTCACAGTACTCTGGCATAAGGTGCATCAAAGAATTCCTGAATATTGTAAAAGTGAGATTAATATGATATTCTCTGTTGACTTTGTCCTCTGCTGTTGTGTGCATCTTACTGAATTTTAAAAGTCTTAAGTTACAAACAAGTGACTGTATCTCCCATAGCCATGTGTCTGCAATATATGAATGCGTTTTTCTTATTTCTTCCTTTTTGTTTCTTTTTATCCAACAAGGAAAATGGGATTTTTTCCCCACCAAAGGACTGTATTTAAATAAAAGGACTGCTTACAGTGCATAAGAATAGTATTGCTTTGTGCATGTGTACATGCAAACATGCATCTACATAACTCAGCCTACCATCCTATTTTCCTCCGTGTATATTTTGGTTCAGCCTTGCTCTCTGGTGTGTGGTACAATGGTACCTTCCTCCTGGCATAGAAAAGACACTTGTTACATTTTGAGCAGCAGAAAATAGTGGCACATCATGAAGCAGTAGCATCTGGTATACTCAGTCTTTAACAGCACACACCAAAGGAATGCTGTGTGCTGCTAACATATCTTATAGCCTTTAATGTGTTATAGGTTTTCTTGGTGTACAGTGTTGCTGCCTTTCACTTTCTGTGACTGCACTGCCCAGTTGTCACATGTCCTTGTATCATAGAATCATCCAGGTTGGAAGAGACCTTTGAGATCAAGTCCAACCATCCACCCACCACTACCACTAAACCACATCACCCAACACCGGATCCTGATGCCTCTTAAACACCTCCAGGGGTGGTGACTCCACCACACCCCTGGGCAACCTATTCCAATGCTTGATCATCCTAACAATGAAAAAAAAGTTTTCTGATATCTAATCTGAGTCTCGCCTGTCTTAGCTTTAGGCCATTTCCTCTTGTCCTCTGTAGGCACAGTAGGGGAGATCAGTCCCCACCTCACTGCAATCTCCTTTCAGGCTGTTGGAGAGAGTGAGGAGGTTCTTCCTGGGCCTCCCCTTGAGACCAAACAATCCCAGCTCTCTCACCCATTCCTGTAAGACAAGTTTTCTAGATCTTTCTCGAGCCTTGTTGCCTTTCTCTGGACATGCTCCCACACCTCAATGTCCTTTCTGAAGTGACAAGCCCAGAACTGAAAGCAGCGCTCAAGATGTGGCCTCACCAGTGCCAGGTACAGAGGCACAGTCACTACCCTGCTCCTGCTGGCCACAGTATTCTTGATACAGGCCAGGATGCCATTGGCCTTCTTGGCCACCTGGGCACACACTGGCTCGTATTGAGCTGGCTGTCCACCAGCATCCCCCTCCTTCACAAAGATAGATACATACATGGTAATTTCATTTTTCTATGCAATGTACATTTCCCAGGAATTTCTGTTTGTTAACTGTCTCATCCTTTGATTACAGGTATTTTCCTAGTGGTTGTTTTAAGTACCTTTGGGTTTTCTGGGTATAAAAGGAGCCCACAACTCTCTGAAGTAGTCTTAGGGGTGTAGGTGAGTGTAGATTATCTTCTGAGCAGCCTCTTAACCTTCTTGTTAGTGGGAATAGAACTTCCTACTGGTGAAAT
This sequence comes from Monarcha castaneiventris obscurior, assembly GCA_026261815.1. Classification (NCBI taxonomy): domain Eukaryota; kingdom Metazoa; phylum Chordata; class Aves; order Passeriformes; family Monarchidae; genus Monarcha; species Monarcha castaneiventris. Next base: position 21,342,526 of record JAMPIT010000886.1, read on the forward strand.
ACAACGTCCTTTACACCAGTGATGCAGGATACGTTTATTCTCCCACTCGAAGCTAGTGTTGGCTGACAGTTAATTGTTAGAGCAGGTAAGAGTAGTTGGCTTAGGCATTCCTTTGTACACATCTGTCTGGACCAAAAGCAGTGGCAACTGCATGAAGCCTGCAGGCTGAGTTTCTAAGGAAGTCATAGAGCAACTTTTCTCTGAATCCCAGTGAGATAGAAGAAAACCTGTTTGTTTTAGGGGAATTCATTCCTGTACACAATTGTAGCATGCCGCACTAGGGTGGTCTGTGGCTTTTCTAGCTGTAGTTTAGGAAGCTGGTTACTGTAACTACACTGGTCATAGCTGCATGGAATTCCACTAAAAGTAGAGACAAAATCGATTTAAATACTTAAAGGGGGGGGTTGAATTAGGTTTCTTCAAATCTGTATCTATTCAGGTCAAATTTTATACATTTTCTCCCTACTTTGTTAATTCCACTGTGTGGATCGTACTGCTGCAACTTTGTTTTGCAAAGAAAAGTTATGCTTGGGAAGGAATTGTCATACACAGAAGTCTTAATTTCTAGATGGTTTAATGTCAAACAGTTATTTAAATAAAAATATAAAAAGCCATGGAAGAATGCAATTAAATGGCAGAAGTGATTTTTAAGAAACCCAGAAGACAGAGCTATAGCCTTTGAGATTTCCTGGCCTTTACTGTGCAGGATCTGAAAAGCAAGCTCTCCTATCTGTGTCTCAGCACTTTTATATTGCCTTTCCAAGGAAAAGGGAGTTGGATGCAGGCCTGAGTTAGATCTCATGGGAATAGTGTTCTGTACCTTAAATTACAATCAGATGTATTTTACTTCAGATGAAGTTTTCAGCCTAAAATTGGTAAGAAGCCTAATTATTTGACCAGGTTACTATTTACGTAGACTGGTGTAGAGCAATCTGTCATTCTTCCAGAGCTGGCAACGTGTTACCCTTGAAAGATTTTTATTTTGTGTTTGGAACGGTTTTTTTAAAAATCCATCTCTCTGTTCATTAAATAAAAAATTAAAAGATGGTAGAGATTGCTATGGAGATGAGAAGTTATATAAACTTTCATTTTAATTCTTCAGAATGTAAAATTAGCAAAGAAGCTTGGATGTTTGCAGGCTTCCAGTCGTTCAGGGTACTGACGAGCTCCACAACATGCATAGGATTCTTATGCCCTTTGGACTTGGTCACGTAGCAAATCGTGCCCAGATTTTGAAATCAACCATGTATTTTTTATACTGGAGAGTGTGGAGTAAGGAGAAACAAATAGATATACTCTCAAAGTAGTCCTTAATCTGTAGACTTATATTATTTTTTCCAGTGAGTAGAATGCCTAAAATGATCTGATAACTGAAGTATGCAGGATGAAAATATGGATATTCTGTGATTCAAAGGCATAATCATATGGATAAAAACTGGAAAATAAGACTGTTTCACTATTACACCTTTTGGAGTGTCGTGGTGCTGATGTTATAGGTAGGACTGAGATGGTGTTTTGTCAGACCCTACTCAGAGTTATTTCTCACTGTGCCTTAGACATTATCTCTGGCCTTAAATTTAACCCTTGCTACTCATGCTTGAAAATTGCTGTTATTCACTGAGTTTAGAGAACAGTTAGTAAAATAAGTTTTAGAATTATAAAAACAAAACATGCAAAATTTGTTTAATTAGTGCAAAGTCTAAGCCTTTGTTTAATTATTAGAGTAATGAAGCTGTGGGGGATCTACATGGCTCCTGGAACACGTGTGGTTGGAGTAACCATCTGCAATGCTAAATTCAAATTGGCAGCCTTGTTCTTCATGGAGTCATTCACAATTTAGTAGACAAGTAGTGATTTGTGGAAGTTGATACTTAAATGTTCATGGTCTGAGTAAAGAAAAGTACTTTTGGGAGAAGGAGGCAAATAAAATACTTGTGTGGAAACATGAAAACCCCTAGGTTTTTTTCTATAAAACAGTAGCAAGTGTTACAAAGTCAGCATATTCAAGTCCTTTATTGTAAACAAGGTACTAATGTTTAAGGTAAGGGATTTCATTAGTCTCCTAGCTGTGTATAGAGCTGTCATACTGGACTTCAGAATTAAGCAGCACAGTCTGATTGACTCTAGTAATGTAAAGGGGTGTTTAGAATTATAATACTTGATGTTTTAAAATATGAACATTAGTCTTAGCTGCCATGGGAAAGTGTACTCCGTGGAATGCAGAGGTAGGGAGTTACATTTCATTTTGAAAGGCTGTGATTCTAGGCATATGCAGATGCTTTGTCACCTCTTTAATACCTTAATGGAAAGGCAGTATTTCCCAGAAGTTTTTATCTGTGCATGTGTATGACAAATGTGGGTTGGGAGAGACTTTATAGAAATAGCATGCTTCATGTGGTACCTAATATAAAATTAGTAACATACATTGATTTGTTTTGATGCTTGCAGGGATTCTTCCTGACAGTGTCACCAGAAGCAGTATTAAAAGTGGCTGCTCAGGCTTCTGCCAACAACAAGATCTTCAGCTTGAATCTTTCTGCGCCATTTATAAGCCAGTTCTACAAAGAGCCTATGATGAAAGTCATGCCTTACGTGGATGTTCTTTTTGGAAATGAAACGGTGAGTCTTAAGAAAATAATGGAAGTATCTGTATCTCTTGCACTTAAGTGTTTGTGTCTCAGAGCTTGCTTCCCCAAGAACATAGCCTCAAGCTGGGCCAGGGGAGGATCAGGTTGGATATCAGGAGGAATTTCTTCACTGAAAGGGTTGTCAGGCATTGGAATGAACTGCCCAGGGAGGTGGTGGAGTCACCATCCCTGGAGGTGTTCAAGAAAAGACTGGATGTGGCACTTAGTGCTGCAGGTCTAGCTGATGGGGTGATGATCAGTCAAAGGTTAGATTTGATGATCTTGAAGGTTTTTTCCAACCTTGATGATTCTGTGATTCATGGTGCTCCTTTTTCTATAGAGGGAATCTGACCATGTGAGGTGTCACTAGAACATTGAATCTGTGGTCACTGGACTGGGATATTTCAGTAGATGCCAAAGATGCCACTTGACCTGTTAGAGGTTTACAACTCTCTCATTCTAGCAGGAAATAACCACCAGCACATTGGGGCTTTGTAATAACTGTCCATGTGCATAATGTCCTCATCCTGAATTAAACTCTGCTGGAAGAAAACATATGAAGGGCTACCACTGAGCTTCTGTAACTTGATTCTGTACCCGTAGTGCTGCTATTAATAGCATTTCTGTGATGAAGATGACTCTTTGGGAAGAAGTGGGAGGAGAAAACTAAGAAATAGAGGGTTGGTTTAAAAGATTGTAATTGATTTTATGGTAGATGGACTGGCAGTCCATCAAAGGAAGGCTTATCTTTGCTATGTAAGTTGGCAAACAGATTGCATGAAATTCTGCCTGGAAGTCTGTGTTAATAGACCAAATTAATTCAGATTTCACTCATAGTGCTAGCACTTTTTGATTTTTTTCATTTTAGAAAGTGTTCTTAAGTATTTATTAGTTTTCTCAGCAGGAAAAGGTTGAAAAAAGCCTTGAAATGTGCGACACACCTAAATGAAATTTGGGTTTGTCACTCATGGTAACTGCATGAGTACAGGAAAATGATGGAAAAGCAACTTACTCCTGTCAGTGATTATTCCTGATGGTGACACAGGGATTGGCACCAACACAAGTCAGTTTTTAAACTATTGTCCACATGTCCACATAGGGGCTAGCATTGATATAGGACTTTAAAAAAATTAAAAATACTTACTTTTAAACCAAAGAAAATTGTAATGTCTTTAAATGCAGTGGGCAAAGGGAAACCTTTTTAATTAAAGTTAACTATACAGAAAAAACATTTTTCAGACATCTCCTTGCTATTTCCAACTGTTACTTTTGTACATCTTTCTTGATACAGTCCTCACAAAGATGGTATTGAATATTTTTATTTAGTAGCAGTATAATCTCGACACAAAAAATCCTATTAGATTTCACAAATTGAGTGCTACCAAATCTAGTCAATTTTAGAATAGATGGGCTTCATAGAGACTTCTGGGATTAAAACTCATGGGTCTATTATATAACTATTTCTCCTCAGATCTATTAGGATAATTCAGATCACAGTGGTTCATTAGGTGCCATTTTTCATAGGTTGTTACTTTTCGTATATTTGTGTATTTTATAAGCAATAGCCTATGATACTGGTAATATTCCCATTTCAGAAATATTATTCAAAACTATGTTAATTTCCTCTGTCATTTCATCTTGTTATGGTATTATTCACCTGCTGTCAGAAAATATTGTGTGGTACTCTTGTATTTGTTGAAGTTGAAAGACTTCCCTCCATTTTCTGTATATCATTTCTGAAGCATTTTAGTGTCTTTCAGGGTAAAAGATACTATTTAAACCAAAGTAATCATCCTTAAAGTTGGTGGTACAATATATAAAAATACTTGAGAGTACCAGCCTCTTTGTTACTTACACTAATCATGAAACCCTGGTCATTGTTTAGTCTCTGCTTCCTTAATATAATAATAATTCCTATATAAGCTGGCTGCTACTGCTCCAGAGTTGTCGAAATGCTGCTTGCAATGGTTTATTCTCTTTCTGTGTGACTTGAAACCATGCTCTTGGCATGATGCACTTCCAGTTTTGAGTAGCTTCTGTGTCTTCTCATCCTCAGCGTTCCTGCTCTCTGCATATGGTTTTTGATAAAAAGTAGTTGCAAAACTCAAAGCTCAGTCTGATATATTCTGCCTTCTAGTAGCTTCCACCCTTGGTTTTGGTGCTTTTTCTTTCTTCCCGTATTAATTTCAGCTACAGTCACATTCAGGATTTTTTTGTGTGCTTTTATGTGTCTTGATGGGTCATGAACCACTTCAGCTAGCCAACACCAAATTTTTGTCCATGTAGTGTGATTTTCGTTTGCTTTTTGCTACATTTTCCATCAGTGTAAGTGCATAAGTTAGCAAATAAGCAAGGCATACTAAGTGGTGTGGTCGTTACTTCATTAGTACAAACAATACTCTTAGACACAATTTTATTCTTCCCTATATTTATCTTCACATTATAGTCCAATAAAATTCTATTGTTAAGCACTGAGCTGTTTATTTTTTGAGTAATACAAAAACATCCAAGTGCAGCAAAATTCCAAATTGCTGCTGTTCCTAAACTAAAAACAATTGGCAAAGTGATTTTAAATTACATCTTCTACTTAAAAATTTACATCTGAATGGAGATTAGTTATTTCAAGTTTCAGCCAGATGGTAATTAAAATGGGCAAGTTATAAACCTCTCAGAATAAATATTCTAGTTTTGAGTGTAAATGCCGGCACACCCTTAACTGCAGTTTACACACTGAATGCTGTGGTAACAACTCAGTATATGTATCCATTTCAGCATTAACTCAGTGACCACTGGTGTTTTGATGATTTATTTAAATCTCATTTATAACCTACCTAAACGTCTTGAATTTTTTATATTTATTAACAGTACTTCATATAATAAATTTAGTACAGAACATTCAGAAAAGGAATAATTATATGGTCATTGCAGCTAACCAAGTAGGGCCATTCCACAGTCATTATCTAGCAATACATGACTGAAGAACTTGATTATTGTCATTGCTTTTAATTTTTATTAAATTAAGGTTTTTTTAATAGTGTCATTTTGCAAATGGTTCTTAGCAGTAATACTTTCCAAGCTACCATAATCACTGGATAATTAACCTGCCAGGATTAAGCACACTCTACTTTGCCTCAGGATGCTTAACTCTCAAATAAGGTCAATTATCTCCTGATGATAACTGCTTTGTCACAAGTTGCTGCTTAATTCAGCTGTAAAAGCTCACCTTAGAATACATATTTTACAACTCAAAGTAACTTTCAGTAACAGAATGGTCAAAAGAGTGAAAGCTTTGAAAGTGACATCTTTACACAGCCTTATAGGAAGTTTCCTACACAGCAAATATTCTAGGCAAGTAGAGGAGACTAAATTTGTATGTATCTCTTTCCATTTTCCCTGTTAGGGCTAAGTTCTGATGTGCCTGAAATACTTGACCCGTCAAAGTCAATAATGGGCACAGGAATCTGAATTCAATTTCCAGTCTCCCCAAAAGTTGTGAGTTACAATGGCATCTCCTCAGGGAAGGAACTGCCTTTGTGGGAATGGTCTGTGTGGTTTTGCATGTGCAGCTGGATAGCAGTTTCTTAAGAATTTAAGGGATGCTGCAAGGCTTTCTCATGACTGATCTTTCCATATGGCACCAGTTCATGACTCGAAGGAATATTTGTTGATATTGATGTGATAAAGATCTTCTGGGTTCTCTTGCTATGTGTAGGCAGGACATCACTGAAAAATTTTAGAATTTAGGAACTTTGGAGTTATAGACACGTTCAGAGCTCCTCACCTAGTGCTTTACAACAAAAACCGTAAGCCAGTGATGTAACTTGTAGTATTCAGTGTACAGTGATCAGTGGAAGTTGAGGAGGTTATGTAGAAGAGAAATTGTGAATTTTTTTGAAGTACCAAATAATAAAGAAAACTAAGATAACAATCTTATAAAATTGATCCTCTTCCTCTAGTGTAAAGAGCTGTTACTTCTAAACACCCAGTCTCTGAACAAATTAATTATAGGATTATAAGCCGAAGTTTTGCAAACACAGAGCATCTGTGAGCTCATTGGGAAATGGCTGCTGATGTGACAGCAAATGTGCTGAAAAGAAAGCAGGTTCTGTGCAAGACTTGTACATTTTAAGAAGCAATGACAATAACTTTAGTGGTGGTTCTGGAGTTAGAAACCCTGAGCTTTAAAGAGATGAGTCCCTTTGAATGGAGTAAGATATCAAATGGGTCTTGTCATCATTTCCTCGTCACAATTTTACTGGAATGGTACATTGTGCCTCCTTTATTTAAAATATTTTCAAGTGAGGCATCAAATACTAACAGAAAGAGCCCTACAAATGCAGGTGGTTTGGACAACAACCTTTAATACCCTTTGTAAGCCCTTATAAATGCAAGTCTTCAATGACATGGAAGACTCTCTTTAATGGCAAGGAAATACAGTAAATATAAAATGGAGGGTTTGGTGGGATTTTGGTGAGATTAACATGCTCCTGATTTTGAACCTGCAGGCAGTCTGTAGTTCTGTGCTTTTATTTTAACTGAAGAAATGAATGGAAATACTGGTAAGTTTTCTGGCATAAACTGTGTTCAGCACACTAGGATTTATACCTAAATGACAGTTTCCAAACAAATTTGTCTATTCCGTTGCTGTAAATTCTCAGCCCACATAGCTTGATACATTACATTGATATGACACTGGGAACAACCTTCAGTTCCACCTGCAAATTTCCTATGCTGCATTATCACTGGGGATCAGATTGATACCTGGAGGCTCAGGAATCTGCCCACAATCCACAAGAATTTTGAATGAGACATAATCACTTTTGTAAGATAAATGAGCCTCATGGTGATTCTTTTCAAACTAGTGTGCATTCATAATGGCATAACTGAATTAATTTGAATTTAGGCAGTGCAATTCCTACTGTTTCTAGACTTAGCAGATAGCTTTCCACAACAACGAGTGTCCTTCCACACTGGTGAGTTGTCTTATTTTGAGGAAGCAATTAAGAAGTAGGAGTCAGGAGAAAATCAGGTGGAAGATGTAATTTAATGTGTGGAAGAAGGGAAATACAGCTTGACTTTGAATAAATAATGAAAGGGAGACCAACATTTCAGTCTGTTCTTCAGTATCAGATGGGACTAAGAAGTAAGGAACATGGCAAAGGATGGTTGGTCATGCCATAAATATCACTAAATTTATGTTTCGATTTGAGGTACTGTCAAGTAAGCATTTACAATTATTTTTGAGTGTTTGAAATTATTATTGAAAGGCAAATAATAGATGGTATTTGAAACAGAGTATCTTGAAGAGGCTCATTTTAGTACTGCTAACTTGTATGTATGTTATGTAAAGAGCCCTTAAGAAACATTCTCTTTTTGTCTTTCTGGACCTGGTCTGTACTGAGAGGTTATTTTCAGTCAGTGGTTGCTTGCTAGCACCATCCTTTAGCTTCTGCATCTCTATTCACATGGAATTAAATTTTCAGAAACATTAATCGTCTTTAATGACATTAAGTTGGGTGCTAGTGTTTTGCATTTCAGTTTATATGCTGATATTTTCTTTTTCATTGTGCTCTCAGTTCTCAGAAACTTGCCCCACAGGTGAGGGTAATTATCTTCAGTTCCTAGGCTGGGTGAGAGACTGAGGTTTGCACAGTTCCCTGCAGGGAGTCTGTGGTTCAGTTAAAAATCATAGGCAGATATTCTGACCCAGTTTATTAAATACACATGGGAAAAAAATTGTAAGGAGACATCTCATCTTCCCTTCTGTTTTAACAGGTAGAGGTTTTTAAGGTCAGCTGCTGCTGGTGTTTGCTTTTCTAAACTGCAGTAAACAGATAGTATTTCTTTTTATAAATCCTACATTTAAGATTTCTGCAAAGTCTTTGGAGGGAGCCTGGGAATTAAAAATTGTAATTCTGAATGGAGGAAAAATAAATACTATTTTTCTTTGATGTCTTTGTAGAATTTTAATGCCTATTTACTGTTGTAGGTGTTGTGTTTTCAATTATAGGACAGCTATGGTGTTGTAATATTGCTCCTTAATTCATAGAATTAACTTTTTCAGTAGTGGAATATCTAATAAATTGTGGCCATCTGAAAAATGAGAGGGTTTCTAGCACAAGGGAGGTTGATAATGTCAGTGGCATGTTGTAAAGATGTGCTGTGGGAAGGATGCTGAAACAGCCCAAGGCTATTTCAGCTGCAGACACTGAATCTGCTGCTTCTTCTCTCCTCTCTTTTTTTTTCCCCTTTTTTTCCCTCCCATGTGAACTGCAGTGGTTCTCTAAGATAAAATGCTTTTAAATCATTTCCCAACCTTGCAGCCGTTTTTGATAAAAGCCCTGTTATCTGAAATGATATGAATCACTGTGGAGTTAACCATACCTTTTACAACTACATATTTTGTTGTGATTCATTCTGTCTCAATTAATCATCTTATTTATCTACATTGTCTCAGCTGCTGCTCTGAAATTCATGAGTAATGCACAAGTAATTATTTTAGTATAGTTTACCTAGTACATTATGAATGAAAGGAAAATTGAGAGCCAAGTATTTAAATTTATATTTAGTGCTGCTTTCAGCTAATGTCTAGCTATTTAAGCAATTTAGGAACCCTATCTCAAAAAACGTCTTTCTTGTTTCCTGTTATGGAAAACAAGCAGGTATTTAGAAGCAAAGCTTATACTTTCCAACAGACTTCACTTCTTAAAACTAAAAATATTTTCTGGTAGTCTCTCAGAATGCTTAGGGATATTTATCCTTCCTTATGCTATGCAGTGTTGAGATACTTTTAAGACTGTGAATACTGGAGAGTGTGCAGCACAAGACAGAACATGTCCTGTGAGAAAGGAAAGCAGATTCCACTGTATTTCAGCAGCTTGTGTTTTACTGACAATGATTGATAACCCTTTTCACTTTGTAGCACTTCCCAGAGCATCTCATAACACTTCATAAACATTAAAGCTCAGAATAAACCAATGAGGTAGGTGTGTAGTCTTGACTGTTTTACAGGTGGACAATTGAAAGGTTATTTGCACAAGGTCATACAGCAAGAGCCGAGCCAAGAACAAGCAAAATTGAATTCTAACTTTTTCCTTCAGTTAAGTGGCCTGAAATGTTGTCAGCTGCTGAATACATTTTGGACAAAACTCACCTGTCTGGAGAAAAGACCTGCAGAACCTGGCTTTCAGTTTTCAGTGTAATATGAACATACATCTCTGAAAGCCTTTTAAAGGTGAACTACATATGCCTTTTAATAATCAGATCACTAGGGCAAAAAGTGTACAATATACAATACCTAATATATAATTTAAGAACTGCAAAAATGAGAGTATGAATAAAATTGAGTTACACAGTTGATACGAACAAGAAGAATAAAGGCAGAAATGTTCACAAAAACTTCATTAAATCAGTGTAAATTCAGAACATTTCGATTTCACAGAGATATTTGCAGATAGCAATGTAGGTGAAAAATATGTTACAGTAAAGCTTTGTTTCCCAATCCTACTAAGGTTAATTCAGTGCCTCCACATTTGGAGCCCTGTTTGGGGCAGATGTAGCCAGTTTCTGATTCAGAGTATTGTTAGGTTATGCTAAAGCCTCTTATGCCAGCACACGCTGGGTATTCTCCTCTGTCACAGGAAGTCCCTACAGTGGATTGCAAGGCTGCAGTGCCATGTTATCTCCATGGATAGCATCTAAGTGTGAGCTGATGCAGACCTCTCTCACCTGCCCTTATCTCATGATGTCATCTACTCCCTTTACTCAGATTTAGTGATTTTACATCCACAGCGAGTTCCATGGGTCAGACTACTGTTAATCACTGAGCTGGTCCAGCTTTCTCAGGCAACACAATCACTAGATCTGATTAGATGAGAGGGTAATGCATGGTGGTACAAAGGACTTTGGAAGAGAAAGCCTGATAACCTCTCTGTTTCATCAGATATAAGCAGGCAATCTGTTAAGGTCTCCCAGGCAGTACAGCAAAGAAACACAGTCATTGACTGACTTAAATGTTATTGTGCAGGGATGTATATTAGCTGTAACTGTTCTTGGACAGAGGTTTTTATATAAAAGAGACAGTTTTTACCTAAAAAGAATCTATTGATGCTTCCTGTGCTTATAAATTTGAGTCTGAACAAAGGGTTCTTGAAAGGGGAGAAAAGGGAAGGATAGTAACAGAGACAGTAGTAAGTCCATGGTGATGTTCAAAATCTTGAAAACATGATTTGGGGATTTTGGAATAGAATTGGCAATATCTTTATTATGTTAACCTATTTTTCTGTACTATTACATAGCACTAGTTTTTCAAAACTGCAGTTTCAGCCTTGTTCTTTTTCTCATGTTATCTTTCTCTGTCAACACCTTCCTTCACTCTGTTTATATAGCTCATATAATATTTTTATTCCCTCAAGAGAGTTTCACATCTCATTATAAATCTATTAGCTAGTTTCATTTTTCTGGCTTTCTTCAACAAAGAGCAAAAATAGCCATTTGAACCCTCTCTTCTTTCCAATTAGCTATATAATCTTCTGTTACCAGAATTCCTACTGTACATTTTATAAGAATAAATTTAACCCAATGATGTTTCCTTAAGAGTATTGAAAAGTTGCTATGTGTAAGTAAATTATTGCCTTCATGCACTGACATACACATTGAGGGTATTTAGAAGGGACTTAGGCTAAACTACTATGGATTAAAACCTGTATTTTATTTTTTAATTAAAATTTAGAGTTAAGAAAATGACATTAAATGGAAAGCTAATTGTGCACTGTATTATGAAACATACGCAGTGGGGCATAACTATAAGTAAGGGTTGCAAAAATATTTTGCTAATTTTTAAATTTTTTTCAGAGTTTTCCTAAAAGCAGGAAATAAGCTTGTAAAAGAAGTCGAAAAAGTATGATTGTAGCATACCTAAAATATTTGAAAGCTAGATAAAAGCATCCAAGGTTTTCCCAAAGGCATTAATTGATCTCTAAAACCTTGCCTTATTTATAAACTTAAGCCACCCCATTTATAACAGCCTTTGGGTGATAATTTTGCAGCCACATCAAAGTGTCTCCTTAAGCTATGTTTTCAGGTTTAGTGGTCATATTATGACTCACACTGCCATTTGTTTAAGTACTGACCTCCCAGGGAAGCAATGTGGAGAAGTTGCTTTGCTCTCTTAAGTTTTTGTTCTAAGTTAACAGAACTTATCCCTCCTACTCATTACATTTGACTTTTTTAGTTCTCCAGAGAAATGATCCATTAAACCTGTACTTGGGTAAAACTAGTGCTAATCCATATGTGATAAGTAACATTGTCAAAATGTTGCTCATTAAGTCCTCAGACCCTCCTTTGACTCCCCATGTTCTGTGTCAAAACCAGCAACATATGCAATCACATTAGGGAAACAAACATCCATGTGTCAGTTTGCTTTCCATGCTGAAGTAGTTACCAGTAGCAGGAGCTTCCCTCTCAAGGACAGAACTGTAGCAGTCTAATGAGTGGGACAATAGATATTTTGAAATGCATAAACCTGTCTGATTGTTGGTTACATCTCTGGCTGTGTAGAGGGGAACCCCATACTCTGAACTTGAAATCCTACAAACAATTGTGTCCATCATCTCCCATCATCTTCAATTTATTTTATTTGAAGGCTATAATTTCACAAGTAGAAAGTTTCTTTCTCCACCCACAGCTAAGGAGAAGGACTTCCTCTCCACCCTTACAAAGGAACCAGCCATCAGCATCTGCTTCTGGTCCCAGCCTTTGAGCTAGGCCGCAGCTGAGCTGGGCTTTGAATAAACAAAAACTTTTAGCCCTGGAGAAACTCACTTGAAGGCAATAGCAAAGTGGTACACATTCCAATTGTTTCTCTTTCTCTGTGGCTGTCCTTCTGAAGATTCTGTTTTTGAAAATCTGAGAGACCAAGCTGTGGACAGTATTTTTGATCCCTGGCAGGTAAGAGGCCTCACACAACTAGGTTCTCTTTAGGATCTCTTTTAATGAAGTGTGTTTCTGCTCTGGAATTCCTCTGAGAGACCAGGGCATGTTTATCTTGTCTGTCATTGTTGACCTCTCCAGATTGTGCAACACACTTTTTTAAATTAAAAAAACCCCTGGAATTTTCATGAAATGAGGTTGTAGCCATAGAATGTGTTGTTGGGACAGTCCTGATATCTGTGTAAGGAGGACCTCCCTGCAACTGGAAAAACACCTGAAATTTTGTGGAATTGCAGGTATCCTTTATGATCAGTTTACCCAGTTTTTCTTAACTTTTTTTGAAACATGGATGGGCAATCAGATGGTCTTAACACACAATATTTTCTGTATGTGTTATTTTGGAGCAGCTATGATTAACATGTCTTTTTCCTCTTGTTGGAAATTTTAGTAGAGCAGGAGAGCTACATCTGTGAGTGGTCTTGGACACATACCAGTTTCAGATAAATGGATCAGTCAATTTAAATTCTGCATATATAGTTGCCAAACACTATGCATTTGATTTGAACATCAAAGTAAATGCCAGATTTGGATGGAGCTGCATCTTGGTATATGTGAATTACAGTAATGAGTCAAACTACTGAATCTCACTGCTCAAAAAAGAACACTCATCATCTGGAACCAAATTCCTTTCTTCTAGAATCTAAACTCATGAAAAGAACTGAAGAAGTAAATAGCCTTATGCTGAAGTCTCTGAAGTAGCATTACCTGAGAAGTGTGTGGACACACTTAGGAGCATTCTGAAGTGTAGAATGGTGGGAGGTGGACCCATTATGTAGACCCCATGGAAACCCTAAGTGCCAGGAGTCCATATTAACTCTACTTGCAGATTAGTTTCTTTGATATTTCAAACAAGAACTCTGTGTCCCAGGACGAGTGGTGCATGTGTAGATTTGAGGTAGAACAAGCTAAAATCAAGATCAGTGTTAAGCGTATTAACATCACCTTCAGCAGTGTTCTTGGGATAATTTTTAAGTCTGCAAGAAAGTAACAATGTAACTTGTCCCAAAGTTCCCTTTTCATTTATGGTAAAGATACCGAGTATTTTAGGGGAGGGTCTTCATTGTAACAGACTTCAGCCAAGCCATACCAATTCATTTTGTACCTCTTCCATTGGAGTTGGTTTTTTTAGGAACCTAAATGTCAATTATCACTTTTTAACCATGCTTCACCTCTGCTATTCTTTAACAACAGTTTCTCTGTATTGTTACTTGAATTTGCAAAATGCACTGTGTAAAATATTGCAACATAAATTAACAGAAGTTAGTTAATTTGGAGGGCATTTGCATAGATTTAGTGAGAATAGAGTAGGTAATAGATTATTGAGCAATGTTATTAAGCCAGGAAAATGCATAATTCAGGAGTAAGCTGTACAGACATTCTGTCTTGTGGATGTTGTTCAAGATAACAACTTTTAGAACAGTGTCTCATGTAATGAAACACAAAGAAAACCCCCTAGTTTTTCTATTTTAGAAGCTTGTACATTCAATGATATTGTAATGATTTTAAGTGTTAGGTGAATGGAGAGAATTGGGTAACTTATATAATATGTAGAAAGGTTTCAAATTAATTTTTTAAATTAGAATTGAAAAATGTTTTCAGTGATACTGTTTTTTTCATTTTTAATAAGACCTTCTGCAATAAATCCTTGTTCAGGATTATGAGTAAGAAAAATTATTCTTCATGTAGATAAAATTCACAAAAGAAGATTTGAAGTATACCCAATTCATCCTGAAAACTATTTGAAATGTAACTAATTTTGTCTATGCTAGGCTGCCCAAACCCTGTTACTAATTTAAATCAACATCAGAGTGAGTTGCAATGCTTACCTTTTCATAGCATTTCCTTACCTTCTTCTTTTTTCTGGTGTATTTCTTGCATTTCATTTTTCTGGAATCAAGCATATCATACCTAGCCACAGCCTGGGGTGCAAATTTTGTGTAATTCTGCAATGTTTTCCTATTTCAATTCCACATTTGCAAACACTTGTGTGGATCTTATGTTGCCTGTCTCAGCTGTGAGGAAAGTACAGCAAGGCCTTTGGTAGTAATTACTGGTGAGTACTGAGTTACTGCTGTCTCCCAAGAGCCAACTTCTGTTCTCTGAACTACCCCAAGTACCCACCTTGCTGTAATAAACTCACCTGTGAAAAACCTTTCCATGCTCCTGCTCCCAGGAAGCTCTCTGCAAATATGAGATGTCTCCTTGCTGTTACACTGGCTAGAGCCATGAGATGTGCAGTGCTCAGGCCTGCATCCGTGCCCTTGGTCCTTGGCTGACTAAATGGAAGATTGCCAGTGTCATCCAGGGGAGATGCCCAGCTTGCCAGCGTGGCACACACAGCTTACTGCCTGCCTGTGAGGGCCTCCAGGATATTAAGCCTTACAGAGGAGTTTGCTCTTTATCAGTAAGCTATCAGGAGATAACCTTACAGGATTTCTAAAACATTTTCCCCTGAGCCTCCTACAACTTCCTGGCTTTGCAGAGAAAGGCCCATGAAAAATTGTATCAATAAAATTCTTAAATTCTCTAAAATAGTTTTCATCTGAAACATATCATATACAGACCAGGTGATAGGTTGGCATGTAAAAATGGGGGCTTGTGGATCCTTTTCTAAGGCATCTTGCATTACTATCTTGTGAACTGACTATCATCGTGTTATTTTTTTCTTGCCTATCTCCTCTCCTTATTATTACAGCAATTAACTTTATAGCTGATGTTTGGAGTTCTATACACTGTGCAAAACAGAGAGGCATGTCTTGTCCTGGGAAACTTATATTTTAAACAGAGATAACAAACAAAAGATGGGAGAAGTAATGACCAGAGAGAGGTGAAATGTCATAGCAGTGAAGATGCACTTGTTCAGTGCCATTACAAAATGTAGCTAAGGTTTTTTCCCTATAATCTCATATCTCAATTTTTAAAAGAAATGCAGTGAATGGAAAAGAAAAGAAGTAATTCTGGTCTGTGCTAAGGCTAGATATACAAGTCCCTTCACTGTGTTTTTTTAGGAATTCTTTTCCATGTGTTTTTTTTTTTTTTGTTTGCTTTCAGTCTTAAATATCACGCAGAATTAAAGCAGTTCATGATCAGTTAAAATTTCAAATATTTAAGACAGCAGTATTTAAGATTAACTGTTTTCCATTTACTGACTGTTACTTGGAACCAAAAGAATCTTGTATTTTTGTAAGCATAGTAAGCTACACTGTTTTTCTTTAAACTTTAGGGTATGAATTATATTCCTATAATGACAGCTGCAGGGTGGAATGTTTTAACACACTGGAGTGAGATATATCTTGGACACATTCTTGGTACCTTAAGTTCAACATGCTCCATATGGTGCCACTGAGCCAGTGATTTTGAAGAAAACAGTTAAAGACTGCTGAAACAGCGTAAAATACAAATTAGTCTTTGCTGTATAAGTAAAAAAATTCACTGTCAATCTTTTCAGCTTTTTGCATGAATACTTCCAGCAACTTTTAGTAGTAGTCCCTATGTTTTAAAACAACTGTTGAATTCTAGCAGAACAGAGTGAAAGCTTGTGGGCTAAGAATACATTAACTGAATTATGCCTAAATCTTACGCAGGGGAGCAAAGGGAAAGGAGATTGGGCTTCCCTGCATTTCCACATTAGTTTTTAATGTGATGGCAGGGATTGTGTGATGCAGGATTTGTGAGAAGTAGGTGGCTCTTTGTTAACTTGGTCCTCTGTCAGCACAAGAGCACCGTGAAGGAGCTCTGTGTCAGGGAGGTGTCTCAGTCCTGCTGCTGAGAATACTAATGATACGGTGTCCTGTAGTAAAACTACAGAATAACTATTGTTATTACTGAATATTTTAGTGTTTGGAGAGATAAATTAGCTGGGAATTATGTTTTCAGAACATTGGACTTTTTTCATATGTTTTCGTTCATAGTATCAAGGCAAGCAGGAGTTACTGTATGAGTAACTTACCTGTCTTTTATCTTAATGTAGTTGAATTTTTTTCAATATCAGCCTAACCCTGGGTTTTCTGAGTTTATATTCAAGCTGTGGATTTCAAAATTCTTACAGCATACTTGCGGTTCTTAATACTGAAGTTATCCATTAATCCTGAATTATTATTATTGTAATTATTACTATTAATTATTAATAGTATTGTTGTTGTTATCATCATCATCATTATGGCTTTTTAAAAGCATCATACATGGACTCCAAACAAAAGAGCAAGGATTACACAGCAATGCAAAAATTCTATTCTTCTCAAGTAGTACCAAGCTTAAATTGTTCCTTATTGGTGTTGACTCGTAAGAACAGATTTCCAAATGTGACAGAGCATAAGACAAACGGCCACAGTGCACCAGCCTGTTAACCTGTACTTGTGTACCTTCTCTAACAGCAGAACAGCACTACTGGTGAGTGAAGCCTTTGAGGAGGTGATTTGCACTTATATTAATGTGAAGTTGCACATTATAGCCTGAGTTGATCGAGGAATTTACTGATGGAGGAAGATGGAGATTTTGCTCCCTATTGTCCCTTTTTAGACTTGTATCTTCTGTCTCAGGTTCCCTCTGTACAGTGTAGCTAAGGCGGCAGAGACATGGGGGTTATTTTAAAGAAAATAGGATGTGGCCACATGATTTATTTTGATTAGGAATAGAATTAATTAGAGATGGTCCATCTAAAAGTATGAAACCAAAAAACAGTCCCTGGACTTCTTTCTCAGAGCTAAATTGTTGCATGCATAAAATCATGAGATGAGGACTGATAGGTAACTACCATTTTAGTGATCCCATGTTAGAGCTACCTGCACTGCTGTTGTCCCTCTACATATAATTAGGTAAAATAATCATGAATAATTTGTACAAATTTCCATCTTTAAGTATAGCCCAAATGTCAAATTTCAAATGATAATTACTTCTGGCATTTGGTGAACCCTTTGGGATACAGCCAATGAGTATCTTTGGTAAAGGACCTAGTTGTCAAAGGATTCATAAATAAAGTTCTTGTACACTCAGAAAGTGTATTCAAAGCATGTAAGGTTTTGATACAGTATATGTCATAGCAAACAGAGGTCAAATACCTGCTTTAAGTGAAAAACAGAACTTAATATTGGCATTAGAGAGATGACCAGAACATCAGTGATACATTAAAGTGGATGCTTTCTCATCATACATAAAATTAGCAGCCTTTCTCTTCTTTTCTTGGAGCAGCGAGCTTCTCTAGTTTAAAAGGGTGTCTGTTGGTGTTTGTCCAGGCAGTGGGCCTACATTGGTATATGTTCTGTAAAAGACTTAGCTGTACTTCTGTCATCATTGATCACTGTGTAGGCCTTCCAGTCTCCATGGCCATCCTAATCCATTTGGTATGATGACATAATGCAGCTGCCATAGAACACTATTCCCTTTGTTTAAGAAGCATCAGACTTCCAAGCCATACATGTCATCTAAGCCAAGGAAATGGTCCCAAGGGATCCACTTGACCTATCAGTGCCTGCCTTCATTCTGTGCCATGGGTAGACCAGTCCCTTGCTCAGCAGAATGAGAGTCCTGCTCTAAATTGGAAGACAACTGTGCTTCCTTTCTCTGAGTATCAGTTCATTGTCACTATGTGGGAGAAGCTTGTGTTAAGCTATGTGTTAAGCTTGCACTTCGCTGTTCCAAAACAAGTTCGTGTGTGAAAGACATAACAATGGGGTTATATTGCTCTGCTGGGACAAAAGGAGGACCTCTTTAGGTCAAACATTCTTTATGTTGAAGAGCAGAGCACAAAAGGGGGCCAGAACCTTTTCCTGCACAATGCTGCTGCTTGCTGAAGGAGGCAGAGTCCAGCCTGTCCTTTTTTAATTCCACATCTCAGCCATTGGTGGATTATTTGAGGAGAGGAGGAAATAAAGAATAAGGGGAAGACTTGAGAAGATCCAGTGGAGCTCTTTTCCTGAAAATGGTTCTGTATTTCCCAGCGATGGAGAAATTGCCTTAGCACTTTAAACCTACAACAGCTCAGTCTTGCTTGAGTGCAAACCTGGAAGTGGTGTTCTTTATTCAGTTCAGAAGCCTGTTCATACTTTGCTA
The DNA here is from genome assembly GCA_026261815.1 of Monarcha castaneiventris obscurior. Lineage (NCBI taxonomy): Eukaryota > Metazoa > Chordata > Aves > Passeriformes > Monarchidae > Monarcha > Monarcha castaneiventris. The sequence continues at coordinate 21,361,191 of JAMPIT010000886.1, forward strand.
CTTACAGGCCAATAAATTACTTCTTCAAAAAGTTCCTGTTTTGATAAATTGATGTGCTTGTGTGTTTGCACTATATTATGTACGAGGAGCCTTGTCATCTTATTGAAATAATAGGACATTGAGAGATACCAAGTATTTATGGCTAGATTTAACGATTTTAAAGGAAGGAAATTATTGCAGCCCCAGGGCAACAGTAACTTATATAGTGACAACTTATACATGTTTTATGTACCTATTTACTTCAATGTTCACTACAAAAGTATAGTTACCATAGCAATGACCATGTCACCAAACTTCTTTGCTAGTTTTGAAATACAAAATACCCAAATGCCACCTGAACTGTGATTATTTTCTGCACAAGTACTGAAAGTAGAAGTTGAGAGTGTCACACACTTTTCTAAACAAACAGCAACACACTGATTTACAGAACATTTTATGTTGCAAATGGATCTTGGGTTGTTAGCATCCCTGGTACTGTAAATCCTTTGCCACTAAGCTGCAAGAAAAACTTCACAGGCTCCTATCAGAAGAGCCTCCACTAGTATATACTTAACCTGTAGTCTTCTGTGGAATATTGGTACTTGCCTGCAATATTTCAGGAAAATAACGTGGTATTCAGGAAGATACTTTCTCTGATTTTACGTGTTAACTCATAAGTAAAACTATCCTTCAGCTATTTACAGATTGTTACTATTATATAAAATAGCGTCACAGAAAGCGGTGTGATTTTTACCTGCTCCTTCTTTTCCTTTAGAAATGGCAAATTTATTAAGAATTTAGGTAGTAGCTTCTATACCTTGGCATGCAGCTCACTAACCAGTGGAATTGAGCAGCCAGGTACTAGATTTCCCAAGTCAGCATTAACCACTGGGGCACTGGTGGATCACCTCGATATGACTTGTGCGCAATTAAAGGTGAAAACTCTTACCACAGAAGTAGACCATGCCTTTTTATAGCTAGGTTTTCTCATGTGTAGGCAATGTGAGCTAACCTGAATTCTTATAACAGTTATGAATATGGATACTTGAAGAAAAGCAGTTTGCAGAATTGCAGACTTAATCCACCATTTCAGTCATTCTCCTTTAATAAAGGCTTGTCTACACAGAAGCATTAATCTGAACTGAGATAGTGCATCATTTTAAGCACAACAGCTTTAACTCAGATTTGTATTGTGCTCACTTGTGGACAATCTTATGCTGGAACAGGAGTGGTTTTTTCTTGTTTAGCTAAAGAGAAGCATGGCACATGAATTACTGAGCAAACGTGGACACTTGGAGCCAACCTTTAGCAATTCCATGTGAAACTGTGAAAGTAAAATTGATCTACATTAATGTAATGGTTGATCTTGTCTTCCTTGCATTGTGTAGTGTCAGAATTCTTCTCACAAAGAAAGAATCTCACTTGGCTGGTTAGAGAAGTGGACATGGTGCTGTTAGGTATTACACTTATCTGTAGGAGTTGTAGGGAAGAGTAAGGAAATTACTTCATCTAGAAAGTTTGATCCAACCTCCGCTAGTCCGTGAACTGGACATGTAGACCAGGTTGTTCAGATTGCAGCTTTATGGAGCAGTGCTGCCGTTAAGATTCTTTAAATCTGATCAGAGGCCCCCAAACAAAAATGAAGTCTTAAATTAGAAAGAAGGAAACTTTTTTACACAGCTTCAATGTTGACTGAAAATTGTATAAAAGGATCAGAAAAACCCCTCTTTCATTGTATTGTAATTCTTAACTGTTAATAAGTAATTCCAGCTGCTTCAATTTTTATTTGGATTCTTTCTGTTCTCCTGTATTTCTTTCTCAGAAAAAAACCCTCAGCGTTTTTATGTTTATCTAGGCAGCAAGTGGAATTTACAAATAATCCTTGAAAATGCATAGGTGTACTCTTCAACCAGTGACATTTGAACTGACCCAGGACAGGCAACCTGCAAAACTAGATGATTCAATTTGCTGGTGCTTCAAGAGTACCTTCAGCTGTGTGACTCTGCATGAATTACCAGCTCAGCCTGGGAGCTCAGGTAGTTCTGAGACCTCTGTGGTGCTCTACTGCCTGCTGTAAACATGCCCAGAGACTTGTATTGTGCCTCATCCTTGCAGAGACATACAGCCACTAGTCCCTATCTCGTTTACCAGATAGGCTTCGGCAGTGACCTGTCCATGGGGAAGGTAAGCTCTGGCAAGTCAGTGGACTGTGACCACCCGTAGCTGCTGATGGGCAGGTGTGGGGGGAAACTTTGTCCAGAAATACCCTTGTCCCCACAGCTGATGGGCTGTGTGATAGATTAGGTCACTCTGTCTGTGTCACCTCTTTTACCACATGCTGCTTTCATAGCCAGAAGTGGGTTTGTTCCGGCTGTGACGTTAAAAAGTGTAACTCCATTTACGTCTATGGGGATAGTCTGGGCATTATTTATCATTGCTGGCAAATGCACTCAGTACAGACTGAAGCACATGCATCTGGAGTGTGGTTGAAGGTGTAACGTACACTCGTCGTTGTTGACACTGCAACAAGCTTAGGAATAAATCTGCGTTATTTTCTGGGTGAAGGCTGTGTTTCTCCTGCTAAAATCTGACATCTAATTCTTGTTCTGTAGCTAGCCAAGTATTATGTTTCTTCTCTGTTCTCTTGCTGGTGCAGCCACCTGGTGTGGGGTGGATTCCATGTGTGTGATGCTCACACACATGCTGCTCTGCTGCCAGGAGCAGAGGACCTAATCTTTTGTGACATGAAAAGAAACTTGCTGGTACAGTACATTACTAAATGCTACAGACTGACTTCATGAAATGGGAACACCGCAGGGGAATCTGGCAAGGAAGATGTGTTTATGTAACTGAATTGAATGTTGCAACTGCCATCACTTAGTTCCCTTGGCTGCAGTGAGCAAGTTGTGAGAGAAAAACAATCCAAACAGAAATCTTCAGATGCTGAGGGCAGGTCTAATTACATACAAATAATTAATAAAAATGAAGTGCAATATTGTTAGAAAATAAAAAATACCATTTGTTTTCTTACATGATCATGTGTACCAAGATCATTGATAGGGACAGAAACACTCAGACTTTTTCACTTTTATTTGAAGTGCATATTGTTTGGGTGTCTTCAGCACATTCTGATATCCCAGGGAGATTCATGACACAAGAGTAATTGCACATAACATAAACAAGGTCTGCATTAGTTGGCTCTTTTATTCAGAATCCTTTTCCAAGTCCAGATGTGTGATGTGTAAATGTTAGGAGAACAGAGTCCTTATGAAGTAGCTTTATCAAATGCAGCTAGTCTTCCAGCAAAATGGAGAAAATATAAATTAGCACTCAAGACCTTGGTCAAATCTGGTGCATAAAATTTTACGGTTATATTTATGTTCCATATGTGCTTTGGACAAGTGCCATGTTTGTAAAGAACTGCTTCAATATTATTTTTTAAAAGTGACACTTTTATCACAGTATCCTCTGCAAACTGTTCACTGCTTGCCATATAAGCCAGCCAGGCTCCAAATAAACTATTTGTTTTCATGGTCTAAAACTAAGATCAAAATGCCTTTTAGAGCATGGTGATTTTCAAAACATGGCATGGTAGATATCATGTGTGGCTTCTTGAAATACAGTTCAGAAGAGCTGATTAGCCTGACTAAAAGAGGAACATGCATGATATAAAAATCTGACAAGAGGTAGGAATTAGGAAGTTGTAGTATACGTTTGCTAGTGCTGAATATCTGTTCTGACTCGTTTATTACATAATTAGGTTTTAGTATATTATGTGAACACTACATTTCTTGTGACTCTTTAGGAAAAAAAAAAGCCTCAAACCAAGGAGGTTCTAGAAATTTGTGCCACTTTTCACAGGCCCTATCCTATTTTTTCTTCATTTCTCTAAATCCATAAATAACTGTCTTTTTTTAAAAAAAACTTCCATTGCAGCATCTGGTGTGCTGTTACTGCCACTACTTCTGCTCTGAGAGTATAGCACTGCTGTTTTAGAATGTTCCCATTCACTTGTTATCAGTATTTGGCCAAAAAAATTAATTGCTAATGTAAGAAAAAGAAAGTGAATTTCTAGAGCCCAAATCAGAATGCAGTCTGAACAAAAGAATGACACTGAGCTGACCCTACAGCTCTTTTCAAATTTTGCATAAAATGGAAGAGACACAGCATCTTGGAAGAAATTACAGGAATTCTTTGTGTTGGAAAGTGTGAGGCAAACTAAATAGATTGAAATAACTTCTGTTATATTTAAACACAAATGTACTGCTAGAGGCAGAGGGAAAAAATAGATTATTTATACTTCGAAACACTCAGGAGGTGTGAGAAATCTGTAGTGAAGGGCTTGAGCAAGTACTTAGCTAAAAATAACCTGTCCAAAACTGAATTACTATTACTATTACTATGACTACTAATTTCAGCTCCAGAATAATTTGTAGTCTCCTACTTGTTGTGCATAAAATAAGAAATATATCAGGTGCAATTTCAGGTTCATTTACAATATGCTTACATATACTAAGCATATAGTAATGGCTAAAAAATATAGAAATGTATACTAAAATATAATGTCAATCTGTTATCTCAGTAATTAAAGAATAGTTGTGCAACAAATCCTAAAATAAATGTAGCATTTAAAAGTCATAGAATGAGAGGTTAAATGGTAACTGTTCTGAAGTGTAGATGAGGATTAAAAAATTTTTCTTTTGAGTCTGGAAGTATGTGGAGTATGCACATATGGTGGAATCAGAAATGGTAATTTTTTGTATTGTTCCGTACCAAGTTTATAAAACTTTATTGATTGAAAACTATGATAGATTTTTATGATCCTTTGGAATATACAACTGGTGCCACTAGGAGAGTGTCCTTGCTTAGCAGAGATTTAGAGGACTGCTCTTGCAAAAAGAGCACAAATGAAACTCAGAATTTTCTTTTATTCAAATATTGACCAAATCTTTCAATTCTCTTCTGTGTGAACTGAGTCCAAATCTTATTTTTCAGCTTGGCTTTAAAAGTTATCTATGTGACTTTATGAACTGAAGAACAATAGTACATAGCAAATTGTACAACAACTTCAGTCATTATGCTGAAAGCAAAAATGTATTTATAATTTAATATTTTATAACTAATGAATATATCAAATGATATTTTGAAGGGAGAACAGATAATAAGTCATTGCAACTATACTAACAAGGTAAAATAACTTCATAGTAACAAAAAGATCTGTCAGTACTATTTAACATGAATGCTGCTGAAACCAGTATATCTTCTGTAGGTCTTCATAACCTTCAAGTGCTCAGAAAACTTGAAGATGCCAATAAATTGTTATGTTTTAGTGGCTGGGATTCCATTGCAGTCATCTTGTTTTTCCCTAGCTGGAGGTCTAGTGAATTAAATTTCTTGTGAAAACCACTAATTTAACAAGGAAGGGCTTGGAAAATGGGTGCATACAGAAAACTGAAACACAGTTTCAGAGAGGGAGATCACATTTGTTTTGTCATGATCTATATATGCATTTGTCATATATGTGTGTATATATGTGTGTGTGTACATAAAGTTGATTTAACAGGGAAGGCAAATACCTGACAGGCAAAACCACTATGAATTCAGCATATCAGTGTTAGTGGTGCATATCCAGTGCATGTTAGGGCAAATGATCACATTGAAAGAAAGGAGTCTGTGTACAGTTATCCATGGAATAATGCATTGCTAAACTATGCACTTTCAACAAATATGTTGTTGTCATAATTATGCTGTTATATATTAGGTGAGAGGTTACTGATCTTTGGTGCAGGAATATAATTTTCCATAATTTAATTTCCATAATCTAATTTCAATTTCTTTTCTTATAGGAATTAGTGCATATTTGTACACCTTTTTTTTTACCTCTTACTTTTTATTGGGTTTTTTTCATGAGTGTAGTGCCTTAAAGTAAAATGGAAAAATGGAACACCGAGTATGCTTGTAGTTTCATTTCTGTCATAGGAATTCTGAACCCCACTTCTTCAAGAAAAATCTCTTTCATGTTTGAAAGCATAATAACAAAACCAACCAATAGTATAGTCATGATCTTTTTATCTAAGCTAAATTTTAAAGGAAAAAGCAATTATAATGAAATGAGAGTGATTTGGATGCATGAAGCAATGGGTTATGGATAATTTGAATGTCTGCTGCCAAGCATATTATAACCCACATGAATCCTTTAATGGACTTACACGTTCCTTCACCTTTGGTGTGCTGTACAGCAGTGGCTAGCAGTCCTTTGGCCAGCAGAAGCTGGAGGGAGGGTTTTCCCAAGTCTCTCAGAGATCCTGCTTATTTGTCAGAGCAGCTTGTGATTTGTTTGTGCTTTGTGACTATCCTTACCCTGCAAGGTGGCTGTGGTTAATTGTTTGGTTTCTTTAGCTGTTTCTTTTCCATTCTAACGTTTATGTGACTTTTCTGTGTATATCAGTAAGTTGTTGATAAAGTCTCCCTGTCTATCCTAGCCCCCACATGGATTTTATCCTGTCAGTAGCTTGTATCTTAATGCAAAGTATAGTATCACATTTCAAAGACCTTGACAGAGGAAAGAAATGGCCTGGTGGGAATCTCATGAAGTTCAACAAATAGAAATGGAAGATCCTCTTACCTGAGGAGGAATGCTGGTCCCAGGACAGGCTGGGAACCAGCTGGATAGAAAGCAGCTTTGCAAGAGAGGACCTCAGAATCTCAGTAGGAAAAAAAAAAGGGATATGAGGCAGTGCTGTGCCTGCACAATGAGGAAGGAAGAGCACAGCATCAGAGGCTGCATTAGGAGGAGCACTGCCAGCAGGTGCAAGGGCAGTGGTCGCTGCCCTCTGCTCAGCCCCAGTGAGATGCATCTGCAGTGTTGGGTCCAGTTCTGGGCTCCCATCATGAGAAGGACATGGACCTACTGGAGTGATGCCACCAAAGGGCCACAAAGATGATGGAGGGTGGGAGCATCTGTTGTGTGAGATGGGGAGGCTGAGAGCCTCAAGAAGAGGAGGGTCAGGGAGGTCTTACCAATGCACATTAAAAAGAGGTAGTAAATAAAACAGAGACAGGCTCTTTACAGTGGTGGGCGGTGACACAACAAGAGGCAACAGGCACAGATTCAACTGTGGGAAATTTCACTGAAGCATAAGGAAAAACTGTACTGTGATGGTGGTCAAGTGGTGGAACAGATTTTCCAGAAAGGCCATGGAGACTCCATCCTTGGAAATATTCAAAACCCAGTGGTCCTGGGCAGCCTGCTTTAGCTGACCCTGCTTGAGGAGTGGGGTTGGACTAGATGATGTCTTTTGTAATACCATTTTAAAATCTGCTGGAATCATATCCCTTTAATTTCATTATTTGACTATTCTTTCAGTCTCTGCTCTGTTTGAGCCTGTCTCACGTTCAGGATGCCTTCTAATAGAAAAAGAACAAACATATCCAAACTCCCTCATCCATAGACACTTAATGGTCAAAAGCAGTTAAATTCTGACTTTAATGGATTTTTTAAAAATTGATCCAAGAAATTAGCAGCTTGTCCAAGATGATAAATAGTGCCTTAGTCACATCTGGAATTAGAGCTTATGTTCTTTGCTCAGGACCACAGTGATCTAACTGTGGTCAGATTGAAATGTTGTTTTTCCATGCAATGACCATGTTGTGAGAGAGCACTGGTGGTCTGCTGGTCCAGACTGAGAACTAGGTTTTTCCTTCCATGAAGTAGCTACAGTTAGCTAAAACTGAAAATTTCAAAAAACAAAATTAATCTCTTTAATTTTTTACAATATTAATCTGAGTATTCATATCTTGAACTCATTGAATTTGCATGCAAACAGCACAAGAAACTCCAGTAAGAATCTTAAAGTCAGCTGGATTTGAAATTCATTGAATGGGTAAAATATGTAATTTGAAGATTAAAAAGTTAGTGTTATTGCTGAAGATTGCAGTGAGCAACTGCATTTTCTTGCTGGAGTTAACAAGCAAAGCAAGCCCAGCACATGAAGAGTGTGACACAATGACTGCTTTTTACAGAGCTCCCAATGCCACAGCCTCAGTTATAATTCTAAATGGCTGTGCATGACATCACACTAAACAAAGTATGTAAAACAGCTCAATTTCACTGCTAAAAATACATTAACCTTTTACCAGGACTAGAGACAATCCTGCTGGATCCTACCACTTTCAGCACAGTATCTGATTATTCTCTTCATCTGAAATTGCTGGATGAGAATGTCTTGTCTGATTTCAGGCTGGTTTGAGTGGTTACAATCATAGAAGGCCTCATTGAAAGTGATGCAATCTTTTATTTCTGGTTGTCACCCTCCAGCCAGAAAGTTAGCACTGGGAGCATTCAATGAACAGTATTAAAGACTTCAAAAGACCCCACACATCTTTTATTTTTATATGCAAATAAAACTCTTATCTTCTAGCTATTCATTTTAAGATATTTGTTTTCATTTTTATTATGTTCTCCTGATTCAATGCTGTTTAGGAAGGGGTGGTTTTTTGTCCTTCTCCCTCACTTCTAATCCCCATCACTAATGATGATGATGCATTTATTATTAAGGTAGGGACAGACATATTTGTATAGAGAAATGGTGTAAAGTATTGTTCACTAATTTGATGCTTATAATATGTGAGGAGAGACACACGTACAGAGTCATAGGTAGCTCAGTTCTTTAGGTAAGGATATAAGATAGACATGTAAGTAGCAGCACTTTATCCATCATAACATTTCAAAATGGCTCAGAGGCATATCCCTGCTGCAGCCATTGCAGACCCTGTCGTGGCACTAAGCTCTGACTCAGGGTGATTCTTTCCATAGAAGATTCTGGCGGGAACTATAGTTCTGGTAATAACCTGAATAGGAGAATAAATAGCTTGAATATTAATGAATTGTACGTGATACAGACACTCCAGGGTGAACCCAAGCAGGACAGGAAATATGTTTCTTTCTCAATTCTTTTCACACTAGGCTTTTTCAGACAAAACCTTCTGGTACTCTGCCAGAACCCCCTCTGAACACTACAACTTTAACCCTATATGGTATTTACACTTATTCTGATTATTCACTTGAAATGATTCTTACTATTTTATATTTTCAGCTACTGGGTGAAGGCAGTGTGCATATATTTACCAGCATCTTTAGTATTTCTGGAGCAAGCTGAAATAATATTTTAGGATATGATATGAATTTTCGCTATCTGTCCTTTATGGAAAAAAAAATTTGGGGGATCTAGCACTGCTCATAAGAAAAGGAAAGTGGGGTGAAAACACCTCAGTGTTCCTTTGTGATAATCTCCTCATCCGATTGATGCCAGCTGTGCTTTCTTCAGTAGTAACCAGCAAGGGGTGGATACTTGCTGGTTCTCAGTGCTGCTTCTCAAGCTGCGTGCGGGGTCTGTCCATTCTCTGACCACTTCTGTTGATCTTCTCTGAGACATGAACAGGTACTGACTGAATCAAGGATTAGTCCTCTGTGTTGTCAAACAAAAGTAATATTGAAGCATTACATCCATGTAACGCATCCCCAAGTGTAGCGCAAACTTACTCAGCTGTAGCAGAAATTTCACCATTTGTTTCAGAAAATATACTGGGTGGTTCTTTTGTCTTCTCTTCTCAAACTCTTGTGTGACCCATATTAAAGCAACTGTCTCTGAGGAAAAGGAATAAAAGGGAAAAAAAGGAAAAGCATGAAATTACATTTGCCTCTGAGCCCTTAATGCCTTTAGAAATGGCCATTTTTTAATAAAGGCATATGAGCTTGTATTGCCTTTACACAGTGAAATGTAGTAATAGTTGACCTTAAAGTAATGTCTGTCTAAATCAGAATACAATGACATAAAAGGCTGGATAGGACTACATAGTGTTTTGAGTAACCACTGATAGCTATTTAGTGCTGAATGAGGATGAACACGTGTCTCTTACCACTAACTACAATAAATGTACTGTTGGCACTAAAGGTTAGTGATCCTGCTGGAACTGTGTCCTGTAGACTTTCCATCCATTCATTTGTAATAGCAGAATAATAGCAGCCATTTGTTGAAATCATGTTTTCAACTGATCAGCAGAGTCTTCAGCAGAATCTGCCTCTAATTCCTTAGGTAGGTCATGATTATCATTACCACAGCTTTGACATCACCCCTATTTGCATCACATGGAAGTACTTGTAGTTCTTGTATGCTGTTAATTCACCATGTTAAGAACTGTGGATTTGCTATGATATCTCTCTGTGCGTGTATATACATAAATCTATTATTTTCTTAAAATTGGGACAGGGAATAAAATCAGATTTAGCTTGGTTTGGCTTTATGAAGCATAAACAGGACAAAGTGGTATAAAGCCAGATCATATTGCTGCACGTTCACGGGCTGCATTAAATACCTGGATTTGATAGAACAACACACCAACTCTGCCATGAAGTTAGTGGATGTATTTGTGGCATCTTTGTTATAATTCAAAGGCAACAGTTGAGAATCCATTGTCTTCTCTGTGCCTTAAGCCCCATTACCAGGGTCATATTTAGTATAAACTGGCCCGAAGCTGGAAGAGTGGAAAACATGGCTTGGCACAGCTCACTAGGTCTCTTTCTTAAAAGCCAGCATATCTCCTGCACTGAGATAAGTTTTTAATGAAGGAAATACCAAAAGGAAGGCACATGGTGATCTTGATAATTCATTCTTCATGACTTATCTTCGAAGAAAAAAAAGGGGAGAGATTTTAACAAAAGAGGGTGGGTGTTTTTTTTGTTTTTTGGTTTGTTTTTTTTTTTTTTTGGCTCATACTCAAGAGTTACCAGGCACAACAGATACTACTGAAATCAGAGGTTCTCAGTACCTATGACATATATAAAACAAGAGTACAGCTCTGAAAACACAGAATTGTATAAGAAAGATCCTTGTTAGGGAAAGATAGCAGAAGGGACAGACAGATAGAAGGACAAATATGCCTGCTTAAGGTGACTTACAAGCCTTAGTAATTATATTACAATAAGGGCTCATGTCTCTGTAGTGCAGAGTGACAAATAATTCATGATTTTTTGGGGTTTTTGTTTGGTGTTGGTTTTTGTTTTACAAGTCTACTGCCCTTTAGGAAGTCATGAATAAAAATGTCTTTTTCAGAAATACAAATCTTCAGCATCTACCTCTAAGAAAGGAGATTATCAATTTAAACCAACTTTGATTATTTGAGTCAGTCTTCTACAGAATGAAGTGTTAGATATCAGTGGGCATCACTTGTACAAAAGTCTTGCCTATATCCTTATTTATTTCAGTTGTCACCCATTTCGCTTAGACAACAAGGGTTTAATGTTAGAGATTTGTGAAAGTAACTGTTGCCACAAACAAGACAATCTGTAGAAAAGCTAGGGGGGATACAAAGAACACAAAGTTACAGCAGGATTGGAGATGAACTCAGGAGTGGGATGAATAGTAGTAAATGATTATACTGAAGAAAAAGGGCAAGATAATTATACCATTCAGGTGCTCAGGGAAACAGCGTAAATAGAAGAAAACTAACAATCCATACTTCTGAAATGTAGGATAGGAAGGAAGTATTTAAGAGTCATTTTTAGAGGATTTTAGCAGTCTAGAAAGGCTTGTAAGGTACAGCCTTGGAAGCACTATTCAAATTATAATCAAACATAGCTGTTACCAGTAGGAATTGTCCCATCAAATGCAGACACAGAGTATATGGTCCTCACGGTCATTTACTGTTTCTCACTGACCAAGTCCACACAAGTTTGGGGTTTTTTGGTTTTTTTTTTTGTTATGCACTCTCCTGTGCACTGGGTTGCAAGGATCTTCCTGTGCAGTTCCACATGCTCTGTGTGTGTGGGCTTGAGATTGCACTGATTCATGGGCCGGGCTGAACTCTCTGCATCACAGACTTGCTGTGCAGAGAAAAGAGGATGGTATTCCTGAAAATGTGAATAGGGTGTGTTTTGGGTAAGCCAGGAAGTTTGCAGTTAATGAAGTAGGAACTCCCTCAAAACCTGTCAGTAATCTCCCAATTAAAAACAGTAAATCAAATCCAGGGGGTGGTACTGTAATATGTGAGTTGAGGTTATTCTATGAGATGTTTTCCCTACCAAGAAGGATGGCAGGGGAGGGATTATCTTCAGTGTCCCCTGCATTTGCTTTTTTGTGTAATTACGGGAAATGCATTCAGTGTGCAAGGGTATCATTGCTGTCCTGCTGTTTTATCATTTCTTTATGAGATAATGTTGATTTCGGCAATGAAATGCAAATTTAGTTTTCAGTGCTCCTTTTTTTTCGATACAAAGGTTAAAATGTGTATTGTAGATAATAATGTTGCTGGTGTTTTTGAAGCAGCCTTCGTCAGCTAATTTTGGCAATACATGGTTTCAAATGCTATTCAATGCAACTGCATGAGTTTTATGTTGGCCTGCATGAATTAATTTTAACCCACTATGCATGTTGTTACCATTTTGGCTATAATTTGATCAAGTAATCATAAAACCTTGTACCAACAAAAAAAAATTTGGATGCGTCAAGAATATTCAATATATGGTGTGCCTTCTGTGTCTCATGGCAAACTGAACATGAAATTATTGAAGCTGAGCCACCTTAACACTATGATCATAAAAGTATTCTAACACGGGATTGTGTTACTCCTATGATTGCAGATGCTGATGGATTCTGTGTTTGGAGGGTATGTTTCTGTTTACTTATAAACAAATAGTTTGTACTGCTGCTGATAAAAAGGCTCAGGATTTTAGCAAGTCCTGTTAAAATTAGCCCATGTATAGATTATAAACAGTTCTTTTTACTGAATGCTGGGGCTCAGACAGCAATAAAACACATTCAAGAATGGAAATAGTTTTCAGCTGGGACTCCAACGGCAGTAAAATACATGCAAGAATGGAAATAGTTTTCAGCTAGCAAGCAAATTCTAACATAACAGCAAGGCCAGCACTGACGGAAGTTGTCTTTTTTATTGTTATCTCCTTAATTAATCTCGCTTTCCTGTGTAAACTGCTCACTATTGTGCAAAGAGAGGGTGTGTGTTAACTTTGGTGACATTGTGTTACTCCCATTAAGTAACATTGCACACAGGTTTTTTCAGCATGACTGTACTTAGGACTTTTTTCCCCCAAATGGCATGAGCCAAATAACATTTCACAACTAAAAACAAATCTCATTTCTACTTTAGGTGGCACGACAATAAATTCGCTGTCACAGTTAGTAAAAAGATTATACAGAAAAAGGAGTGTGAGTTTTTAATATACTTAGTATGAAATAGTGATAAGGTGGGGAGAGGGTTTTATGAAATGTTCTGTAGACAGTAACAGAAAACAGCTCTGAAAATGCTGAGTTGGAGTAATGAATGAATAATGTGTAAAGTTTATCAGAACTGAAAGAACTCCTGATGTGAAATGAAGCCTCCTAAGAAAATTCTGTTCTGTCGCTGTTTTGCTCTGCTGTTGTCGCATGTCACGCATGAATGAAAATGCTGCATTCTCTGGGGAGCAGTAAAGCTTCTGTGTAGGTTGTTTATTTCCTTAATCCCTCCTTCTTTGTGATTTTCAATGTCAGATATAAAATGGAAAGCCTGTAAATATAGTGATTATCATACTGATTATCACCTGCATCAGGGAACGCCCCGGCTGGCCGCTGTAACCCAAGCAGTCTCCACATGTTACAGCCACTTAGATTTTAACCTGACTACTTTATTAGAGATGTGAAGCTCAGTATGAGGTGCCCTAGGGCTGCACAGATGGGTTCTGCTTGTTTCCTGTTCTCACTGTTATTGTGAATAGATACTAAAAGGTTCTCATCGCTTTTATCTGGTTAATTTACTTTGAACTGTCCCTGGCAATCAGAGCCTGCCTCACATTTCTCAGCATTTTGCAAACACCAAACTGCACAGTCCAAATGTGTGTTTTGAGCTTTATTAGGTTTTTTTTTTACTGGAAGGCCCTTAATTCTAAAAGGGATCTCATTCTGAGAGAAGCTGGATTTTAGGAGACTGCAGGCACAATCCTTACTGAAATAAGCTGCTCAGGAGTCATTCTGAGGTTCAGTTGATAGGAGAGAAGAAAATTAAGATTGCTGTTGTTCTTTGGCGTGTTCAGACACCCTTAGATTAGAGGTCAACTGCAGGGAAATCTGTGATTGTATGCTGGCTGCCATTATTCATGTAGCTGGGCAGCAGACCAGGCTAAAAGATGACGCTCTTATAGGAGAATCTGAAGACGAGATAGTTTGTAACAAATGTGCAATCGTTTATCCTTTCCTGTGGAAGGGCCAAGTCTTCCAAAACACATGTGCTGTGCATGGGTGCCCCAGTACAGAAAATTAAGATGAATTCTCTCGAAGTCTCCCACACAAGAAAGCACCACTTCACTGGAACAGTTTTTATTTCATGTACTGGTGTCCAGTTTCCTGGCCACACAATGGTTTAACACAGATGTTAATGTCCTGCTACATTGGGATTTTAAAGAAATCCCTTAGGACAGGTCAGTATAACTTCCAATTTCAATTTCATGACTAAAAACCTGAGGTTAAAGAAGGTATTTGGCTAGAAGACATAATTTTTAGTCCATTTTCTTATTGTCTTCCCCCCTTATCACTCCCTTATTTCCCTTATTTTATGTTTTTTTTTCTGTGTCATGGTCCCATTTGAGGCTTTCTTGATTGTGTTGCAGTTCAATGTAAGTGCATCACTTCAGAGTGGAAGCTTGCAGGCTCCCTTTTTCATACGAGCATAGGCTTTGTTAATCACATGCTGGTTTGGGAAAACACTGCATGATATCTTTGAACCCTACACTCCTTCTTGACAGCCAGGCTAGCAAATGTCATTGACTGTGTGATGTACAAGAAGGGATTCAATTGTAAGTAAATTGTCAAAGTGGCTAACCTTGCCCGCACCCAATTGTCAGGACCATGATTCAGTTTTTCTGTCAACATCAGCTAAGGGTAACCCGGTCTGCCTTATGTTTCTGCAGTAAAGCAGCCTGAGGAGTTGTGCTTTTCAGCTTATCACATTTTATTAACCTCAACTTACTGTTGTTATAATCAATTGTACCCACTTCAAATTCTTCTATTGCCCCCAAATTGACAGATCATGTAGGTCCTCAACTGTGTATTTTCTGAAGCACTAAAACCTCTCCAAAACATTGGACTGGTTTGGTACAGTAGTTATTTCTGTTTAGTTAGATCAGCTCACCATTTTGGCTCAAGATTATCCCTCTATTAATATCACTTGGCAAAGATAATCTGGAAGAATGCAAGTTAAAACATAAAGACTTCAAGGGTTTTCTGCAATATTTCCAATGTTAAGATAGAAAGTGAGTAAGGGAAAAACATTGCTATTGTCTTCCATCCCCTTGCTTTTATTTCAAAACAGATTTTAATTGCAGCAATTAATATAAATAAGACATGAGGACATTCTGATACCATGATGTTTCCTCTGTTCTTTCAGGAAAAGAACATAGTTAAATTGCTTAAAGCAGTGATTGAGACATCAGAATATTTTTAAATGTTCATCTGATTTCACCACAAGGGTCTGAACACATTTAGTGATCCTGTTTTTGTAATGCACTGTAGATGACAAATGATTTTTTTAAATGGCTTGATAACATGTATCCTGTGAAGTGCCATACATAAATGGAGGTATGATACAATTTCAGTTAAAAATATGTCTGAAGAATGTTTCCTAGTTCAAGTCCTATCTCCAGAAGTAACTTTCCTCGCTTGGAAAAAAACATATTGTACCTTCTTCATTTGAACTTGTGAAATGTGTTGGCATTGTGCTGTTGTTGGGCTTGAGGGAAGAGGGGGAAGCTTTTGGTGCGACTATCAGAATTGAACAACTGTATATGGCTATATTGAGATAATCGTGTAAAAGGAAAACTGCCTGAATGAGTTTCAGAATGTGTTATTTCTTCATTATCTAGCACTTTATAATTAACTGTTCTTTTTTTATTATTTCAGGAAGCTGCCACTTTTGCTAGAGAGCAAGGCTTTGAGGTGAGTTAACCCACAATTGCACACTAAACAGATCCTAAAGGTTTTTTTCTTGCTGATAATGAAGTTCTTTTGGACAATGATTGATGTGCTATTATACTCTCCAAGCCTCGCAGCGGTTGCCATGGAAACTTGGCAGTCGTCATGGTTTCTTTGTTCTGCCAGCTCAGTGTTATGACGCACTCTGCTAGGTCTGCACCCAACATCGCCTACAGATGTTATTTATTGAATTTTGAAAAGCCTCTTGGGAAGCCGAGAGGTTGGGCACGGTTTCAAGCTGCCTCTGCAGATATGGGACCTGTCAGTTTGTTCAGTTAAAAAGCTACCTCATTAGCTGCATTACACTCCAGAAGGATTCACTGCTAAAGCAGTGGTGAAGCAAGACTAAATAGTGAAATATAACACCGCTTAAATAACTTAAACCCTGCCATATGTGGATTATCATTATGCAAATGAATTTTAGAAAGGTTGTATATAAAATTGTTAGGTACTGATTAATGTAAACCATGCTTCTACAAACAGCTGCTTTTTAGAAAAGGTACTGTGGAAATTGTGTTTCAAAACATATTCGAGTTGGTGTTTTCCATCTGAGCTCTAAAAATGTCTGATCCTCTACTTTCTTGAAGTAAATACTATTGATTTTACAGTGATTTTCAGAGCTTTTGATTTCATCTTCTCGAGGTATTTATTTGACTGGTACCTCCCATTGGCTACATTCAGATAGCTTAATCTGGAGAGCCATCAGCTATTGGTCTCTAACGCTGAATTCAAATAGGCAGGTTTTAAATACTATAATTAATGTGACAAGGCTTGTGCTAATTTTGCAGATAGTAAGTGATCTTAGTGAAATCTGAATTGCAGAACTGAACACACATAAATCCTTTTACATGTTGTTTTTTTCACTGGAATAAGACCCAGGGTAATTGATTTGTTTGCAGTGTAAAAGAATAGAGAGGAGTTTGACTGCTCAACACCCATTTTGCATAAATAATAGAAGCCGCGCAATTCAAACCACATCGCTTTTAGAATGTGCCACTTCTGCCTGTGGTTGGTTGCATATAAAAAAAGAGGGAAAGACTGACAGCTTTTGTTCTACAATTTAGATTTCTTTAGAGCCATACACCAGCAGGTACATCAATGCCATCACTGTTTTAGCTATTAAAACTGTGGGCTGTCCCATTTCATTTTATGTTTCCCAAATTCACATGGCTGCTTTGTAGAAATCAAGACTTTTTATCACTGTCAATTTTCATTTGTATAATCTGTATTGTTAAGCATAAAAATACACTTTGAGTTTATGCTAACGAATGAATTTCACAGGTGCCTCCAAAATATGAAGCATAAGAAATTATTGGTACCCTCTGGTAGCTAGACAATAAAAAGAAAGGAAGTAGTGTATTAAGTCTACCCATTCTATATTTTTATTGCCCCCTTGAGCTAAAGACTTTGAATGTGCCTGGTTTAAATTCAGCTCTAGTGACAAACTGCTTTTGCTGGTGTCTGCTAACTACCATCATATTAACCTTTCCATTAGTGCTTGCTTAGAGATTTTAGCACAGTTCCTCCTGAACATCCTAAATCTGCCACATTTGATTACAGCATATCAGTAAAGTGCACAATGATTATGATCTTATCTCTTATTACTCCCTTGCTTGGCAACGACTCACATGTCAAGTTTACTGACAAAGATGAGTAAAACTTGATAAGTGTCCACAGTTTTGTTTTCTTATTGTGCCGTGGAGGCAAAAAAAAAAATCATCACACTGATAATAAAACATCTTAGGAAAAACCCAAAGAGCTTCATTTAGCTTTTCAATTAAAACCAAGAAAAAATTCCAGCAACTCTCAGAAGCTTGATTTTTATATTGGGAATAGAACACTGGTAAAGCATGGCAAATTAAAGGAAAGGACTTGATTGACCAGGGCAAAAATCAAGAGGATGTTTATCATAGAAGTTACTAAAAGTTGCTCATGGCTACGTTTGAATTGCCATCTGGAAAGACTTTTATTTTTAATCAGAAATCTTTTATCACAGAGAATCAGTTGGTGACTAGCATCTTTTTGTTGGTTGGTTGATTGGTTTTTGTTTGTGGGTTTTTTTGTTCTACCTCACAGTAATTTCAACAGTTTTGTGGGCTAAATTCATCTTTTACACATGGAATGAGTTAAATGGATCTGAAACAGTCTTTGAAAAAAAGAGAAGTTACTATTAAGAGAACTTCAGGAAAATAGACACCTTTCCTGAAGAAATGAAATCTTGTTAAAGGTAGGAGAAAACACCTTCATGACACAAATCTGGTTTTTTCTTTGTAAGAGAAGTTCCATTCAAAGGAATTGTAGTTTGTATGCTTCACCATTCCCACAGTTAGTTTTCCATTGTATTTTGCTGAAATACAAGATACTTTCGTAAAACCAATCATGATATTTGAGGACCATTATTTCCTTCACTTTACACCCTGACTAACACTTATCTGTAATAACCAAAACTAGAACATTACTTCTGGTATTGTCTCTTCCTAGAGAGCATCACTGTGGGGCTGGGGTTTTTTTGTGAGTTTCATGTTCTATGACATTTTAAAACTATATATGTACAGTCTATGTATATACAGTATATATATACATACTGTATATTTTAGCAACATTTCTAATAATTTTCAATTAACAAAGGTTTATGAGGTTTTGCTTTTACAAAAAGACAACTTACTGTTTCTCCTATGTAGAAATTAGGAAAACAAAGTACTACTTTAAACATAAAATTTAGGGTTCTGTTCTGTCTGTCAACACAAGTAAATTGAAATGAATGGGACAGTAAATATCTAAGGGGTTAGTAGCAGCTGCCATGTAAAATAACTTTTCTTGTTAGAGGTCTCCTCCAAGTTCATATTCATTGAGGAACCATATTAGAGTTTTGTTACCCTGGACCAGATTTAGGTCTTCAAGTTAATGAGGTACACTGCACAAGTCCAGTGTTTTCAATGGATTTATGCCTGTTTAGGTCAGGGCTGTGGCAGTCCATGCTGTTGGGTATCTGTTCAGAGGCAGAAATCAGAAGACACGGTTTGATAGCAGTTCTAACTGGATGCAGTTTTCCACATGCCTTTGTCTGATCCTGGGATATCTGATATGCTTTCTTCACGTGCACATATCCCACTTATTTGCTGGAATGAATGCCACGTGGGAGGTTTTACAGGTCCAGCATCAACAGGCAAATCACGCTTTAGTGAGATTTGTGTGTCAGCTTTGTTAAATCAGATTCAAGTATATACCTGGCTGTGTGGGAGTATCCTGTGATTTCGGGGTGTGTATAGAGGCTTTAGGACCACAAACCAGTACAGTTTTATCATTCAGCCATGTCTGTAGGCACAGGATGTGTAAGAAAGACTCAGTAACTGGGCAGGTACAAGTCACTGCTAAATAAATATTACACATTTCGTCTATTTATTCTGAACAGAAATGGGAGATGACGACATTTCATGATGTTTGCCTGACAATGAAATAAGGGGCATAGTACCTCTGCAGTCCTAAGCTGTAAATATTCACATATTGTAAAATGTCACAGTTGTACCTTCAAAAAAAAAAAAACTGTGCCAAAGTTAAAGCCTCCTCAACACTGATATTGAAGCTCTATTTTATTCTCTTCCTTTGAAAAAAAAAAAAAAAATTAGTATAGGAAGTAATTTTGGCTAAAAATGGTCAAGTTAATTTTCACAGAAGACACTATTCAGTTACTTCTAAAGTCTGCACAGACAGAAGTCTCCAAACCACTCTGTCTTGAAATTTTGTTTTTTTAAAAAAATTACATTTTTGCCCTAAATACTCTCCTTCTACTGTTACATGCTTATTATATATATTTAATTCTTCCTGAAAACATACGTGCTTTTTACTTTCTTTCCCTGTCTACTTTATTTCATCCTTACCATCATTCTTCACTAATCTCTTTCCTCAGGGTCCTCTTTTCTTCATCTAAGTTAATCTTTATTCTTCCTTAAGCTGAAGAAACCATCTCTTGATCATGCCATTTTCTCCTATTATACCTTCATCATTTTCCTTTTAAAATTCATCGTGCATGTAAATACGTTTTAGAAATATCTTCAAGCTCTTTGATTTCTGTGCCTGCTTTACTCCACTGAAAATGTGCCTAATAAAGACACTAGTAGCCACTTCCTACTTAGCAAAAACTAAACACCTCTCCCCCGTTTCCTTTGATCTTCATGATGCTTTATTGCAATTTCCAGTTTGTAGATCTCTTAATTACCAAGGGCTGAACTAGTTCAGAATTAAGGTTAACCTTCCTATGGTAAGCCCTTGGTAAGCCTATGTATTACCAAATTTGGGGGCTGTATTCTCCATCCATCCATTACTCAAGAGCTTGTGCCACCAGCTGATATCTGCTGTTCATAAACCTCTTAAAAAAACTTTCAAAACAGAAGAGCAGCAATTTCAATTTTTTTCTCTGGCATCTTCAAGAGACTCATTGCCTTCTGAGAATTAGTGGTAGGATGGCCCCTGTTACTGTCCCCAGTTCTTCTCTTCTCTGGTGGCAGACATTGCCTTCTGAAAGCTTTACTAACTGTCTAAGCAGGAGGAAGGAAGAAATAACACAAGTGAGAGTTTCGTATATGGAACTGAAAAGTATGAGAGGATTTTAAAAAGAGGTGAAGAGACCAATAAGTAAAGGGAAACTATTTTCATGTTTACCAAATATGTATAAATCAATGGGTTCACTGACTGTCCAAGTTAGGGAAGAAATTAAAGGGAGGCTGAAAGTGTTGCAGAAGAGGTAGCTAATTTTCTCATAAAGGGGTGCTGGTAAATATATAACCCAGGCATATTCTCTGTCTGTAATAGTAATAGTGTTAAAAAATTAGTTTGGATTCATCACGAACAGAACACAAAGCAATGCAGAAAGTATTATTATGTTTTCATATATTCAAGGCTAGGCCCTCACCATGTTTCACTACAGTTCCTTGTACAAAGAGGAAACTAGGAAAAAAATAGTGTTATTTAACACAGATATGAACAAAGTGGGACACAGTAAATAGCACAGAGAATAATTACAGTCATACATACTCCTTTCCTAATGTTAGAAAAATAAAGGAAAAAAAAGAAGAAATATATAAATTACGGCAAGAAATAGATTACATATACCAAAGTTAACTTGTAGATCTGACTAACATGAGATAAATCTGAGAACAAAAGCGTTATAAAAGATTTTGATGCTAATACAAATAACAGAAATACCTATTGTAGATTAAATTGAAAACTAAGTCAATTAGAAATTGAAACTCTTGTGTTTCAGATCATAGGGCAACTGTGAGAATCAAAATTCTAATATTCTAATGACAAGTAGTGTTGTTAGAGTTTGCTGCATTAATTTAAACATTCCCAACTTGTTGGTGTCTAAGACACTGGATGAATGAGGGGTTTGGTTTAGGCTGCCAGGTTCTCTGTTCCAGCTACATGCACAGTGAAGTACAACATCCTGTTAAAGTAAAGATTTCTGAAAATTTTGCAGCTGAGCCTTGCTTCAGGAAATTGGCCATGTTCTGTGCCCCACTGAATCTACCTTTTGCCCTTTGCTTCCCTGCATGGGGCTGGGCTGCACACCCTCTCAGTGCTACAGTGGACAGTTTGCTTGATGGGACCAGTTACTGTAGGGAAGTTAGAGAAAGAATTTGTAAGCCTGCTGAAGTCAGAGGTATCATAATAATACAAAACCTGGCTAAATTGGATGAAAATCAGGCTCAGAGTTTATTCAAAGTATTCTCTTACCAGTTTTATTTTTAAATTTATGATAGGTATGGGTAGAATCCAGTCAGCAGCAAAGAAACCCACTAATTGCTCATTAGGAAATGCTCTGTAATTCCTTTGTTAGCTTTGCAGTCTTGCAGTGGTTGGAATAGCTGAACTACCATTATCAAGATTAAAAACAATGGTCTCAGAGTACTACATAAACCCTTTGGAGAATGAAGTATTCCTCCTTTTAAAACTCTTCCTCTACTGACAGTAAAGTCTATTTTATACCTAGCTGTAAGAAAATAAATCTTTGATCTGCTAATAAAGTTCTCACCACTCTAGTATGCTGTAACAAGGATTCTCTCTCTCTCAATAGACTGAAGACATTAAAGAGATAGCCCGGAAGACACAAGCCCTGCCGAAGGTGAACACCAAAAGACAGCGAATCGTAGTCTTTACCCAGGGCAAAGATGACACTATATTGGCTACAGGTATATTTTTCATACTCCATTGTCGTTCACAGTAAATATTCCAGCTAATCAGTTACACATTATGATTATACAAATTTTAAATGGTAGTCAGAATGTTTGCCTTTTGATGTTTCTCCACCTTTCTCATCTTTTATGCTTTTAATTGTTTCAAGAGTCTGAATTTAAGAAGTTATTATTTCACCAGAATGCCTGAGAATTTAGTTCTGAACATTTTTATAACGTGGATTTAAAATATTGATCCAGTTGGTTTTACTCAGATTTTTATGACTTGAGATTTTATCTGTGTAGCCATCTTTGCTGCAAACAAGAATACACTGTGCCTGCTGAGAACAGCTGTGCAACAGTGTAGTATATTTAAACATTTGCAAAGAGGAGGAAGTGAAATCCAGTACTAAGTGAATTTCCAGGCTTTTTTTGCTTTGAGCAGAAAGTCTCACTTTAGCTTTTCTCAGCCGTCTGCTCTTCAATTCTCCAAGGAGTACGTGGGAAAAAGGTGTTCTAGCAGGGATACAAGTAGTTTCTGCTGTCTAAATTGATGATGTACGATGCACAGATTTAAGCATTATAAACATGACTGCCTACCTTTTGACAGTCTCTTTAATTCTGTCCACCTATGCTTCTAGACTAAATAAAGCTATTAAAAACATGTGCTGTGGTGAGCCATTTTAGTAGTTCATTCCTTCACAAGGTAAGTTATTGGTCTGGGCTGAATTCTTCCTTTGGAAATCAAGTGAAGTGGAGGAAGCTTTGCACCTGAGGGACTGGTGCTTACTCATACGATATTTGCCTCAAAATCAGAATTGGCTGCAGACTGTGGCTTCAGGGCTAGGCACTAAGCAGGTATGTCACTGCTGTATAGATCATTCCTAGCAGCAGTTTGAATGATTTCTCCAATAGTTTGCTGCTTCCCCTATTTTGTTAGCTACAAATGGTTTTAAAGGAAATAGGAACCAGTCACTGAGAGTTGGGTATGTGTGTCTCACTGAATGATGATGGAAGTGCTCCTTCCAGAAAGTTACAGCGTAGTGTGAATGGCCCATGTGGAGGCACTCCACTTGAGCATTTACAGTTGACTGAAAAATAGCAGTGTAAAAGTATTTTTATCCATGAGCTAGTAATAATGTAGTAAACCTAAATCTTATATGTAACCCTCCTGTGCTCTTATTTAATTTTCACCGAGTACTTTTTTTATTCTTCAAACTGGAGTTGTTAACAAATCCATTAATCCCTCCTTTGATATTTTTACAACCGGGAGCTTATTTGAGGACTGACACTTGCTAATCTTAGCTGTTTGTTCGCTATGAAATGAACTTAAATTAGAGAATGCACTTTATATGCGTGATAAATGTGAGATGGATGGAGACTGTATGCAATGGTGTCAGCTACAAAAGCAAACATGATAAATGTTAAGGCAGTTTTGAGCCGTGGGATAAGCTATTCAGTGCACAAGCATAGCTGAATCTCTTTGCTATGTTGTTATTCATGGCAGCCAAATAAATGTCAATAATAAAAGAGAATTAAAGATTTTCATTTCCCAGAGGCAGTCCTCTAATACAGCTTGATCTTTCATTTCATTTGTAATTCGTTCTCATGTCAGGATGCAATCATTCGCCAGGCTCTGTGTGTCATGTTAAGTCATTTAATAATGATTAAGAACATAAAAATGTTTGGCCTGTGGGGCAATTCTCGAAAGAGATACCAATTTGTTATTGTTTTCCCCCTTTTCCTTTGGTATGGACCATCTTTTTCCCACCTCCTCACATTAAAGTAATAATGGAAGAAGGAAAATATGTCCCTTAATTTAACGTATGCTGATACCAGAGAATGGCATAGAGTGCTGCTAACACTTCTTTCAGAACTAGCTAGGTCTAGGTTTCAAACCCACAGTGGAAAGTATGAAAGTTTCTAGATTATCTTTAAAATAATTACTACATTTAGGAGTTAGCAGTATAATATTATTTTCTTTTTTCTAATGCACAGGAGTATGGTTTTTGAAAAAGCAGGCTGTGTGTATTTGTTTTTCTTGCCTTTCTGAGGGAACGGTAAAGTCTCAAAGAGCTTGTGCCTAGATAAAAATAGTATTTGCTAAGTCAGCTATGGATTTGGGTATGCTTGTTCATACCTTCTGCTTTATATTTTGTCCAGGTTAATAATGAGAAGAACAACATGTTTTTTGTGTTAACATATTTATGCAGAGAGACCTCAACAGATTGTAGAGAGACCTTGACAAACTAGAGAAATGGGCAATCACCAGCCATATGAGGTTTAACAAGGGCAAGTGCTGGATTCTGCACCTGGGATGGGGCAACCCTGGCTGTGTGTACAGACTGGGGAAGGAGAGACTGGAGAGAAGCACTGTGGAAAGGTCCCTGGGGGTCCTGGCCAGTGGCAAGGTAGATGTGGGTCAGCAGCGCCCTGGCAACCCGGAGGGCCAAGCGTGTCTGGCTTGGATCAGGCTGCACCCTGTGAAGAGGCACAGCCAGATGGCCACCCCCATGCTCCTTTCCTTTCCCCCTGCTCCCATGCGTGGCAAAATGAGACAGGCAGCACGGAGGCTGTGAGGACATCCTTAAGAGAGCTCTGTTTGCTCTGTCAAAGGCTCTGTTAGGATGTTCCAGGACAAGGCAGCCACAGGGCTGGGTTGCAAGAGGAGGGTGCACCTCTTTGAAGAGTTATGTGTAGGTTATGGAAATATTGAGGGGATACACTTGGGATACCGTTCTGGCTGGAAGGAGAGGAAATAAGATGGATAAAAAGGGTTGTTGCAGATTACCAGGCTATTCATGAAGGGGCACAGAATGATACATGCTGAAAATCTGCCATGGACTTTCTAGGACAGGGTAGAGGTGTGTGTGATGTGAAGAAGGCCAGATACAGCTGGTCATCACATGTGGAGAGGACTGTAGCAACTGGACATTGCAGAGAATGGAAGTATCAACAGGTATTTGAGGGGCAGAGCATAGGGCAGAAAGGCACAGCATATTACCAAAAGAAAAGATTGACCAAACAGATCAGAGAATATAGTTCTTGCAGATGAGAAAGAGAGAGCTTAGACTGAGACAGCTGAAAAAACATCTTCCTCCAAAAATCTGGCCTAGCCATACTGCAAAGATTTTAGTCCTCTTACGAATTGCTGCAATTTATACAACATTGTTTTAATGCCAACCAAAAACACTGGTGGCTCACCTCAAACAGATCACAAGCTGTAGGCAGTCAGGTATGGATTGACAGACAGCTTAGAGGTCCATACAGCTGGAGCAGATCATGGAAACAATGAGAAGCAAAAACTGCATCAGCAGGCTCAATCTAAGCCATTCCCATTTGTCAATCCACATTCTTTGGCTGTCGGAATTATTTGTGTTTTCAGAGGAAAAATTTCTCTGTCTTTATCATGAAGCGCATTGGGTCTTTCTGCTGTCTGTTCATATCTGCTCCGTCACAGCACTCCAGCCCCAAGGCCCCTTTTCTCTCTCCTTCCTTCCTGTTCTCTGTCAGTAGGAATAATTGCAAGGAAGAGGCAAGCTCAAATTCAAGCTGAGTGTGATCAGTGTGTTTTAGAGGGAAGGAAAGGAGTGTTTAGGATTGGCATGTAGGAGCTGTGGCAGATGAAGTGTTGACTAAATTAACTGTCACCTTCTAATGACCACAAGCAAATGATTGTGGTGTGAGGTTTTCCTCTCCATGTCCTACAACCATAGAATGGTTTGGGTTGGAAGGAACCTTTAAAGGTCATCTAGTCCTACCCTTCACAATGAGAAAGGACATCTTCAACTAGAACAAGTTGCTCAAAGCCCTGTCCAGCCTGACCTTGAATGTTTCCAGTGATGGGAATATCTGCAGCCTCTCTGGGCAACCAGAGGTGCATTTTCTGGTGATGTCAAATTTTATCTTTTTACCAAGAAACGTGAAGGTGTTGGACCTTCTCAGTGACCTTAAGAATGAGCACAGACAAAATCATTGTAATGTTCTCTAGCATTGGTTCCCAACATGACTGAATTTTGATAAAACTCCCTTGGAAAAACAGCCTGTGAGAGACAGACACCTGTGATAAAACCTTTCAGCACAGAGGATTATGCTTTGGAAAGGGACTGGTAATTGAAAATGGGATCTATGGACTTGCTCAAAAAAATGGGATCTATGGACTTGTTTATTTGAGGAACAGTATTGGGTTAATTTCTTGTGTGGATGCTGCTCATCCATCCTGGGAATTACTTGGCTATCAAGACTCTGTTCCCACTACCACAGCCTTGTTCCATGGTATCCCTCTTACCAGGCCTGAGAGTCTGGGTTTTACTGAGTTTTGAGGTTTGACTAAGCTTATAAGATACATTTCAAGACTTTTTTCTGTAACCACAAGTACATAAGCAGAGAGAGCAGGGGAGGTTAATGAATACATGCAGTCTCCTGATTTCAGCAGCTGGAGCTTTTAAGAAATGCACCAAAAATCACAGGCTCTGGCAGGAATATGTATGTCATATGTATACGTGTGCTCTAATGTTTGTCAGAATCAAATGCTGTGAAAGCTATCCCTTTTTTTTTTTTTTTTACAGAGTCGCTCATAACAGTTTTAAACAAATTACTTTTAGTCAGATACATTTTATGACTGGTCTTGGCCCAAAGGGAAATCTTCAGAAAGTCTGAGCAAAATCAGTTCAGCAATGGAAAATGCTTTTATACTGAAATATTTGCATAATTCAAGAACAGCTGAAGCTACAAACTTTTAACTTGGCTTGTTTTATAGCTTTAATAGAGGAAAGAAAAACAATCCAAATTTAAAGAAAATCACTTCAGCATTTTTCAAGTTATGAGTGATGAAATCTGGCATGTTCAGGGGTGAACATAGAATTTTCCATTCTTTTTTCCCCCTGATGTTTGCAGGACCACCTCTATTTAAGGGCATGTTTGTAATAACCTCATTTGCCAAAATATGGCAGTAAAAATGGATTTTTGTAAGGATTCAAGCATTAAAGCCAGCTCAGGTCAGGCTTACTAACCACTTAAGTCTTCATTTTTTGGGACATATTACTTGAGATATTTCAGGGAATCTATTAGCAGTGCTGGCAAATGTGGTAAAAGGAGAGAGGTTCACCTTAAAACTTTATTAGTGCACCTACCACATAGTGCATGCAGAAATAGTTTTGTAGATTTCTGTGTTATCATTGTTGTTTTATCCAGTCTGTAAATTAAACAGCCTGTGCAGTGTAGCCAAGTTAATATGTCACAATAAAATGGCATTGTCACCAAATTTTAGAGCCTGCCGACCAAACTTTTGATATTGAAGAAATACTAGGCATTTGCCTCTACATGTTATGTGAAACAGAAAACTGAGATGAATGGATGCTGGTGTCACCCAGTACAACCATTGTTATGGTAATAGATGCAGATATGTTCATAAATCAAAAGTTTCTATGTTTGAATAGAACTATAACCTAATCTAAATTAAAATAATGACGAATACTAGTATGTTTTATGAATTATGAAACTCCTTTTACTTTGTAAGGCTATGTTAGATCTGAAGTATTTTAGGAGATTTTTTTAAACCATTCGTTTAAGAAGGGTTATCACAATTGTTGAAATGAGAGATTTTAAGAGCCATTTTTAAATGATAGTAGCATGATGGTGTATGCTTTTTGAGGGGAATAAAGAGGGCTGATGTTCAAGCATGTAGCTCACTCTAAACAGAGGCCAGTAGGTTTTCCTTGTCAGGTCGTGCTGCAATCACAGACCAAGGTGTTACCTTGTAAGCCTATCTGTAAACCACAGAAGTATTTCATACTATTGACACTGCTGACATTTTATGGTGGGTCTGTTTGCAGCTCCTCTTGTGTAAGTTACTGAGTATAATGTGTTCTTCTCTAAGGAGCAAGAAAAGGTGTTATTTTTTTTCCTTGCTTACAGCTCTCATGCTTGGCCTTCCAGACAGGAAAAGCTTGACTAGCCCTTTTTTGTATCAACTAGGCTTCCTATGCATTTATACAAACTAGAGAAGTGCCTTGGACACAGGGAAGCAGTAGCTGAGTTTTATTACCATGTGCTCTCTTTTTGACACAATTACACACTTTCACTCTTTCCTATCCCTTTATATTCACAAATAGAAATAAAAGTTTCAAAAACAAAAGTGGATTTAGAAAAAAAGGAAATTTCAGTCCCCTAATGGCTTAACAAGTGAGCCAGAAAGCCCAAAAGAATCCGTTTATTTGTGTCTTAGGAAATCATAAAATCTAAATTAATAATTAGCATTTGTTGATAGAGATTAATGAAAAGCAAAGCTGGTAATACCTTTTTGTAATTGAGACCATTCATGCTTTTATGTTGTGTGGGAGTGGAAGACTGAGTGTTTATTAGACAGGTGAAGCATGTTATTAAAACCTAAATTCCTGGATACAGGTACCTTGACTGGACGTAAAAGTGTATCAACTGTCGCATCTCCAAGAATGTGTATACACATGTGTATATAGGCACATCTGTGTGTTTCAGTAATTTCATATTGATTTAAGAATAGGATGTCTTCTCAAGGCTATTGTGTCAATACACCAATTTAGCCCAAAAATTGAGAGCGAAGATGGGAAATCCCTTTTTCATGTATACTCACTAAACAAATATCAAACCTAGTTCAAATTTCAGGTGCTACAATGTAATTACATTCTGGTGTTCTGAGGAAAAATTACTCCTTTAAGCTGTGGAAAAAATGCATGTTTGTTAAAGGACAATAAATATGGATCCCTGCTCCATTCCTTAGAACAAGGCTGTATTTATTCTTTCATGGAAGAATTTCTTTATTTGTTTCTCAGACACAGATACATCGATTTAGGAATTCAGTTTTTATATTGTAATTCTAAAAAGGATTCTAAAAAGGATTCTTGGAGACATAACTATTAATAGACAAATCCACTGCTTAGGTAGTAGAAATCATATGATATTGGAGTGGCAATAGAGAGTGAAAGAGTAGAAGCAGGACTGAGGCAGACCAAAGGTCTGTCTCTAACGCGGTTTGCAACTGTGCAGCAGCGGGTACTTGTAAAAGAGGATGAAACCAGAGCAAATCTAGAGTAATAGTTCCATGTTACACTCCAGCAAAATGCAGCTCGGGGATTGGTGAACTAGAGATGTTGTCTTTGTGCTTAATAGGCCAAAATGGGATTTTGTTATACATAACGTCTTGTGATAATGAGTGTCACGGAGTCTGTGTTATGTAAAGAAAAACATCCCCTTACTTGTTTGCATTCAGACACTTAAGAGCATTCCTGGCTGTCTCGACTGCTTGTGGCCAGTCCACAATCATTCCATGTACAATGTCTTTTTACTTTTGATTTTAAAGAACTCTTGCTTACCTCCCATGCACTATTCTTTTTTCCAGACTCTTTTCGTATTCTGTTTACTTGTTCTGTGTTTGATCCATAATTCTGACACTCTGAGCCACCCTACACTGCACCTTTTTTCAGGTCTGCTTAGTCTTCGTGAATGGGGAGCCAAAATGTTCAGCTTGCAGGTTCCTGAGGAATTTACAGTGGTTTGATTTTGTTGTTTCCTTTGATCGGTGTTCCTCTCTTAATAATTTCTAACAGTTTACTTGCTTTTCTGGCTGCCACTTATGATTGATCTGACATTTTCATAGAATTATCTGTTGTAACTTCAAATTTTCTTTATGGTGTGGTAATTTGTGGTTTAGAGCCCATCATTGTGTATTAAAGCTAGATTGTTTTTTAAATGGGCACCTTTTTTACATTGATTGACAAAGAATTTTAAAACCCATTAGTCGTGGACACTTTTGCCATTCTTCACACTCAACTTTTGTTTTTACTATTCCAAATGAATCTAAATCTCTCACAAGAAGATGGTGCCTGCTGCACTGGTGAGCTCCCTCAGAAATGGTGTGTATAGCCAGGGGATGCTGCCCCAGAGCAGGTACACACAGCTAGCTTTGAAACTGGACTTAGCCAGGGGGATTTTGGTAGGGCCACCTCTTAAACTACTGGAGGCCTGTCTTGCTTGATTCTGGAGGGCAAAACTGAATAAATTTAATCCCAAATAGACATTCTTCTTCTGAAAAGAAAGTACCTCTACACTGCAGTGCTTCTTTTTTTTTTTTTTTTTAAGAAATGAGGCCTTCCCTTTGATATTATTCCTCAATTAGAGCACCTACACAAAATTAATTAATCATAAATTGCTGATGTCTCCTGTAATGGCTGTAATACTTAAAAACTGGTGTCATTTTACTTGCAACCTGAGTGAGTTGTGAGGTATTTGTTCAGAAAATGTTACATCAGTACATTATTATTCTGTTGGCTCAAACAATGAGGCAACAGAACTGCCTACAACTCTTGAGAAGAGAGAATGGGAGTATTTAAGCCTTGTGGTTACCAAAGCAGGCCCTTACTCTGCTGAGCAGTCATGGAAGGAACGAGGGTTCACCTTATACATTCTGTGGTTACGTGCTCCTCAGAGCACAAGATTCTGAGACTTGGGTCCATGGCAGTTTTAAACTGAGAATAAAATCAGAAGTCGATGCCTCCTCCTAGGACACACATTTCCATCCCCTGCTTCTCCACCCACATGGGGCAGTTCATCAGTCTGCACTCACTGACAGAAGCCTGCCTGGGGAGGTGCTGAGTGCACTGGGCCAGCCCCTCGCAGTGCCCAGGCAAGTGCTGGTGCTGACATGGGAGGAGAATGTGCAGCATTTGCCATGGAAGGAGGCAAGGATGAGGCTCCTTATCTGCAAACTGGCTGAAGCTGCTGTGGAGCCTCACTTTGAGGCATAAAACATGGTGTTTTCTTTTGAACTTCCATCTAACAACAACAACAACTCTAGCTCCAAAGTGGGAATGGAAGTAGCTTCAGCATTGGCTGATAATACTGTAGAATGATGTCTGAAAAGCAAAGAGCAGAGAGCTAGGGGACAGAGCCACAGATATACTATCAGAAGGGAAACAAACTCTTTATGATCTCATATGCTGAAAACCACCAATTTTATTATGGAACTCAACTAAAAGATTGGTGAAACAGCAGAATCAGTAATTGAGAAGCACTGGAAATGTTTCATCAGCCTTCCAAATTTAAATTGTGCTTTTCACATATACATGTAATTGATGCAATTTTATCAAGGTTATCCCTGTTTTCTGAAAATGACACCTACCTACCTACCCACACTTATCCATGTACACCAAACAGGGAATTCTGGTGACTTTCAGTTTTTCAGCAGCTGTTTCTACATCTACAGTGTTATGTCAGTCTAAATAAATCTTTCTGAGTTTTTGAAAAAACTGAAGAAAATCCAAATCTATAGTGTTCTGAAAATAAGTTTCATAGAAATAATAAGTTTCATAGAAAATAATAATCCTAGACACTTCTAATTAAATTTATGCTTTAAGTTTAAAGTTCATCATTGTCCTTTTCTGTGCATTCATTCACTGTTCCTGCAATATTCAGTATTGGACACCTAGCCATTTCTCCTTAAAAACATATGCTTTAATGAGTTGAAATCTGAAACCTGTGCTTTAAAGGTTTACAGTGTATACACTTCTCACCTCCCAACATTTAGGGTTGAATCATACTAACAGGATGTCTGATTTATTAAATTAATCCGATAGTGTTTTTTTACTGGTAATTTTTGAGAAATAGATTTTCTCTGTATCCTAATTTGGTGTGATTATTTTTTTTTCATTGTAAGAAATTAAATGTATGGCTTGTTCAGCAGGTTTCATAATAGATCAATAATTTGTTGGGTTAACTTTTTTTTTTCCTGTGGAGATGTGGGAAGATCAATGTCTGTAGTGCCCTAGGTCAGGATCAATAGTTTTAATAAAACTTCCCTTTTTTGTTGTTTTGGGGTTGTTGTTTTTTTTTGTTTTGCCTTTGTACCTTTGTATGGTTTTGCTTTTATTAATGAGCTTTTCCTTTAGTTTCAGACCATTAATGGTTTTCAGATAATGTCACGCTGCCCAAGGTCAAGGCCAGTTTGAACTGAAAACTCTACTTACCAATGTTTAAATCTATTGTATGGGCTTACATATGTTAGAAGACATAAGAATTTGAATCACTGCTTTCCAGGGCCCAAAGTTAAAATAAAACAAAATCTCAACCTTTTGGGAGGATGACACATTCAGGCCTTTCTTGTGTTTCTTTAAATAAATAACAGTTGTCTCATTTATGGATTTCATACTGGCGTTAACAACGTGGGTAACTACTGTGGCCTTGACTGCTCTTCAATTAAAGATACTAAAAGCTCCATATGGACTTTTATAATGCTCATTCCACAAAACTAGTTTGAACTAAAATAGCATCTCTTTTGTTTATTCCTGAAATTCTGGATGGGAGGAAGCAAATTATCAAAGCGTGTGTTATCAGCTGGAGTGCTTGAGAGAATGCGATGTTGTTGTCTGAGGCTCAACCCTGTGTCTTTTGAAATCAATGGAAAGATCTCATTAACTTCATTGGATATTGATTATGGTCATGGAGAACTTAAAACATTCATAAATACTAATGAGTTATACTGATCCATGTGTCTTTTTGTGTGTTGTACCTTGTCTGGATCTGCGATTCAGTTTTTGTAGTCTACCTAGAGGTTATAGAAAAAGCAAACCTTATGTAAGCTGAAAGATTTGATAACACATTTTACCTGGAGGTGTCTTCTTTGTTGTGTGGTAGAAGCGAGGGGCACAAAGAACTGCACCCTTTGACCACTGGCACCTAGACAGATTATCTTCTGCAGGAGATATTTTTTTCCATTATTTTGGCAGTGTTAGCCTGTTTTTTTCTAGGCAGCAGTTCACTTCATAACAAATCATCACAGAGGAGTTTGAACAGCAGAATCTGTACTCAGAAGGTGCCCTACAGACTCTGGTAGCCTATCATCTTTAATTTAGAGATTTTATTTCCCATCTTGTGATTACAGTTGAATGAACATTGTAGAAAAGTTTAAATTGTAGCTATCCATGTCATGCTTTTGCCATAGATGATGGAACTTATGTTTTCAAGCCTCTAATCTTCACCTGTTCAAATAGTCTCTATAGAATAATCACACAGAATGGAAGGAGAGTAAAATGTGGGCATGTGTGGTGTCCCTGGATGAAAATTAACTGGAGGAACTGACCCTTTGATTAGAAGTTTCTCTGCTGTATCGTCCAATTGCAGACAATGAAAGTTGTGGGAAATAGATGGCTGAATGGAAGACAAATCCTTAGCTCCAGGAGGGACAGAGCAGAGATCCTGGCTAGTGGAAAAAGCAGACAAAGGAGGGATTTGAATGGGTCCTGCTTTGCCTGACTTTAGGGACTTGGAATTTATTTTGTGTAAGATGACAAAAACGTCTAGAATGAACATTGAGGGCATGTGGGAGGTTAATTGGAGTGCTTGGAAGTGGTTAATTGTCTAAAAGTGGAATTGTGAGATTTTATGATCAGTTTGGCTGAGTGATTTCCACAGTAGGTTTTAGAGATAATGCAAAATGGAAACTATTTAAGTGCCATATCTGAAGAGTAGGCTGTGCATGTCAGTCTGATACCACTGACCTGGCCTTGACACACCTGAGCCCATTATAGACTGTGAAGTGGCAGTTAAGGTACAAACCTCTGGATGCCACAAAAATAATGTTTATGTAGTTGATCCCATTTGAATGAAAGTAGACTCTGTCTTATTTTCACCATAACTGTTTTCTTTGTTATGAATAATGAAGACAGTAAAGTAAGCAGACCTGGCATAGAGTATATACAGACAGCAGATTTAGTGAATAGGGTAAACATGGACTGTTCTTACATAGTTATCTTTTGGCTATACCTATTGAATGATATAATACTAATGTTTGTTCAAAAAGAATGCACAGAGTCATCTGACACCAGATTTAAAGTTTGGGAGGCTGTGTACACTGATTTTGTTTGCTGTAGTCTGCTACCCTGTGCCCCCCACTGCCCTCCTGATCCGTCCTGATTCTTCTGCCTGCCCCAGTGATTAGCAGTCAAAACTAAATCAGAGAGGAGTCTATGGAACCAAATATTTATGTCCCTTGTAATGTGACACTGTGATATTGTACTGTGAACCTGAAAAGATGCCAGGCCATGCGTTGTGTCTAATAGCAATTGATCAAAAATGGAGCTGCAGAACTCTACTCCAAATTGTTGGCTTTAAAAATTTGATAGTAAGTACATTTCCTGATAGAATGTAACAGTGCAGTAAACTGTGCATGCCCTCTCTTCCCTCCGCACCTGTCCAACTGCAGAACGCTGTTTGTACAGTACATTGTCGTCGCTGACAACTGAATAAGAATTTTTAGGAGCAGTTGGCTATCAAGTGATGGCAAATTTAAAGGTTATGCAAATTGTGCCAGTACAGCCCAGCTTGTTTCAGACCTCTTTTCTCTATTATCATATCAATTGAGTCAGCTCATAGTAGACAAAGCAAGGTTATGGGAACCACCTAGAGCATCATGCACCATTAAACATCAATGCAGCATACATGAACATCTGCAACAACGATCTTATTAACAGAGGGTATAACGGAAGGCAATAAACCGCTTTCTTAGTCACCTAATTGTAAAAAATTTAATAACCTAATACTTGCATTATTTATCAACAGCTATTTGGTCCAAAATTATGCAATTGCAGTGGTCTAGATTACAATACCTATTGTCTGCTGTAAATTGCTACAAAAATATGAAAATCCATTTGTGAGCAGTAAAACACTTTAGTTAGTAGAATGCTAAAAATGCAATTTTCTTTTAATTTCTGACACATCATGAAATATAAGTATCTGCTTTTTGCACTGACCTTTTTATACTTGGCTAAAACCAAATATAAAAAAAACCTAAGAACTGTTTTTGATTTCCTGCTTGACTAGATAGCTCGAACATTTCAAAAATCAAGGCACAGTTGTTTTGCTGTGAAAAGTAACACAGAAAACATAACATGATCTTGTGTGTGTGCAGTCAAAACAGATGTTTGGAGGGATAAAGTAAAGCATATTAGATGTCTGTACTGGATATGTGTTGTGTGTTGGCTTCTGGAGGAGACACTGCACTGGTTTAGAAGATGAGAGTATATGAAGCTGTGATCTCAAATAGCTGGGGGAAACGTATAACAAAATAAAAATACGTTTGAAGTTGGCAACAAAGAGAAAGGAGGTTTGGCTCTTTGGGCCAAGCCAAAGTCTAGGGACAGGCTAGGCTTGAAGCCCACCCTTTGCTGGGATCAGATTCATTGGTGGGCAGTGACAGCCCTCCTCTCCCTGGAGGTGGGGGCACTCGCTGGCTTAACAGGGAACCAGAGGCCTGCTCATGCAAGCTCAGAGCTACAGAGGGAGAGCACCACCCTTCCTGTTTTATCCTGAATATGCAAATGTACAGGTATTTAAGAATTAAAACAGAAAAGAAATAAGAGACTGGATGAATAAATCAATACAGGCTCAAAGGTTGAGTTTGACAAGTGCATTCAGCAGAAAATCCTGCTCCAAACATTAGTCTGCTCCCAAGCAGCTTTGTTCCTTCCTGGCACTGTCTGCTCCCGACTGTTGCCACTGAGTAGCAGCGACCAGATCAGATTTGTACTTATGTGGAAAAAGAATGAAACCTTCTACATTTTTGTTAACATAAAAATCCAAATTGTGCTAGGATCACTGGCTACAATCAGTGTCTGGTCACCAGTAGACACCTCGGTCATTGCTTTAATCAGCAAAAATCAACAGGTGATGGCGAATGATGTGGGGAAAGAGGAAGAGTGGTTAGACAAAGATGCGTAGAAGCTTGGTAAAAGGATGAATTTGGCAAGCTGAGAGTTACAGGCATTAATTTTGTTTCCATAGAAAAAGAAAAGTTTTTCTTAAAAAATGTTGAAGTGGAAGTCTTTTCTTTTTAAATCTGGTTTTACTTCCTCTAGGAAAAGATGGCAAAAAAAGCAGCGAAATTGTCTAAATAGCCATTAAGTATATGTTTTCTACTGAAATGGTTCTAAAATGAACAAATAACAAGCATTTTCCATTTTTTCCACATTTTTGAGTTGCAGTTCAAATGATCTCACTCTGTAGGCTAACCAGAGTTTTTTCCTGCATATCTCTGTGGTTTTTAAAGCAGTATCTGCTTCTTGCCTTTCTTCATAACTTTACATAACTTAATTATATCAGCAGAGTGTCTGTGTTTTACTTATACACATCTATTTACTTGCTCACCAGCCTTGCTTTTCAGATTGGAAACTCTTCAGAGCAGGATTTTTTTTTCTTCTAATACATATCTTGGTGGTCATCTTGATAATACAAGAATACACATTACAAAGATCGTGAGTTGGACTCACCTGTATGCACCAACTGAAATTTTATTAAATTTAAAATGTTTTATTGCTTTTAAAAAGATAAGTGTGTCATTTTGGGTATTACTTTTGAATCACTTAAATTTGAATTATTCAGCAAATTAATACTACAGGAATAATACTTTAAGGAAAAGTAACCAAGATTGACAGGTGGTGATAGGAGTTTGACAACGTTCTGCAGAGAGAGAGGCTGGAAATTTTTTTCTGCTAGGTTCCTTATTTTGTCAAGCAGCCTGACTTTATAGCATTGGGGTTTACATTAAATGGCAGTGCATGCCCTGTAGAGCCTGCTGGGTTACCTTTATGGGTGCACATATGGGACTGCCATGCTTTAAAGGGCTTCGTACACAAACATATGATCCAAGAGCTCTTGCCAGAAAGTCTTTGTCACAACTGCTATTACAGTAACTGTGTGGAAATTAATTTAATCCACTGTGTAGTCAAATAATTGTAAATATTCAGGGTTGTATAATTTACATCAAAATGTGCGTGATGTTATTTTTAAAAGGTGGTAGATTTACCATCCTGCTTGTGTCAATGGTTAGGTAATACTTTTAAACTGATAGCATGATACTACAGAGATGAGTTTGGGGTATTTAATTATCTAAGAAATTATCTGCAACTAATGTAGTGGAAAAATAAGCTCCTTCATTT
Source organism: Monarcha castaneiventris obscurior (assembly GCA_026261815.1). Taxonomy (NCBI): domain Eukaryota; kingdom Metazoa; phylum Chordata; class Aves; order Passeriformes; family Monarchidae; genus Monarcha; species Monarcha castaneiventris. The sequence goes on from JAMPIT010000886.1 coordinate 21,398,322, forward strand.
TGGGCCAGATTTTTCTCTTAGACTGATGTAACCCTTAAAGAATTGCATTTAAAACAGTGGAGCTGCTCTGTTTCAACTGGCATTTTAAGAGTAGGATATTTTCTCATTGACATTAGAACAAATTTTGGCCTCCACTACAGTGGCATCTTCTAAATAGATTTAAAACCTGCTAAAGTCTGATAAAACTCATTTAGTAAGCATGTTTTATTCTTCAAAAATAAATAAGTAGTCTAGGAGATCTTAATTAAACTAAACATGGAGCTTACAAATACAGAATGAGAAGGAAAAAAACCTGTTAAAGTTCTAGAGCTGAGCTCTGAGAGAAAAGGATGGAAAAATTGAAATTTCTACATGTAATTTGAATTTTTAAAGGCAGTGCTGTAGAATTTCTATGGTATAGCTACCTCATCGATGTTCAGCTAGTAACAATTTTTTTTCTTTCAATGAGAAATAGATACATACATTAACTTATTTTTAGTAATATATCTAGGGAAGGCTGTCTCTCTCAGTCCAATGGACTGATTTTATTTATGAAACTAAATATAAATTCTCCCAGAAGAAAAATCTCCTTCAGAGCTGCTCTGTAGTGACCTAATGCTCACTCCTTCTCTTTTCAGTCTTACTGATGCTCAAGTGAAATAGAAGTGCCTTGGGCCCATTTCTGCCTCCACTGACAACCCATGCTTCTCAGATTATCATGTAGCATAAAAAAAGCTGTCATGTAACATGGCATTTATTTAAATGATGTGATTTCTGTGTTCACCACTCTGAAACCGAGGTATAGCTAAGAAACCTTGCAAGTTTTGACAGGTGTGTTTACCCCGCTAGGGCAATATGCTTAATGTATGAAAAATGTGAGGCAGAATACAGTTTTTGTCCTACTCAAAATGAAATTATAATGTATTTTTCTCTCTCTTTTTTGGGTTTTGTTTTGTTTTTAGCCCATACCCTGATAAGCTTTTTGGGTAGGAGTTGCTTTGACATGATTTATAGGTTGATACTTGGCGGAAGGTTCTCCCATAGGACAGTGTTTTGGTGGCCTAGCTATGCAGTGGTTTAAAATACATTTGTAGAGTACCAAGGAGTGAAGTACAAGCATAGATGTTTCCTGTTGGTGTGTTGGTCAGTGCGAACAGTAAGTGAGGTGCACACATGGTCTGATTTCTGAGTTGAAGGATGTTTCATTTTTGCCCAGTCCTCACAGGCACACTTGTGTCAGCTGAGGAGCGCGTGTGAGCCGAACGTGTGTCGGTGTAACCCAGACACACCTTTGTGATGCATTCCTTACCCTGCACATTGGCATTCCACTTCTCATCATTGGGTGTGTTTACAAGTCTTGGCTACCTATTTACAGATAGAAATAGATTTGTTTGTATTTCCAGTTCCCATATACAGCTCAAAAATAATGATGATGGGGTGTGGCTTGGTTTTCTGCATGTGAGCATCAAATAAGATGTACAGTGGCCAAAGCAATACATGTAGGATTTACAGTGCAGGGAGAGATACTTATATTTGTTAGTACCCAAGGCCAGATGTGATTTTGTGTCACGTGGTGCTCGCTGGTGTGGCTCAGCTCACTGTGGTAGAGCTTGCTCTCCATAGAGACGTGGGTCATACAATTGATGGGCTTTGTTTATTGTAACCCACCTCTCCTGTCTTCAGGAGTGATTTGATCTGAGCTCTTCATGGTACTTCCAGACACTCATTGTGTTGTATCAGTGAAATACCTGCAGAACCTTATCTTGATTTTGGTGCCTGTGGCTTCACACCCTTTGCCTTTCCTGAGTCCTCAGCCCCTGTCTGAGGTGGGACAGAAGTCCCAGGAGAGGCCTGAGCTCTGAGCACTGCCTTATGTCTGCAGCAGCCATGCCGAGCTAGAGCAGTGCATTTCCTGGCACTTCAGTGGGCGCACTTTCAGCTGCCTCTGAAATCGGTGCCTGGCGGGCAAATGGCAATACTCTCGTGTGCTCGTAAGGCTTTTTCAACAGAGTTCAGTGCCATTCTAAACCTTAAACATTGTGACACATGCCAGAAAAATTCAGCAGCTTGTTCTTTAGGGCAGTTTTTCCATATATATATGCACACACATATATTAAAAAAAGTTATATTAGCAACAAACTGAATCAGAGCTAGTATTTTTTGTTGACCTCTTGCTTCTCCATCTTGTAAGCAGAGTGTTCTGTTTATTTGTGCTAAAAATTATTTAATATAAGAAACAAAGTAGAAATTCAACTCTTGGCATTGGCAGTGATGATATAGAAAATAACAATATTTAAGTGTGCCCCACACCTTCAATACAGTAAATAAAGCACATTTGGTCCAAAGAAGATGTTCATGAGCCATTAGTCGATGCTGTTACATTTCTTACAATTGTTATGATTACATACAGAGTTCTGAGTCCAATCTTGTGCTGGTATAAATCAAGAGTTTTTTCAAAGGAGTGATGTTGAATTATTGGGATTGCAGGGAGAATTAGGTGTAGGTTCAGAGGATACACGCTGTATGCAAAAGCTGTGTTTAATTTTACATCATTGCTAATAGTTGATGTGTATGAGTGTACAAGTTGATTTGGATGAACCTTCTTTCTCCTATTAACTCTAATCCTATGAATTGCACTTCAGTGAGAGGCTACTAATGTGACTTCTGAATAAAAATGCTCTTGACCAGATAATGGTACAATGTGTATGTCTGAGAGGAGCTATAAAGGGAAGACAAGTCTCATTTACCTCCTAGGATAGAGGGAAAATGGGGTCTGCACACTGTCATTTCCCCTATGGGTATCTATGGAACTATGACTAGAGCCACAGGAGATTCAAAGTCATGGCATCATATTCTTTCTCTGTTTCTACTGAAAATGAACTAGCTGTCTCTGAGGGACAGCACTTTGCAACCTAATCAACACTTTTGCTTAGCAAGCTGCAGAGAATTTTAGCTCCATTGCTAAAGCGACCCATTAATTGGGGTTTTGATTATGAAAATCAATTAATATTTGTATTACTTGTATCATACCATAGACATATAAAAGCATTATAAATGACAACTGGACTATAACTTGTTTAGGATCACTTGTTTACTATAGCAATAAAGCATGAACAACTTCTACATTACTAGTTACAAAGATTTCTTGGGTACATGTTGAATTCATTAGAATACAGCATCATTTGTTGTGTACTATTACAATACTTGATAGAAAGATCCCAAAGCATGTGGATGATTTAAATCTTGCTTGTTATGCTGTAACTCCGTTGAATGGCACAAACAGATTCCTTCTTTCTCTCACAAGCCCTGCATAACTACAGCACCAGGCCCACAGTGCACAGACCTCGATGGTGGAGGGAGAAGTTGCTGGCATGCAAAACAAGGCCAGCTTAACATGCACCCAGAAAGTGGCAGGGGGGCCAGAGTGTCCATCCAGAGCTGCAATGTGAAAGTCCCAGCCTGAAAATGCAGGATCTCATTCGTTTTGCTAAGAAGTGACAGGTTACATCAGCTCTGCCAGGTTTGGAGTTCATCATCACTGCAGGTCTGAAGGATTCCTAGCTGGGGTTCAGTGCCCTGCCCCACGTTGCCTTGTAGCTTTGGACAGTGCAGTGTTGATAGGGTGGGGGAGCTGTGGTATCTCTTTGATGTACCTTATCAAGTGTGGTATCGTGTGCAGGACAGCAACAGCATTATTTTACTGTAGAACAAAACGGGAGAAAGTGGTGTTGATAGTGAGGGCTTGTCAAGATGTGTTGATATGCTGAAGAAGATACAGAGACTTAGAGCTTGTAACCTTCTGGGGTTTACCTTTTGGAGACAGGTGAGAGCTGAGAATCATCCTAAGCACCATGGGCTGGTTTCAAATACTTTTCTCATTACTTCTTACCTTACAGCTGCCCAGAGACATTTATAGGTTTTGAGTTCAGGTTTCTATGTTCTGTTAAGTTCTTCCTGTCTCATTTTTTTTTCTTTTCTTTTATCTCTGTTTTTTTGGCCCCTGATCTAAAGAAAGTTAGAGAGAGTGGAGGTGGGAAGGAGATGGGACAGAATTCTGTTTCACAGTTGTTCCTTTATTTTACAAGTTAAAGCTCACAAAAGAAACATAAATGGGACTCCATCTTGTAAGCATCTGTAGTACCACTACCAGCCCATGGATCAAAAGATTATTTGAGGAAATAGCTAGACCTTTTTTGTATATATTTTAGGTCTACCTTCTTCCTTTCATTTTATTTTAAAACAAAATTAAGGACACTCCAACATGTTGCCCATAAGAGTTCTGTTACAGGTAATTAAATGTAAGTTTACACATTTAATCTACTTTTAAGAGCAAGAGAGACTGGTAAATGACCCAGTTAAGGAAAGTACTCAGCCTAATTGGATGTAATGATTGCTTGCTGGTGTTTATTACTGTACTAAGAGTAGACATGTAGTCTGTGATTCTAATTTGGTTTAGAGACAGACCTGTAGTATTTGCACCTATCATCGGAGTTCGATTGTTTCTGCTAACATTGTGAAATAGGCTTGTATTCATTTGGGAGCTTAAGAGGATTAGACTGGAAGGAGCACTGGGTTTTTTGAATTATTATGGCTCTCCAGTTATTATCTCTCCAGACTGTTTTACCTACAGTAATATGTTAAGCTGGATGTGCTAACATATATTTTTGCCTAGGAAAATAAATAGACATTTCATTCTCTTTATATATGCAGTGTGAGAGATTAATGATAACTAAATTTACCAGTGAGCTGATTCCTTCTGACTTACCTGTGAATTTACCTTGTCTTCAGCCTATGAAATCACCACATTAATGTCTGGGTTTGATTATTTCTGTGTCATTCTGAAAGAGTTGAGTTCCTGACAAACATAAAGTCACTGAAAGTTGAATCAAAGCCTCAAAATTTTAGACTTCAGTAATGCTTATTTTCTACAATTTTCCTAATTATAGTCACCTTGTTACAATTTGCACTCACAATTCTGGGCTTCCAGGAAATTACATCTAAGTGGAATATGTTGTATCATAGAAGATACTTGTTACATAAAAATAGAACACTGGATTTTATGCCCAGAGGAGCGGCCCTTGGACTTCAAAACACTTATGTAATTATTCTTTATTTCATAAGCTCTCAGAATGATGAATGAAATCAGAACTGACTTTGAAAAGCAAGGCCACTGACGACCAGTGCGCTTAGCCAAGGTGTCTCAATGTTTGCTATGATGGATTTAGTTTTATAACATAATGGATCAAAAATGAAGTTTAAGCAACATGAAATTCACGAAAACAAGGATACTCAGAATGGAGACTTCTGCTTCATAATAATTCATCCTGCTGTGTTTAGTTGCTACAAAACACAGATCAGTAAGAGAAATTAGCTCTTTTGGTGCTATTACAATGTAATTTAATGGCAGTTTTAATTCTAACTTACTTCATTTATTGTGAAGGAAAGGAAAAAAAGCCCCAAACCTTGGTATTATTTTGTTGACCTTGAAGTATATATTATTTTCAGCTATAGTTTGGTTGACTCTACTATGCTAGAAGAAGTTCTCCTAAGGTTAAAGAAAGATAATTTGCCTATTGGATGTGTGCAGATGGTAATATTTTGTAATTTAGTATGTGCTCCAAAGCCATGCTGGCTCCTTCTTAAACTTCAGTACTTCAAAATATGAGATTATTGCTCCCCTCGAAAATATATAGAAAGTTACAGAAAGAAAATGTATTACCCAAGTAGACATGGAAAACCGTGACCAGAAAAAAAAGAAAGCAAAAAAATTGTTCACCAGAAAACTTTCCTGATGTATTTGGGGTTTTAGACTAATTCAGTTGCTTACAATTATATTTACTACAGAAAGAACAGAGTAAGAGCTCCTAGTGCAATACTTACCTGCAAATACTAGAGGGAGCTGAGGGGGGAAATCAAGACAGGAGGAAAAAAAAGGAGAAAGGTGATGGTGAGAACTTTGATTTGTGCTCGTTTGCTTGAACAGAATCTTATTTGATGCCACACCCACTTAGAGCTTTCGAAATGCAGTGTGCATTATTCGCCCTCTGTGCCCAAACACAGACATTTGTATGCATATGCAACTGTCTGCTGTGCACTTAACATAGAACATCTGTGTGCACCCATGCACACTTGGGAAGGAGCAGGTTAGTTTATTACACTGTGTCTTCAACAGACTTAGCACATTGTTCATTGTTTTAGTATTATCTAGAGCAAATCAATATACCTTCTTGTGAAATGGATGAATACACTCTGCTTGTCTGGCAGAGTTTAATGTAAGACCTCTCTTTCTTGATTTCCAATTCAAATGAATCCTGTTAAAATTACTAAAAAACATTGCTCTTGAAGACTATCTTAAGAGCACAACACAGCATTGAAGCACGTTTCCAAATAGCTTTCTTAACAGGGTAGAGAGTAGGATGCACTGAGAACTGACTGAAACCTGTTCTTTAATTGGAATATTCATCTTATGTTTTTCATTACCCTTTTTCCTTTGCCTCTCATGGATGGTTGTTGCTAATGCTCCCCTCCCCTCCTGGTGGGCCAGCCAACAGTTCCCTCTGGAGGCAGCATCATTATATCTGCCTGGTTCACTTAGTAGCAGATGGTGAAGAGCAGTAGAGCTGATACACTGCATTTCACAGAAACCAGGATCCTTCTGGTACCTCTGCAGCATACACAGACTTGCCTGATTTGAGACTGTGAATTCTTTATATGCCTCCCAAACTAGGTTTCCTTGTTTGCTACTGTGTATGTCAGTGTAAGAGTGATTTTTGTGATCTGCTCTGTTGCTGGACAGTGAAGAAACTACTCATCTCCAGGTTTCAGCTACTGGAAGCTCTGTTTTCCATTTTATTTCTATTTTTACCAGAAATTAAAAGAAAACAGCTCTGATGGTTTTTCTTTTCACTGGTTGACAGGCTTTTCTTCCCCCTCCCCTTTTTGTAATTCCTGCTGTCTGCCAAAGGACAATCTGTTTGCTCTGAGACAGTTTAATGCATACTGACTACCAGAGGCAGAACTTCCATTGGCTCTGTTACAGGGGTAATTTACACTTTAACAAGGTATTGTGACAAGGTGGTAATTATATTTTTATCACGTCATTATGACATTACCACCTGGAAAGCCATAGCTGATTAATTAGTGGCATATATTAAATTTATAACCCTAGAACTCTAAAGTTATCATACCTAAGTGGTGTAATTATGCTGAACTATGGTGTGGCAGTGAATTGGAGGTGAAGATGCTGAGTATCCACCTATTGCAATATATTTAATGAGTGCCAGTAGAGGGCAGGGAGCTGAAGGAAATAGTTGGGGGTTTTAAAATACTGAGGAAGAGGGTGAAATCATTGAAATCTTGAAACCAAATCTAGTCAGATGGCAAGTTGCAAGGCTTCTTACATATATGGATTTTTTAAGGTGTAATTTGAAAGCAGTTTGATTTACACTTGTTTTTGGTTTTTATTTCACAGCTTTATTTTAGTTAATTCATATGTATTTTGGTTTTAACAATGCAGCAGTTTCTGTTGATCTTTTGGAGGCTTGTACTGGCCATTCTGGAGGCTATGTCACCTTCCTGCAACTAGTAGAAAGAACTGGTTTTGGCAGGATGGATTTTTCTCAGTCATGTCCATATGCCCCAGGTGTTTTACGTTGTTCTTTCTGATGTACTTTTTTTCTTTTACTCTCTTCCTTACTCTTTTTCTCTTGTCCTTAGTATTAGGAGGTAGAGAAAATAAATGAGGCTGGAAGTAAATAATGAAAATGCCCACAACTTACGGCTTGTTTGAACGTGTTCCCATATCCCTATGCAGTAAATAGACAGAATTATAAACCAAATCTATTTTTACCCAAATTATCATGCTAAAGGTCATAGTTTTGAATTGTTTTGATTTTCAGTGTTTGTTGTGCGTTTCAAAGTCAGATTCCCAAGTAACTCATGTTTTATTCTTCCCTTTCCCTACAGAAAATGAAGTGACTACTTTCCCTGTGTTGGTGAGTGATCAGAGTGAAATTGTGGATACCAATGGAGCTGGAGATGCATTTGTTGGAGGTATTTCTTACTTCTTTCTGTTGTTTGGAGATTATCCTCATTCTCTCTATATAAAATCTACTGGGTTTTTATTCAACTGTCCTTCAGAACAAGCTTCATTCTTGCACAGGTCTTCGTGTCATCCTGAAGTTATATGATTTAATTGAGTTCTGATTTCCAAAGGGAAAGTGTGTTCTATTACTTCAAAAATAATATGCCATTATGCTGTACTCTGGTCGTTTTCATGAGATTAATTGTATCTGTCAGACTGTTGCATAAACAAGCTGCATCAAGTACTATATAGTGTACAGAAATCCCTCCTGGCTTAAATGTTAACACATTGTTGTTCTTTAAAACAGGTTGTAGTGAATATTAAACAGTATGTTAATAAGTGAGCATAATGTCTCTGATCATGTAAATTTTGGTAGAACATCTGCTTCCAATACAATTATTTGGACATCAGAAAAGAACGCAAAGGGTTAAATTGTTAAAACAAGCCCCAAAAATATCTGGCATTGCTTAATATCCATTTGCAAACTTACTATTTTTTTTGGCGCAAGCTCTAAGGAAAAAAGAGGATGTTATGTCTATGCCTGTTTTAAAAAATTATTCAATATAAGCCAAAACTCAGTCTAATCCAAGATTTCTGTCATTCATTGTAACCTTCATCCATGTAGTTCTGTGATGCACTATTGCATCCTGGAGGCTCTAATATCCAGTATGTAGTAGCTGTAAGGAGCTTCATTAGTCACTAATTTACTGGAAATATTACAAAAGAGACTTTATAAATAGAATTGCAGGGCTCAGTCTTGTAACTCTGAAGGGGATAACAAGCAGTGTGTTACCAAATTAAAGCTTCAAAATCATGTCCCACTCCAAGAAAATATTCAACATAAGCTTAATCTTAAGCATGTGAGTAATTCCATCCTTACTTAATACAGTGTTTAAACCAATGATAAATGTTCAGCATATACTTAAATCTGTCTGAGAATAGGAATGTTTCTACTCATTACTTCAGTGCTTTAATGAATCAGAAAGGACAGAAATACAGGGAAACACATTAGGTCATATTGTTCACACACCTTTTAGGGCATGCTTGTCACTCTCTATTGTTCCTAAATCACAAACAAGACTAAATTTGAACCAGTAGATAACAGTGACTATAACATAAATAATATAATTTTCAAGTGCTTGTCTTTGTATACATTTGCTGTGTGTCAGCTGTGCCAATAAGCTGCTGTTCTTGTGAGGGGAAAAAAAGAGAGAAGAGGTCTTGCTTATTTTGTTTTCATGTGTCTGCTATGTTTATCTCAGGTGGTATTTATTTTCAGTTCTTCAATTTTAGGCCTCTTGAAATCAGGACTTTTTTTTAATAATCCTAATTTTGTTCTTTCCTAGGTTAGCTGCAGGAAAGCTATTGCAACAAATAATCAGGGCTTTAAGAGCAGTTTTATAACATAATAGATCAAATTTAAAAATAGATCTCTCAAAAGCTTTCCTCTTGAGATTACATCCTTTTCCCTGGTACTGCCATAGCTGCCAATTTTCTGTAGAAGGGCTAAAATACTGACTTTATTCAGAATATCCTAAATGGAAAGGCTGATATAAACCACATAAGTCTCTGTTCCAAACTACTGCCTTCCACCAGCAGTGTAAGGAGTTGAGGCACATCCTGTCAGGCTGGTCTTGGATCAGTTGTGAGATTCCTTTCTCGAAGGGGAAAAGCAATGTGGATAATGCTCAGCTGTGGAATGGAGGGATGAAGAGACATATTCTAAAAGATTAACTCTCCTTTATCATTCTAAGTGTTAAGATACAGCAAGCTCCTGTATATTTGGGATAATCTTAACAAAAGTCCTGGATCACTGTTTATGGATGTGTATTACCCTCAGTTGCCCCACAAATAGCACTGAGGCATCAGATGCTTTTTCACTGGGCTACAAGTGCAGTGCAGTCCAGTGCATTGTACAGTTCTCCCTCACTGTCAGGGAAAGGACCACAGCTGGGTTTTCCTCTGTAATGGAAGTCAGCTCAGCCATGGCAAATCTGCCTGGGCTGTCCTTGCAGTTAGACACTTGCCTGAGCGTTGGTGTGTGAGCTCAGCCTCTTGTTGCACCGTGCTTCTCTCTCCTGTGACTCAAAGCAACATGAGCTTTAGAATATCTATAGTTCTTCCATTAGCTTCTGGGATATCTCAGTTCTTCTCTGTCACTCCATAAATAATAAATAGATCATTTATTCTCCTCAGAGAATAGATTTTCCTGAGTTTAGTCCAGATGGGAGAACTGGGACTCGTAATAGTCTAGATAGACAGCCAATTCTAGTCTTATGTGTACTGTGGTCTCCTTCTTCAAGGAGTCATTTAATTTTCCTTCCCATATGTAGGAAACAGAATACTGGACTGGATAGGCTTTGATTTGGTCTGTATTTCATTTGGGGGAAATGTCTGTATTTTATCTGTATCACACTTTTCATGTGTTTTCAAAGTGTGTATTTGCAACAGGAGAAGTTCTTTATTGTCTCCTTAGCAGCAAGCCCTGTGCAGCAGTGTAGGTAATACTGCTCAGCATATGGATCTCTAGCATTGGGTCTAGCACTGAGCCAGCTGCAGTGTTACTGTCCTGACAATTTTTACAACAGGAAGGTTCTATTCTCTTCAGTGCTTTTCTACTTCCTTCTTTGGTTGAGGTTTTTATCAGTTGTTACTACCTAGGCAACAGTACATACAGTGTTTTGATTTTAGTGTCCTTGTAGTAAAATGTTTCAAATTAATCCCTTAGCTAAAAAATTCACTCAGTGTTATAATATCCTCTCCTGAAAACCTAGTTCCTTTATTCAAACAGCAGAGAATGAGACTCTCATGGCAAAGTTTCCCATACTTCTCTGGAACCAGTGTATTCACTGGACTGAACAGTGGTTTTGCTGGAGCAGGTGTCTTGGCTGAGAGGGAAATGTGGGATATAATGAGAACAAACCCCATCAAACAAGATTTATTTTGCATTAGGAGGTCAGATGTGTTAGACTCTATCATATTTTGAAAGATCTTTCACTGAGACACTCTCTTCCAGAGGTATAACTCACAGATTGTAAGGAAATTCCTTCTCAATAATTATGCCAACTTGGCAAATCACCCCTCATATGTTTCTCCATGTAAAAGTTGAAAAAAAGAAAACTGTTGGGTTTTTTTTTACTGGAACCAGTCTACTGAAGCTCTTGAGACCTTTAAGTCAAGAAAAAGTTTAAAGACACAAAGTTTCTGGGCACTTGTAACTATGAGTTGATTCATGAGTTCAGCATTTCTGAACATGAAGCCGCTGGCTGCCGAGGAGAGCTGGCTCACCCCAACTGCTAGCAGCAAGAAATAAACTGCATTCTTCAGTTGAAACGTGGTTTTATTAAGTTGGCACCAGGAATATCTCTGAATTCCTTGCCTCTTACTGCAGGCATCAAATCATCTGCCACTCAGGCTGGTGCAGTGCACAAATAAGAAACAGGGTTTTAAAATCGCTGTAGGTATCTTTATGCTAAAAACACTTCTCTAAACAACACTAACACAGTTCTGCTTTTATTGCTTACCAGCAACACTGCTACCTTTTACAAGTTTAAGCAATAATGGTTTACTTTGTAGCATCTCAGCACCTCTTGTGGTTTTCAGGAGTACCACGGATTTTTGGTTCTGAATTCCTGAAATACCCATAAATTTAAGTTGCAATTCCACCTCCAGATTATTATAACAGTGACAAATCACTTGAGCTTTGCTGACATTGCTTATGTCACAAGAGTCCTCTTAATGGAATTACAGCCTTAGTTTGTGGAGTTTGGGGAGCATTCTGTTGCTCATTAAATTAACATTTATTTATTGCTAGTCAGCCCCAGCTTGAACCATTGCAATAATGATAATCAAAGCATACTTAATGACAATAAATAGATTGAAATATGGACAGTTTTGCCATCGTATGCTTTCCTTTATGCCGTCCTGCTCTCTTTAGCCAGAGTAGGTCTGCCTTCTGTTTGAACTCCCCTTTGTCATTGCCACCGTAACGAATGGAAACAATAAGCATCTGTTCTGATAGTTGCTGCCATTGTTCCCTGCAAAATCTCTCCCCTAGAATCTGTCTAGTCACTTGAACTGGGTATAGAGTTCATAGCAAATGAATAGGAGAAGGTATATAATCAATGTTTCTTCAGGTTCCATCAATATAAATATATTGACTTAATAATGTGCTATGATTTAGTCATATACTACATGAAAAGTACTAGAGTATGAAATGGAGCCACAAATCATTTTCAAGTAGCATGATGAAGCAGTGACAGAATGATCGCAGCAAGTGTGTATTACTTATCACCATGCTATAAAGATGTTATACCATTCTCAAGGAAAAGAAATCCCAAGGTAGAAGGAGCTCTTCATTAAGCATTGTACAGTGCCAGGTAGGAGCTGATAGCAATTTGCCTCTGTCAGTATCAAAGGGGAGGTCAATGGCTCAAACCACCTGTCAATTTAAAAATGGCATTGGCAGCTTTCATGTGCTGAGGAATCTCATAAAGCTGCTAGCTAGAGTTTGAAAGCTACAGTCACAATTTTTTCGTGCACATACTTACAGAATAAGCAGTTCTGTCTCTTTCTCTTTCTTGTGAAGCCCAGCATGAGCCTTATAAGATGGCCAACCTCTGTCTCAGCTATCAGACAACTGCTCTGATAGACACTGGGAGAGCAGCAAAAGAGGAGTCATCCTCTTTTGTGTGTCCTTGTGTGTGTGGCCCTCATGGCCTCCTTATCTCCTCTTTAGGGACCACAGTGAAGTGGTCCACACCACCCTTTAGGGCTTAGTGAAGATACTTCCCTCTTTCTGACTCTGTTTGAGCCAAACTGTCTCAGTAAAGCCATTTCCTCATCTTTAATAGAGAGGTTAATTCCAAACATTATTTTTCTGTCTTAATATAAATGTCTCTACAAATTAGATAAAGACCTTGGACTTGTAGGAGTTTCCCTAAAGGTTCTCACATTGTTCAAATTTTAGCCTCTGTTCACAAGGTAAATGCAAATGATTTTCTATAGAGACATCCAGCTTTGATTTCAGTACTAAGTAATATTTGGTATACTTCTACATTACTGAAATGTTGAAATATTATCTTTAGTGTGAAACAGTCTTTGACTATATTATACATGTACTTACACATGTATGTATATTTATAAAACCACAGTACAAGAGATAAAAATACAGGTTTACAAAGAATACATAGTACACAGAATAACTGGTCATTATTACTCCTCTACTGTTTAAAGTTCAATTCAGAAGCCTCTTCGGAAAAAGTTCTGGTTCTGTTTTCCGAATGCACTAGGATAGCTTTGGCATACCTTGCCTGAAGCTGGTGGATTTAAACAAGTATAATATTGATTAAAAATGGAAACATAATTTAAACCATATAGTAATTCTTATGCTGTTGTTCTGCAGAATTTGTCATTTATGGAAGGAACCCAGTGATTTTTAAAATTAAAAAAAAAATCTTGATGGGATTTGACATCATCTGAGTTGACCCTGCCTTAAGCCAGGGGCTGGAGCAAGTGACCTCCAGAGATCTCTTCCCACCTAAATTGTGTTATGGTCCTATGAGTTTCAATCCTATAGGTATTAAGTTCCCGGGTGCCAGTTCCTGCTCCTCTGGAAATCCAGACTCAGTCATCTTCAGAGGGGAATGTTGGTGGCTCCAGAGTAGGAGCTGACTGAATTAAAAATGAAGCTCATAGAGTGGGAATTCCATCATCTTGCAATAAATCTGTTCTAGGGCAAAGAGGGACTGTACTCATGACTTAGTCTAATAAGTCCCTTATGTATTTCTTGTGAAAGAATTGTGGGGATAGGGGCATGTGCACATGTGAGAAATGAAATAAGCTCTTATGTATAGTTCCTATATGACTATTCCAGGAGTGCTAAACATGCAAAAAGATCTGATAATGCCTTCAGCAGAGACAGATTTCAATGTTTTTTCAGAACACTAAATTATGAGTAAGCTTGTGACTATATTAAAAAGAAAGTTGCTTAATGGATTTCTAGGGCTCTTGAAGATGGAGGAAGAATTTTTTTACACTAGAAACAAATATTTGTCTTATTTGTTGTATTTTTCTCTCTGTATAAATTTGTGCTGTAAGGGCTGCTCTTCCTCCAGAATTCACCACCCCTAGAACATTCTAGATTTGTTGAAATGGGAGTTCAAGGAGCTAGGAACAGTTCTTTACTGAACAGCAGGAGTGTGGTATCAGAAGCTACTTCATCCACTTATAGTGGTCTTTAATTTTTATAAGGTTTTTATACTTGTTTAAGATACCTTGGGAAGTTGTCATCATTTTTTAATCACATTTGATAGAGAGAAATACAGTGGATAAAATATCACTGCTGTGAAGTACTCCCTTCTGATAACACCAGAGCTCTGAGATGCAGTTTCACTTGCCAGCTGGGAGCAAAGGATATTTTTTGGTGCTATCAATTAAATACGTATGTGCATGTAACTTGTAGTGGCTGATTTTTGCTACAAAATTTATCTTCACCAGCAAAGAGAGAGGGGATACTACTTTGAATTGTTCTGTCTTTTCTTTGAAGTAAAGATAACTGTTGTAACAGAAAGCAGCACTCTCTTAGTTTCCATTTGTACGACATGGGTGGCTAATTGCCTCTGAGCAGTCCTGTTGTTACTGAGATCATGGCGGATGAGATAGGAGGCTTTGAAATAAAAATACTTACTTAGTGTCATCAGCACTTTGACTGACAGCCCATTTTGCCCGTCTTTACTACTCCTGGTTTATAAACAGCATCCACGAGGATAATATAATAGCTGAGCTGCAGAGAGGGCATCAATCTTTGCTTGCTAGGGGATAACTTGTCAACGTGTCCATGACTTACCACCCCTGTGTTCTGATGGCACTCGGAACTCTCTCAGATAAACATCACACATAAACCCAGGCTATTAGATGGCCATATTATCTCTGTAACTGACCTTCTACAAACTAGAAAATGACCAGATTATATGTTCCTGGTTGATATTTCTCAGTCTCAGCTAGAGGCACATCATTATTCTGATCAATAGTTTAGCCAGTTGCTAGTAATTTTAACATTGGTATTGGTTCATTTTCGAAATTTGCCACAGTTTGAATTGCAGCTACTTAAACAAACCCATAAAAACAGATATCACGCAGAAAAAAACATGGAATATATCTGTTTCCTTTTTAATTCCCTACTTCTTTTTTTACCAATATCCATTCAAAATTATTTCTTTGGAAAGAATACCCTCTTCTGTGCTGACATTATACTTAAACCTGGTTGCATGTGTTGTCCAAGTATAATTGTGATCATTCTGTTTTCCTTGTTTTGTTTTAATTGCTACCTTTATCTTGGTCTCTAACTGCTTCTCCTAATTTCATTACATATGTATTTTTATCATAATGTAGTAATGTAAATACAGTAATTCACATTTTCACCTGTTCTGTTTAAAGGCAATACAGAAAAAGACATAGTAGAATAAAAGTAAGGCAAAACATTTGTATACGTGCTGTCATTTCTTAAATAACATGTAGAAGCGAAAGATCCACTTAAAAGGATCAGTGTATGGAATTAAAAAACCCTCAGAAGTTTCTAATTAGACTGAAGCAGGACCTGATTCCTTTAGCCTCTCTGTCTCTCTTCCTGTCAGTGACACCATCTGTGTTAAGGGAGCCTCAGTACACAGCAAGAGGATTAATATTTTGCAAAATTGGGTTTTAAAGGCCTAATTTACCTCACCATAAATTCAGTGACATTCTGGACAGGTTTTGTGAAAAATAAACATCAAATAGGTTGTGTACATTTTAAAAAACAAACCTACTGTGTTAAAAATAGATTTTCAAAGCCAATTATAAAGTTCCAATTTTTGCTGTAATAGCTATGGGACAATTACAAATTGACTTAACGCCTCAAAGCAAATCATCACTGTTTAAAATACTTTGTCATGCCTACTATCCCTACCCTCATAACATTTCATTTTATGTTAATGTGTCATGTGTTAGAAAATCATGTAATGATAAAGAAAATGTTCATGTGGAAGGTTAGAAATTACTTTAATGAGTTACTATTACCTTGCTTGCAGACTGTTGGCAATATTTTTGTGTTATTTTAATGTATTCTGAGTAGAGACAGAGGCACTCGTCAGATTGGATCATCAAGAACATTCCCCTGGGAATCAGGGCAGGATATAGTCCCCTAAGAAATGATGTGTCAGATTAAGCTGATGCTGTATTCGCAGGAGATAAAGCACCACACAATGAGATATAAAAATACACTGAAATATCTTGTCTATTTGACATCTAACATGCCTTGGTGGGCGCTAAGGACATGGACACGATGGCCCATAAGGACACTTCTCAGGCCGTGGTGTTCACAGGCTGGGTCCTCACTCACTCACAGCTGCTCTATTATGTAACAGCATGGTAAAGTCTCCCAGAATTTGTTCACTTCCCCCACACTGCAATGGGCTCATACTTGAAGTGGGAAGATGGCAAGATTGCAGTTAAAAGGAATTAAAATAAAAAATGTGGTCCCAGTTAAAAGCAGTGGTAGCAGCAGTGCTTGTAGGTTGATTTGACACTGATCTCTGACTCCAGGAAAGGGGACATTACTGTTACTGGTGATCAGTAAATTCTTGCTAACAATCCAGAACTGTAACAGATATTTGAAGAGGCAAAAGATATTAAGTGTCGCTGTATTAATAAAAATAGGAGCATTATGAATATAATGCTAGAGTAGGCTATTTCAGCCCACAAAAGTCAAGAAATTCATAGGCTGCCTAGCTCCTGTATTCCCACTGCTCTGGGTGTTGCTTTTTGATTCTCTTTACATACTGCTGGCTTGGCTGTGTGGAAGCACACCTGCAAATAAAACTCTCCTGAGAGATGGTTGTTCTGCAAATGCAACTTCAAATCTCCTAACTCTCGTGCATATGAATCTTGGCTATGAAGTTACATTTGTGTAACCTTTTTTGCACTTGAATATATGTTAAAAACTGAGTAGAGGATAGTAAATACTATTCCACTTTATTAGCCTTAGAATTTCATTATATCTGTAGTAAATTGGTGCAGTTCTCTTCCTCTTATTCCAAGCAGTGGGTGTAGTAATCTGCACCATTTAGTGTCAATACAACAGATCTGGTTTGAGGCTCAGAAATTTTCCACAGGTGCTAATAAGAGAAAACTTGTTTCATTGTGTTGTCTCAAAAATTACTAGGAAGAATTTTAGATTTTGAGGAACATTTCTAGGAAATGCTTTTAGGGAAAATAAAGAGAAATATCATCCTGGAAAGTTTTTTTTTTTTCAAATAGAGAAGATACTTCCAATGACAATACCTGTTTCTGGTTTGGCACATGGAGTGCCTTGAATACTCCTTGGAAGCTTGGAGGGAGTTTTTTTAATCAAATATTTCCCCTGGAGGCTGCTGGAGACAAGCCTAAGGCAACCAGATTCTGATCCTAAAGGAAATTTCCCAAAGCTCATCATGTGGACTTAAAAATGAAAAACAGGACCAAACCATGAGAAATTATAACTTTGCTATCATTTTCCTCTATCACATCTTTCTTGGAGCATATTATAGACTGAAATGGTTCTTTTCTTGGACAGTAAGATGCGCTGGGGAATTTAATAGAAGTGATATGCAATAGATTATAGAGTCCACTGAGGGTAATTAATGTGGAAGGGGGTCAGAGGATAAAACATTTTTTATATTTATAATAAAATACAACGAAGTTCCAGCTTTGAGCCATTCTCTCTCCGAAGGTGGGCAGTGTGAGCAGTGGTAGGAAAACTCACATCAGTCTAAGTAGGCTTCACCTCAGGGTCTGTTTCCTCACCCATGGCACAGCCCTCAGGAGCAAAGCATTACAGAGCTGCATACACTGTTCCTACTTGAATGAAAGCATCCAAGAAACAAGACTGCTGGTTTTCCTTAGAGGGAGTCTCTGGTGGGCCTGAGCACCTGTACAGGCCCTGGGAACTATGACGACACCTTGTTCTCTGAGCTGCAGTGAGCTGGCCCAGTAGAGCCAAACAGTGGCAATCATGTGCAATGCAATGAAATTATTCAGCCTTGAGTAACTGATTCCTAATGGAATAACAGGGATGTAATGAAGTTTTATTTCTTTTTTTTTATTGTCACATTTCTGCAGAAATCTTTCATTAACATTTTCCACATGTAATGTTTTAAAGCATTAGAGACCATGCTCTTTTTTTTCTTTGTGTATTCAACACCTCCTCTCCATTCCAGGAAAAGGCTGCTAAACTAAAAACACTCCTTTCGCTTATTCATAGTTGTCTAGTAAATGCAAAGTTGTATTATTTGCATGTGTCCATAAATGACTGTATAACCTCAGAGTGAGGAAGATGTACACCCATCTGAGTGATCCTTACAGAAATTCAATGCATTCAAAATGTGCCCGTAAATAAAAAGAAAACAAGAGGGATAGGCATAGCAATACCAGTATCACTGCTTTTCTTAAAACATGCTTGGTTTAGTGTTCACACTGGTGATTATAAAATAAGAACTTTCTTGTACACAGGCAGTGAAATGCTTTTAGCACATGACCATTTTATAAATAAAGTAAATATAGACTTCTGAAACATTTTATTCGTGATCTCATGGTTTTGTCATTCTCTGGAAGTAAAAATATTGACATTTACCAGGCTGTTTGTTCCAGCTTTCTGGTCTCCTGCAGTTTATTTATATAACAACCTTATCGATGAGCCTCTTACTCAGCTCTCTAGGTTTAACTGAGTTGAGTCGATTTGCTACCACAGCTTCAAGTCGCTGTTACAGAACAAGCAAGACATCCTAATAAAGCTGTAAACGTGTTTACTCAAACATGGTATTGATTTTACTTGGAGAGGGAGAAGCTAGTGCTTAGCATGGTGTCAGGGAGGATGAATTTAACTGCAGTTTTTCATTGTCATCTGTCATGGTTGTGAAACACTAAGTGAAGCCACAAGAGGATAATTAGAATTGCCAGAAATTTAGCCCCTAAAATCAGTTAACCACTTGAGATTTTTGTAGTTTAATTAGTTTTTATTAAAACTTTCCTCCAGTGGTATACTCAGGAAGGATTTTCTAATGTTCTTTTCAGTGAGAGATTTCAAGGTTGCCACTTGTTAGATATACATCTTAAATGACCATTTTTACGGAAGGGTTGGTAACCTTTTTTCTCTCAATTGTAATTAGCCTGGCTCTACAGTTCTGTAAAAGGACAGAGCCATTTCATTTTCAAGGAGAGAAAAAGACACACATTTCTGTGCATATACATTTGTAGTTAATAACATATATATACATGTATGGAATCATTCTTACAGTAAATTTTGAGAGAGAAAGTGCTAAAGTGCATGAAGGTTGAAAGAAATACAGAGTGTTTGAAGATGCTTACATTTAATTTGTCTTATGTAGTGTAAGTCTGATGTGTCAGACCACAGTGCCAAAAGACATGAAAACAGAAGCCAAATCCCACCCTTAATCAAAAACGTTTCCATTTAGAATAGCCAACATTTGGTTTGATAGCAATGGGCAGGGCCTCTGGCTTGCCACAGTTCTTGGCTGTAATATCCACCATCTGCCACAAAATTAAAAAAGGAGAAACCTCAGCATGTTGACGTACGGTCGTTCAGTGACTATATTGCAGAATCAACTGATGCCAACATCTTTTACAAAATCTAGGGTGGCTGGTTGGCTCTTGGCAGCAGCATTGCCAACCACCTGATTACAACTGACCAGGCTCCTGCTACAACATTAACCCACTCCAACAGTGCTAACAGACATCCAAAAAAGCCCCAACCATATTAGCTACAAGGCCGTGCATTGACTGGGTGATGTTTCTTGAAAACTGCATCTTCCCACACTCCTGGCCTGGAAATCTAGTGGAATCACATAAAAATAGATGAGTGTTCCAGCAACTGTGATAAAGTCTGTATATGAACAAGAGTGTGGAAAGGTGCTTGCAACTGTCCCCATGGTGGAATAACACCATTTTAAAAAGTGCAGTTCACAAGTTAGGCTGTAGAAATTTTAAATACAAAAAAGAGGAGGCAGCTCAGCTGGTCATGATCCTTTCTGTGGCTGGGACAATTTTTATGGTGAATGGCCTGGCTAGCATGGACTATATGCTTCAGGGTTCATCTGGAAGCAGAATTGTCTGGGAAAATCACATAGCAAAAAGGTTTTGAGGGGCTCTGACTCAGGGTCAGCTTGTAGTTGTTTATAATTGATGCATTTGATAATTGGATTTTTTCAGCTTTTCTCTCTTGCATTAAAAAAAAAATTAATTTTGCCATGGGCATTTTATAAAGGTTGGAAGTGTGAGAGAAACTGCAGAAAGACGAGTAGTGGGGGAGCTGGGTGTCGGAGGCTATAAATGGATTTTCAGCCAGCATTAGTAATTAACAGTCATTAAAATTAATTGTCAAGTGTACAATTTGAAATGAAACATTTGGCTTCAATATGAGCTGTTTTTAAGTGTTGTTAAACCATTACTGAAGCAGACCAGAACTGTTTTAAATCTCCACCATCGGACTCCCACATTCGTGCCCAACTGCACTAGGGCTAAGTGTTCATTCAGAATTATCACTAATAATGTGGAAATAAAACTTTCAAAGAAATCACTGATTTCAGTGAAATTGCCTCTGGAATATTTGGTTTGCTAGAAAATCAACTTAGTGCTCCTTTAATGATTTTTAAGTGCTACTCAACTCTTAGGAGTAACAAAGTGGAGACAACACCTTTTGTGTCAGTCAGTGGACTGTCTTGCTGTGTCTTTTTAAACTTTTACTGACATCCCCAAAGAGATTTGAGCTTGAGGGCCTCGGTTTGGGTCTGGATGTGAGGCTCAAGCACCACACCTGGCTTACAGGACTTCCCATTTGCTGGGGAGCACAAAAAGGAAGAAAGCAACTTCACTTTTCCATCCCTCATTCTGTTTGCAGACCTAAATTACAAACATTGTCTTTGAGAATATGTAGTAAGGAAGCTGGAGATAATAAAGATTAACTCTCAATTATTTCAGGCACACTTTTCAGAGCAAAGTGATTCCAGAGTCACTTTTCTCTACTGAGCAGAAAAGAAATAATTAAGGGCCAAAAATAACTATTGGTGTGTTATAATCACTTCTGTCATCTGAGAGTGCAAATACATTTTGTACCACTCTAAGGTTTAAAGCCACTTTTGAAGCAAAGTTGTCTTTTTTCTAGGAAGATAAGTGGGATGGATTGGACCCAGTTCCAAATAAGTTCTCACCATTAGTAGGTGCAAGGTGGTTACTTGGCTATCCATGCCTGTGAAGGACAAAAGGCATCCCAGTCTACTCTGAAGGCTTACCAGGATGGCTCATTACATCAAGGTGTCTTGCTAGACATCCTGCAAGTGCCTTTTGCCTTACTCCATCCACAGGTGACATGTTGGGTAACAGGGCAGGAGGCAGACGGGAAAGCTTTGAGTTTGCCTCTTGCCTTTGTGTTCTAGTGTGACAGGAGTGGTGCTCAATGCTTGCAACACCATCCACAGCTTCAGCAGTGCAGAAAGGCTACTGCAGGACAGCTGCAGTTAGAACATGGTAAACAATATTGCCTGAAGTGGTTTTGGTAAGATACTTGAAGTGAGGCTGTCTTGTGTAGCCAGAATACACTACTGCTTTCTGCACTCCATTCCAGTGATAGCCAGGGACTAGTTCAGACCACCCAGAGAAGAAGTAGATGCTGAGCTACTTTAGTATGTGCTGAGATGATCTAGGTCTGTGATCCCAGGCCTGTGATACAGGATCAGAGTTCAATCCTGCCCTTTTGGTGTCTGAAGTTGGAGGAGGAGTGTGAAGTAAGTCTGAAGCCATATTCACTTATCTTCTTGCATTTCCAGTCATGGCACCTTAAAGAGATTACAGCCTTCAGCTGCTTCTCATCTTCCCTCCACCACCCTGCTCGCTGGTCAGGCTGTTTGAGTGCTCACTAACCCACTTCAGCTTCAATCAGCTGGGTTAGCAAAGATCCCCTGCTCAACTGCTACTGTTTAAACTGATCTGGCTCATTTTGACAGGGTATCAGGTTATACCAGCAGCAAAGAAGCATGGTGAAAAACAGATGGGGGAGTAACTTCTTCAGCTGGAGCTCAGATCTGAATCCATGCCTTGAGAGTATGACTCATGGGGTTTGCATCATGGTACCTTATACACTGGGGGAGGCAGGCTCTGAATTATATTCTGACCATGTTGCTTTTTGCTGCATTAAAAAACAGGAAAGAATGAAAAGAACATTCTGCAGCTAAGGCATCCAACCTGATAGAGCTCTTTGCTGCTCTGCTCAAACAACACTGCTTTCTGGTGTTCCCTCGGGGTCTGCTTTGCCAACTGCCTAGTCTTACTATGTGATGTAGTTCTGTGTTTGTGATATGTGTGTTTGTATTGTCATCCGATGTGATATTGTGTCAGATACTGCTATTTCCATTTCATCTATGAAACACATACCTTTTAAGAGAAACTCAGCAGACAAGAGAATGGTTTGAGGGCAAACTCCCCATTGCAGTTTCTACGTATCTCATATATGACAGCTGTACTTAATGTCATTTCTGCACCACTCTGAAATCACAGAGATCTCTCATTTCTATCCCCAATTAGAACAAGGTGTTTTTTCACCTGACTCTGCTTTCACTTAGATCAGAATAAATAAGAAGTAGCTTCACTGAAGACAAAAGACTAATACTAACTTGAAACTACAGTGAGCCTGGGAGGTGGTGACAGTGTCAGTCTAGTTAGTACTGAAAAGTAATTCATGTTTTATGGTCCTTTGCTCTGTGGATTTTCTCATCTTCATGTATGTTTGATGCCTTGATCATAAATGTAGAGGACAGTTGTTCTTTCTTGTATAAACCTCTCTCTGAATTCATGCTCTGCACAAAACCTAGCCCCATGTTTGCCTTTGGAGACCTGCCCAGTGCATCTTCATACTTACTGAGTCAGAAATGGACTGTCTTAACAGCCTCATTTTACATATGGTTACAACTTGCTCTCAAGTTTTAACCACCCAGAAGCACACTGGCAAGCTCCTGCCTCCCATGCAGTTTAAATTTAATGATTGACACCCTCCACGTATCCAAGAAAGTTTCTCCTAAGAATGCATGTTAATTTAATGGAGAGCAGACCATTTTCATCTCGTTATTCAGAAACTATCTGATTTCTGCCAGGCATGCTGTTCGAATTTCTCAACTGTTACCCAACTGTTGCAGCTGGACCATCCTGCCACAGTTGTGTTGTCTGTCATCCCTGACTGCCATCAGTGATAGAACTCACAGCACAATTTCTTCCTGTTTCAGATTCTTATCTTTGTATACTGATAACTCCTGTCTTCTTCCCTTGTGCTTATGGACTTACCTTTTGTTGGTGAAGGAGTCATTTTTTCCCAGCTAGTGTCAGTCAATGTCTGTGAAATTCCAGCCGATAGGTAGTTCTCTACAAAAGTATTGATGTCAGAAATATATGAGTTTTCACCTTTTTTAACTAATCTGCCTACTCGCTATGGCCTCCATATTCCAATGAAAAGTGTTTGATTTACCAATTTTGTAATTTCAAACTCTTCTCCAATTTGGTGCAGTTTAGAGAGAACTATATATCAATTAGGCTGCTTTTCACTGTCAGTCATGACCAAGAAGCCAAGATAGATACTGGTAATTCATGAAAACAGGTCTTTTGCTCACCAGTATTATCCTTCATTAATCTAACCTTATTTTTCTTCTTTTACGTGATATTTAATCTGCAAAGAACAGACATCATTGCATAGGGTGAAATATTTTTCTTATCTTCTAAAATTATGCTGTAGTGTACCACAAAAGGAAATACTTAGAGCACAGGTTAAATGAGAGCATCACAATATAACATAGAGCCTTTGTCCCAGTAGTAACCCAGATGGACAGAGAAGGTGAATATGGAAGCCAGCTAGCAAAACCTATCAGCTTTGAAACAAAATTTGTAATATGTCAGAAGTTGGTACCTATGAGTTACACAGTACTTAGCGGAGACATGGTTTCAAGACTACATTTGTACTGTCAAGGCCCAAAGCCTGAGCATGACAGAAACTTGAAATGGTGGATGAAATCTTTAAAAAGAACATCTTTCAGCTTGCTAGAATTCTGATTTTCTCGGGCAAGTCTCACTTTCCTTCTGTGATTGGACAAGGAAGAGAAATACATCTGAAACATATTAAAAACAGGATAAAAGTGAATAAAATATTACCTCTAGAATGACAGAGTGGAATTGTAAATTATAAGACACCAAGTTTACTTCTCACATCTTGAAAACCTCTTCCAAATTTAAAATACATATTTCACCTCTGCCATAAGTTCTTTCATGCTTTTGATCACAATAGTTTCAGCCAAGACAAAATGTTTCAGAAATGAGGGACTCAATCCACAAAATTTCTGATGCTGCTTGTACTTAACTTCTCCAAGTACCTTTTGAGGATTCCCTGCCTCTATTCATTAAGAGGTGCTCAGGTTTTCAGAGCACTCAGCTCCCAGTGATTCCTGGCTTTCCAGGCTGTGCATGCCAGGCTGTGTCAGCTGCAGCCATGAACTGCATGCCCCGATTGTGAGAGGCGCCTGGTTCTCGGCGCAGTTTGCTGTTCTTGGGGGGGTTCCTGCACACGCTCAGAGGTACCACTGTTGCTGAACTCTTAGATTACATGTCCCATAATCAAAGGCAACAGATGTCATCTAACTTTCCTCGTCAGGTAAAAATTTTTCACCTTCTTTGCACTGTGAGCACCTGTAACTCTGAATAGAATGTTTCTCATTACATGCCTCTCTCTTTTTTGGAGAAAAGCTTGGACACAGTTGTGTGGGGCTGTAGCTGTAGCCAGTAAAAACAGAAGGAACTCTCTTCAGCAGGCAAAAGTGCTTCTTTGTTTTTAAAAAGTTCTTGGAGGAATCAGGGGTTAGCTCCATAAAGAAGAGAGCAAGAATGCTGGTAAAATCATTTGGAGAACACTAATAATGATCAGTCTTGATAATCTTTAATTTACTGGAAGCTACCAAATGAAGACTTCAGAAGGAAATAGCAGCAGCACCACTCCAGCCCTGCAGGTCAACCACATGTGATTCTCAGTTTAAGCTGGCCAGGCTGCAGGGGTACATACAGGCAGGCCAGTATTGCAGTGCTTTGCCCTGGAACAAACTGATACACTAAAAAAACTAATCTGACTGTTTTCTTCCTTCTCTTTGTCTCCCTCTGTGTCCCTTAGGCTTTCTGTCCCAGCTCGTCTATGACCGGCCGGTGACCGAGTGCATCCGGGCTGGGCATTACGCAGCCAGCGTAATTATCAAGCGCTCAGGTTGCACCTTCCCAGAGAAGCCTGACTTCCACTGATAGTGGGGAATTGGAGGGATCAAGAGTAACTTCTGTGTTGCCATGGGATTGCTGCCTACAATTTTTCCTCCTTCCCTTTCCTTACCTTTCCAGTACCTGCATCAACGCTTCTGTACTTCTGTTCATTGTATTCTAAACAAAATATATATTTCTATGGTGTTTTCCATTTCGTACATCTGCCATGTCTTAGTAGTCTTAACTTTTGGAAACAGTGCTAAGTGAAGCTTATTATCTCATCCATCAGGAAAAAGTGTTCTATTTACACAGTTTCCAAGGAAGTCCCGTTTAAATGACACTGCTGATTAACACCATTAAAATACTTCTGTTGAGTTATCTAGTTTGTATCCAGCTGTGGCCAAATCCTATTCAACTTACATGAAATCAACAGACCTGACTTTGTTTGTCACTTATCCTTATAAACAGGGAATTGTTCTTTCTGTCTCGCAGAGTCAGAGCTGTGCAAAAAGTGGTGTAAATGTCCCAGGAATTTCCATACATATTGGAGTGTACAAGACCTGGCCATCAGATAGCCCAGCTTCCATGAAAGTACATCACTGTTTTGTCAGTAATTTAAAGACCTGATCCACAGCTGATATCATGCATTCAGCCATCTTGCACTGATGGCAGTAGCTTTGGGTCTGGCCACTTTTATCTGTCAGTACATCTATAGGTCTATAGGTACAGTCACTTTTATCTGTCAGGTGAGCTAGCAGATAGGTACTTTCAGTGATTTCAGGGCAGATTCAGGGTGATGAAAATAAACATACAGATAGGTCCTATCTCCTCCATGTGAGCTTTCTAGAGGCTACATTAAGGTACACATAATGAAAATGAGGTACAGAAATATTAATGCAGGATATATTGACAGGATATGCCAAATGGAATCTCTGAAACGCACATTTTTAAACTTTTAATTTACTTTGGATAATTAAGCAATATGGTGGATTTTGTTTGTATTTACAGTATTCAAAAAGGTGATCTGACACTGCATTCATTACTTTGCTATGTAATTTGATACTGATAAATAAAAAATTGTCATACAGTAACTCCTGGTTTTGTATTTGTGTGTGTCTATCTTTCTTCTGTGTATCCTACTGAAGTGGGAACAAGAATTGGGTACTTCACCCACAGTACATGCTAAATCTCAGCATTTTGTGCATGACTTTCAGTGTCCAGGTGGGTATTCAAGGGTGATCTCTGCAATAAGGAAGAGAAGGAACGTCAAATTGGTGTTTGTACCACAGAAGAGATGAAAAATTAAGGGCTAGGGTTCATCAAAGAATGTTAACAGTTCCAGGTTCACACTTTACTGCCCAGGATGGAACAAAGGACTCGCAGAGATTGAATGTTGTTACTGCAGTGTGTGTATTGCAAAGAGCATAGGGAGGAATCTTGGCTATGCTCCCAGTTCCCTTGTTTGGTCCAGTATCCAGTCTGACACGTTGGACAACAGGCTCTGTCATCTTCAGAGATCACCTGGTGTGGGATTCCTGCATCAACAGCGACTTCTGCAAATGCTCAGGGGTCCGTGGAGCTGCACCGCCGCAAGCACGTGCATGGTGAGTCCCTCCTGCTCTGCAAGGCCTCTGGCTCACCTGTGCTGCCTGAGGAAGGTTCTGTGTACAGGCCTTGTCTGTCTGCCAACCTGCTCGTGGACAGTTGTGCTAGTAACACTTGTCTGGTTTCATCATAGTGCTACTCTTAAAACAGCTTTAGGCTGTACATTTCCCCTGTTCTAGCATAGGTGAGAGGAAGAGAAATTAGTATGTTGGAGTGAAAATAGAATGGCAAACAAAACTGCAATGGTCTTCAGGCTTTGTGGGTTGATCAGAAGAATGTGATTTTTTGCATCTCATAGTTAGTTTCTAATTTCTTGATATATCCATGTGGTATGTTTTAATCAAGAAAAACTGACAGGCCGAAGACTGATGTGTTGCAGTCCCAGCTTTTAATATATGGTCACATATGGCACACCACTCTTACTGCCAGTGAGGAAAACCCCAATGGTTTGGTGGCTAAATTTGCTGTTCCTGTTGCTCCACACCCATGACACTTTCCATTCCTTTGGAAACATCTGTATCAATGTCCCAGTCTGATAATTATGGCTCATTTAAAATGAATACAAGTATGTAAAATTGTTTATCTTACCAACGAAACTGCAAGACAGCATAACTACTGTCAAGAAAAAGAGGGTATGTAAAGGCAAGTAGTCGTGACATTGCGGAGACTTTCTCCTTCCTTCCTTCCTTCCTTCCTTCCTTCCTTCCTTCCTTCCTTCCTTCCTTCCTTCCTTCCTTCCTTCCTTCCTTCCTTCCTTCCTTCCTGCCTGCCTGCCTGCCTTCCATCCTCCCTGCCTGCCTTTGCTCCATCCCTCCTTCTTCTATTCCTTGTTTTCGGTTCAGAATGCAAGAGAGAGGTTCTGTTTTGAGCTTTTCCAGTGATGTGTTCAATGGGCTTGGGCTCCTGACATTTGGCTTTGAGTGTCAGCCACAAAGCATAGTTTGAAGCCAGTGGGAGCAGCTGAGGAATAAACTACTATCCAGTTCATGGAAGGGCATCAGTCTGACCTGCTCTATTTAGCCATTCATTATTTCTCCAGTATCTGTCAATGGATATTGTTGGGTGCTATGTAGATACTTAGAAACATATTGCTAAATCATGCTAAATAATTTCAGTTTGTGCCATCAGATTGCCTGACAGTTTCATTCTGGATTTTTTTCAGGATCTGTATTCCTTTCCTCCTTCTTACTGCTGAAGGCAGGGTTTATCTATAGAAAGGATAATGGTGTCACCCTTAGTATTCTCTCTCACAAGTAGTCTTCCTCTGTCTTCCAGCTTATTCCACACAGAGGCGTGTTAGAAAACCGGGCTTTCTGAAAAACATCATTGAAACTGTTGTCTGCCAGTGATGTGTGCCACTGTCTCAAATCCCAGATGGGATGACAAAAGTGACTCTGTCACTGAACTTGAGCCATTATTCAAAGACAGCATTTTTACCTGGGTTACTATCAGGAAAACAAATATTGGAAATCCATTTCCCACTAGCCAACAGCCAAAGCATCCCTCACTTGTATAAAACTTTCCTTTTGCTGGAAATAAAACTGCATCTCCTGAGCCCAGCATGGTGCATTTTAGGCTTGTTTTAATACCAAGTGGGTAGCAATGCTGCTCAGATTAACAGGCAAGGAAACAGGCCCAGTATTCTGAGAGCCACATGCTAAATAAGAAGAATCATGAGCTGGGAATCAGGAAATAAAGGTTGTGCTTCTGCTTCTGCAGGTGATCCACTGTGTAACTTTGGGCAAACCACTTTCCTCTCTCAGTCTCAATTAGATAGTAAACTTGGGAAATGAAGGTGGTAAGAATAATTCAAGTAGGGCAGTATCAGCCACATCTCTGCCTGTGCTTATTGCTGGTTTTCTGATTATTTGAATGCTCTGTTTTGTACATGAACTAATGTAGAGCTGTTTGTTTACCCTTGAAAAATAGTGCTAGCTGTTACTACTTGTGTGAGGGTTAAGATAGGAGAAGCAAAGGAGGGAAAAGGGGAAGTAAAAAGCTTTACTTAAATGAAAGTGAAGTAAAATATGCTACAGGAAAATGACAATAGAAATGCACACTGTTTTAAGATGACAAGTCTGGGAACAGTCTTTAATTTAAAGGGTCTTATCCACAGTTTTCATAAAGAAATGTTAATTAAAAGTGTGATGACATGTTTGGGATTTAAAGGAAATAATTCTGCAAAGGATTTATAGCAATCACAGCTCCAGAGCATTAGGATTACAGATCCTTGTGCTGTTCCTTTTCAGTGATCATGTGATTGGCCTGCTGTTAAATATAGCTCCCATTTAGCGAATTGAGACAGGCATGGGAAAGGTAGGGAGAGTTTCCCTTTAACCAGCGGGATTTCAGAGGTGTTGGAGATTATACAATTCATTAGTTTTTACATAAGATCAAAGGGAAAGAGGAAGTCTTAATTTGGGCACCAACTGCTACTGTCTGAAAGTCTTGCAGATTAAATGAGAAGAGAACATGTGCAGTGCTAACTGCCTGTGTTAGAGCATGAGACTATTGTTTTATATCTCACTAACTCATGGTTCTCTTCCCAGAGATAATTCTCGCACTTAAGACCTTCAGAGATAGTTATGTCTATTGTGAATAGTTCAGCAACCAGCTGGCTCAGAGGTTAGTGCCTAAGCATCTTTCCCTTGGTCTAATCCCCTGCAAGGTTTTTTTCTGGGCAGTGTTATTAATCTAAAATGACTGCTAACTGGCTCCTGTGTCAAACATTATTCATTATGTGCTTTAAATGCTTCCTGCAGAGGCCAAAATACATTTTGCTTTTTTAAAAGCGGACCACAAGGAGTGCCTACGTAGGATATTTCCTAAAAGATTAGACTCAAAATGGCAGTTTAGATGAGGAGGGGAAAAAATTGTCTTCAAAACAAAGCTTCACAATTTAACCAGGAACATAGAAAATGGACAAACCTCAGTTACCAAAATGCACTTTTCATACAGAATTATCTGTAAGTTGATCCTGTGAAAGAAAACATGCAATCTTGCAGGGCAGGAGAAATACTTTTATGAAGACATGGAGTAAGTGACCTTATTGGAAAATAAAGATGAAATAAACAAAATTCTTAAAAACAGTAATTCTTTTGTGCCTGGGGTTTTTTTCAGGTGTCACTGGTGTTGGCATAAAGCATGAGGGGTTTTTTGTGTCAGTGACACTGACGAGCCTTGCATGTGTAATGGCAGTATGGGAAGAGAGAGAGACAGATAGATTTGAATAGCAATAAGGTGGGTTTTCTTCCAGTGTGAAAAGAGCATGGGATTCATGTGTACTGAGATGAAGTATAGCCTTGCTGCACAGTGCAAATATTTAATGCTGTTCTAACTACCCCCTGGTTATTGGAGTGTGACAGTTAATAGCCGTCAGCTGCCAAATGCAAAAGTTAAAAAATGAAGCCAAGTCAAACTCAAAACCCGCAAATCATAAATGTGCTGTAGCTTAGCAGGCAGATCATCTCCAAAGTTTAGAGCCGTGTCGACCTGAGCTGCCTCTCAAGTGAGAGAAGGATAGAGTGCATCTGTCTTCAGGCCCTCACTTTGCCAGGTACTCGCAGGCAAGTTTTGGCTGGGCTTTCTGCCTCCCAAGGCCCTGGCACTTCCGAGTGACAGTTGTAAAGGAGGTTGAGTAAGGGCTGGAATGAAGAAAAGCAAAGCATTATCATTATTCTGGATCAAATATCTCAAGTCAGTGGTGCAATGTAAATGCACAGAAAAATGGAAGGGCTCCTAAACTGAGTGTGAGAGAAATTGTGTGCTTAGAAAGCCTCCCTGTCTTTGGTGCCATGGAGATGGTAACATTGGTGTAAAATATTGCCCTAAAAGAAGCATTACTCTGGAATAATAACAGCATATGAGAGAATATTTCAAGAAATAGGTTCAGCTTGAAAATCACCTCTCCTTCTACCTATTATTTTTCTTATCCATGCTAGAAGTAGCACTTCACTGTACTTAAAAATTGCTGTACTTGGAACATACCTATTTTTTGGGTCCCTGGGAATAGTTACATTCCCTCTTCCCCTCTATATTTGCTGGCTGTTCCTCTGTGATGGTAATTACCAAATGTAAGTGATTAGAAGGCCATGCTGCCCTGGCTTCAGAGTGTCCCTCCAGAGGACAAGGCAGAGCTCAAACATACTTCATGCCCCAGTTAGCTTTATAAAAAGAGTATAGGTTTGGGGTTTTTTAAGGGGTGAGGCAGTTACCAATCACAGTAGTTTCCAAAAATTAGATTGTTGTCATATCTGTGGATCAGTGAATTATAAATTATATCGTTGATCTAACTCTGGGATTCATTTTCAGAGATATTACTTATTGGTGGGTCTATTAACGGCACTCGAATAACTTGCAGAATTTCTAGAGTTCTTCTTTCAACCTCTCACATGGACAGACCTATTTTAGTCTGGCCTGTCCTAAAGCATAGCCAGCTGCTGTGGCTGTCTTGCAGGGTAAGGACAAAGCTTCCCTCTTCGTCTCCCAAGGTCAGTACAATAACAAACACATTTCATGTCTGATAGTAAAAAGCATTTTTCAGTGCAACTTTTGCATTCCGTAAATGGTGACAGATTTCAGAAGATGAACACTGGATTTGGGGAAGGCTGTGCTCCAGATACAGGGTGCTTTGCATGTATCATGAATACATACATAATATATTCCATTGCCTGAAATTAGCAGTAAAACAACCTTTTGAGACTTCATGTTTATTATGCACCACAACGTTTCAGGACAAAGCAAGAAACAAGATTTTAGCACATAACCTAGCAAATTCAGCTTGGGAAAGGAAGAAATTAATTTGGAATGACTTGTCATAGTGTGTTTACTATAGAAATTTATGCCAGCTCAGAAGTTAGCCCTTCTACCCTGCAGCAGCAGCAGCAGCTTAAATTGGGCCATGGGAGTCTCACAGAGTAGGAAGTTATTTGAGTTTCCCTGAGGCTCAGAGTTCTGCCCTGAAGAAAGCCTCACATATTGTTGTCTCAAAGAAAAAAGATAATTGTAGCGTGCTTGGGTATTAACTTGCACAGTATCAGCTACAGCTTTGCAGTTTGTGTTGACATGCAGAAGTACTGTGTCATCCTGAGCATGACAGATCTGCTCACCTCTGCCTGACACAGTGTTTGCTTGTCCCTCTTCATCCTACCTACAAAGTCACAAGGAGCATGTTTTATTTATCCGAGACGAGGAACTTTTTTCCTAATGACCTCATTTTTCTAAAAGAGATAAAGATGGGGCAGTGGGGAGGACATCTCCCCTGTATCACAGGGGAGAAAATGTGAGAAAATCAGCTTCCCTGAAGACTCACTCACTCTTTGATGAACTGAGGATAGAAGAACTGTCCTGTGCTAAAAAGGCCAGTGAGATTTCTAACAATCCATTGTTGCTTATGTCTCTTCCTATATTTCACACAGCAGTGAGAAATCAACTCTGTTATACCAGCAGGGAGCCCTAGGACTGGCCTCTGTTATTTAATTGGCTTTAATTCTTGTTCTTTAATTTTCTGTGGATATAACCTGCCCATCCCAAAGCTGTGATACTGAGTGGGAGCAGAGCACAGGGCATTTGCCATTGCAGCCCCAATCACAGTGGAGCTGTGCAGCTGTTGGGTGGCTCACAGGGCAGAGAGGATCACAAGGGGCTTGGTTTACTTCCCCTCCAAACATCACTAGCAGAAAGAAAACAGAAACAAATGCCTGTTGCACAGGCCTCTTGCCTCTCAATTCTGCTCATTTCATGATTCCTTTTGGCTGCCCCTTTCTTTCCAAATCCTAGCTGTGAATACTCCTCTTAAAAAGTAAAGCACCATGGAAGGGGCCTTCATGCAGGACTCCTGCCGGCTGCCACTCCTGCTGAAATAAAAAGATTGCAAGAAGCAAGAATTTGAATGAAGGACAAACGTCACATATGCTGTGTGCTCTGGAGGACAAATGCTGCATACAAAATATGTTTAATTGCTGAGTTAATTATCCCACTAAAGTCTAAATGTTGGTTTTTGGCACTCCTCCTCCCCCCCCTTAGTTGTTTACTTTTATCAGTTAGAAAATAAAAAATCAATGTCATGAAAAACATAATTATATTCCTACTAATCTGGAGTGTTTTCTCATTTGAGTACTGCAGTCTGATGCATTTTATCACTTTCCATCAGATTATAGCAGTGGAAATTGCCAGCTAAAAGCTATGGCTTTAGAGCAAAAAGGTGGAATAAGCAAACCCACCCCAAAGCCATTTGCCTTGCCAATCAAATCTTATTCCTAATGACAAAGCTTCTGTGATTTCCTTTTTGACAATACATGAATAGCTAGTGAATAATTGGTTCAACAGGAGCTTCGTTACAATCCAAAAGAGAAAGCAGGATATTTCATGTGAATAATTTGGAATGATTGGTAAAGATGAGGCATTATTATAGGATTGCCTTCTGCTCCACAGTCAGAAATACACGGCCTCTTCCTTGTTGAAGTATGAAAACATTTTGTAAATAGTTCTGGGTACTCCCAAGTGGTGGATGATCTCGCTACTCAGTGAAATGACTTTTTGGTTGTTACTGTTTATGGATTAAACACACTCATTCTTTATACAAATGGGAAGTAATTGAGCTTTGTCTGGGGAGCCCAGCTGTGGACACATCCTCCCACTCCCAGCTGGAACAGGTTTTGGTGTAAGCTTTGGGTGCTTCTCCTCCTCCACTGCAGCACACAGGGTGGGGACGCCAACCCACAGAAACCCGGGCCCTGTGCCTGTGCCTTGGCTCCCCCCATCACACTGCTTCACTCTGTGCCATCCAGTCTGGGCTGGAGAGGACAAACAAGTGAAGTGCCTCAGGCTTTCCTCAAGGGCTCTGCCACTCCAGTCTTGCAGCTGGGCAAAAGCAATACAGAAAGCTCAGCCTGGTCAGCAGAGTGACCTGAGGGCATTTAGCAGAGTGGATGAGCCCATGTCAAACACCTGCCTCACCAAGCTGCTCCCTCACCCCAGCTCCCTTACCCTGACCCCCACAGAGCAGGGCAGTGCAGTCCTGCAGGGTTCTACCAAGTGAACCACGCAGATACTCACATCACACTCCTGTCAAGTTAGGAAAAGGCAAAAGGAGCAGAGATGGGCTTTCAGGGAATTTCAGGGAATGACCTGGGACTGGGAGCTGACTCCCTGTAAACACAGGCCTTTATTATGCATTGCACCTCTGGGCTCCCTCTCTTGTGATGGGAACCCAATCCTGCCAGCCCCAGTATTTCTGACCAGAGCCAATTAAGCTTGTGGCCTTGCTTGGGGATTTCATATGCCCCTAGATTTGCCATGCGGCATCCTAAACTCTACATATACCTCAGATTTTAACCACCCCCCATTTTTTAAAGGAAGGACCAGTTAATTTCTTTACCCTGCAATAGTAGATGCTTCACTTCAATGAGAAATCATTCCGTGATTCTGGCAGCCCCTAAATTGAGTTGCCTGACTCCAGCTATCTTGGATGAATGTGAGCTCAACATGGGAAACTCAGCAGTGGAGCAGCCGTCTCCTTGTCTGCATCCATGAGGATAATGAAGCCTTCTCCAGTAGGTCATCCCAAGACATCATCTGTGAAGCTTTAAAACAGTCAGTGAATGCATTAAAATATCGCTTTAAAGATAACCTCATAAGGTCATTCAGTCTTCAGGCAGTGCTTTGTTAGTGATTCAAGTGTCGGGGTGTAGGAGCTCAGTTTCTTACTGTCTGTTGAGTCCTTTTTAGGTTGAGTCAAAGAGGGCCTTGAGAAATACCAGTAAGGTTCTCAGTACCCCCAAGGAAACAAACCCACATCCCAGCTGGACCCTTTTCTAAGAGGTTCTGCAGTCTGTGCCACAGCAGGACCACGGAGTAAAGGCAGGTCTCGAGGAGAGCATATTGGGTGAGCATCTGGTGAGAGTATGTGCCAGTGGACACACATGCCCTCCTGCTCTGGCCTCTGCCTGTTTTGACAGGAGCCAAAAACCAGGGAATTGATTTTTCACCCAGTGTACCCACTATAGCGCAGCACAGTTATGTTGATGTACAGAGACATACGCTACCTGCCAGAATCTGGCTAATTCCTGCCAAATTCATGACTGTAATAAATAACAACAGCAATGTTGAACATGATCCTACTCCTCTAGGCAGTGAATAAAACAGCCTTCCCAAATCAGAGGCTGTGGCCCGATGTCAAGTGGCTGCAACCCAGCACACTCAGAGCAGCTGAGGAGGCTGTGTATACCAGAGGAGATTCACTGCAGGGTAACTTACAGAGAGGGAGGCAGGTTTCGTTTGCTGGGAGGGGCCATTTGCATGGCTAACAGTTCATCTGAGCTGTCCCTTTACCATGCTAAGGCTCCTCACCCTGTGTGTGCTTCAGATGTGGAGCACCACACTATCCCTGCAGGACTGAGAATCTCCAGAGGGTCCAGAGCCTTGGCAGACCCTTCTCTGCAGTTTTGAAGTTTACAGGCAATGCCCATGTTCATTTCCATATCCTTGCTTTTTAACACATTTACCCCATCTCTCTCTCTGTTCACAGGTCTTCAGGTGGCTGGTCAGCCCAGTGTGTATTGCTGGCATTAAATAACCCTGCCTGAGATAGAACTCATAGCATCAGGGTTGATGTGTGCAAAACATCAACAAATTCAGGACATGCAGCAACAGTGAGCAGGATTTCTGTGAACAGTTTGGCCATTCATTAACAAAAAGAAAATATTTGTCATCACTTTTCTCCAGAATGTTTTTACAATGGCAGCTGCTACCTGAGCTGGTATTTGTGTTGCTGAGCAAGTGAGCAGCATCCTAAGGAAATAAACACACAGGCAGGTGTGCAACCATGCTCATTTGCTGCTTTTTGAGGGCAGGAGAAGGGTGATGTAATTAGCAGACACATGTTTAAATTTTTAATTAAGAGTTTTAATGGATTATTCACTGCCTACCAGAACACACATGCTCTTACTTTCTCACTTTTTCAGTCTGGGTTCCTAAGGAAACCAGGCTTAGTCAGTCATGCTGCCTGCCTGCCAGCCAGCCTTCCTTCCTAATCAGTGTTGAACTCTTTCGGGTTCATGGCAGGCGAACACCACTTTTCTGGTAAAATCATGACTGCATCACAACACAGTGGTAGGAAAAGGTCTGAGCAGCTGCTGCAGAGTTTAGCAGTAGGCACAAAGAAATTTCTTCCAGAAACAGGGCCGAGTCTCCAGCAAAATCAACAGGGGCAGAGGGAGGAAGGTATGAGAGGAAAAAAGGAGAAGAAAAGATCCTGATGGGTTGACCATAGCTTCCCCAGACCCTCTCTGTCTTACTGTTAAGAGTAATTTTTTAACATTTTTTTAGTCTCATGCTGCTTGCTGGTGCAGTGATACTCTTCATGGTGCCTATGTGTTACAAGTTGCAATGTTGGGCTGCAGGGCACAGGGAAAGATCTGCTGGACTCTAAAGAGTTCTATGTGCCACTACTCGCACAAGTTATTTTCTTGTGCTTGTGAATTCATGGCATTATTTCCAGGACACCTTTAGACTTCGTGTATAGAAAGGCTGGAGGTCTAAGAAAAAGAGTTCCCAAAGTTTCCAGACCAGCATTCTTATCCCTGAGAGAGTGGAAACATCGTAAGACTATTAATTTTTCTCCTTCCATGGTTCAGTATTATTAGCGGTAGGTTTGGTTCCTGGATGCATCCACCATTTCTGCTCTTCTGTGAAGGAAAATGGGCTAACATTTTTGCTGATATCATCAGTTTTTAAAAGCTGTGGAGATTTTGAGAGGAACAGCCTGTCAGGAAGCAGCAAGAACTGGTTCTCTGCAAGGAAAGGTGTGAGCTGGAAGCTAAACACACCAACAGAGCCGGCAGGGCAGAAGCCTCACCAGTCCCACAGCCCCCAGGTGAGCCAAGCAAGGCAGGTCCAGTGGGGCTAGCGAGGACCAGGCACAGCCCCGTGAACACCAGGCAGGCTCCTGGTGATAAGGCAGGTCTGGGACGAGGCTGGAAGCCATCTCCAGGTCAGGGTCTAGGTCCAAAGCAGTGGGTCCAAAGCCAGGGACAAGAGTGACTGCAACACAGCACGAGCTTTAGCTCAGATGGGGGCCCGATGGAAGGAGCTCAGCTTAAAAGCAGGTCCCACAGGAAGTGGGGTCAGCCCTGGCTGTGTACAAGGCCAGCAAAGGAGTGGGGGAGCTCTCATCTCTGCAAGCTCCAAGCTGGCCCTGAGCCCAGACAGCCAAAGAGCCAGGAGGGGACATGCTCTCAGGGCCCTCAGACAGGGCCCTCATCTCTCTGTTTACGCTTGCTGAAGCATGGAGTAAGTCAGAAAGTTGCTATGTGGTGTGGAATGGTCCCTGATGGCTTTAAATCCCATAATTTTCCCTTTGGGATTTAGGCTTGCCAGATATAACTGCTGCTTGTGGCCTGGTGGTCCAGCGAATGATTTTTCCAAACCTATGGGGTAGGACAAAATCATGAGACTACTCAGAACCTGCTGGTGAACATTCTGGTGGGTATGGCATGGAGAGGACCCTGTGTTTGTGCACAATGTGAGATGGATGACCACCTGGGGAGTCCAACTTCAGAGTCATCAATATTAAAGCACAGAAGCTGATCAGCCAGAAATGAAGCACATTGTTACAGCCAAACAAAAAATCTGAAAAGGAAAACAAAGAAAAAAGAAAACCAACCCAAACGAAACACCAAGCTCTTTCTGTATGTGCACAGTTTAAGTGAGAAAATTATTCCACTTCACCTATGCAGCCCCTGTGCCCTCACCTGGCAGCTGGACTGGGGTCTTACTTGGGATCTGAGCTCTCAGACAGTCCCAGCATAGTGTAAAAAACCTGAATATTTCAAAGCAAACTGGCAGGGAACTCCTAGCACCACAATACAAGAAGATTCTTGTTCCATAATTGGGATCTACATATTTGTCTTGATTGTTTTGCTGCAAAATACCTCAGTGAAACTACAAAGGATATATTTGACACCTATAGCTGACAGGCTTTTTCTACGCCATTCACCAAAGCAATGTTTTGTGTGCCTTCTATTTGCTGCAAGAATTATCCACGCATTAACACAGTTTACAATAACTTTCATTTTTGTTACTGTGGCACTCTCAGCTCGTGGGTAAGGTTGTTTATTAATTCCTTCCTGCCGAGGTGCCCGGGGGTAACACTTTAGTTCTGCCCTGGCACCATCCTGCCAGACTGGGCTGAGCTGCTCACCAGAGGGTCCCTTCTGTCTGCTCCATTTCCAGGATGGCTGAGGGAGGGATGAGCACTTGAACTGGGCTATTGGTTTATATCAGAGGTTCTGCTTCAATTCCAGGGCACAACAGATGCCTGAAGTCATCTCCTACACGGGTGTCTCTGTCAGAGCTGCTGTTTGAAGGTATGTGGGGAGTCTCTCGTTCAGACTTGGCACCTACTGTGAAAGGTGCATTTACACTGCAGCCAAAAAAGACCCAGCCTGAATCTGGCTGGAGAAACAATCTCGGAGCCTTAAGATCTCTCCCCCGTCCCCCAAATCTCTTTCGTAGATAGTGTTGAACACAAACATTGTAGGAGCAGAAAGAAATTACTCATGTTATGACTCTCTTCTCAACTTACTTAGAGAATACAGGTGGGATCTTAAACTTGTTACTGCATGTTTTGCTGGTAATCTGCTTTGTTTAGATTGTTTACATTATTTTAATAGCCTCTATAAAAACCATATATCATTGCACCAAAAATATGTGTGTATATGCATGCATGAGCATGTCTCTACAATTTTATAGAGATATGAAGTCGTTTAGTTTTTAGTATAAAAGTTGTCTTCTTAGATTTTTACATGTAGTGCCAGCTTTTCAAGGTCCTGTCTTGAAATAATTGTATTAATTTAGGAATAAGATTGCATTAGATTTGTGGGAAAATTTTAAGACAAAAATGCAAAATACAACATAGAATTGAAAATATAAGATACATTTTGGCTTCTGCTGTCCATTTTCAAAATCTATAAAATGGAAAAAAATGTGAAACTTAAAAAAAAAAAACCAAAAACAAACCCCCAAAAAACAAATGAACAAGCACTGAAATCAGCAGCTGGTAGGAAAAAATAAAAACTTCTTCCAGGTGTCCTTTTGACGGGAAAGCATATATCAAGGGTTGAAGTGAAAGAGAATAGGAATATTTGGCTGGACTTCAGGCTGGTTCTAATAATGATACTTTCAAAAGACCATTTGAATTCTCATAGCCAAAAATATTTGCCAGTCTTTTTCCACGTGAAATGTCATAAATCAAAAGGCAACGGATATTGTGAAAAGTCCTGAAAGTATATGGATGAGTTTTCCACTGAGCATCCCAAAACCTGGAAATGTCACAGACCCTTTAATTCACCCTTGCTAGCACCTTCCATGG
This sequence comes from Monarcha castaneiventris obscurior, assembly GCA_026261815.1. Lineage (NCBI taxonomy): Eukaryota > Metazoa > Chordata > Aves > Passeriformes > Monarchidae > Monarcha > Monarcha castaneiventris. The sequence goes on from JAMPIT010000886.1 coordinate 21,437,663, forward strand.
AGTATTGCCTTCATGGGAACTGCTCACATACTCATATATTTGCAGTGGCATTTTTGTGCGTGGCAAACTCTTGCAAAATGTAAGGTTTTCTTTTCCCTGGCAGTGCAATATGCAAATACACTCCACTGATGCAAAACTGAGCCCACTTAGTGCAGCTTATCATACTGAAATAGCCTCATCAGTGCAAACACCCAGCATCCTCTTACCCAGGCTGTAATAAGATCTCAATGACATATACACGGGTTTGTAGGATCAGATTATTATTTGTGTAACATCAAAGTCCTGCTCTCTCTGGCAGGCCAATATATGGCACTCTTCATGACATTTAGTTACCGAGAAAACTTGGGGATACAGTGCATGTCTGTGGGAGAGCACTAACGCCCTGAGCAGTCTCAGCTGGAGCCTCCCCACCACCCCACCCCACCCCAGAGCCCCGTCCCAGCTCAGCCCCGGGCTCTGTAGCCAAGCTCAGCTGCAGCCAGGCCTGTGCCTGGCCATGGGCTCTGTTTTTCCAGGTCTCAGTCCACACCAACTCTGCAGCTTGGCCTTGCCTTTGGCCCTGCCTCATCACCATGGACCTGCCAAGGGTCACCGTGCCCAACACAGATCTTGCCAGGCCTGACCTCGGACCTGCCTCATCACCCCACACTTGCCTGGTGAGTTTGACTTTTGGTTAAAATACCGGGGTCTGTCCTTCCCTGCTCCCTTGCTGCCAGTCCTGGAAAACCCTTTGGCTCTTGGGGTGCAGGGAGCAACTGACCCTTGCTGCTCCCTGATGGTAGCAAGCTCTCCTTGTGTGTGCCCAGCAACAAGAGAGTGAAACTAAGGGACGTGTTACAAACTCAAAAAAGCTTGTTAGTAATGTAATCTGTGTCTCAATGCCCTTGCCACTACTAGGACGGGCCACATGAAGGATTTTTTCTAGTGTGTCTCAGACTCTGCTTCAGCAGTATGAAATATGGATCATTAATTAATTAGAAACAATTCAGTTGCATGATCATAAAATTGTTTTTCTTTCCATGAACTGATGTAACTCATCCGTCACATGTTGTCTCTGAGGAGGGTTAACTCTGTTCAGCCATAGGAGATAATAATCCTGCCTTCTTAAATCCAGCCATAGGGCTGCCCATGTAAGAGAGAAGCCTTGCACCCAGAGCAGTGCAGGCTGCTTCTCCCAGCAGGGGAGCAGGGCAGGCAGAGGCACAGGCTGGAGGCCTGAGGAACCTGCCAGCTCCAGCTCTTACTGAATCCTTCTGATGCCCCTCAGTTGAGCTGCACATCACACACAGCCTTCCTTTTTGCTGAACTAGCAATGGCTGTTCACTCCATTGTAATTCTTCATAAGAGAAGACAGACTTTTGTCCCTGGCAGACACTGGTCCATCTTGAGGTACGTGGACAGTATAGAGTGCAAATTTTCTGGACTTGTGCTAAAGAAGTCTTTACCAGGGAATTCTGGTAGGTAGTGGTGCTTCTTGATGTGTGTGGGGAATGATTTTATTTCTTCACTGCATATTTTGTGAACTGTCACATCTTTTGATCCTAAAAAAAAATGTTGTACTAAGCCTCATCAATTCATAAAGCAGTGTTGAAAAATATAAGATGCTGCTGAAATCAACTGTTGCTCAAATCCACATGTATTGTGGATTTTAGCAATGTCTAAAAGCTTCTTTCCCCACAACCTGGGGAAGATGAATTTAAAAACCAAACAAACACATACCCCTGCAGCTCCCCCAAGGTCAACATGTAGTCATTCAACTCAAGCAGTCAGTCCTGCCTGTAAAGAACAACACACTTTAATATTGCTAGACTCATGATGGAGATCACAGTGGTGTCAGTTCTCAAATCAAAGAGAAATAGAAGTTCATGTTCCTGTCCCAAGAGAAGGCAACTGGATTTGAAGGACTGTCAATCCAGAAGTTTCAAACACAAACATGTACATGTGCCTGCAAAGTCAGTCTTGTGAATGTATGAATAACCTTTCTCCAGACAGGATAGTGTAGCACAAACCCCTCTGAATGGCAGTCTTTGGCAATACTGAGCGTGGTGTATTTTGTTTGAATCTTTCAGTTAAAAAGTATTTCAAAACTGAAAGTGGCTACAGGTTGCTTAATTGGTTACTAGTGAGGAATGTGGCAATTGCTACCCAAGATAACCATTTGCAGTACACACTAAGAAGAAGAACTGATTTAGGACTGTAATTAAGGTTGCAATGGCTTGAAACACATTAGAGAAAGATTTAGACTGAGCATCAAGAAAAAATACCAGGAAGCTGCAAGGTGTGTATTCTATGAAATGTTGGGGATGTACTGAGGGAACCTCCACCCGTGTCACGTTAAGGTAGCTCACTGAGAAAAGGGCACACCTGAGTTACACGTTTGCTCTGGACTTTAATTTCACATTAACTTTAAGCTCTGAAAAACACATTTTATGGAGAGGTCCCGATGAAAGAAATGAAATTTACCAAGCTTTCCTCATTTGGATCTATGTTCTCTGCTTCTTCACTATGACCCTATACTTGGAGCACTTACAGAACTAAATCATCAACCCAAAACAAGTCACTTCTTTTCTCCCACCTTCTCTCAAAAAGGAGGAAAAAAAATCAGAGAAATTATGAAGAGATTTTTAACTAGATAAAATCAAGGAAATTTCAAACTGAAGTAGGTCCTTCTGTTTAAACAGTAGTTAATGCTGTTACTGATTAGAATCACCGTAGTGCCGAGATGTCTTAGCTGAGATTGGGGGAGGGGATAACGTCACTTTCTTTATACTCTAGATCAAAAAGACAGCCAAAGGAGGTATTACTGTCTCTGTATGATAGAAGATGAAACTCAGGGAGGTTAAGTGGCTGCCTTGCTGATAGGCAGCCTGTAACAAAGACAGAAAATGAAGCCAAAGCTTCTGGGTTTCAGTTTTGGTGCTTCATTCCAAACTCTTTCCCTTTGCCAGGGAGCTTTGTTAGGGTAGGACTCCAAGAAGGTTTGCTGTAATTTCACCAGCACATTTCTGCCTGTGTAAAGCAGGAACTACAGTGCTTGGATCAGGTGGGCTTTGGGGCATGAATTGGAGCCAGTTAACGTAGCTGGCTGTGGGTTAATTCTTTATGAAATTAGATTGTTGTTCATGTGTGTCATGCAACTGCACTCAAGAGACCTGATTTTGATTGCTTGCATTACCAGCTGGGAAGTCAGAAGTTTGTAATTTTAGAAGCAAAAGGAGAAATGCAATTTCCTGGACTTATAGATGATTTTTTTAAAAGCAATTATCCAATGTCTGTAGAGTCAACATGTAAACTCAGTGTTAATTCTTTTCTAAGAGGTTAATTGTTATAAGAAGAAAGAAGCTCATATGCAGCAATTGAAATTGAGTGGGTTCATCACTATATTCAGAACCCCACTCCCAAGCTGAACATCTTCTCTCTAATAATCCTCAGCATTTATACAGACAGGAGCATTTCTGAGCTTTACCAAGGGGCAGGTTAATATCTTTCCTATTTTACAAACAAGAAAACTGTAGCAAGGAGTTTTTGGCACATCTAGAGACAATGCCATGCCTTTAAAACTCAAAAGATCCTGCTGTCTACTATTGTATTTCATCTCTTCACCCATATTATTTTCCATTAGACTGTTTGTCTCTGATAGTTTGGGATAGCTGTAGATTTGCAGCCAAGGAAAGATTTCAAAAAAATAAAAAGCCAAGTGAAACTCTGAAAGAAACAAAGGACTGGTAGGCTTATTTATTGTCCTTTCTGAAATGTAGGCATTCATTTTTCCTGGATCTAATGAAGATGGAATTATTTTTCTTATTTTCCTGAATATTCTCATTTTACAGATAACTCTTCAACTATACTTATGTTTTAATTTTAACCAAATTACAGCATTGAATTAAAAAGTCAACTTTTGCTAATGGAAGCATAAAGTTTATCATGAGTGCTCATTCTTTAATATGCTGCCTGAATTAATAAGGAAAATTTCTAGTTTACCATTTAAATGGTATTTCAAATTCTACCACACCCAATTCTCAGTGTCAGGAAAACCTGTAGTCTGATAGATAATTTGATAATATCTAAAAAAACCCCCAACAGACCAGCAAGCCCCAAAATAGAAAATACATATGTCCAATGCAAATAATTTCCCACTTGCTTATTCACTTTTACTACTAATTGAAAGGTCTCCTATGTGTCTTGGCATTTGCAATGATAGCATTTGTGAGAAAGTTAGTTTTATGATGTAATGTGGGAATTTATTACATATATTTGTAGATTCCTTTTCTGTTAGGTAACTCAGTATTTGCTTTCTTTTTGATTCTTTTATGTATCCCTTGCTTCCCAGAAAGAGCACTGGGGCCACAGACGAGCTCTTTATTTAACTTTAAATTATTTTAATTTAGTCCAGAGTTTGCAAAGATTAATTATTTGGTGTGCTCTACTTCAGATTTCTTCATTTGCAGGAAATTAATGTTCAGCATTACTTGGAAGTGAAGGAAAACGAACAGATCGTTTATAACAGCCTGTCATTTATACCATACACATATTTTTTTGTTCCTAATGACTGAGGTTTTAAACCAGCCATACAAAATTAAGCCCAAACGTGCAAACACTTAAGGTACAATAGTCAGCTCCTAATTTTTAAAAAAAATTTGGATTATTCCCTGAAGCAGGTGTGTAAATTCATAAATGCACATGTGAGTATCCCCACTTAAAACTTCAAGACTATTCAGTTGCAGTCACACATCTTGTACAGACCACAGCAAAGCTGAGTGAGAATTGATTGAGGTTCCTGGTACCCACCTCCTCTCCTCAGACAGCTCAGGCATAATTACATCTGTAATCACTCCCTAACCCAATACAGTTTAGCTTATACACTTTTAATGGCAGGTCATTTCTAGCATGTCTGAAAAGTTCTTTGCACCTTCTGTGGGGCTGTTTGTGTGTGTGAGTGACAATCCAGGGGATGACTCACTGGATGCAAGTTCAGCATCCAGCTCCTGTCGAAAAACAATAAGAGTTGATTAACTCCCAGCTGAGCTTTTGAAAATATCCAACTTTGCTCTTAGGCCACCCTTCAGCTGAAGATAATGCATAGAGAATGCTACTAGTTGCAGTGGAGCAGAATATTCATCTTAGTTATTAGCTCAGGCAGCATGATATCTCACTTAGCAGCAATAAGCTGTGTTAAAAAAAAAATAGAAAAAATCTGGCAGCCCAGAATTAACAGAGTGGGTGAAATACTGTGAGGAGTGAGAGAGGCAGTGGTGGATGTTATGGAAAGACACAGGGTCTGATTATCCAGGCGTTGAGAGGGATGGGGAAAAAAGAAGAGGGGATGTTCTGCAGCTTAATTAATGGAAAGAGGCTTGTGCATCTGACAGCAGCCCCTCTGCAAGGTGAATTCTTTCATAAAGAGCCTCATTCATGAGTTGCCAAGACATCCACAACCTATTCTTGAATTCACACAAAAATTAAAAGAAAAACAACTGACTGGCTAATTTAGCGACTTGCAGGATGCAGCTGGTGCTACTGTTTTCACAAAAAAAAAGGCCTTTTCCCTTCCACCTCCTAACCATTCCAGTCTTCCTCCCCACCCCCAGCTATTTTGTATCCTGCTGCACCAGTGAGGAGTGTGACAACTCCTGACTTAGCTGGCACTGTGGGATATCGAATAACAAAGGGGAATAATATCGGGATAACAGAGGGGATCTGGCCAGTGCTAAAGAAACAAGCTCACCGCTTGCCCAGGTCCTGCCATCAGCTGAGAAGTAGAACTTCCCTCTTTTTTTTTTTTTTTTTTGGTTTTGGTTTTTTTACATTAGATAAACAAAGGGCTTCATTATGCTGGATAATGCAACTGGCATCTTGATAAATCATCAGCCACCTCTCCTATGTACCCCTGAGGAGACAGTTTGTGTAGTTCTATGCATATGAAGAAGACACTTCATGTTTCCAGCACTGATATGTTATTACCTCAGTTCTTCTTAGCTACTACTTCACATTTTCATATTACCTGACACAGAAAAACAAGTCTCTTCTGCCCTCCAAATCCATTTTCACTCAGATTTTCCTTCCCAAAGGATATTTAATACAAAATCCTTCTGTGCATGACGATAATTTAACAACCAGAGTTAGTCAGGTTGGGAGCCCTAATACAAGGAAGCCAGTGGCAATTTTTAAGGGAGCATTGAGCAGATCTAAAGGTTCCTGAAAGGGTATTTGAAATGATGTGGTATATTGCCACCTGACTCTGACAGGCCTTCTAGTCTAGCTAACAGAGCTTGAGCTGCTCCAGTACCAGCAGCTATGGGAAGTGACTGAAATAAATTGTTTGTGCAGTCAGAGCTTTATTTAGCAAGGGAACTTCACAACTAATGCTGCCAACAAAGAAAGTAAAGAAAACATCATACAGACACCACTAAAAATCCAGCTGGAGATAGCAGTGTGGTCCTTGACAACAGTCAAATGCCTCTTGGTTCAAGCTGCAAAAACAAAAGACTAGAGTGGATGTTGCTCAATTTCCAAACATTACAGAGAAGACCTAAGGTTTTTCTAAGCCTGGGCTCAGCAATTTCAGAGCTGGTTTGCCACATGGATTATTTCCCAAACTCCCACCCTTAGTGAGAATGTTGGTGTGCCAGGAGATGCTGAGCAAAAGTTCAAAGGGGAAGTGCTCCAAGCAGCTTTGCAGTAGGTGAGGGGTTTCACTGTTTGTTGAGTTTGAAAAGTGGCTGTTGTGCCTATCAGTCACATTTCTTGGAACTCTGGTGCTGTTGTATACCAAGAGTTGGGCATCATCAGAAGTCTCCAAATTATGTGGCTGGTAGCAGCCTCACCAGTCATTACTATTTCTTCAGCTAATTAATAGGATTTTAAAAATATATATAGTGGAAACTGGATGAGAATAGGATTAACAAGACTATGGTCAAGCTTTCTCCTACCTTTTTCTCTCCATGTTTCTTGGCAATCTTTGATCAATAAAAAATTGCAACAACTACAAATCTGGAAATTTTCCCCTGGCTAAAACTGAACTATAATATAGTACACCCATATCACAGCTGGAAGTTGTGAGGATTCTTTCAGTTACATTAGGGACTGTCAGAATACCTTCACAGCTCAAAGTAACTTTATTTAGCAAAACTGCCTTTGCAGTCTCTTTTGTTGACTTCTACATACTGAGCATGGCCCCCTTTTCATCTGAAGGGCTTAGCAAGTGTGCTACCTGCCTTTCTGGAGAAGCTTCCCCCCTTCTCCCTCCCCCCTTCTTGTCCAGTTGGATCTGGAAAAAGTCATATATGTTATGTTCATTAAAACAGAGACCAAGAGAATATTCCAGCAGTATGGAGAACACAATGAGCTGTTGGGAAGCTGTGAAAGGGATTTGGTGTGAACCTTAAAATGAATCCCCCCTCTCATAAAGTGACAACCCAATATCCCCAAAGGGAACAGCAGGAGGGAAACCTAAACCTGTCGACAAAGTCAACCGGTAATGATTGGAGAGTTAATTACTTTAAAGCTCACAAAGACAAGCTGAGGTGTTAAAATGGCCCCTGCAAACATCAGCACCCTCCCCTTTCACCAGACTAACTAAACTCAGCAGGACAGTAGCAAGAAGGACCTGAGCAGCCCCTGATTATGGCAGCTTTCACTACCTCTGAGAAAACTGATCTTTATTCATTTTCAATTCCATCCTTTATCTCATCAACTGCCCTCACAAAGTATTACTGTAAATGTGTATAAAAACACAAGGCTGCATCAAGTTCAGTGATGCTGGTTGCTACCGAGTCCAGCAATATCCCAGCCCTCCTCTTGGGATCAGCCTTGAAAACACCTCTCTTGCACTCAGCAGCAAAATGCTTCCTGTCATATCAGTGCCTTTTACATGGCAAAAGGAGAAACTTAAATCCAGTACAGCTATAACTAACAATTTACTGTGGAGCCTAGGTGCTAATCCTTTTTTCTCCAGCAAATTTGTTTTGAGTCACACTTTATATAAAGATCCCATTTGTGAGGTTTAACACAAGATTAGCAGGTGTTTCAATGTAAAGCATATAGAGGTTAAATACATTGGTAGGGTGTTTCAGAGAATGATGAGTTATTGTTGTAAAAAACCCTATTGACCCATTGGATGCATAACAATTGATAGCCATTTATTAAAACATCTATTAATCACTTACTAATCCTTTATCATGCATAAATAGAACCTCCACATCAAGTACTGTGAGATACTGTGTATGTGAAATACACCATTTTATAGACATTGTCATATATGAGCCACCTGTTTTTTTCCTTTTTTGCTTTTAGCCTTTTCCTTTGCACTCCCAAATTCTATTTATCCCATTGCTTCTTTACCATGCAGCATAGTTAATGCAGCAAAAAGACATGTTCCTGCAAAGGTCTCAAATGTGCATTAACAGGCCAGTAGTTTCTTCTCCATGACTAGCACAGGGCCTCTGAAATTGGATCTCTTGTGGCCAGGGTAGAAGCCTTGGAACTCAGGTGCCCAGATTTTTCCTGAAGCCAGCATCCTCTTCTAACCAAAGCTTTATGCTTTGTATATCTCTGGTTGGAGAACAAGAAAAGTAGTACACACTCACCTAACAAAGCTCTTACAGGAACTAATTCATTAAGGATTGTAAAGTACTTAGATATAGCAGTGTGGTATATCTGCCAGAGTAGAAAGGAACATGTGGGATTTATTATAAACAGTCACTGTCTCCATCCCTGTGGGATGACAGCTGATCTACCACAAACACTTATTTCCAAATTACAGTATTATGCCAATTACAACTCCTGAGTTGAGGCTGCTATAGCATTTACCTTATAATCTGCTAGTTTCAGGAATTAAAAAGCACCCGAATCAGTAAAATGGCAGCAGGAGACTATTTTATACTATTATTCAATTTTATTAAATGTAATAGATGAGACAGTGAATGATCAGAAAACATGCCCACAGGTCACTCACTTTGTGTGTAAATATATGAGTGTATATATTAATATAATCTATAGTGCTGAAGTTGGGCAGTGATGCTCTGTTGTGTGCAGCAATGCATATCCTCATACACAAACCAAGAAGCATTCTGCTTGTATTCAGAGGAGTATACTTCATTTCATGGATTAATCTTTCAGATTAAATTAAAATATACAAGGCCAGGGGAAAAAAATATCACAAATGGAAAAAAAAAAAAGGCTGTTTTAGTCCAGAAGGAATATGAGGTTGAAGGCTGGGGTTGCAGGGAAGCTGCTGGCAGGTGATCTAAGAAGAGGAGGTGGTGTAGGTAAAGAATTTATGTATTCAGCTCATAGGCAGGGACATGCTCGGGGTGACTGTAGAGGCTGAGAAGAAACTCGCTGCACTCTTAGGATGACTTTTCTCCCCAAGGTCACTTCTTTCAACAACATATGCCAGGGGATGCAATTTCCAGGTGACTGTAGTCATATATGTGGTTATGTGTGGTAATAATAGAAGGAACATCCTGGCTTGGTTGAAGTCAGAGGCTGTTTTTCCAGACTTTGATGAGGGCCAAGGTTTTACCCTCCAGCAGCTCCAAAGATAGATAGGGATCTGTCACCATACCAACATGGACAACTACATAATTGTTTCTAAATATGTAACAGCCCCACTAGTTCTAATGGAACTGCATCAGTCTTAAAGCCCTCAAAGGGAAATTCTTAATATGGCAGTAATTTCATGCACAAGAAATTTCTTACTGATTTCAAATAAGTGCTCAAACTCTAATTTGGTGTTCTTGTTTGTACACTGATGAATTTGTTCTGCACATGTCTGGGCTTCATTTAAGCAGTAGTCTCCAGCATGTCTTACACCACAGCCATACATACAGCAATTTTCAGATTTTGATTTTTGAGAACTGAATTTAACTCAGACCATGCACAGCCCTTAACTTCTTGCTTTCTCTCACTAGTGATCCAAAAATAGCAGTGTTAGTGCATTTTTAGAATAATTCTAAGGACTTTCAGAGAGAAGCATATGCTTACTACATACACTACAATATAGATGTGCAGTCATATATATATTTTTCCATGGGGGGAGTGTGCGGGGTGAAAATCCTTCAAAGAAGATTATTTAAAATATAATAAAAGCTAAAAGATTAGATAACTATATAACTAATAGAACAAAGTGAAATGGGCCAAAGTAGTTCTTTCTACAAGAAGATGTGATAAAGTAATTTTGATTTTAGATACTTTTTTAAGATTAAGGACATGTTTTTAGCAGGTGGAATGGGTGTATTCAATGTATAAGTGTTTAGACACCTGTTACTGCTTGGGGGAATTCATTGTACTTCATCAGTTTGTAGGAGTTATGGGAGAGAAATCCCCCAAAGTCTGCCCATAAAAGACATACTAAAGTGTAAATTTTATTGCTTGCACTAACTTCCTTGATGGGCTTATTACTTTTCCATAGATATTTTTAATATAGGATTGAGGGCATTTTCGTACAATAAACCAAAAATATTTCTTATCTAGATGACAAACCAAAATGCACACAACATATTAGACATTTTCAGTTAGATCCAAAGCATTCCAGATCCTTATGTTTCTCTATGTAACGTGCACTGTTTCAAACTGAACTGCACTAAATTGCCATGATGTAGCTCTTTTGAAGTTACAATTTTGGAAAATAGGATAATTTGCAGTGACAGTGGATCTGAGTTTGCTGGACAATGATTCATGTATAACGAGGTTCCTGTGCTTAACTTCACAATTTACATAGTATCAGGTACACCTGTAAATGTCAAGATCCATAGGAGTGTCTCTACAAACAAAAGGTTCTTGAATATGTTAAAAACTGGAACACAGCACCCAATGACATATCATCCTATAAAATCTATTTTTAGGAAAATAATTAAATTGAGAAGAAAGAATGGAATTATTTAAACCAGATACTTTTATTATTTTTCTCTCTGCTATTACTTACGTCTTCACAACACACTCATAATTTCAAAGTGGCCAAACAGATTATCAAGTTTTCTCCACTGTTTTGTTTCCTGAACTGGGATGTGGCCATGCCAAGTTTCAGTTTCAAGAAATAATTTTTGTTTTTACCACTAACCAAGTTGTAAATTTCCCGGAAAGAAAAAAAAAAGTTTCTGATGGAAATGTTGACACAACATTCAGAATAGTGTTGCAAATGTGACGCTCTGCTACAAATTGTGCTGAAATGATTTATAACATTTCCAATAATTTTAAAACTATTTTAAATCACAGCCAGGTTCTGCATAATACATGAACCTTGACGGATTCTCCGACAAGCATTAGGTCACTACACATTTCAATTTCCCTCTTTATGTTTAAAAGGCTGCATCTGGCAGTTAAAAGACTAAAACCTCAGTCAATGGTTATGGTGTGATAGATACATGCTGGAATATTATTTTCACCCGGTAGCTTTCTGTAAGTAGGTCATACAATTTTACAGTGCTCTGAAACATCACCAAAGAGCTTCCTTATACAGTATCTCCAGCAACTGACTCTGAAGTTGCACTAAACCTTAATGCTTATTTTTTTATTACGGAAACTTTGTTTCCTTATTAGTCTACATGCACATCATCTAGGGAAGACCTTCATAAGTTTTTGTAGAAGATCATTTTCCATCCACTCTAAAGGAGATTTTATAGAATTTTACTTTTATATTTTCTTCTTTGGGACCAGATATTTTTAGAAAACTTTGCAGATAGGCACCTAACACAACAGGTCATCCATAAGATGTGGAAAAAAGGATGTTGAGGAGAGCTCTGGGACAGTCATGTTTCAAGCTTGGGAAGATGGGGAATGTCTAGCTGTGCCTGCTTGAGTAGATGCTCAGGTAGGTAGACTGCTTTTCCCTCTCTTGTGTGGTACCCTATGGGATGTATCCCACGGTATTTTGTCATGCCATGCTCTGATGAAAAGTGATGTTTGGGTGAAAAGTGGTGTTTGCTGGCCATAGGTGAGAAAACCATCACGAGTAGTATTAAAACCCAGGAGTAGTACTCGATGGTTCTGATGGGTGCCTTCCAACTCAGCATATTCTGTGATTACTAAAACTTTGACATGGTGAGAGGCCTTTGGCAGCACGGCTCAAGACAGCAATGGAGAAAACCGAGCCTCAAGTCCGTACGTGTTATCACCTTGTTCTTTAAAATATACCCCTCGTAACATCTTGTTACGTGTACAAACTCAATGAGAGGACAACATCTGTGATTTGTTCACGCTGCTTCCATCCCTCAGACTAATTATGGTCGGCTCAGGCATAGCCCTGTTCCCCGGGCCCGGGGGAATGTTCCAGCCCCAAAGGCTGCCTGCGGGGGTGCTTCCATCGAGGCCGCTCAAATCGCCCCACGGAGGGCGGAAAGCCCGGCGCGACCCCCCGAGGGCGGCTGAGGGCCCCCGGGAGCCGCCGGTGGCCACTGCTCCGCAGCCGCCTTCCCGCCCAGGGGACGCGCCGCCCCCCAAACTTTATCGCCTTTCCCCCTTTCTCTCTCCTTTTTCCCCCCCTCTTTCTTTTCTATTTTTTCTTTATTTTTTCTCTTTTTTTATTTTTAAATTTCTCTTTTTTTTTTTTTTTTTTTTTTTTTTTTTTTTGAGGGAGAAAAGGTGGGGGGAGCTCAATTTCCCACTTGCCAACAGCAGATAAAAAAGTGGGGAGGGACCTCTTCTGTCACAGCCTATGTAGATTAACCTTTCAATTAGCTGTTATCAGGTCCTGTGTCTTAGCACCAGTCCTCGCAATCTGCGTCCGCCCGCACCGGGGAGGCTGGAGGTCTGGGGTGGGTTTCTGTTTTAATTTCTAAATTAATGATAATTGCTCGCGTGGCTCCCCTCCCCCGCCGAGAGCTGAACGCGTGTGTCTGATCTGCCCGTCCACCTTTTAGTATTTTGGAGTGAGAAGAGGAGCCCCGCGGAGGAGGAGGAGGGGAGACAAGGTATTCTCTCTGTATTCATCTTCTTTTTTCCCCTCTCGCGGAGGGGCTTAGGGAAGGTAACTGGTGCAATCAATCCGCTGGCTGGGGATTCCCTCCACCCCCTCCCCGGCTCGTCTGGCTCTCCTGGCTGGGTCTCTTCAGTGTGTATGTGTTTGGGGAAGGGGGTGGGGGGAGGCTGTGTTGTTGTTGTGTTCCTGGCTCTGGTTGCAGCCAGGAGAGAGAGCGAGCGGGCGAGCGAGAGACAGAGCGGAGAGAGCGAGCGAGCGAGCGAGAGAGAGGAGCCGCGATCGCGTTTCAGGGGCAGCACATTCCGCAGGAACCGCTGCTGCAGAAACACACACGGGCAGAGAAAGGAGGTCATTGCAAGCAAAGGGGGGAACCTGCATCGGAGGTTAGATTCCCAGGAGTTTATGCGGGGGATAATAGGGAGCATGCGATGGGGTTTGTTTTGCATTGGGTGACAGGCTGCAATTTGCCATAATAACCCCCTTTCCCTCCCCTCTCCCAGCGCAGGGGGCTTGTCACTAGGCTGGGTACTTTTTTTCCTTTAGCACTGGAGGCTGATGCACGTGTTTGCAGACACTTGCGCTGGGTAAATGCATTGCAATGCTCTGCGTTTTGCAGGGGAGGGGGAGCAGCAGCAGGAGGTGATGGCTGGGTTGGATGGGGTGGGGAGAGGGGGAATGGAGTGGCGGAGGGAAGCAGGGGATGGCTGAGGTTTTTGTGTTGCATGTTCCCACCCTGTCTTTCTGAGGCGGCGATTGTTCCTTCGCAGACGGGGTGACAGAGAAGTCCCTGTGCTTCGCATGGCGAAACTTGCAGGGACCTGCATGTGGCTGCAGAGCCGGGAGTCATTGTCGTCGTCCCCGTTCCCACCCCCTCCTCCCCTCGCTCGGCGGTGCGGGGTGTGCGTGTGCGCGATAAGCGGCTGCCAGTGCCAGGCACCTTGGGAGGGTTATGCTGGGAGCACGCCGCTCCATCTCGCCCGCCCGGGCGAGCGCCAGCCTCTGAGGCACGCGCGTGACGCTCAGTATTTAAGGCCGCTCATTAGTGTGTGTGGCGCGCCCGCCCGCCCTGCCGCGCTGGTTCAGGCCGCCGCCGGTGTCTCGGCAGCGCTCGCGCTCCCGAACAAACTTCGGGAGGGAGCGGGTGGGGCGGCGGCGGGGGGTGGCGGGGCCGGGGGCGGGGGGCGCCGGACGGGCGGCAGCGGCAGCCAACGGGAGGGCGGCGTTGCCACAAGTCCCGCCCCCGCTGGCGGCGGCCGGCCAATGGCGAGCGGCCGGGGCCCGGCGGCGGGGCGGGCGGCTGGGCGGGGCGCGCGCGTGTGTGGCGGCGGAGGCGGCCAGTGCCGGCCGCGGGCCCCGCCCCCTCCCGCGGCTGGGCGGAGCCGAGCGGGCGGGGCGAGGGGCGCGCCGCGTGATTGACGGGCGCCGCCCGCCAATGGGGGCGCCGGGCCGGTTGCCGGGCGGGCCGGGGCCGCCGTGGGCGGGTGACGGACAGCGCCCCGCGGCCCGTGAGCGCGCGGCGGCGTGCGCGGCGCCGGCCAATGGCGGGCGACGGTGGGCGGGGCGCGGGGTAGGTAAGGTTTAATGAGCCTCCATTGGGCTGTAATCAGTGTCATGTCGGATTCACGTTAAGTACAGCGGGGCGAGACAAAATGGCGGCGTAGGTGCACCCAGCCGCGCGCGGCGGCGGCGGGGCGGTGGCGGCGGCCGCGGGCGGAGCGGAGCGGAGCGGGGCGGGCGGCCCGGCGCGGCCCGGCGGCGGGAGCGGCGGAAGAGCCGGCAGCAGGGGGAGCCGCTGCGGCGCCCGGAGGAGGCTCCTCCCCCCGCGGAGGTGAGTGAGCGCTGCCGGGGGGGTTCACCTGCCTCCCGCGGGGGACGCGCGGCCGCCGCCCCCGCCCCGCCCGGCCGCCTGTGGGCCCGCACGGCCCCGCTCCCCGGGCCGCCCTGCCCGCGGGTCGCCGTGCCCGGGGCGCGGAGCCTGCGGGCCGGGGGCTCCTGCGTTCCTCGGGAATGGCAAATCCCGGGGCAGGGCGGGCAGGGCGCGGAGCCAGCCCCGGCCCGGCCCCTGTCAGATGCAACAATGCCTTGGCCCCAGGCTCTAGGCGTTGCACATCTCCGCGGCTGGGCTGTACCGCAAAAAGCCTAAGTAAGTTGGGGAGGGGAGTAGTTCAGCCTGGCAGTGCCACGTTTTGGAAGTGATGCTCACATTGTGTGTGTTCTTTGCCCGGACCTCACCTCTCGCACTCTGTCACTGAGCATTGAGAATAGCCCTCTCAGGCAACAGCAGATGGATACCCACCCCTACTGCTGAAATCCACTATCCCAAAAAGAAATATTTTCAGTGAAACCCTTTTTTCCAGGTGAACTCTTGGCAGTGAATATTACCTTCCCATATTCCCTGCAGTTCTCTGGTACTGTATTTTAAAGTGCTCAGAACTTCCGTGGGAGAAGGTGGGAAAGGTGAATTTGGGTGATTTTGCTGGTGTCATGTTGTGCTGATGCTGTTTCCTCTGGTGGCGCTTGCTGCTGTCGTGTTGTGAAATGATTTTAAGCATATGATCTCAAAGAAGCTTGTGGGATAGCTCAGAGCACAAGCACTTCCATCAGTTTGCTTCACATGTGCCACTCTTCTCTCCGTGCCCCCAAGTCTTTGGTGTCGTTTGGAAGTTACTGTAGTGTCTACACATCTGTAGACACTTTTTTAAAAGCATCTAGATGTGTCATTGCCCCTTCATGTTATTATTGGAAACTGTGTGTTGTGTAAAGAGTAATACAATAGGTGGCTTCATGACCTGAGTAATCTTAAGAGTGATATGCATGATGGAAGTCCTTACCAGCGTCTGCTTTCTCCCTGTCTCTTTGTAGGTCCCTATATTTTGCAATAGCAAAACAACTGTCATGTCTGTTTTGCATCATTAATTGAGATGGGGGTGGAATGCAGAGTTGATTAGCTGCAGAATTCTAAGTAATGGCTTGGAGCAAAGAAAAATGGCAAAAATGGAATGCAATGGCAGTCTTATCTTCTTCCTCCTCCTCTGCTGCAATCCTTACCTGACCCTGATGCTGCAGCAGAGAGCTGGCCTGCTGCTGCTTCTCCTGAGTGTGTGCAGAGTTAGGTAGGAGGGAGCAGAATGAGATTGTGCTTCACAGGTCACCAGCCGGTTGCACAAGTTGCTGTCGTGTCCCCTAGCTGCGTCCTCTTCTCCCCCTTTTCTTCTTGTTTTTTTTTTTTATAGCTGTGTTAACCTCAGTTTTTAAAAGTTTAACTGCATTTACATTTATGAAGGCCAAAGCTAACTTTTCATTAATTTTTCAAGCACCCCTTTAGATGGTATGTTGTGATATTTGTGTAGGAACTTTTAGTTTTGTTTCTGGAGAGAAGCTTAGCTTTTTTTTGTTGCTGTTTTTGGACTACACAGCTTGTTTTCACAATCTGGATCACCTGGAAGCAATTCCAGGTACTAGTTCAGTCTAAAAACCACCTTATTAGAGGATTATAGGATTACTGATGGCACCTGAGATTGAAGTGTTCAGTCACTGCCTTCTTTAATTATAATCAGCTGTGCAATAGGTGTGTGCCTTATAAAGGGCGTATTTGCATGCATTCTAAATCCTAAACTGAAGTTTTGCAACTTCTTTGTATTTATCTGATAATTTATGACCTAGGTAAAGGGACAAGCCTTGACTAGAGATGGTTTTTCATATTTTAGAGGTAATGTGTTGTACTTCACCCTCTCATGCTTCTGTTCTGCAGCTCTTTAGTGGCAGACCTGTTAACAGACTTGGTCAGTGGTACAGTGCAGTCAAACTTTCTCAAATGCTTTTATTTTCAAAATAAGATACCACAAAGTGAAGAAGCTGCAATATGACAAATTATATAGAAAGGACTTTGTGGCTGTTGCTATAAAACGTGGAAATTGTCCTGTGCATTTAACAGTATGGAAAATCTAATTTGTGATTGAATGAGTGCTGGTGAGGGCTTGATTAAAAGTTAGTTAATTACAAGGGGAGGAAGATTAATAAATAGACATGAGTGCCTGATACTAATTTATAATCACTTCTTTAAAATGGTATTTCCTCAAAACCTGTTTGGGTAATCATCACACTTTTTATATTAAATGATGTATGACCATCTTTTTGTACTTCTGGTAGAATTGCATTCTAAACTTAGTAACCCGAATGTAACTTTGTGTTTCTTAGTGTCCTTTCATGTTGAATTTTGAAAGTTTGTTTCTAAAACAACTTTTGTCTTTATCTACTCACTTTGCATGTAAATGTGTGTATTTCTGTATTGCCAATCTTGGATCGATCTGTCTTGATTTCTGAAAGATCTCCTTAATTTATAACTCCAGGATCACTCACCCAATTTTTTTTTGCTGGGAAAGATGTTTGTTAATAATAAGTTATTCTGAATCTAACGTGTGGTAGACCTTGGCATACCAGTCATGGAGGTCAGGGTGCTGCACTTCAAGTTCATGTGCACTCCAGGGGCCAGAGTAAGAGAGGCTCTGAGTTGTGGCAAAACAATTAAAAACTTGGGTTGGATGCACTTTGCATGGCTCCCTAAGGCAGAATGAACTTAGATGCTGTTGGAAGGTGTGTATTTAAGATGTCTTGGTTTTTCCTCCTGAAATATCCTGTCCTGTGCCTTGGAAACACTCTACTGGTATTGATTTAGTAGGTGCTAGCATGCAGAAAGTTGTATTACACTTAGGGAGTTTTAAGTAAATAAGTAAAAATGTAGTTCTGAATGTATATGGCTGTGAAATTCCCGTAGCAAGCAGTAGACTCTATATGAAGATATAGGTTTATGCTAACCTTTTGCCACAGTCACTGGCCAATAAAAATTCCTGTAACCCACATGTTATAGCATTTATACTGAAATGTTCATCCGTGTCCAGGAGCTTGGAACAGACCCTGTACTGTGTGTTCTGGAATTTAATGGAAGTGATGTGGTTGCTTGTATGAAATTTAATACAACAGTACTGCAGGAGATGTAGAACTGAGGCAAGTATGTCTGACTCAGCAAATGCAGTGTTCAGCATTTAATTAAGTCGTGACTATCTTAATGAAGACTTACAGTGGAACAGCCTAACTAAATAACTTTAAAAGTAGCTTTCTAGGAATCTGGGGCTTTATATGTAGCTACAGAGAACTTCCAAATGTATAGGAACAGTGTATGAGATAGTCTAAATGTGACTGAGCCTTCACTATATGTAGAGTTCTGCTTTGTTGTGTTACTGTATTTTCAGTGTCAGATTTATGAGAGAATTTATAGGATTTGTAACACCATGGAAACTCTTTTCTTCCCTATATTTGTCTGCATTTTGTAGCTACAGAGTTATTTTGGAATTATCTGAAAACAGTGAATATAAACAATTCTGTTAGGGAAAGAATGGCTTTTGCTAGCTGGAGTAAATGAAAATGTCTGTTTACAGAACAAGTTATTGTTTGATTACAGATACTTGAAATACACAGAACTGCTATAAAATACAACTTCCATGAGTACAGTCTGGAAGCAAGAGACGGGATTCAATCCATGTAGATCAATAGGGTTCAGTATGTGAGCCAGTTCAGCATTCAGGCCCTGCATTTCCATCAGGAATGTGTCTTTTTCAGTCTGGCAGTCACTTGAATTTTCATACTTATAAATCTGAAAATGTTTAAGCTTAATCAAATTCAAGAAGGACAGATCCATAAAATGAATTGATTAACACTGACTATTTGGGTATAGAAAAATTTTATACTCACCAGTAACCAGCTGCACTTTTGTTACTAATCCTGTTGTGTAGGTATAATAATGTGTGAAACATGAGCTGGAATTTATATTTAAAGACCTTTTTGAGGGGTAGAAGAAGAAAAAGGTATAGGGCCAAAAGTATGTGGTGTTATATTCTTTGTCTTCATAGTTGCAGAGGAATCTTTTTAACAGATTGGAAATAATTTAGATTACTATATCAGTTCAGAGTTTTTTCCTAGTTATAATTTACTCAAGTTTTTGAACATGATTTGAATGCAGGATGGCTGGAATAAATGAAAGTTGAGGTCCAGGACTTGCGTAATCATAGATGATTTTGTTATTTTTAGGCTGTTTGCCATAGCTTTTTAAATGTAGTTGCATATTAACTAATTTTAAATTTTTGCTGTGAAGCTGGTGAAACTTCTACTTTACAAGATAACCCATATATTGAGATAGAAAATTTTTCTGTTCTGTTTTTTATTTGTTTTCCTTTGGTTTGAAGTAATTATATAATTCTTTTAATGCCTTCAAAAGTTCTCACTCACACTTCATGGCAGAAAAAACTAATACTTCAAAAAGATTTATTCATTATAAAACTCCTGTCTAAGTTTAATTTGTGAGACTTTTAAATTGTTTTGTTTTTTTCATATATTTTCCCAGAATGAATGAAGTCCTCATCAAGATGTTATTTCAGGTTTTTTAAATGAGTTTTTGTAGACACTGAATTTTCTATTGGAGTGATGTATTCCATAATAAGTAAACAAAATTATTTGTTAAACTGTGAGTCAATAAAACATTTTTCAATGTGACCTCTTTTTACATCTGTGTGCTGACAACCTACTTATGTGAGAATGCCTCCTGTTACTTTGTTCTAATTTCTGTTCCTAAGGATTTGTATCAAAAATGCCCCTGCACTGCATGCCTTAAAATGAGAAGTGCTTTTGTGATGCCTTTTGCTTTTGTAGGGTACCTAAATATTAATGAAGGGTGTAATACTTATAACTTGGTTCTGGTATTTTTGGTTTTGATTTTTCTGAGTTGTGTAATCAACATGGCAGAACTCTTAGAGACAGGATATTGTAAGAATTGGCAGTGGTGAATAATTTGTCTTTCATTGGTTGGGGTTTGGTTTTCTGTTTGTTTGGGTTTTCTAGTGCATGTATAATCCATGCAGAAATGATTTGTAGGCAGTTTGTTTTAGAGAGTGTTTTCAGATCCCTGACTGAATGGAAATTGTCCAACAGGTCAGTAGTAGGTTAAGTGTTGGTGATGGAATTTAGGAAAACTAAATCCACTGAGTGTTATGAGAAGCAGAAGGATTTTATGATGACTTGTTTGGTGTGGGGAGGGAACTGGCAAATGTTTAATATAGTATCACAAAGATTTTTCTATACTGTAGCATCTATAGTATGAATGCATGTCTGAATATGATTTTTCTTTTTAGTACAGCATTAACTGTATTCTCTCCCTGCCTCTTGTTTTTTCTTTTCAAAGGTTGCAACAAACTTTCTTTTAAGGATCTGCCGGTGTCATCACAGATGAATCCCTTCTACGGTTCGGTAACAGTAATGTAATTGGAAGGTTTCAGTCAGCAGGTATTTCTCTGCCTTTTCTGACTCCTCAGGGTGGATATTTTTGACATGTGTCCAAGCAGTGTGTGGAATCCTTTCATTTGTGTTTGAGGTGTGAACAGCCTCGGAAAGATCTGCTAAAAGGATAAGGAGGAACCTCTATGGGTAACTCTTGGCTGGAAACAATTACTGGTCAACCATGGTAAAACTTGCCAACCCTCTTTATACGGAGTGGATTCTGGAAGCTATACAAAAAGTTAAAAAGCAAAAGCAAAGGCCTTCTGAAGAGAGAATATGTCATGCTGTTTGTGCTTCCCATGGATTAGATAAGAAGACTGTTTCAGAACAGTTGGAACTTAGTGTTCAAGATGGTTCTATTCTTAAAGTTACTAACAAAGGTCTTGCATCCTACAAGGACCCAGATAATCCTGGACGGTTTTCATGTGTTAAACCTGGCACTATTCCTAAATCTGTTAAGGGATCTAGGGGAGCTTGTAATGAGCTTCGTAATGTGGATTGGAATAAACTCTTGAGAAGAGCAATTGAAGGGCTTCAAGAACCTAATGGCTCCTCCCTGAAAAACATAGAGAAATATTTGAGAAGTCAAAATGACCTGGCAAGTATTTTCAACAATCCTGCCTTTCAGCAGAGGTTGCGGCTAGGGGCCAAACGTGCTGTGAACAATGGGAGGTTACTGAAGGATGGTCCTCAGTACAGAGTGAATTATGGCAGTTTGGAAAGCAAAGGAGCTCTAAAATACTCCAGCACCTTCCCAGCTTCCCTTCCACCTGTCAGCCTATTACCCCATGAAAAAGACCAGGTAAGTCTGAAAAATGAGAGCTAATGTAGTAATGAAAAACTATCTTGTTATCCTTTGTTTATTAACCTAATACAAAAGTAATGATTCTTCTTGTGCTTTATTTACCCATTTAAATGTATATGAGTGGGGATGCTTATCCAAGGTGCATGGAGGACCAGTGCTGGTAAATGAATTTTACTTGGCTCCCTATGTCCTGCTGTTCTGCATTGGATAGTTTGCTTTGTGGATTTTCAGTAGATGAACAGAGCAGCAGGGAAGAGTACAGCTGTATGCTCTGTTGTAGGTGTGAGATTGTTCTGTCTTGCCTGACAGACTGGTGTAGCTGAAATCTGCAGTGTGATTTGATTGTGGCCTTTTACCTTCATTTTCTGCCTGGATATACTGATTTTCTTGTGGTTTGACCACCATGTGAAATGCCACTGGTGGGACTTGGTGATTTTTAAGACCATTAGAATTATTATTTTTTAATTATATTTGTATGTAGATAGTTAGCTTTAAAATGACAATTAATAGAAACTGGAATTAATGTAAATATTTTGGGAACAGAAGTGAAGGTGTTAGAGTGACACTTTGAGCTAAACTGCAGGATCCTCCTCCTGTTTCACTTTAGTTGCACTCCCTACATGGGTTTGTGTTTGCTGTTACTTGAGTCTCGTTTTTGAAGTTAATTGTTCACAGGGTTTCAGCCTTGAGGGAGAAAGGGCTATCAATTAGTTTTTTGTTTATGAAAGGATAGTGTCAAAGACATGTCTGCAGGCATTCTTTGATCATTTCCCATTTAGTATGGTGAAGTGTGTTTGGAATTTTCAGTGTATTTGGGGGAAAGAAAGTTACCTGTTGTAGTCAAATTGACTTCAAATATTTGTAAGTTGATGGTTTGGGGTTCTTTGTTTGTTTTCTTTTTTTTGTTTTTGTTTTCCTCTTCTGGCCGGTCAAGTTTGATGGCAGTTGTTGTAGACATGGAATAGTCCAGAGAGCTTTGCTATTGTAGAGGTGCCACCAGTGTCTCCTAGAAACTCCATGATGGTTTTCATTCATCTTCTTCCATTGTTTGTGAGATGATGGAGGGTGCAGAGTAGAAAATGCTTGTGTTAGAATTATTTAGTGAGGTCTTCAGGAACACTTGTTTGGAGAACTGTCAGAGGTGAGTAGTTGTAGCTTTATTTTTGTGAGCTTCTCTAAATGTGTGTTAAATATGATTGCATTTATATATGGATATCTATTTCTGTCAAATTGGACTTCTTGGGTATTTGAGGGATGCATGGAGCTTCATGTTCTATAATCAGAATGGAAATTCAGAAGTGCTGCATACTGTGCAATTACTGCTGTAGCCATACACTACAAACATTTAATTACTTGTAGTGATAAAGCTGTCTAAGTACTTCGAGTTTCTACTGTAATTCTGATACTGTAATGACATGAAAAATTTGAGAAGTGGAGTATTGAGCAACTCAACTAACATGAATTCTGTAGAAACAAAAATCTCCCTTGTTAGGCTACCTACTGGGACTGGCACCCATTGCACGGAATGTTACTTGGGTCATGGTGCTGAAAAAGCCATTACTGCCATACTAAGATACTGGTATAAGGATAAATCTGTCTCCTAGAAGTTAGCCAAACAAATCTGTTCTCTAGCAAGTGCTTTGGCAAGAAATAAGCTTTCATTTGGGTGCCTCAAAATTAGCAGTGTGACTTGTGTGTTTAAAAACTGGCATACGGTTTTTCCTGACAAAAATAGTTTTGATGTGAGGTTGGTGAATCAGTAGTTCTGTGTTAGTGTAGTGCACACTTAGTTGTGCTAGCTGTGATCCAGGTTACTGAGCAAATACTGAGACTTGTTTTAAACACGGGATTTTTACTGTTCTTCACTATGTGTGGCTTTAAATACTTCAGGGGCAGTTCTGAAAGTAAGTGTACATAAGTTGTCCCTGTTACTGGGATGTGACTGCATCTTCATTTGAAATTGATGTTAATTTGTGTATAAGCAGAATGACATTGCAAGAAAACTGTTAGGCTATTTTTATTGGAAGCATTTAAGTGACAGTATGGGGCATGTCAAGATTATTTATTGAAATTAGTACAATAAATTTATCCAACTGGCATCTCTTAGGAATGGCTGATGTTTGATGAGTTTGGTATATTTTAAAGTTTCTTTGCCTCTTTCTATAGCTAGTACAAGTGAGAGATGATTTTTGTTGGGGTGGCTAATTTTGTGTGTTTGTTTTGGTTTTTTCATTTTCAAATACTAGAGGTGAAGTTCTAGTATGTCTTTTGTTGACTTTTCTGGAGGAGAAGAACAAATGGAGGGATGCACAGAAGTCTGTTCTGACGTCTGTGGAAGTTTGAGTAATTTTGATTATTTTTCTTTAATTAATGCATAATTAGGCTGTCATCAGGATGAGACAGAAGAAATGGTGCATTAGAAGGGTGTTAGAGCTCTCTCTTAGTCATTCTGAACATTCACACTCATTGTACCAAATGCAGACTCTGAGCCTTTCTTCCTGAGGGAGTGAAAGGTGATCAGAAGAGAGAACAGTATGGCCTGTGTGTGTCAGGATGGTTGTGTTGTGCATGGGTTGTTGTTGGGGGGTTTTTGGGTTTTATTGGTTGTTTCATTTTGGGATTTCTGGTTTTGTTTGCTTGCTTCAGCCACCCACCCAAAGCATCTGAGTATGTAGTGCACTGAGGAGATAAATACTGTTGAAATGCAGTGTCACTGAATTTAGTTTTGCAGACCTGGAGCCTTGACTATGTGACAGGAGTGTTGAGTGGTTTGCATTCTATGAAATACTTGGAAGAGGGAGCTGGAAGTGCTAAACATTTGTCTTAGTGGTGATGATACGGAGCTGCTTTTCTTGTCTCTACTAACTGGGTGATCCAATCCAACTAGATATAGTTCTCTTGTTTCATTAGATTTAGAAATAGCTGCAGTTAGTTACAGAAATGTAGCTGACATGTTTTCTCCTGTTATCCATAGGCCTGGAAGAGAGGATTTGTATAAAAATGGTGTCTCAAGCGTTATTCTGACTTGGGCAAAGTTGTATCAACTCTTGAGTTACAGCAAGAGAAAGCATGCAGTGCAACTGTTGAAATCTTCCCTTAACTCCATCGCTTTCCACTCCCTCATGTGTGGAAGGTTGCTTTTTCATCTCTGAATGAAGAGATACAAGTACAAGGTTCGTGGAAAGACAGATTTTGTTGGAAGGTCGGTAGCTTTTGGCAGCTATGTAGTGTCTAGGTGATATATCCCAAGTGTCATGAGTAGTAAATATTATATAAAGGACTTTGAGTTGTCTGAAGTATTCTGACGGTTACATTGAGGTAAATGCTCACTGATGTGTCTGGGCAGGTAACTTGAATCAATGCACTTTAAAATATGCCTGTATTAGTGTTAACTGGGTGTGTGAAGGACAGCATCCAGCTAGAGGTGGAACTGCCTGAAGAGTGAAGGAAAACTGAAAACAGTGGTATCCTTCATGATGAAGATTTGCAGTGTCTTTTTTATGTCCTGAAAAAAAAAAATCCAGAAAAAATCTTTCTCAAATAAAGAAACAAAAAAGCCCAAAAATACACACACAAAAGAAAGCAGAAAAATAATTAATTTTGCTGTGCAGCAGTTTGATCTCGTGCACTTCACTATGTTGCAGTGCATATTTAAATAGTTTAACTGCTCTTATGTGTACTTCCTTATGCTCAAGAGTATCTTGCCTAGATACCCTCCCTTTTGCTTCACACCTTTTCTCACCAAGCATTTTCTGAAAAGAGCTGTATGAATATGTTAACCAGAAAATGCAGTGTAAAAACTGGTTACATAGTAGGGAAGGGTGTGAAGAGAGAGGAAAATTGAGTGATACTTAGCTTTTCAATAAGTCTTTGAAGCATTAAAATGCACTTCTGGAAATGCAGCAAAGTGGTATTTAAAACTTATGGTTAGTTTTAAGAAGAGCGTTTAATTTATCTTTAATGGTGTCAGTTTTAGAATGGCAATATTGCTCATGTTTTCTGAGTGTTTTCCTTGTCTCTGGGACAAGCACTAGGAAGGTTCTGCAGTTTGGGAGCTGCATGAAACCTAAGAAGTCTTGGGAGTTAGCCATTTCCTGAGCACAAATGCTGTGTGACTATAAACTCAAAGAAACAGATATTTGTAGGCTGTAGGCAGCTCTTTATTTGCTTACGTTTAGACGTAATTTAAAAGGATAAATCCAGCTTTTAAAGGTGAAGAGGGAGTGGCCGTTGTGACATTTTCAGAGGGCTGTGGGAATGCAAAGTGTCTCAGTAGTTACATCTTTGCAATGTTCAGAATAATTAGTACTTAAACTTCAAAGATGCAGTTCAGATGGTGATGGCTTGATGTTGGTTCTCCTCCATGCTCTCTTGAACAGCTCAGCAACTGTGATTTTCATCTGATTCTTGGCAAGAAAAATTTTATCAATCCCTCTTTCACTTTCATTTTGTCTTTCTAAGCTGACTTTCATGCAAAACCAAACTTGTTTTATTAATTTTTCTTACCCTGCACTCCTATCTAATTTTGTTTTCACTGGCCTACGTACATTTAGCTTTTCAAAGTGTAACTTGGCATGGGTTGAATTTCAGTTTTCTGGTATGTAGCTTGTGCCAGTGCAGACGCTGGGTGTTCCTCCTTCTGTCTTTCAGGCAAAGGGCCAATCTATAGCGAATTGCTTTTTTGGCATCCAGGCTCCTCCTTGCTCGGTTTCTCTTCCTGTGGGTAGGCAGCAAGACAGCGTTGGTTGAGATTTCTTGTTGCCTCCATCCTCTAGGCTTTCCACAGTGCAGAAACAGAAAAGGGAGGCAGAAAGGAATGCACAATGTATCTTGCAGATTTACACATGAGGGGATATTTGTAATGCCAAACTTTGGGAGCTGGCTTTATGTGGTGTCTGTGCTTATGAAGGTGAGTCTGAGCACAAAATACAGTGGTGGGGAAGTTTCTAGAGTGTCTGCAGTGCTACAGTTAAAGAGACTG
Organism: Monarcha castaneiventris obscurior; assembly: GCA_026261815.1. Classification (NCBI taxonomy): domain Eukaryota; kingdom Metazoa; phylum Chordata; class Aves; order Passeriformes; family Monarchidae; genus Monarcha; species Monarcha castaneiventris. Next base: position 21,463,691 of record JAMPIT010000886.1, read on the forward strand.
TACACAGGGAATTGAAAGAGAAATCTAGATTTGAACTTCGTCAGTCCATAAAATACTGTTGTCTTCAGATGCAACCTTTGTTTCTCTCCTCATAACACCTTAATGGTGACAAAATACTGAGGAATGTTGGCATTACTTGGCAAACACTAAGTCTCATGTTTGTGCTTCTTATTATTTCAATTTACAAGTTACCTTTATTTCTTGGAACGGTGGCCTGCACCTTAACTGTGTGTATATCTAGTCCTGGAAGTTCTGGGATGATTGCTAGGTACTGCTGCTCTTGTGTTTTGGGGTGTTTTGGTTTGGGGGCTTGATTTTTTTTTTTTTTTTTTTTTTTGGTGGGTGTTGTTGTTGTTTGTTTTATTTTTGGGGGTTTGTTTTGTGTGTGTCTGATGGTTTTTGGTTTTGTTTTGGTTTTTTCTGTCCCTGTAGCTTCTGAAATGCTAAAATACCAACCCTGTGCATAAGCCAAGGGAACGCTTAGAAATGGGTCCTATTAACATAGGTTAATACCTGAGATACTGGAACTTACCAGAAATTGAAGTGGAAAAGTCTCATCATCCCATATTGTGAAGAAGCAACTCATACCACTGTATAGATGGATATATCTGGCTTTGGGGGCTTTTTTTTTTTTTGTTTTACAATTCAGCACATTTGGAGCAACCCAAGAAGCATGCTTGTAAGAGTTTTCTTGAATTGTATGGTGGGATGTAAGTTAAATACTGCTCTTTTCTCAGTTAGGTTGGTCTTTTCCTTCCTAAGGCAGGGTAGAGGTTAGTTTTCAATCTCTGATGTGAATTAAGTTTCTGCAAACAGGGTCATATTTGCAGTAGCCTATAGAACCATGAGGGAGGACCCTACTCATCCTTTTTTTCCCCCGAGTTGGATATTCTGAACATAGTTCTGCATGATGTGCACATGGTTCTTGTTCAGTGCGAGAAGTGATTCCAAACCTGTTGGAAGGCAGTTTAATCCTAAGGCTTGCTAAATTTTGATTCTTTTGGTTGTTTCCCTTCAAAATTAATTGGTGTGGTGTTCTGTAGTGAGTCCTGTATTGAAACTGACAGCAGTGAGTTAAAGAAATCCTGTGTAGTTCCAGCAATTCTATTGGTGTTTATTCATCTATGCTGTTTTCTGTGAGCTCCTCTGGCTTAACCAGGAGTGACTCTTTGCATTTTTCCTCCCAGACTAATTTTTCTTCAAGTAGTCAATGCATGGATATCTCCTTTGTCAAGATTCGTTCTAAAACATAGAAATACCAGAAGGCTGCCTTAGATATAAGGAGAACCACCTAGCATATTTTTTCAGTGCTGTTTCCTTACCTGTTTAAAGTGTCTTTGCTCTTCCATGTTCAATAATAATGATGGTCTTGACTGTCGGGTGTTTTTTCTGTGTCAGTTGAAACATGATAGCAATTCCATATTGTTTCCTATTGTTGCAGGAACTTTATTGTAAAACATGTGATGAAAAATCCTGATTACTTGCAGTTGAAGTTGTTTGCTATATTTGACGTTATTTTTTTGTCAAGAAAGATCTCAGATATAGATTAACTGGTAATTAACCACAGTTTTTCAATTTAGTAGTTGGAAATGGCAAAAGACTCTCACTTTTGAAAGAATTTCAAGCTAGCATTAAGAAAAGATCAACTGGTATAAAAGTTTTTTTTTAGAACTTTGAATCCATTTATGGTCCTGCTAGCATAAATCCTTGGCTCTCTGTATTCAGGACTATGTTTGCCTGGATCTAAGGACAGACCCATGGTTTGAGGGCCTGTTTCAAGCCAGGACACTAAGACTTTATGGAATCAAGTGGATGAGTGCTGTTGTGTACTGGAACAACAGTTGTAGGGCTCAAATTGTGGCTGTAGAATTTTGAACATGATGGCAGGTCAGATCAGGCATCACTTAGCTGACAGATCCACTGCTGTCCTTTGTGGTTACCTGGTAAGGAACAAGTCAACTTTTGAACCAGTGTGATTTCCTTCAGTTGCAATATTACTCGTATTTATTGTTTTTTCCCAATCTGCTTATATCCCTCATTGAGGAAAATTATTACTGGTGTCACATAGATTTTTCTGTGGGCTTTTTTTTTTCCTCTCCAGGTTCTTTGTGAAGAGCTTGAAGTTTTGAATTTGCAGGTACAGCCAGCTTTCTTGAAATGAGTGGGTGTGACCTGTTACAGGGATGCCTGTGCAGGCGGCTCCAGGGCTGCTGCACTTAGTTCTAGGTTTGTGTGGATTATTGTGACTTCAGGTTGTGCTGTAGATAAGATGTTGCATAAGGAAAAATCCCTTGTGGTGAGGGAAACTGCAGACTTGTAAGTTGTCTACTCTTGTGCCTTGTCACTGCAGTACTAGCTACATGTGTGCACAAATTTCTGCTTTGTCAAGTTTTTGGGGTCTAGAGGGGCAGAGTCCCATTTCTCTTCCCTCGTGGTTGTTGTGGTACAGTCCAGAAGTTACCAATTAATGCAGTCCTAGGTGGTGCAGGCTTGAGACTTCTGGTTTTAGTTACAAGCAGGACTCTGGCACAGGAAAAAAGCTGTGTATGACCTCAGCAGAGGTGTCTGGTAGGCATGGCTGTTGTTCCCTCATCTAGGAATAGAAGTAGCTCTAGCTTAAGCTATGGTGAGTTTGCTGCACGTTTTCCACATGCTCTCCAGGAGTTAATTTCATCACTGGTGGTATTTTGAAGTTGGCTTAAATTTCACATCTGTTTTTTCCAAAATGGTGCAGATGAGCGACTGTAGTTTAAGAAGTAATTTTTGTGTAACGTCCATGTATCCGTGGCAACACTAACTAGCAGTGTTTGCATCTGGCTCAGTAAAAGACAAATGTCAGTGGCACCCGTGTTTCAGACATAGAGTACACGCAGTTCTTAACTAATGAATAAGTAGAATCATAGAATTATTTAGGGTGGAAAAGACCTCAAAGATCAGTGAGTCCAACTGTTAACCTAGCACTGCCATGTTCACCATTAAACCATGTTCCCAAGGGCCACATCTGTATGTTTTGTAAATGCTTCCAGGGATAGTGATTCCAATGCTTCCCTAGGCAGCAGGAAGTATTTACATGTAACGGTTGAAAGGAGTACAGTCAAGATAAAATTGCCATAGATGTGTGGGACTGTTGTGTTAAAGCACCTCTTTGAGCCCTACACATTGGGTGATTATAGTGAAGATGGAGACTGCTGTTTTTCAGATGGCAAAATAATGAGAGGTAACCGGCACAAGCTGCGTCAAGAGAGATTGCAGATAGATGAAGGAGAAAATCCTTTAAAATGAGGATGGAGAGACATGGAACAGGGACTTGGAGTGGCTATGGAATCTCCATCCTCAGACGTGATCAGAGCTGGACTAGGCAAGGTCCTGAGCAACCTGACTGGTAAAAATGTGAGTAATACCTAACTTGCAAGTAGCATGGAATTCTTTAAAATGCTTAGCATTGGTGGATAATGAGCAGTAGTTAGCAAAGACACTATACAAAAATACAGTTAAATGGGTGATGAAAAAGTCAGTGTTTGAGCCTGAAAACATTCTGAAGACCAAAGTAAGTTCTGTTATGATCACTGAACTTAATAGTAGCTAGTTAACAAGTTCTATGTTTATGGAGGCTGCTGTATTCTTCCCTTCTGTTCCAAATTTGAAGATACTCAGCTTTCATTTCCTTCTTTGATTTTTCTCTTTTGACCTCTGAATGCTAGTATGCCTTCTGTAGGAGTCAGTTTAACAAGAATCTGTTAATGGTAGAGGAAGAGGACAGTGCATTGACTCCTGCAAGTAAGTATTTGGTTATCAGTCAGTTTATAAATATAAACGTCAAGGTTAATATAACAAACAGTGGGGTTAAACATGGTGTTTTCTGATCTGAATATTTTTGCTGTGCCTTGAACTGTCTAGCTCTCTTTCCTTTCCTCTTAATCTAGTTGTGAAAACTGAATGTTTTTGCATTCAAAACCCCAGGACAGTCACAAAAAATTTATTAATGCTGTTTTGCGAATATGAATCTGCTTTTATATTGAAAAGTTGTGTAGTAAACTCAGTGTATTTATTTTGATATGTTTGGCGTGCATTCTGCTGATCTAGGAAAGCAGGCTTTTGGAAGTTACAGATGTTTTCTGAAGGTCTGAAATTTATAGATGAATCAGTGGAGAAATTACTTAAACCACATGCAGGGTGGGTTCTCAGGTTAGCAGCACATGCTAAGTGTCTGTAGGATGGTCTGTTCCTGTGCTTGTACGTTAATGTTTTAGCTACATGCAAAAGTACTGGAGCTTGTGCTCTCTTAGAAGCCACTGACTTGCTCTGTGGCTTGTTCAAAGAATTTCACTTGTTGGGTCACTTCACACGCTTGTCTGTCATACACCTAAAGAAGGAGGTTATTGGTACTTGTGTTCAATAAGTTCTGGGCTTTGCCATTTCGAGTTTGTGTGATGATAGGTGGTTGGTTTTGCTTCATGAATTTGTGCACTGTGTTTGAAAACCAGTGAATAGCTGCTCTTCTTGCAGGCATGTTTTCAATCTTTCAGTGGAGAGTTGCAGGAGTCTTTTCTGATCTGAACATGAGATAGGTGGTAGGAGTCTTTTCTTTGGATTAATAAACTACTGGAGGAATCTTCCTCTGCGTTCCCAACTTCCTGTTCTGCTCTGAATTCAAGATGATACCTCAGTTCTGCCTGTGAATTGAAATAAATAAATGTGGCTTCTATTCAGCTTAGGATTGACAGATTTTGGTTTACGTCTCCTGGAAAATACTAGTGATGGAAGAAAGCAAAACTGCACATTATCTACTAACATGAATCAGAATCTGAATGATTTGTATTGTTTCTTTCTCAATATTGTCTTTGGATGTATTTTGAAGAGACCTCTGCATGACTTGTTTTCTAGAGAAGAGTTTGTAATATAGCTGAGAACAAGCTTTTTCCATTTCTTGATCTCCGTCTGGTGGTAAAAATTTAATTTGCTTGATATTTTGCTAATGTAAATGAGTTTTGCTAAAACAAGTGTATTTCTAATTTTATCAGAGGTTTTATATGGAATTTACTTGTAAAGATTAATGCCTTAAAATTTTTTATTTGCTCGCATGTAGCAGGGAAGAGAATCATAAAATAGTTTTAGTAGCTAAGTGGTATTAGCATTGAATCTCTTATTTTGCTTTTCCTGTCAAAAATATTTATCTTAATTTTAGTTGACTTGTGTCTTAGCTTTCAGTTTCTGACAGCAACCTTAATAGCAAATTCCTTCCTTTCCCCACAACACATGCATTTTTACTTCACTGCTACTGATGTTGTGAGACCAGCAGCTTCAAATAAGGTTAGCTTTTGTCTTTTATGTGCACAGCTAGAATGGCTCCCATTGTTGCTGCTTTCTTAGGGCATGACAACTTGACTTCTTATTTAAGGTATGTATTTAATAAATTTTACCAATTAGAGTAGACATCTGTTTGGAGATCAGCAGCAATCAAAATCACTTATGAAGAAATTGTTGGCTCGTGATGCATCTAAAATATTTCTGGAAGTTCAGCTTCTTTTAGCTGTTGCTAAGAGATAAATTTTCATTGACATGAGTGATGTGAGGACATGTCAGCATGCTACCAGTTGTTTTATAGGCAGTCAGCTCTGCCGCCTTGCAGATGGTTGGAAAACTCTTGGTAGAGGGTAAATGTGTGCTGATTATCTCATTGAATTAAGGTAACCTTTTGTTGTTCATTGAATTCTGCAGACCAGGCACTGAGCAGCTGCTCTACTGTTGAATTCTGGGTTTAGTGAATACAAAGATTATGCTAAAGGGTGCTAAGTTCTGTTCCAGGTACTGAGCATTGGACTACTGTAAGAATTTCTTACTTAATACTACCTTTAAAGCATTGGTGTCTTACTAGCGTGAAAACTGTCTTCAACATTTTAACTAAACTGAGTTTTTTGACTTTGTTGTCACCACGTGCTTATTGATCTTTTCAAACTTTGGAAACTCTGCCTTTTTTCAAGTTGCTAAAGCGGTGCCAAGGGGAGTAACTCTTGTTTCTGCCTGATTAGACTTGCCTCAAATACAGTTTAAGCAATCTGATGATTATCAAGTTCATAAATACATTTGTTTTGGATTACACTTATGAGTGTGCACCTAATCTATGGGAGTATATTTATATTTATAGTTCACTGTCACGTTAAAGTGTCCATGTAAACTTGTTTCCCCATCCTTTAGAAAACAAATTAGTATGCAGAATTTTATTAAGGACTGTTTTCAAGATTTGAAGTATTTAGTCTCTAGAATGAGTTTGGAAAGGGATTGGGGAAGGAATCGGAGCATTCCCCAGATGAAGCTTAAAGTTCTTGGATTGTGGAAAACATTTCTGGATTGTTAGTGTTCACAGACTTTTTCAAAAAACAGTTACGGTCTTGAGATCAGTATAGCTTTGTCCAAGAAACTTCTGTTTTGTGAGGATCTGAAAGTGAGTTGTTCTGAGAATATTTCAATTGCTTCAGAAGTACAGTGGGTAAAATATTAATCAAATAAGATATTGTTCTATCATCTATATGTAAAGCGATATATTTTTATACCTTGCTATATAGGAGGGGGTAATAGACACTTCTTCATATACATCCTGTGTTTAAGGGTTGATGTCTAATGCATGTTATAGAAAAATGTTTTTCAGGTCCAGTTTAGGCTCATCTTCCCTGCCCTGTTTAAGTGTAACTTTGACTTCATTCCAGAAAGTATTGGGGGGTTCATTTTTTAAATCAAGTATATAATGTCTTAAAGGGTTCTTACATTTCCTTTCAACCCACATCATACACTGATGAGACTTTTACCAATAAATAGCTGACCATTTTCCATGCAGTTCCGGGAAGTGTTGGGCTGTTTCTGTTGAAACTATATTGTTAAAACCTAGGAATTCTATTTGAATGGTAGGATTATAATGAAAAAGCTGATTAAGAATCAGTATTTGGGGTATAGAATTTAGAAATGAATCTATGTTGAATGAATTTTGTTACATAAAGCCATAACACAATTAGATATGATATTTTCAAGCCCAGGAGCGAAGTGTTTTTTCTGCTGTAGAAAAAGTCAAATGGTTCCACAGTCATATGATACATCTTTGAAATTATGTAAAAAGGAAGCGACTTCATATTTGTTTCATTACCCCCAATATATTTTTGCCCTAATAAGCAAATCGGTTTCCATTTCTGAAGACAGTGCTGAAACACTTAGTGAGATACAGTTAGTCATAAATGTTTGAAATAGCTTCTCAGACTGAAGAAATTGCTCTTCTCTTGTACCTAGTGGAATTTTTTATGGATTTTTTTCCCCCTTGCCTTTTAGTTTACTGAAATACTGACATCTAACTCTAGTACATTTCCAATAATTCCTCTCTACTTCTGTTTAGTATCAAACAGATTGCTTTTGTGGCCTGGTTAGTGTTTTGAAAGTTAATGATATAAAAATCTGAGATATTGTCATAGAGAAATAGCTTTAAAGAATGGTCTGCTTAGCATCTGTAAGATTGCCCCAGTGTTAAAGCTATTACATAATATTGTGTATGAAAATTAAGACTTTAATCTCTTAGCAACCTTCCCTAGAATATATTGCATGAATAAGGTAAACTGATATTAATTATTTCTTCAGGCAAAGCAGACCAAAATAAAATAGCTCCTGCAGCGGTGTGTTTCACTTGTGAGGGACTGTGGCCTCATTGGAGAGAAGGATGAAGATAAGGCAGGTTGCATGACTATGTCAAAAGTACAGCTTCCAGTATCAGAGTTGAAAATGACAGCCTGGGTTACCCCACTGCTGTTTGTTGCTGCTGTTACAAGCTAGCCCAAAACGGCACAGATAAGCCTGGTGCATACTTGTAACGACTTGGAAAGTTACTCAGTTACGTGATCTAGCAGTCCCCTTTACCTCTGACCTTTTGAAGTCCTGTAATAAAGGGTACTTGCTTTTCAGTAAAATATTGCTTTTCAGTAAAATATTTCAAAATGGTATAGTTGGAGAAAAACCCTGGCGTTTGTAATATTAAATTTAAACAGTTTTCTTGGAAGGAGTTTTACTGGGTGGAGGTACCACAGAGAATATGGCGTATTACCATATATCACTCTTCATTGAAAATGAGCTGTTTAGACCATAAAGCCAGTAAGGGAGTAATTAAATTCTTAATTGGAGCTGATATTAGCAGAGGTACAATGACAAGTGTTTTGATACAAACAAAACAGCAACAGGGAAGCATTACTTAGAACTGCTTTTCAAACTAAGACAGCAGCTCTTGCTTGTTAAGAACTCTGTTAAGGTGCATTTGTTCTCCTATACTCTGTTGAAATGCTGACTTTAATATACAGGTAAAAATACCAGTTTTCCTAAGAGTTTTTGAAGTAGCGCTACAAGAAAGTAATGTGTATATTTCATTTGCAGTTTTAACTGATTTATAGTCACAAGCCAGTAAATAATTAGTCTACAAAATTTTTTTTCTTAGTAGATCTATTAAATTCCATCACAGCTCTATTTGATACAGCTTATGCCATCAGCACTTATTCCTGCTGTGGTTAGGACCACAGAAGAGAGGTGGGGTATTTATGCTCTATGCTTGCTTTTTGGTTTCTTAGATGTGCTCTTTCAGGCTTGTCTAAGAGCAGCATAATCTAGAACAGATAACCCACTTAGTGAAAACAACAGCAAAACACAGAGGGGTTTCATATTGATTTTAAGAAATATTTTTTAAAAATATATTTTATGCCAATTTAGGAGAAGTACATTGAAGGTATTTTTTGTGAATGGTGTTGGTTGTTTAGCCTCATCAGTGTACAGTTTGAGTGAAAAGCTGTAGTCAATATTTCATTAGCAGCTTCCATGGTGGGTATTAACGAGTGTCCTGTTATGAAAGTAAGAGGCAGTAACGTATAATCTACAGAAAGCCTGTTCACATGACATACAATTTAGCTGCATTCTCTGGGTTGTTTTGCCCAGATTACCAGTTTGTATTCAGACTCTGTACTTTTGAGGTGATACCAGTATCAGTAAAACCAGTATACTGTGGGCGTTTTTGTTACTTTTGTTTTGCTTTGAATGCTTCCTGAGAGTGTTAATTAGGAAGTCACTAATACAAATCTCTCAAGTGATGGAAGAGGCCCAATATTGTGTCAAAATTGACAGATTTCATTCTTCTAAATTTGTGACTACTTCAGAAACTTGAAACTGAGCGGTGGTTCTTTGTACAGCTGTTTCTGAACTTTTCCCATGAGGGAACCTTAACTGATAAGATCTTAACATAGGTTTTGTGGTTTGACTGCTCATAATTAGGGGAAGGAAAAAGCCAACTATGATTTGAGCTTGCCACTGTGGTATAGGACAGAGTATAGTTCATACTGTTTCCTGTCATGTAAGAATCTCTATTAGGTTCTTTTGCAGAGTTTAATATTTTAATATGTGGCCTACAGTAATTTGGGAAAATGAGAAACATACATGGGAAGCGTTGGACTGTTCATCTGCTGAAGGAGGAAAAAAATGCTTTCTTTTTCATCTGTTTAACTGACCCTACCTTTTCCCACCTGCCTACCTGCCTTCCACCATCAGTTCACACATCTTTAAAAACCAGCTGGCTTGAGGCCCTGACTGTGTATTTCTTGACTGATGTAAAATTGAGTAGAAAACGCAGGCTTAATGTGCTGTTTAAGTTTCCAAAGTCTTAAGTCAGGACTCATCAAGTCCCTTCCTATGGTATTTTGTGCTTCAGGATCTGCAGTGCTAGTGTAGTAGCACAGGTGAAGCTTGAGAATAGGTCTATCTAGTGTGTTAGCTCAAGAGCTCAAGCTTTTATAGCTGGATTAAAATAATCTTTCTTTGATCGTGACTTGTAACATTGGATTAAATTCTGACTAAATTAAATAGATAATCCATTAGAGTAGAATCAAAAGACCAAGTGAATGCAGTGAAGACAGTTTTTAGAGCTTAATTTAATGCTTAATTATTCTGACTTGGGAGAATCTGTCTTGAGAGGTATCATGCAGATGCTCTGTTTGAAGATGGAAAGGTTCTTACCTAGATTACAGGAAAGAGCTGTTCTGCAAACAAATAAAGAATGATGGAATTTTGTTAATAGCACATTATTTGGAATTGAGTGGCCTCATCTGTGCTGCAGAAGCACTTCTGTAGTACTGTTGTTTTCTTCTCTTTAATGCCTGAAATGTACCTGATTTAAGAAGATCCTGACTTTCCTCCATGATATAACAAGTTGGAAAGTATCCTTTCTATATAGAGGACCATACAGTTATCCTCAGTTTTATCAGTATGTGAACTTAGCTAATGCATGTTCATAACTACCTTGGAAGTCATTTTGTAGTCACTGATCACGGGACTCCGAAGAGTAGCCTCAGTAGCTGCCTCGTCTGTGTCTAAAGAATACATTTTTCTCAAGGTTGTTTTGTTTGAATTTTTGTCTTGAACACAAATATTGAAAAATTTTTAATGGAGTGCTACAAACTTCCTATTTTTTGCCTAACATTCTACCACAAAGGTCAGTTTCTTCCTCATTAGTTAGACCTTACTGAAATTGTAATTCCGTATGATTAAAGTATTGTTCTTTTGCTGTAAGGCTTTGCTGCAGGTTTGCTTTTGTATTTGTAGCAGTTTGATGCAAATTGGTACACCGATAAGTGATATAATAGTTTAAGTGATAAAATATTTGGCTGGAAGGAAAGGATGATGTGCTGTGCAGCTCAGTTGTACTGCTTTGCTGTTGCATCTTGCAGCCATCCTGTAGAAAGGGGTGAGGTGTTGGCCTTGATTTTGTTTTCCTGAATTTGGTCAGTACAGATTTTCATGTGCAAGATCTGTAGTGACCTAAATTATTTGCATTCTTTCGTGGGTTGAAAACCTGAAGTATCTTTAATGGTGTAAAGCAGGAATGCCAAATCAAAACTTAAAGGCAGTATACAGGTTTTGAGGTGGAATCTTCCCTCCTCTTTTTTTCCATTTCCCCATGGATCACATGGCTTCATTGGAAAGATGCTTCAGACAGTTTAACCACACCAGCAGATGCCCAAGATGGCTTTTCAACTGTCATCAGTACTGGTGGACAGCTACCTGTGAAAGCTTTTGGAGATGTTTGGCTAGTGTGTTATCCTTGATAAAATACATTCCCTCTGGAGGAAAATCTCCTGAGTGCTAGCAGATTTTTCTGTCCTGGCTGTCAGGGTTTACAAGTGACACATGTTAGAAGTGCAACAATAAAAGGCAGAATCTTTTGCCTCCCAACAGGAAGCTGCTTTGTTGATTTTTCTTGTGTTTTGGGGTTGGGTTTTTTGTTATTCCAAGTAATACGAAGAAAAATCCTTGAAATTGTCTGAAATTCCAAGCCATTGTGAATATACCTGATGTGCAAATAGTATTAACAAAACCCTAAATCCATAATAAAAAGCTGCATAATGCAGTTAACAGGTATTGTCTATTAAATTCCAAGGAAGGTGTGAAAAAAAAATAAAAGGAGTTTTATATATTTTCATTCTATAGAATAAAGGATAGAAGTGAGGGTGAAAAAATACTACCTTCCTATAAAAGTTGTCTTCCATGTATATGCACAGCAGTACAACATGTTAGATTTCCAAAACTTTGCTTTTTCTCTTTGCTTTTGCTTTGTAGGGGTGAACACTGCTGCACAGTACAGTTGCAGGTTGTTGAGTCCTGTCTTGTCTACTACTGTGTTCTCCTTTGATTAATGAATCATTAGATTCATTAATGGTCATTAAGACCATTCTTGATATGTGTTGATGGCCAGTGAGAAAGGACTTCTTGACTTTCAGACTTGGAGATGTTTTGGAGATGTTTTTATGCTAAATAAGATACAGGTCCTTCCTCAGATCTTCTTGTTCCTGGATATAAAGATTTTGCAGAAATAGATGAAAACATCTCCGGGTTTCTCATGGCTATATGAAATTAAATACTTTACTGAATTGTCCATTGTTTTACATGTCTACACTACAGGTGCTTACCATTTCAAGCTGTTTGGGTAGAATAAATTCTGAGAGCATGCATTCCAGGTTTTCCCAGAAGGATTTAGGAGGATCTGGCATGTTGGTCACTAGGTGAGGTTTGAGTCAGCTAGGACAATTTCTGCCCTCCATTGGTCCAGGAGTGTGTCTGGCATGCCTGGATCCCCAGAACTTCTATCTTTGTCTCATTTGCAGCTGTAATCAAAAGTAAGTGTATTAATTTCTAGTACCAGAGGTAAATGATTTTCAACTGCTTTTCAGACTCTTTAAGTAATGAGTCTAATCTATTGCAATAAAAGCTCTACCAGTCAGTTAGTGTGGTACGTTAAGTAATTCCGTGGTTTAAATCTAATTACTGTACAGTGCTTTTTAAATCAAACTTTTGCTGGCTGCAGGGCAAAGCATCTTAAGCTTTGTCAAATTTAAATTGTATGTTATGTAGAATTTCTTTAAGAGTGATAACTATGATCCTGTCATCTACAATATGTTCTGTATTTACGAGAGAAGAATTGCAGCTGTTGGAAGTTGGTCAATTATATAGGAAATAATGGGATCAAACTGTACTGGGATGCCAGAAAATAATTGAGTGTGTAAATGAGAGGCAGACTCAGTAGTCTGTGACATCATACAGTGAATGCAAGGTTTTAATGATAAACTAGGTACTAATTATGGAGCTTTTCTGTGCTACAAATGAGCTAATTTATAGACTGCCAGCACCTGAAGAAGGAAGTCTCTTAGGGGCAGAGGCTTGTGTATTATAACATATTTATTGGTTTGATAAAAGCTGTATTGCATTATCTGTCCAATTTAACCAGGAAGTATTTTTCTTATCATTTAACTGTAAATCTCAAGAGGAGAAAACTGTAGAGTGTGATTTTACATTCTAATGCCACTTAGCAGTAGCAATTCAGGAATTGATGCAAATAACAGTTCTAAACTGCTTCCAGGGAAGAGAATTTTCTTTTTCTCTCAGAAGTGATTTTTATATGCCTTGAGGTACTCTATTTTTAAACATATTCATGCACATATGTATATATACAATATATTTTATTTGCACCACTGTCATTTATACAATGATTTACCAACCTCATTGTTTTGTGAAGACTAAAAGATTTTGATTTTAAAAGTAGAAGAATGAGGTGCAATATTGAGTGAGGATAGAGGAGAAAACCAGAAGACTACAGGGGATGAAAGAAAGGTGAAAGACGAAAATACTCTGTCTACTGTAAACTTTTTAATGGTAATGTTTGTTACTGAGAGCAGCTTCCTTTCTGTAGGTACCGTCAACCATTTAGCAGTGTTGAGGTTTTGTCTTTTCAAGTTAATTGAGTAACTTGGTAATAGCTGCAGCCAGCTGCAGATGCTTGGGCCAGAAGATGTGGGGTTGCTGTAACAAATGTCATGGCACCATGTCCAACTGCAGTAAACCAGACCTTCGTTACTGATGAGTTTGATGCCTTCTGAAATTGCTAGCAAAATGTAGTGTTAGTGTGTTCCTCACCTGTGAGGTAATTTTTGACCAGGGTGTATGAGGAGTGGGAGAAACTCAGTTGTAGAGCCATTCTGGTCATCGTGGGTTCTTCTTTTAGTTGTAGGGACTTAAGGAATGATCTTTGCACTATTGTGCTTGTTCAGTGCTTGTTTATGGAATAAGGGGTAGTCACCTGGACGTCACTTGAATAACCCTGTGATGTTTGTTTTTGGAGGTGGGCAAGGATTTCTAAGTACTTAAATCCCAATTCAGATCCTGGAACCACAAAAGTATATCAGAGTTAGCCTTATGGAAGGTTAAAGGTTATGAGGAGTGCAAGCTATTTATGTCCTCTCTTTCTTTTGGTCTAGTACTCCAGTAATAACTGGGCTTGATTAGAAAGTACTGTAACTAAATAGCTTTGGAGAGTATTATTTTTTTGTTTTGAAGAATGAGAAAACGTTTTCATAAGGGCTCAGGTCAAGTGGGGTTTTTCATGCCTTTATTATGTTTAATTGCTAGGAATACTTTTTTTATTTCTTGCTAGGTTATCTCCCTCTTCATTCCCACCCCAGTTTGACATGTGACTGCTACTTACAACTCAGCTGTGGCATAGGTATTGTACTGTATGGCATAGTAAGGCTGAAATTACGTGGGTACATGTTTCTGAAGGAGTGGACACAGAGGCACAAGCTACATGTAGAGAAAGCGGCGGATGGGACAGGGCCCAGTGTTGTCTTGGGAAGCTCAAAACTTAACTTGAAAAGTTCTTCACCTCTTGAAATCACAAAAATATTCTATTTTATCTAGACTATGTGTGTGTACTTCAAGAAAATAAAAATCTTTTCTAGAGATATCAGCTTATTCATACCATCTAGGATTTTGCTTATGTGCCTACCTGAGAGTAAGCAGTTCCTTTGCATAGAATGTGCTGCCTGTCTTGTCACTTGAGCAGCATAGAAAGGTAAATATGTGTGGAAGTGATTAACATTACGCTCTTGAGTTACTGCACACGTCTTTAAGCACACTTTTAGTGTGACTGTTTCTCTTTTGCCAGATGTTTCCATAGTGTGTTAAGCTGACTTTAGGGCTCCTGTAGCAATGTGCAGTGACACCATGCCCTGTCCTGGAAGAGACTGGGGTAAAGACTTCAAGCTGGAGACATGCTCAGGCTGCTGAACTGCTCAGTGTGTCCTGGCAGCTACATATGGATCTGTGACTGCTGCCACCTTTTGCAGAGTTGCTGCTTGTTTTGAATTCCTGTAGAGAGGAGTGTTGGTATCATTCTCTTAGCTGGGCCTGTCACTTTTGTGCAGTCAGGTAACTCGGCAGAGGTTTCCCCAGCACATGGATGTGGTGTCTCCCAAGGTGTCTTTGCACCAGCCACCTCTTGTTGCTGCTGATTTCCAGGCTAACTAAATCTGGGTGCCACAATGCTAAACTACATCTGTGTTGACAGTGTTAAACATAACTCTTAAAACAGGAAGCTGTGAAGTTGTCATAATAGCCTGAGCTTCTAGACACTTTATTTTGATGGTCTTCCAGCTATTTGTCCATGTGAGTTTCTGTGGGCGGTAAGAAAGGAGTATGTCTGTGCCTCAAGAAAATGTATTGAAAGCAAACAGATCATTAATGTTGGCTTTTACTCAGATCAAATGTAAATGTCTTTATTGTATTATGTATTAATGGTCTTGGTTTGTTTGGGTTGCTTTATAATACACAATTGTTTTAAAGGAAATTAATCTTTTTTGACTTTATTCAAATACACCAAGCTTAACGAAAAGCAGTTTGAACTAGATTGGTTTAATGAGGCCTGCTTCTTTCAAATTTACTGCTTTAAACCCAACTACAAATAAAGTGAATTAAAGACCAAATTATTTCAATACAGATGTGCATTGAACCAGAGTGTTATAATGATTAATTTCCTCAAGTGTTTAATTCCCAGTAGATTTTTGTGTCAACAGCCAAAAAGGAATTTATTGACTTTACATTAAGCGTAGTTTGGTCTAGCTGATTATATTGCTCAAGTGTAAATTAGTGGGTGGTAGAAGACTGTGTTGTATTGGAATTTTATTTTGTCTTAAGCAAATTATCTCATGCCTTATTAGCAGTGCTTAAAATACATAGTTCTGACTCCTGAAAGAGATGCTGGGTCTTTCAGAGGTATTAGGGTTTCTCCTACTCATTATGTAAGAACTTACATATTCAAGCAGTTTTCCTCCTGCCCAACCCTAAGTGCTGTCAAGACTCTGTAGTAGATTTGAATGTTTTGTGGCAAATTTCCTAGGTTTTTTTACATTTTATTTTACAAGTGATGTTTAGGTTCATTTTCAGCATATACAAATACACAGACCATTTTCTATCTGGGATAAGCATGGTCTAGATGCAAAGCACTTCCCAAAGCTTCCCTTCCAAGTCCTGTCTTGTACATCTGTTGCTCTAAATAGATGACTTTCATTTGTCTCTGCTTTTTATGGATTGCAGTCAGGAAACACGATTTGACTAATGTCTCCTGTCTAATACAAAGATAATGCTAGAGGAGTATCTATTTTTTTGGTTGTGTTTTAAAGGGCTGCAGATGCCATGTGGAGTAGTTAATACAGTGTATTTGTCATTGTCAAAGAACTTGTATCCTCAAATGCATTCTCTTCTCCTGTACCCAAACATGCCATCAAAGTATTGTTAGAAATTATAGGTGTTGAAATAGATGACCCTGATAGACCTTTTTATATTTCAATTAAAAATTGTGCTGTGCATTTATTTTTTTTTTTTTTTTTTTAAAAGCAAATTTCTAGTTGGGCATGACAACCCTCCAGTTTGAAAAATAATTACTGTTGGATCAAACTTTCTGTTTTGTGTCTGTTATCAAGTTATCTATCAAAGAAAATAAGATGAACATTTAAAAGGTTCAGATCAAAGGCAACTGATTTAGCTGCACTGGAGGCTCCCATCTTTTAATTTAAAATGTATCTATGACTAACTGATTTACCTCTTACATTTATAAAAAAATATTGACATCCTGCTAAAGTATGCAGTGACCTCGCTTCTAGCTGAGTTGTGTAGGTTTCACTGCAGGCACACTGAAAGCATTGATATTCTTGTAACCTTTTGAGGCAAGATATGTGTTTAGTGTATTAATGAGCTGGTTGAAGTTATGTACAGTAATTTCATCCTTGGGTAAAAACAGATGTGAAAGATTCTGTTTTAATATTTAATCAAGCTCAAAGCCTCTGTTGGCTTGTTTAAGTTGACCTGACAGCATTATACCTGGAAACACTTTGAATTAAACCCTGAGTGCTTGACCTTGTTCAAACAGTTGTAATTTAATAAGGCTGCTGTCTTTGTGGAGATAGTGCGGCTAATGGGCAAATCTTTTCTTGGCCAGGATTGCTTTTTATTGCAGTGGAAAAACTCGGTATCTGCTCTTAAAAAGATATTAATCAGCTGGAGGAATAAAAATGAAATAAATAGTAAAAGAAGTTTTGTATGAGAGTTGGTAGTCCTAGATTATAATTAAAAAAGGATTTCTAGAAGATACCTACTTTATTTGAGTGTCTTCAGCATTCTTTTGTTACAGGTTTCTTGCAACTGCTGCCCTGTAGCTCATCTCTTGCCAGAACTTTTCTTAGGACTAGGAAGCTCTGTTTCTGGAGTGGTATATATTGTTTTGGACTCAGTAAAGTCAGAGCTTGCATCAGTTTAAGGCAAATGGAATGCTTTTTAAAGTTTCTGTTCAGTTGTTGTTGTTTGTGTGGGGTTTTTTGTTTTGCCTGTTTCCCTGCTTGTGCCTGCAGTATTTCTTCGGAATGTTTCTCAAAAGAATGCATCAGGGAGAGGTGGGAGGGAAGCAAAGGCTCCAATGGTTCTGTACAAGCGTCACTCTCTTAGCTAAACTTTTGTGAAAAGAGGTGGCAGTGGAGTAGAAGAAAGATGATAAGCTGTGGGCATCAAAGTAGGTTTCAGCATGGTGTCTGGGGTCTAAATGAAGTAGGCTAGGTAGTACTGAAATTCGGAGAGAGGGGTCCTGAGCAGTTCTTGTTCATTAAATGTAATCAGAAAGCTGGGAATGAAACAAGAGAAAAACATCAGGATCCATATCTCCCTAATTCCATGTGTATATTCAAAGAATTAATAAAATTGTTAGACTTCCTAAAGATTGACCGGACAGAACTGCACTGCTGTTAAAATTTGCCATCAGATTTGACAGTTTATTTGACTGTCATGATTACCAAGGTTAAGCTTGTGTTTTAGAAATCCCAGAGACTGCATATTTTAAATAACAATACTAAAATCAGAATTAGTTTGAAACAATTTTCACTCTGAGATATAGCAACACTTAAAATATTTTACAACACTGTAGCTGTATGTTTGTTGCTAAAGAGTATTAGTGCAGCTTGAAAGTACATATTGGCAAGGACTGCATCTACTTAGAAGAAAGCTTCCACATGCTGTAAGAAACATGCCTCGCTATGCCAAACAAAACAATAATTCATTAAAATCCCTTTTTCTCACTCTATCAAAATAGAACTTTTATTCTCAATTTTAGTAAGGTAATTATAGTTTTAATGTAATAAGAGTTTATATTGTGTAGGTTATTATATTACAGCTTTCTTCATATTCCTAGGATGCAGTTGATAAACATGATACGTATGGATGCATGCATTCAACACTTCTGTTCTAGAATCAAGCAACGGATCAGGGTAAGCTTGACCATGCATTATAAAGAATTACAGTAATACTGACTGATGCCCCAGAGTGGATCCAACACACAGTCATTTCTTCAGTCATATTTTTTTTGCAAAGGCATTAAAAGGAAATAGCTGTTCGGAGTCCTCCTAGACCTTGCCGAAGGTAGTTGTGGGTGGTCCTTGGCTTATGTGGGTGAAGAAAGGAAAACAAATTCTAAAATAAGTGTGTGTTCACCTCACAGTTAATTATTTTATTGACACCTTATCTTTAGGGATTTTAATTGTTTCTGTAGTTCGAGAGCTTGATCATGGTTTGTTCAAGCTCAAGAAGTGTTGAGTTTGCTTCTCTGGTCTGTCATCACTGTTTTGTGTAGTAGCCTGCTTCTTCTGAAGCTTGTGTTTCTACTAAAACTGTAGCTCAAGTACAAGGACACCAGGGACAGAAAGTGGCTGTCAGCAGTGTGTTAGTATTAGGAACCTCTGGCAAGACATCAGCTGCAGTTTCATTCTGTGTTTTTGTGGATCTTCTTCAGATTCTGCTTTGGCTATTGAAATGTTAGCTTGCAGAATTTTGGCACTTTATTGTTGCATGGTTTTACCTTGGAAGGCTGATGACATGATGTTTTTCACCTCTAGAGAACTATTGGAAATATGGTTCAAGCCCTTTACTGTGGGAGGTTATCTTGGCTGCTTGCATGCTTATGTAAATGAAAGGGAGTCTCAGTCCAGTCCTTTAAGAATAGGTGTCCATTCTAGGCTTAATCACACTAATTTCATGGTCTTGGAAATTGCAACAGTCTGGCCTGTAGATTCCCTGTAGCAAAGGACATATGTGAAGCCATTGCCCTTTAATATAGTCGTTCCTGTTTTGGTTTCTTAGAATGTATCTGAAGCCATCTGATGAGCACACTTAAGCAAGTGCAGCACATGGAGCTTCCTCTACGTGCTAAAAATACATTTCCCAGGCCTATTGCAGTGATACCACAGCAAGCTGGCAGGTTTCTTCTGTTGTCTCATTTTCTTGGTAGGACCTGGGACCTTGCAGGTAACTGCCTGTTAATTGGTGCTTGAGTCATGAAGACAGATGTGGCTGCTGCTTAGACCCAAGAGGTAGCAACTAATTTTGCTAATAGGACAGAGACTTCAACTCAGGCTTATTTGATTTGGATGTGATTGAACCATTACCCCATTTTTCCGATAAGCAGGAGGGAAAAAAAGGTCATTTCAGTGTTGTGGCAGATTGACAGGTTTTGTATGACTGGAAAGTATCTAGTTTCTATGCTTTTTTCAGCAGTGCTGGTTTATTCTGAAATGCATCCATCTTGGATACACACTGATGGGTAGAGATGCTTAAGCTGAGTCTGGTCCAGCATGCAGAAGTAGTACTGGTGTTGGAGCTACACTTCCACAGAGGGGAAAAACAGTACATTTGTTAAGGATATCTGCTTGCTGATTTATTTTCTGCTTTCCTACATTAAAAAAAAATAGAAAGCAGTTGCAGTTACATTGCAACTGCAGTCAGCATCAGTCAGATGTACTTTGCCCATCTTCCCTCAGTAAAGTTGAACTTAATGGCCGGATCACACAGTTAACTTCTAGTCAAGCAAAAATGATAAGTAGGTTTTATGGAAATGGAGAGTGGCAAGTAGATGTCTTTGGAAGCATTACTGCTGAAAGAGGAGGGGGGAACAGCTCTATCTTCATCTTTGTGTTTGGTACTTCACATAATGGTACAGGTAGTAGTCAGATAAAGAATAAATACATGGTATGGGGTTATGTGTGGCACATGTTCCTTGGTAAGATGGAGATCCAGGGTAAGTAGTAAGGAGGAAGAATATTGAGGTTCTAAGTGTGAGCACAAGGGATATATTTTGCGAATTTGAAGCTGAGGAGGTACTGAAGATAGATAATCCAGTCAGAAGCCGATATCACTAGATGTGTTGTTCTGAGGAATTAGCTATTCATAAACGTCCAAGATTCTAGGTTAAGCTAATGTTTCTTAGTGTGAAGCTAAATACTTTCAAAATCTCATGGGTTTAAGGGATATTTCATAGCTGGAATAAAGAGAGAAATCTGTAAATGTTGTTTTTCTGCTTTTATAGCAATAGAAGCAGATTTCACCATCTTGTTTCAATGCAGGATTTACATGTTCTGTGCAATTAGCCTGCTAAGATAGCCAGATGTAATGAGGAACAATGTTTTCATTTCTTTAGTGTGATGTTTCTGGCCTTTCTGACCTCTTCTCTCCCATCTTGTTCCCATTACAGAGCACTGGTTTCAAGCCCCACATTTTTTCTGTTTGTGTACCTTAATGAAAGATGCAATACAGCTAGGAATTGCTTAATTTTATTTAATAAGATGATCATGGAGTCAAATTTAAGCCCTTTTATTTTTGTGGGGTTTTTTTGGGTGGTTTTTTTTTTGTTGTTTTTTTTTTGTTTGGTTGGTTTTGTTTTTTTTTTTTTTTTTGGTTGTTGTTGTTGCTACAGACTGAACAAAAAAGCCCTCTGAGTGGGTATTGCTTTGGTTGCACTGTTGGGCATGTATTTGTAAGAGATTAAGCTGGAATCTCTTGTATATACAACTGCCCCTCATCCTCTTAGATCTTGTGTAATATAAATACAACACATTATTCTTGCCCGAAAAATGTATAGTGATATTTTTTATTTGCAGGCTCTCCAGAAGCTGTAGACTTGTCATAAGGGTGGTATGCTTTCCTGTCGTTGGGATGAAAAGTTTTTAAATATACTTATGTGGTCCTGATTAGAGAAATGCATTTGAATTATTTTGTTGCAAGCTTCTCCACTTAATTTGCCTTCCTAAAAAATCAGTGCATACATAGGTAATTAAACCAGAAATCAGACTAGGTTAGTTTCCTCAGTAGGAGGTTCAAATAGTTTTACAACCTGTTTGTCATGACTACAGCTTTATTTTCTGAAGGTGCCAGCAATTAGCTGTGTTGATTTAGCTGTAAACTTGGTATCAATACCTCACTCTGTGCCTACAGAGTGATCAGTGTCACATTGAGTGCTGCGTGCTAGGATCTATCTAACATAGTTCTCTAACACCAAGCCCAGGGGGGACTAGCAGCACGAGCAGCAGCTTGCTTTTGACAGCAGAATGTCCTTGTTGCTATTGATTAGATTGTTCAGTGAAGTGAAAAAACATTGATCCAGCTTTAAACTGGTAGTTATATGATAATCCTGGAGATGAATGAGTATCAAGTGGAGTATTGCTGGGGGGAGGTGGCATGGGGGAATCCAATACTGGTTTTCTTGTGTAACTAATAATAGGCTAATGACACTTGAAAAAAATAGATGTTTTATTATTTAGATTGACACTAAATTAAATGCAGCTAATAAATATGAACCAGATCTTTCTGCACAACAGATGTAAACAGCTGTAAAATGACATATGTCTCCTCTCTCTGATTTCCCAAATCCCTGTTTGCTATTGCTCTGTAGTCTGGGTACTGGAAGCAATGCTGATGTTTTCACTGGTGCAGGGTTGGAGCATTGCTCTTGCAGTGTTTTGGTGTCTGGTGGTTACGTTTGGCACTGAGCTGCTCTGAAATAACATACTTACGTTTCGGAGCCAAAGTCAGTTCATCTCATCCTCCTGTTACATCCAAAGCTATCTGTGTCATGTTAGTTTTTCTTTGCAAAGCTAACTTATTTCTTCCTTTTTTCTTTTCCTTCCTGAAATGAAGACTCTTGGGTGATTGTGGGACGGAATATTAGCTTTGAGCTAGATCTCCTAACACTTGGTCTCCTAATTCTCAGATTATCAGGGTATCATGGATGAATGAGATGGCACTTCTGGCATTAATGTTTTCTGGAATTTGAGTCTGCTTTGACTTTTGCACTCAAATGTTTTACTTTGATACGGGTTCTTCTTATACAGCTCCCTTAAGGAACAGGAAAGGCATCTTGAATATAGGATGGGAGGGTCCTCTTCCCCAGTCATTATTATAAATGCCATTGTGTATTGCTTAGCTGATGTTTTGGCATCAGTAGCAGAGAATGACAGCACCTCTGTGTTCCTGGCTGCGAGAGTTCTGGTGCCTGCTCCAACATGACTTAGATTTGAGGGGTGACAGCATTTCAAAAGGTTGTGTTTGCAGCAGTGTGCTCTTGAATCCTTGTTACCACTACATCTTACCAGCTTTCAGGGTTGTGGTACTAGGGAGCAGGGTTAAGGGGTGCCTTTTTTTTCTTGCACTGTGTACTTATTTTTTCCTCCGTAAAGATACGGTGGCACGCACTTCGAGGAAGACGTCATGCAAAGATCCTGTGTGGAGATCTCAATTTCTTTGTTCAGTGTGGTCCACAGAGCCTTCTTCAGATACATGTGGCAACTATAACTTAGTTTAAGAAATCATATGGGCAGAGCAGTCTGCAGGTCAGACTTAAAGAAATGCCAGAATTCATCCTCCTCCTTTATAGACTGTTGTTGTTGATTTGGGAATAGGAGTTGATTCAGGATATAACATGTCCAAACTCTGCCCTGCAAGAACATTGCAGTCTTGGATTTTCAGCATTATAACTTACTTTGGGCAGGTCACGTTAATTAGAGATAACAACAGTAAGCTTATGGAGGCAAAAGTGGTTTCAGTGTTATTCCTGTTCTACAAAACATTATTTCACTGTTTCCTCTTGGTGTATTTCTCTACTGCTCTTCTGTCTGAACTATGAGATCTAGTAGTCTTTCAGGAAGTGTTGACAGGGAAGCTCCCCCTGCCCCCCCACCATTACCCTTGAATTTACTACTAAAACATGAATCATCTTGTCGTATATTTACCCTTCAGTCTTGCTTTGTCACTTCTTGTGATCGGATGATTACGTACTTAATTGTGAATCTAGAAGTGGCAAATGAATTTAAGTGCGTGGCTGTAGCTGTCCTCGGTATCAAAATCGTGATGATACTGCAACAGAACCTGGTTGCATCAGTTACGTCCTTTGCCTTACATGCAGAGCTCAAGTGTATGCACCTGTGTGAAATACACATTTTCCCTTTCTTCTGCCTCCATGCTAATCTGGATATAAACCTGTTCTCTTGCCCAAGTTGTGTAGTTTGTTGCTCCAACACAATCTGTTGTATGTAGTTGGGGAATTTAGGGGACCATTACATTAGATAAGTTGGGTATAAGTTAAGCTTGGACATTGGCAGTTGATTCGGTTTATTTGCTTTATTTCTAGCATCATTAAGTATTGTAACTTTTGACTTGTGGTTAGATTATTGGTGCTTAGATGGCAGTGGTGGGAGTTTGCAGCTCTGCCATGCTGCTCCTTTTGCAGAGCTACAACTGAAGAACTGGGAATTAGGGTTTAAAACTGTTCAGAAGGTGAAAGACCATGCAAAATACTTCAGTTCTTTAAACTTGTTCTTATGGTTTTCCTTCCAAGAGGGGAGATGGGTAGAGTATTTAGAATGAAACAGAGATGTACTTAAACTTTCAACATAAATTACACATACATCGTAATGTAAACATATAGACAAACCCTTTTTTATAATCCAAATTTTTGAGAAGGTCCTTTCATGCAGCAGGGAGGTGTACATTAGAGCTGCCCGCTATTTTAAAAAGATAGTTTCAAGGACAAATGTATTTTCAAAAGCATGTTTAATGGGCTTAAGACTACTGTATACATTTACTGGTATGCAGAAATGCTCTTTCTAGCATTAGTTACTTGCTCAAGTAGCAGAAGCTCAACATGAGTCCTTTTGTCCACATAAACTAGGGATGCAGAGATTTGTCGCTGTAGGAGACAAATGCTGGATGGTTTTCGGGCCTGGGACCATATTTTCAGGACCCTGAAAATTCTCTTTTTCTCTGCTGTGGTCAAAATAGAAATTTGGTATTTCTGGTGTCCTCTTTGACCCTCAATCATATGACCAAATATTTTTATTGATTTTTCTTTGTACTACACAGTTTGTACAGTTTCCATGCATACCTGATAGGCATTATGAGTAAGTTAATGGGCTTGGTTTGCCAGATGATCACTTTTCAAGCTGAAATAATATGAAGGCATCTCCCTAAATTCTTCCTGATAAAGCTGAATGAGTCGAAGGGTCAGTTTAAAAAGTTGTTAAATTTTTTTGAGGTAAAACAAGGCGGTATAGATTAAAACTGAATAGTGCATCAGTTGGTGGGTGTGTTGTCTTAAGAGTAGAATTGCTTCAGAATTACTTCAAAACACTAACATGATGTCTAGGGAAAATAGTGAAGTTCTTTCAGAGAAATTATTCTTGCTTTAATCTCTGAGCAGATCAAGTATAGATGTGTGCATGTTGGTTAACTCTGCAAAATTAGAGCATGAAATTAAGACTTACAATCGCTTTTAAATTGCTTTATATTGCAGGTGTCCCAGAAATGCTTCACTTCCACAGTTGCTGCACAGTACTCTCACTTTTGTCTCCAGTGTACTTGGGAGTTTGGGGCAGGAAGAAGGTTCCATGTCTCTGTAAATTTAGTCTTTAAGCTGAAAAGTTCTTGGTGTAACCATTGCTGAGAATGAATTAATATTAATTTGTTATGTTACTTTCCCTGAGCTGACACCTTTTGATGAAGAGTGTGCTGTAGGCTCTTCTCCTTTTTTTCCTCATATCATTTGGGGGTACATGTCTACGCTGACCATGACACAACAACTCTGTGCAGAACTGAAGGCCAGCTGCATCTTCAGCCTCAGTTCCAAGGAACAGGGTCACAGCTCCCAAGTGCTGCGCTCTCTTCTGCGGTGTTTAAGTATTGTGGGAAGAACAAAGAATGGTCCTTAACTTTTGAGTTTTTTTCTAAAGAGTGATGCTTTAATCAGCAAAGACAGTGGGAAAGGAGGCAAATTACAGATCCAAAACAGAAACTGAAGCTCTTCATTGAGTTATTAGTCTAGCAGCTATTTGTAGCTTAATGTAGATGTTTTCAATTAAATGTGACTTATAAAAGCTGTAAAAATGCCCCAGTACATTGTTCAGAATTGTAGTGGAAATCAACTGAGGGAATGTGGGATTAACTGATGCAGTAATAGATTTATGCTCCTGTATACACTAAAGTTGCAACACGGCTCTGACATCTTGTGCAACTCTGTCAGGTGGTATTGTGATTTGTCTGCTGGTAGGTTGTGACTTTTGCTTCTGTTTGGCTTCAGAGATTATAAGCTTTTAGAGAATGTGCTTGTGATGGTTGATAGAAGGATTTATTCTTGAGAAAATCAAGAGGCTGCCCAGAGATTATTGGACCTCCACCCTTGGCAATGTTCAGGACTCTGATATTGATTTGCTGTGTTTCTCGTTGTCTGACTTGACATCAATTTATGTTTTTACACTGAATTTATCTCCTTTTTGTGATGTGTCCAGGGAAGATTCACCAGAGGTGTTCTGGGGAAAAGCCATTCATCTTAAGAGATACTGGTTTCCAGGAGTGTGTGTAGGTTTATATGGGGAATACCTTTTCCCTCAGCTGATGACTTCAGTATTCCATAATACCTTCATTCCACCTCTCCCCTCCAAACAGTGCAGATCCCCTAGAGGATGCTGGTCAGCACACCATGAAGATGCTCAGCAGGCTGGAGCATTTGTCCTATGAAGACAGGATGAGAGAATTGAGCTTGCTGCACCTGAGAAGAGAAGGCTTCAGGGAGAATGTATAGCACCTTCCAGTATCTGAAAGGGCCTATAGGAAGGCTGGAGAGGGACTTTTTACAAGGATGTGTAGTGATAGGACAAGGGGTAATGACTTTGAATTAAAAGGTTTAAGAGCAGGTTCAATTGAAATGGTTAGAGTAAGGTTTAGATTAGATATCAGGAATAAATTCTTTACTGTAACGGTGGCGAAGAATTGTAACAGATTGCCCAGATTTGGGGATATCCCATCCCTGTGAGTTTTCAAGACCAGGTTGGATGGGGCTTTGAGCAAGGTGGTCTAGTGAAACACACCCCGCCCCCCCCCCCCCACCACCATGCCCTGATGGCAGGAGCTTGGAACTAGATGATCTTTAAGGTCCCTTTGAACCCAACACATTCTGTCATTCTGCAAATTCATATGTGTAGGACAGATGTCTTAGTGAAAGTGTTGATTTTTCCTAGAAAGCAGTGCTGGAGTAGTGACTGTACTGCATGATTAACTGATTATGGGCAGAGGAACATCACTTTCTCCAAGGAAACAGAAGTCTTAAAATGTAGAAAACTACTCTTCTAATGTCCTTCCTCCTGAAGAAGAGAAGATGCAAAAAAAGTAAAAAATACTTTACTTCATTCTGTACCTGTGGGTATTATCTGTAGTTGTTGTGAAGGAGAATGGTGTCAGTACATAAAAGATCTCATCATTAAAGTTGATGTTTTGGGGATGTTACCGTGCTAATTCTTTCTCCTAAGCTTCTGGAAGAGAGATGATGTTAGGAAACACTCACAGAATCACAACAGTAACAGCAGCTTTAGCTTACAGCTGCTGTTTTCTCTCCTGACGACTTCTGATACGGAGATGTTCTTCACCGTATTTTTAGCTGGCAAGGGGCAGGATACGTAACCATATCATTAACCAAGTTACTAGTTCTCATCAGTCTTTTCCAGAACTCTTTGAACAATAAACTTTACTTCAGTGAATAACTGTCAAATTTATAATTGTTCTCATATGAATACTAAATCACTGAATTGCAATGATACAATTAAAAGGAATATAAATCTGCAGATTATGTGGGCTGTTACCAATACAGGATTTGGAGGGACTTTTTGAGAGCCTTTTTTCATAACAGTAGAAATCCCTGGCTTCCTAAATCAACTCTTCTGTCTGCCTGCATAGTCTTACTGTATCAGTTAAAGTGTCTTGGCCATTTGGGTTTTGAATTTGTTATCAGAAGGGTCTACAAGGGGGATTAAAAGTACATTACCAAGAAAAATTGGTTTTTGCCTTTCTTTATATCTGACTTTCTTTAATATATAATTTGAATTAATTTAATATTAATTTATTGGCAGGTTGAAAATGTAGATCTGAGACTGTTTTGAAATATAATAGTGATCTGTGCTTGGTCTGAGTGCTACTAGATGTGTCCCAAACAAGAAGTAAACCCACGGCAATTACAAGGGCATTCCTGATCCCAGATAAGTGCCGCAGAATAAGTTGTGTGATTTAGGTTTGTTTCTCAAGTTCTATCAAATGTAATTTCCAGAAATAGCCTGCAGTTTTAAAGAAGGAAGAAAGATTAGAGTGCGAAGTTAGTTTCAGTTGCTCGATTCATGTATTTTGGCTTTTAAGCTTTGCTATGTTTTGAGTAGTAAGTTACAAGGGGGGGTTGTGCGATATTAATACTTTCCCCTTCCTTTCCCCCCTCTTTTTCCTACTATCGTCATGTTTTGTCACTGTCATCTCTCTTCAAGTGTAGATTTATTTCTCATTCAAATGGTTGTTTTCTTTGGCAGGAGCTACAAGCAAGTCTGTGAAATTATGTAATGTCTGAAAAGTTATGTTCATGATTAATTAGCCTATCATGAAACTATTTTGGTGTGTGTGGAATAAGTAGATCATATTTTTTATTTATTTGGCAGGGGTAGAAGGCACTCTGGTCAGATCAAGTAACTTCAGAATGCTTTGTATTAACTATTCTGTACATTGCCTGTTTACATTTGGAACATGAAAAGTGTGTCTTTTTTATTGGTCACTTAATGTGAACCCCGGGCTTTTTTAAGGAAACAAGCTTGGGCTGCAGGTATTCCTTTTTTCCCAATTTGTAAAATTTATAGTTGTTTGCTTAAAGCTGAGCACCCTTTAAATGGAATGCTCAAAGAAAAATTTGCCAGAAGTTAAAAAACGGGGTAATGCTATGTTATTTCTGAACTGTATGGATGTGAATGGCAGAGCTCTCATGGCAGTGGAGTCAAGATGTCAAGCAGAATTTGAAGTCTGGAGGAAACTTGCCCTATTATTTATGCTGCAGGGCTTTTTCTTTGCTTCCCCTCTGCAAAAAAAAAAAAAAAAAAAAAAAAGGTATCCCAGTGGAGTTCAGTTATAATCTGAGAATTCAAAGGTATAGGTGTTGAACCTTTCAGATGCTGACTTGTTTATTAAGATTTCTTGCTAGTAATGAAGACTTCCAAGTTTTATTGTAAGCATCTACTGAGAGAGGGACAGAAAAGGGCTCTTCTGTGGGTTGGGCTATAGAGAGGTCTTGATAGCCTGTCACTGAAGTGATCATGTTTTAGACAAGTAGTTTTCAAAACTTTTTCTGTCCTCTTTGAAACTTCTGATTTGCATCACTGAAGTGCTATTTCACAAATCCTTGCTTTTTGCCAATTTGAAGGAGATACTGTGCCCATCCTAAATGTAAATACTCCTTTAAACTAGCTTTGCAGTTAAAAACCACCATATATAATTTTTTGTTTTCACTATGTTGACGGCATTCTTATGGTGTAAGTGTAAGTGCTTAGTTGTAAGTCTTTTAGATACTGGAAAGTTAAGGCACCAACAGACAAGAGCTGTAAATAATAATTTTGTTCAGACTGTTAAGAAACAGTGGTAGAGTCAATCTTCTGGTTGTGTCTCAGGATCCTCTATCTACTTGGTACTTCAGACTGGTTAAGGAAGTTACTTTTCTCACACTAGCCTATATGGGAGCCTGAAATATGTAGTGTGTAGGGATCAGAATTGCAGGCTTCATTGCAAGGATCAGATTTTTGTTGTATTTATCTGTTGTTGCTAAAACAGCTGAATAGCGCATGCACAAAGTGAAATATAAAAGTGAGTTGTTTACTTGTCTCTTGGTCTTACAGGCTAATCCAGTCCTAAAGACTTTTCAGTGATGTGTACAGGGTGGCTCTGGTCGTGCTGCTTTGCCATTTCCATTGAGATACTGTAGTTTCTCCTGTAGGTGAAGGAAGAGGCAAGGGGAAAATCTTTGCACAGAAGATTTTGTCGTGAAGTGGATTCCTGGAGTATGTTTTAACGAGTTTATCATTGTGTCTTGTGCCAACCATGCTCTGCACTCATATGGAATTAGATCAAAAAGTGTTTTTGCAATTACACTGCACAAGAAAATATAGTTTGAGTATTACTAGTGAGAGTTTTATTTTAATGGCCAGGGCCCTTAACTGTGGGTGATGCTGTAGGTACAGGTTATTTCATTGGTTAGCTCTTTTACAGGATGGAAGCAAACAGGAACTGCTTCCTGTCAGAACTGAAAGGAGGTTGATTCTAGAAGACTTCAATTTTGAACTTGGGTGTGGTCCAAGAGTGCTGTTAGATGGATTTGCTAAGTGATGATTTCTTAATTCATTCTTTCCTTTGGTTTTGCCTTTTTGTTGCAGTTGCTTATCACCTTCTGTAGCCCATCAGCAGCACAGCTGCCACTTTTGAAGCAGAGCACAACTGCCTTTGAAGCACTGTTGAAAAATCCCTCACAAAATTACAGTCAACAAGCTGCTGACTTAGTGAACTTTGTTATGACCCTTCTCCTGTCCTTTTCTGTGTCCTTTTGCACAAATGCTGATGCTAGAATTCGTATGTTTTCATTGAGCATCATGGCAATTTAATATCATTGGTACGACAGAGAATGGCCTCATGGGCTTCATAGACTTTAATACTTGGAAATAGTGTGGAAGATAAATTGAGACCAATGCTTGAGAGCCTCCCTGGATTTGTTTCTAAACGCAATAGAAGTTGCTGCAATAATTTTTTTTTAATTCCCCTTCTCCCCCAGTCCCCCAGCTTAAATGTAATACTTAAGGCAAATTTTAAGCCTCTTTCCTTCAAGAGACTTTCATTTAATTTTATGTAATAGGCCTACTTGAAAGCCTTTCTAAGAAAAACTGATCTTCTGTGAAATGTTTACTGGCTTTGTTCTGAGCTGTTCGAGCTCTGGTTTACATCACATGGCTAGCTGGCAGTGCTTTATTATATTCTAAGGGAGATTATTTTACTTTATTTGTAAAATGACCTACAGTGATCTGGGTTTTCAGTTATGAAATTGCTTTTTGATTTGGGGCGTTATAATTTCTTGACAATATGTCACTATTGAACATGATCTATACATACAAAGAAGCAGAGACTGACAAAGCAATCTGTTTCATTTTTTGGAAGTGTCAGCCTCTTAGGTAACTCCTTGGGGTGCAGGGCTACTGTGCCTGTTCACCTTTATTATCCTCTGCCATGGATTTCAGCATGTGATCAAGCAAAATAGTACTACTCTCCCAAGTCTTGTATAAAATGCACTGTATGTACTTTACTGAGCTGGCAGATTTTCAGTGGCTTTGTGTCTTGAGCAATGGCTTGTAAAGGTAAATGCCTGCGAGTGATTTCAGTATCTTGGCTGTTGAATGAACTGCTTTCCTTCTCAAGAATAAAGTTCAGTTCCTGTCAGGGGAAAAAAAATGGAGCTGTTAGCATTTAATGAGCTGTTTGTCCAGCATTCTCTCACTTCAGGAAGGAGACCAGGAATTACTTCATTTTTAAATAAATAAATAGATAAATAAGTAGATTTTCATTACTTGTATTACTCTGTAGTTCACCTGGCAGAGAAGTATCTTAGTGCCGGTATTTTTTACTAGATAGAAACCAGTGACTAAAAACAAAAGGTCAATGGCCAAGCTGCTGCCACTTGTTGCCTGTAGGAATGTGAGCTCAGCCAAGTCATTTTTCTACTACTTGGGCCTTGGTAAGAGAAGTGGCTGTGTTGTTTACAGTGATATAATTTATGCTGCATTTGCTCTTGAAATAATTGAGCAGAAAGGATGTCAGGTTATATGCATGAGTTACCACTAAATACTTTTTTAAACAAAACCCAAAATGTACGCACCAAAAACAAAACGTAAGTGCTCTCTGTTTAAAGCTTCTATTTCCTAATCATATCAGTGGAAGAAATCCAAAGAAATAGTTGTCTTGTAATCCCATATCAGGTTGTGGAATTTGTGTCCATAATAATTTTGCTTTGGTCCTAGTATTTCTCCCTTCCTTAATATTTTACCCTGTATGAGGCAACGAGGCAGGATATGGCTTGACTTTGTGCAGAAATTCACCTGCTTCATCTTGGAGTAGAACAGGACCCTGCTTGTTTTATTTAGAGCTGCATTTCAAACGCTAGCCCAGTTTCAAAAAGCCCTGCTTCTGTATTTAGTATACTGCTATTCAAATCTAGATTGTGCTGACAGTAAATTTGCCCCAAAGAGTAAACTAGATAAAATATGCATATGATCAATTTAATATGCAATTAAACGTTTTCCCTGAGCAATTAGCATCAAGACAACTAATAATTATCCTGTGCCACGCTGCAAACATTATACGCATTTATGTAGGATGACTTTGGTAATAAGTTATGGATAAAAATATGCATATATACAAACATCTGAGTAAACATAATATCATGGCAATGAAGCATGTGCTTTTCATACTGAAGTTTATTTAATCTGCTTAAAAACAATACATTTCCCCAAAGAATGTAAGAGTTTACATGCCTGTGGGATCATGGGCTGTGAATTGCACCACTGCTTACCTTGTGGTTACATGTGTCACCTGCTTCATTCTAGTTGCAGTGCAGTAAAAGATCAAATTTGGAGTTGGAAAATGCAACCCCATTTGAACAACTGTATATACATGTGACAAAAACCAGTGGATACCATGTTTGGAAGTCTCCTAAGCATATGAAGAACCTGAGATAAAGAAGACATTGTGGAAACTAGCAAGTGATGAGCAGGATTGTAGAAAGCAGGATACATAAGGCAATTTACCTGTGAATGAATACCTAGTAGTGTACTTGCAGATGAGACTTGAAGGACATTATTTTTATTGTAAAGAGTGTATGGCAAGTAACAAATGTGTGATGCTCTTAAGACATCTAGATGGATTTAAGGAACTGAGTTTTGAAGGAATTGCGAAGAGCAAAAACTCACTACTTTGGAAAAGAAAAATTTAAGCTACATGAAATGAAAAAGTGTCAGTTGGAAGATGTGGCATTCTTCAACTAGTGATAGGTGTGTAAGGAGTAACACAATTTATGGATAATCTGCTTGGTTGGATTTGCAGTAGTGATTTCACTTTGGTCTGTGGGAGACAATGGACTACTTGGAAAGGGAATAAAGAAAAGGAAGCCTGTTGTTGGTACCCTTGAAGTTGTTTTGTGTGCCAGATTGAAGAGTGTAATTTAACAAACACAAGCATACAAATAAAAGTCTTTTAGCCAGAAACTGGATATTAAGATGTTTAGATTTTTAGCCAGTTGGTGGTCTCAAAGTAGGCAAGTAAGGGAGCAGAAAGGATGAAGTTTAAAATTAAAAAATTGTGGAGCTCCTTAAAATTTAAATACCATTTCAGATGAGTCTGAAGATGAAAGTTTTCTATGTCTTAGGTGTCAAGAAAATGGAACTGAGTTATCTTTTATATAAAGTCTAAGTTAAAAATGTGTTTAGAATTAATTTCCCGAGAGTACCTTGCAGAAGGTGAAAGAGGGGGTCAGACCCAATTGGAGTTGAATGTGGAATTGCCTACATGCAGTACCGATGTTGCATGGCCTGTTCAGTTTCATCTATTTGACAGAGACAACTTAGATGTGTATTCCTGAAGGAACTGTACTGCCACAGGTATTAATAACATAGCTGAAAAGTGTTAAAATAACTTTCCCTTGGTCTTTTCACTTCAAAGCCATTGAAGATAGAATTTCAGGAAGTCTGAAGACTGCTTGGCCCAAGATTATGTTTACAAATGTAGGTGATGGTCATCAGAATTACAGGAAGATGTAAATAGAAAACTGCAGTATATACTGGATGTATTTTCAGCTTGAGCTATTGATAACCTGGTAAGCAAAAGTACCTGATAGTGGCAGGTTCTGTAGCTGGGCTCTCATCTCCCCCTGGAGAATGCCTAAGAGGGAACTTGAGGATTGCCTTCTTCATAGCCCAGTTATATTAATAGCCTTGGCTACAGAACTTTTTATTATTTAAAAACACTCTTACTGTTACAGTGGAAAAGTGAATAAATTTTTGAATTGTTTGGTCCCAGTTGCAGGACCAAAGCAGGAAACCTACAAATTAAAGAACAAATTCCTTCCCATTCAGGAGGGAAAAGCTTGCTTTCTTCTGTAGTGCTACCACAGTGTGCTGCTGTTGACTAGGGCAGAGTTTTATTTTCCTTATAGTAGCTATTGCAGGATGATATTTTGGTTTTGTGCTGGAAATGGTGTTGGTAATGTAGGGATAGTGTTGGTTATTGCTGAGCAGTGCTTACACAGAGTCAAGGCATCTTCTACTTCTCACGCATCCCCACCAGTGAGGAGAACACAGGAATCTTGGAGGTTATCTAGGCAGGAGAGCTGATCCCAGCTGACCAAAGGGATGTTCCATACCATTATGCTCAGTGTATAAAGTGGAAGTAAGAAGGCAGGGGGGTACACCAACACTGGGCGATGGTGTTTGTCTTCCCAAGAAATTGTTCCATGTGAAGGGCCCCTGCTCTCCTGGTGATGGCTGAGCACCTGCCTGCCCATGGGCTGTGGTGCATGAATTCCTTGGTATGCTTTGCTTGTGTATGTGGCTTTTGCTTTGGCTGTTAAACTGTCTTTATCTCAACCCATGGGTTTTCCACTTTCACTCTTCTGATTCTCTTACTTGTGCCCATGTGGGGGTAATGAGCTGTGTGGAGCTTAGCTACCAGCTGGGGTTAAACCCTGGCACATAAAAGTTAACCTAGGATCACGGAAGGGATACAATTTAAATAAGTAAAGTATCAGAGTTTGTTGACAGAAACGGTAGCAGGGCCTATGCTTATCCAAGCGTTGTTTTTAAAAAATATTGACTTCAGTAGTCCTGGGACTGTAGTTGGAAAGCCTCCCTTCTGTAAGTGTAGAGGCTTTATATTCATTCTGTTGAAGATGAAAGCTGAGCCTTCAGAGGACCGTGACACTTAGCTGTATTTTTGAGCTGCTGCTTTGCACCTTTCTCTAGATGTCTTCTGTGCTTGCTTTGGGTGGTGGTTTTTCAACAGAAAGTGGAATTTTAAACAAAACATGAATGCAGGTTCTCTTATGTGCAGTTAATTAGTCTAATCTAGTCTTACTGTTGCAGTTAGATGGCTTTGGGGTGTGTGAATCCAGGAGGACATGAAGGGTTTTAAATTTACTCTTTTTGCATAATTCTGGGTATCTCTGATGGTTACCTTGTATATCACAATGCCCATAGAGACATACCCTTTCAGAGTACAGGAGGGAGATGTGAGCAGAGAAATCCACAAAGCCACTGTGTAGTAAGGAAGTGAGTTTTATACCAAAAAAGAGGCACACAAACCTGCATTCTAGGAGTGATAATCTTTGGGGGGAAGACAAGACGTTTCAGTGTAGCTTTTCTTCAATACACACCATTTATGCAGGTAATTGGTTTAAAGATGTAATAAAGAAAGTTCACACCCTGGTCAGCCCTCTCTTTTTGGAATTGTCCTTGTGCTGGCTTTTGCTTTGTGCTCTTTGACTGCGTAGCTGCTGCATTAAGGTTTGTAGCAGGTGTAATGTTTCCACACTTCTGCCTGTCAGGATGTGTTTGCCATCATTTGAGTTAGTGTGTACTGTTTACCATGCTTTGTGGGCCTGTAGGTCTAACATGGGAGCTACTGGATAGTTACCAAGTTGTTTTAAGAACTCGGAGTTTAGTTTAACTTACAGTAACTAGTTCCTGAAACATGATGTTGTTTTCTTTTTTTGCAGATGTGGAAAGTAAACTGTTTTTTACACACGCAGAATGGGTGCAGGAAAGGGATTGCAGCTGAAAGTACTCACAGTGGTGTGTCTTGCCTGTGACCAAGAGCAGCTGCTTCAGTAGCTGAGACAGAAATCAGTACCTGTTGCTGATAAAGCTTTTGCTTTTCAATATTAATATTTTTAAAAACAGTATTTAGAGATGCTACTGGCAGTATTTCTTGTTCAAAGACTTCTTGTTTTCAAACCATGGTAAAAAAAAAAAAAAAGAAAAAGAAAGGAGTGCAGATAGCCCTTGAAGGAAGGTACTTGGTGAAAATGTAGGTATTCTGAGAAATCCAGCTTGCTGCTTCTGTCCTTCCTAAGGCTGTAAATAGGCTGGGAGCTGGACCGTGGATTTGTATTGAAGGTCATGGCAGCTTCACTTTTCAGTGGAATTTGCCCCTGTATCCCATTAACCCTGGAATTACTTACGTGTGCTGTTTCTGTTGATAGGATAACAGAGATCTAATGTTCAGGTATCATTCATAAGGATGTATTTTCCAGCAGGTTGTCAGATGATGTTGAGGCAGTTCTGAAAAGGCATGGACAGGCAGTTGCAAATGGGAACAGTTGAGGCTTTTGGTTTACTAGTCAAGTTTCTTGGGACTGTGTGCAAAACTTTTAATTTCTTTTAATGTGTGTATAACATTTAATGAGATAGCACTTAAGACAGTAATTGTGTGTACACAGCTAATGCCTAACAGTTTTCAGACAATCTGTTTAAAACCTCAGAGTGCTATAGCAATGCAAATGGGAATCCTCTTGCTGTGAGTGGGATTTATAGTTCTGGGTAACTTTTACATACTCAAAAATAAAGTAAAATAGAACTTTTCAGGACCTAATGTGACTTCATTGGGGGTGGGATGTTAAAACATGCTAAATGCCTTAAGAATTTCATGGTAACTATAAATACAATCAAATAAGCATATAAATTCTACAAGCACAGAAAATACATAGGAAAAAAACTGTTATTTTGAGCCGTAGTTCTGAGCCGCGTTCTGGCATAAGGTAACAGAAGTCCAGCTGCATTTTTACCAAGGATTGATTTTGTGCAAAATTTTGGCAAAGCTTGTTAGTTTCTCAGAATAGATAGCTGTGAGTCATTAAAGTAAACAAAATAATTTACTGGTTGCATAAATGACTTCTAAGTCTTTGCTTAAACATGGAAACTGCACTAGTTTAACTAATGCTAGCACTATGTTGTTATTAGTGATGATATGAAAGGTGTTTTTGCTCATGGCAGGGTAGTTGGAATTAGACTTTTGTCCTTTCTAACCCAAACCATTCTATGATGCTTTATTTTTCATGGGCTGGTCAGAATGCAGAATATGTAAAGACTGTGAGCATTTATGATAGTGGGTCTTTAATGTTTCACAACATGTAAACTATGTCAAATAGTTAAAATGCTTTGGGATTTTTGGGTGGCTTTGGGGTGGTTTTTTTCAGATGGATCAATTACAAAACACTTACTGAAGGCACTAAACCAGTATTTTTTATTTTCAGTCTTTATCCGTAGCACAAACTTTTATTAAACATGTTTTTTTCTTGTGTTCTTTAGTGACTGAAATAATGAAGCTATAAAAAAAACTTAGTGTACAGATATTCATATAACTTTTAGTGAAAACTGTTTCAAGTGTTAGAATAATCATAATTCATTATTGTTTAGAGTAATTTTGAAATGATAAATGTGAAATTAGATTTTGGTGGTGTGTTTAGGTGGTACCATATTGTCATACAGTACATGGTTTTAACACTCTTTAGAGGATTGATGGATTGCAGTGGCTGTATGTATGATGTTTTAAGGGTTTGATTGACTATGGCAGTTGGATGTGTGATGTTTAAGTAAGTACGGTTCAATTTCTGCTTGGAAAGTAAAATAAAAACCCAGCCTGTTTACAGGTGCCAAGTTGATGGTCTGTTATTGTCCCATGGTGTGTATATATTCATTTTTTAAAAATCCAGTTGCCTGACTGCTCTTTGTGAAGCTTCAATTTCTGCATGCGTGTTGGCATAAGGGATGAATTTTCTGTAAATTTGCTCTTACTGCAATTGGGAATAGAGTTATTACACAAGGCAGTCTTTTAGATTTGAATGTTCAGTTTCTAGTAACCTAGCAGACTAAACTGTTTTGCAAGTTGTCATTTACCTTGTTCACAAAATTAAAGGGATGAACAATTCTTCTCAGCCTATGAGTTGTGTTGAAGCAATAGCATGTTACTGGGTAAGCATTCTGAGGCCTCCCTTGTCTGAGAGCAGACACCATACTCCTGAAGTTTTTGTCATGCAAATGTTAATATTAAATATTAACACAAAAAATATTCCTGGTTCATCTGGTACAAAATTCTGTAGTGTTGAATAACTGTCTGTGCTCCTTCCTGTAAGAGATGGAATGGAATTAACCTTCCTGAAGACTAATCATTGTTTTTCAAAAGATAATGATATGTGATGGCTATATTTTAGAAGATAAACTACTGATTAAGAAAAAGAGATTAATTTCTCTTACAGTTCTCTTTGATTAAGGTAGGAGGTGCATTGCTGTTTGGAGTACATCCTGCTACTGTAAAAAAAAAAAAAAAAGCTAAAAAAACCCACCAGCCCCCCCCCTCCCCCCCCCAATTAACCCCAAACCCCCTTAGTTTATGCTAATTGAAACAGTTGTGAGCCAGAACTAATACTACCAATATGAATTCAGGTTTGCTTTGACTGTGCAGGCTAAAGCAAATTAAAACAATGTCTTGTTTACTGTGCTGACAAGAGTGTGTGTGTGTATTCTTAAGTTTCAGTTGTTGAGAGATCAGACCCTGTAATACAGTTATTAATGTAAATGGCTTCAAAGTATATGCTGGAGCCTGTAAGTTTCTTGGAAACTTGTATATGAAGTGATAGGATTTGCGAGCTCTTTGTGATTAGTTTTGGTATGGGAACATCAATCTTTGTAGCCCTGAACTGCCAACAACCTTTGTCCTTTATTTTACCTTCAGAAAAAAAAAAAGGGGGGGGGGGGGACACGACATGTTTGAAAGAGAGAAGTAAATGAATGTTGGCTAATGGCCATGTCTTTTCCTCGAGCAAAAAAAATATCTTGGAAAGATAGATGAGATTGTGGATCTGGATTTGAATGATGTGTGAAGCTTTGTAAATTATTTATCAGAGCAAGCCTTTTTGAAATGGCTAAAGCACTGTTATATCGAAGGGAAGGAGAATGGTATGGTTGCCAAGAGGAGATTTTTACTGGATTCCACTAAAAGAATAATCTTTCTTTTAAAATTATCTACATTAAACTTTAAGTAGCAGTTAAGAAATGTCCATACAATGCTGCAAATTCTGTTTGAATAGCTCTGGACCCTTTTTCTGCCGCTGATTATTGGCATAGTTTATGTATTTTGGTTTTTTTTGTAAATATCATTTTGCTCCAGTGACATAGATGATAAAAGGAAAATGATGGGAAAGATCTATTGAATTATGGTATCTGACTGGCAAGAATAGTAACTAAATACTTTTATTTTATTTATATACACAGTGTTTTTAACAAGTGAAAAATCCTGCAAGTAATTTGTATATCAGTTCCCACCTATAGAATTACTGATCTCATTCAGTGTCATCCTGCTGAAACTGACTATAGCAATAATGGTTTTTTTTGGAATCCATGACCATTATTGAAAGCTGTCTGTCCAAGCTTTATGTCCAAGTAGCAATTTCATATTTCAGCTAACCATATAATCCATAATGGAGACCTGAGTAAGACAAAAGACTGCAGATCACTTGTTCCTGTTAGTTACAAGAAAGTAATAGCAGCTCCCTTTTGTAGATCATGGAAGAGAATGCACATCTTATGAAAAGTCTTCAGCTCTGTTTATCTTTTATGTATATTCTTTGGGGTATAAAAATGTCAATATTTCAGTAATGGGATTGTGAAGAGTTGAACAGTGAGCAGACCTTCTGAGGACGAAGTTTTCAGAAAAAGTACGGTGCCTTGGGGTATGTTTAGATAAAAGTATGTTTCTCTGTGTGTTCCTCTTCTATGGCTGGGACAAACTTACCTTCCTGGTGTCAGTATTCTTCATGCTGCTTGACTTAAAATGATCATAAAGCTTAACACAAAAGTAGTTTCAATATGTCTGTGGTGTATTGTGTTGAGATATAAGGGCACATTACCATGGAACTGATTCCTTCACAAGAACACCCTTAAAAACCAGCATTCCCCACTTCCCAGGTCTGTAATGGAATATAGATTTATAGGTCAAGTGAAGATAGCCTGCCAGCTTTCAAAGTATTGTAGCATAAAGAGGAAATGTAAAATGAAGGTAAAGCCAATAAATGATTACTGTGATATGTTAAACTAACAGCATTGTCTACCTGAATCTGGAAACTACGAATTTGCAAAAGAAACCATTTTAATCTGAGTTATTGTGATACTCTCTGCTAGAAGCTAATCTGAGAAGGTATTCTGTTATTTGAGTATCCCATTTGGGAGAAACAGTTGCATATAATTTTATTTATTACAGACCTGTTTACAGGTACTTCCATGTAGTCGTTAATACATTAGTATTTTGGATGTTGTAGGTTAGTATTTTCATTAGAGCTCTAAAATGTAATGCAGAAGCTATATAATAGATATTTAATCTCTGATAGCTTGTTATGTAATTGATAAAGAAGATGGGAAGTAAATTTGTATCAATTCTCAAGTAATTCTCTGAGAAGTTCTGTGTATTGCTTCCAGACATTGGAAGATTTGCATGGTTTTTATTATGGTTGTGTATCAAAGCTGTTGGGACTCATCAGACTGGAATGGATAACTCTTGATCTGTTAACTACCATTTTAGGGTAGAAGCACTGGATTTTCAGAGGGAAGTATGAGTTGCATTGGATTTCCAAGTAATAAAATACGTCTCGAATTTGAGAGTTTTTAGTAAGTTTGTTTTCTTGTGTAAAGGAACTATATTCATCTGTAATAAAGACTAGTTTACATCTTGATCTTTGAGCACTATTACATTTGAAGAGCAAGTGATTATGTTCTGGAGTTGCAACTGTGTGTGCAGTTGTGTCCCAGGCTCTAATTTTTCCTAGTCTTGTATTGGAAATGTTTACAGAGATTAATACACAAGGTGGATTATTATGGGCCAACTTAAAGTTCATGAAATATGTTAAGATAAAAACTTCGTAACAAAGTTAGTAAAGCGGACGTTTGCCTTGGCAATTAATATGTGGTACAACAAAACGTCAGGTAAAAGCCAGGGAGACTGGTGAGTTTTGGTTGTTTTTTTTTTTTTTGGTTAGCTAACTGTCTGTTTGTTTTTAAATCTAGCCACGAGCTGATCCCATCCCAATATGTAGCTTTTGCTTGGGAACGAAAGAATCAAATCGTGAAAAAAAACCAGAAGAGCTCTTGTCTTGTGCAGATTGTGGCAGCAGTGGTAAGTTGGCTGAATTTACAAATACTAGAAATATTTGTTTTCATATGTCTTTTAAAAAATATTTTAGACTTGTGAACCTTTGCCTTTCTTTGAATGAACATAGATCGAGAACTGAAACCAGGGGGGTGGAAGAGTTTGTTCCTGTTTTTCTTGGTTTTGTTTGTTGGTTTGGTTTTTGGTTTTTTTAAACTAGAATTTTGTCATCTGTATAATTAGGATAATTACCAGTTAGGGGTATGAAGTCATCCTTATGTCAAAGTACAGATCATCTGAGTAAATTGAGAAGGAGTAACCACACTTGTGTACAGTACAAAGAATTCAGTTATTCTTTGGGGTCTGCGTTGGCTCTGAAAACTCAGTTTTGCCCTGTGACATCAAATGATGATCAAGAATTTTGCACAGATTTGCAACATTTCAGAAGCTGAGGAATAATCATAATAATAAAGACTGTTGTAGCAGTCTTTGCTGCTGCATATCTTGCGTATCCAGTTCATTTTTTTATAAAATTATTCTGTTACTCAGGAGGGAATTTGAATAATGTTTCAGGTGAGATACCACATCATTTGGGCAACCTGTTACTTGTCAGGCACTAGATAATGACACCACTGCTTGCATGTCCCTTGCTCCTATGTGTTGCAGCAGCTCTTGCAGACTCTGTGGCTGTGCCTAATGCAGGTGCTTCTCTTCTCTGTGGTGACCAGTGATGGAGCCTGAGGGAACAGCCTGAACTTGTGTCAGGAGAGGTTTAGGGAAAGGTTCTTCACCCAGAGGGTGGTCAGGCACTGGAACAGCTCCCCAGGGGAGTGGTCACAGCACCAGCCTGACAGAGCTCAAGAAGCATTTGGACAATGCTCTCAGACACATGGTGTGACTCTTGGGGTGTCCTGTGCAGGGCCAGGAGTTGGACTCAGTGGTCCTTGTGGGTCCCTTCCAGCTTGGGATATTCTGTGATTCTGTGAATCTGGAGTCCATGAGTATCATCATTTTGTAGGTGTGTTGAAGGTAGCTATGACAGTACCCAGGATGACTACATAAGTACTTGAATAGAGACAAAACAGTATGGATAAAAACATGTTTTTAGGTAATCAGGATATGTTTTTGATTGTCTGCTTCTCAATCTGTCACGCTGATAGTTACTTTGTATTTTAGCCAGTGTATTTTTTAGTATATTTTAGCTAATTATTATACTCTGAAATAAGAAAATTACTTTTTTGACCCAGTTGCAACAGCAAACCCCATAAATTTTAATTGTCTTCCTTTAGTGGTTTATAGGCTTCCTCTATTTTCAAATCTGTTTTCTGATATTTGGAAAATTAATAGGGTTTATGCTTGGTTAGACTCTGGTGCACAGAGTTTACATTAATCAGGTGAGCTTAGATATCAGCTACTCTTCTGTTGTGTAATAATCCCCTGGTGGGTTTTAAGACACTTTAGAACTGGAAGTCTTGACTTTCATGGATCAGCTTCTATTTGAATTAACACCGATACATTCTCTCTGCCTCATTAAGACTAAATTATCTTTAATTAGTTCCTCAGATGTATTAGATATAAGGAATGAAATGTTGAGACTGCCAATCAGTTTGCTGGATGGTTAAACTTTAGCTACTGATGCCTAACTAAAATAAAAACCAATTTCAGTGCAATTTATAAATAACAAAACTTCACTCAAGTGGAGTTTTATTGTAATTGGATTTGTAATTTTGCACATTGCAGTGTATCTCAAAGCTGGTCTTGCTGTCTAACAAATAGAAAAGAAATTGCATGTTGTGCACAGCAAGCAAATTGTTCAGTTGATCAGAGATTAAATTGCAGTGCCCACTACTGGCATGTCTGCTTTCCCTTTTTGTTTTTGTGTCAAGTTGCTTTTGTCTTTTCAGGTAGTGCTTCCACATTCTGAAAGCAGAAACTAGCTGGACAACTGCACATTTTTGTGGTATTTGGGAGGATAAAGTATTGGAGTAGTAGAAACGAAATGCACTACTATGTCAGTTGGCACAGAGGATTTTCTCAAGAAGTAA
Organism: Monarcha castaneiventris obscurior; assembly: GCA_026261815.1. Classification (NCBI taxonomy): domain Eukaryota; kingdom Metazoa; phylum Chordata; class Aves; order Passeriformes; family Monarchidae; genus Monarcha; species Monarcha castaneiventris. The sequence continues at coordinate 21,505,951 of JAMPIT010000886.1, forward strand.
GATGAGGGATGTGAGAAAACAAATCCCATTACAAAAGCAGACATAGTTCTCTTTGTTTTGGTTGGGTTTTGTGTTGGTATTTTTTTCCCTCTCCTGCTTTTTCCCTATCTCTTGATTTTGAAAAATCAATGCACTTGAGAACTGAATTTAAACTCGACTTCTATTTTTCCAAACAAACAAGATGTGGAGAAGCAATTAAAGGCTGCTGCTGACAGATTTTATAAGGGTTTGAAGTTGTAGAATGAGGAGGAAAAAAGTTGAGTGACTGGAGAATTAGAATAAATACTTTTAAAAAGGGGAGAAAATAGCTGAAAGTACAATACCTATGGGTACTCTCAAATTGTATGTTATCCTGAGGAGGCAAGAGGGTTACTGATCAAAGATGGGTAGAGGAGGCTGGAGAGCAGAGCAACAGAGACATTGGACTCAGATCAAGAGGGAGAGGGGACAGAAAATGTTTGGAAAAAACTGGGCAGAGATTGCTTTCTAAATGAGATTTAGGGTATGCTTTAGTGATAATGGAATATAGAAATTGTCTTAATTAGTGCTGTCTGTGTAAGGATATTGGGCTAGTTGAATAAAATGAATTGCTAAGAAATTGCAGGTAGAAAAAACTGGCATATCCCCAAGAGAGGTGCACTGACCATCTCTGCTCATAGCTGAAGTCTCCCAGAATAATAGTAATGCTTTCTACCTCAAAGATTATCAAACACAAGTTGAGAGGGGTTTTTTTGGTGAATTATCTTATGCAGTAGTTTGCAGCATTTGTGTTAAAAATAACTGGAGATATTAGCATAACTAATTTAGCACTGTGTTTAATTGTAGTCACTGATCTAATGCTTGTTCTTTTAAAAGACTGGTTGTTTCATCAAATCCTGTAATGAATAAAAAAGGCTCAACTTTGTGAGGAATACACAAAAGTGGGTGGGTTACAGAAATTGCCTTCAGTCACAAAGGAATGAGACCTTCACTTTTGACTTGCTGATCTCACCTATTTCTGCCATGTCACTGTATAACAAATCTTAACCATTTCTAAGAGGGATGAATGAATTTTAAGGTGTTTCATTTTAAAGTAGGCCTGTATGTATTCCTGGTGAAATTTTCCAGCTTTCAAAGGTGTAAATAATTTCCAGTAGTCTGGTAAACTTGTTTGGTACATTTTGGTTGCTGAGCTTTAAAAGAAAGTCATGTGGTGAAACCACAAGAAATTACCAGTTTAAATACTTCAAACTAGTGTTGAAAACCACTTAGAGATTTATCAGCTTCTGGATATGGAGAATTTCAGTTTAGATTAGTTAGTGCTGAAATACTGCAAATTTGGAAGCCCAAAACATGCTTTCCTTCAGCTCTCAAATTTAAAAAAATAGCTGTAAAATCAGTGAAGGACACAGTAACTTCAACTGACTGCAGAAATCTGTTAAACTACAAAATCTGCGTAACTGCTATGACTGTAGTTAAACAGAGTTCCTTTTAAAATTGAAACTTGTTGGTTACCACTTAATGTCTGGTAGGCATCCCCCTGTACATGTTATTATTATATTTGCTCTATGTCGATTTGTCTAAAATGAGTAGTTCAAGTATTATCAGCTATTAAAGAACAATACTATATAGGATTTTGAAATCTAAAGATTCCTGGGCTGTCTCTGCTAGTGCATACCTAGAAAAGACAATGAAGGAACATGGCAAATACATAGTGATGGTTCCCATTTGCACCCCTCCAGCTTCTAGTTACTTGTGGCTCAAGGATTTGGAATTGCAGGCAGAATCTTTGTGTTTAATACCAGTGGAGTATTTTTATTTAATTTTTGTCTGATAATAAAATCTAGTGCTTAAAGAAATGTATTAAGCTGTGTAATTGCTTGAATGAGAAATGTTCCATTGGTAGATAAGAGATATAAAGTAGCACAGTTACACTTAATTTGTTCAACTAGTGGTTACCAACCAGTGAGAATGGATGTTTCTTACATTTATACTCCGCAGTTATTTACTTAAAACAAAATTAAAATCAACAGTTCTAACTGCAGCTTGCTCCTTGAAATAAATCTCTTCTGTGCAGGGTAGATAACTGGAATTAAATATACTTATGTGGAGATGATTGGTTTATGAATATGCTTTAATGTGTTAATACAGTTGTTAAGTCATAGTTGATAAAATAAGTCTTTATGTGATATTGATTACTAATATCAGCCTCTCCAGGGGGTTTCATTGAAGGCAACAGTATCTCATTGAACTGATCTCTGCAGTTATCATATATTTGTCACTTTCTTGAAAGTGCATACTCAGTTTTAACCACAAAGAATGTTGGTATATCTTAAACTGTATGCTAAGAATCAAATGAGTTATGCTTTTTCAATATCTTTCTGAAACTACTCTTTGAATTTTTTATTGATTTCTCCTTACTTATAGATTATATCTCTGTATTTTATTTTGAGAATATGCACAATTCAAGTTGTCTTTCAAAGTTTAACAATGAAGTGGTTTCAGCCTTGGATACATAGAATAAAATGAATTAAAATCTGAAATTGTCACTTATTCAAGTGACTTTTGCATTCCATCAGTTGTCTTTGCCATTCATGTCTCAGTCCATTAGAAGACAAAAATAGCAAATGCTCAGGGATTAGACTGTATTTTTGTTTGTGGTGTTTTAGCTCAGTCCTGGACTGAGAAACAGTTGATAATCTGAATCACTGTGACTGCAGCATTACCCAGAAGAAAGTGCTCATCCCAAGTGTGACAGTGAGAAGAAAGCACCTTTCATGCACACCACGTCACTGCAGCCATCTCTGAGTGCAGCAGCATGGCATCAGGGATTCTTATCTCTCTGACAACCTCTGTGTTGATGTTCTTGATAGATAATCTCTGAATATAATACTGTCAAAAAGTGTTTCCCTGGGAAGGTTTATCCCTTCCTATTTAGCAGTGCTTTTATCTTTTCTGGATTAAGGGTACACTCCGAGGTTGTTGAAGGCATGAAAAAATCATTGCCAGTATTGCCTAAGGTGTTGGATGTGTTCAGTTTTCTGGTATCTTCTGTTAATAGGAAAAGTCATGTAGGCCTTCAAGGCTACTGTGAAAAGAGGATGGTCCTGCTGAGGAAGTTTTTGTGTTTTGTGGGAGGTGGTAGTTCAGCTACTCCCAGGCCCCCGTCTGCACCCACCCCCTCAATTTTAAACCTATTGCAGTATGTTTTTCTTATGCCAATTGCCAGATGTTTTTCCCCCTTTTTATTACTCTGAAATTGTTCTTTGTGTGTAATTAAGTTGGAATGAAAATGCATGTAGTTTGGCTATTCAGTTTCTCTGGTAGATACTTAGTATAGTAAGAATAGTAACTAATATGGTTTTATCTAAAGATTTCCTCAGTTTATTTTGTACTGCTAAAAAAGGGAATGTGGACAAGTTTATAAACATACTTTTTTCAGAACCAGTAACAGTTTAATATGCTATGGAATAGGAAATAACCTGGTGAAAATAAAAGTTCAGTTTTAGGTCCTTATGTAGACCATTCACAGGTGTCAGTTACAGTAGAAGTAAATTTTCTACCTGTCTTCATGAATGGATTTCACAACAGTTATTCTGTATATTTGTATGAAGTAGATGAGTTAAATAATGTGTGGCAAAATTCTGAAAGCAGCTGATGCTTGCAGGTTTCTGGTGGTGCTGGCTACATCCTGCTGAACTTAAAAATCAATCTAACCACTCTTAAATCTCAAGCTCTCAATAACATTTTGGTGTTTTTTAGGACATCCATCATGTTTGAAATTCTGTCCTGAGTTAACAACAAATGTGAAGGCCTTGAGGTGGCAGTGTATTGAATGCAAGACTTGCAGTGCGTGTAGGATCCAAGGCAAAAATGCAGTAAGTTAGACTTGTTGAGTGTTACTGACTTGTCTTTGTTTATAGTAGCTTTATAATTAGCACATGCACAAATGCAAATAATTGATGTACAACTTGAAGCAATGCTGTATTAAGTCTTTTTTCTTTCCTTCCTTTTCTCCACCCCCTCATCCTTCCCCCCTCAGGATAACATGCTTTTTTGCGACTCCTGTGATAGAGGGTTCCACATGGAGTGCTGTGACCCGCCACTATCCCGAATGCCAAAAGGTGATCTTAAAAATCCTTTCTGTGAAAATACTTTCTTCAGCAGTCTTGTATTAAGTGACCAAAACCTCTTGAGCATGCTAATTTGGTTTTTCTTTTCAGCGATAAACAGTATGATTTCATTCCTATCAAAGCCAATTTTATTTGTCATTATGTGAGGAATTTTTTTCTCAGGAAAATAATAAAGGTCAGCATATAGTTGACCAGATGAATTCACTGTATAATGAGTTGTTGACCAGTTTATTGAAGGTGAAATTTTAGAAAGGCTGTTAAAATGCTTGGAGTATATATACTGACAAAGAGGTCCTTGGAACACGTAGGAGAGACTCTTCTTATGGCCTTTTGTAAGAGTAATTGGAAAAACAGGCAAACAAAACAAAATGCATGTGTCTTCAGGTTCTCTAATCTCTAGATTCCTGATCTATGGCACCTCTCACCTTTGCTCTTACATCTTTGTGCCTTTCCCTATTTAATCTTAGTTACATTAAATACTTTCTTCAGTTCTTCCCCTCCCAGTCCCCAGCCTTATCTACAATAAATGTGTAGACATGGCTATCTTATGTTAAAAAGATGCTAAATTCAAGTTGTATATTAAAACAAATATACCTAGGTGTGATATAGTATATTCTTTAGCGTGCTCTATCCTACTGGCTTTGTAACACACGTAAATTTTTTACCCCACCTTAATTGTGTCTGAAGAAAGATCTAGGTAGTATAAGGAGCCTAGAACAGAAATTCTTCTAGGAACATGATTGCTCATAATCTTTTGTGTGATCCTAGTTGCCTCTTGTTTTCCCCTTTCCATGAGCACTTTGCTTTTAAAAACTTCAGAGTATGGGTAGAGGTAGATCACTTTTTTTGTCCACTTTACCTTCCCTATGTCCTGTTCAAGAGATAATTTGCTGACCTTGTATCTACTTGGTATGTATCTTGGTACATACCTGCAGTACAGATTAGATAAGCTGTGTACAACTAAACTGTTTTTCCTTTATATAGGGATGTGGATTTGCCAGGTCTGTAGACCAAAGAAGAAAGGGAGAAAGCTGCTTCATGAGAAAGCTGCGCAAATAAGGAGACGATATGCAAAACCTATTGGACGACCGAAAAATAAATTAAAGCAACGAATGTTGTAGGTTTCTCTTGGTTTTTGTTTCTTTAAATGCTTCTGAGAATGTAGTCAGATAAGAGCTTGATACAGGTTTAAGGACAGTTTCAAACTCTATTTCAAGTTGGGGAAAATAGATAATGAGTGATTTAGTATGGGCCTTTCAGCCCAATGTCCAATAACTTCTAAATTATAGTGGGTGCCTTTGGTGCATGACAAAAGGTGATAAAAAATTCCTGTAACTTAATTTTTCAGATCCCGTAAATTTTTATCAAAAATTGTACCTGTAGCAGATGCAAATAAACTTCCATATAATAACATATGCCACAGTTGTCTTTGAAGTGTAGCTTCAAATAATTGAAGGACCTACAGAATACAAAGTAGATAATATCGAGCTACTTATCTACAACTTCAGGAGACCGTTCTGCTCAAAGAGCTATTTGAAAACTGTATAAAGATTACTTTATTACTTAATATCAGCTAACAAAACCCATTCCAAAAAGCAAACTATACACGTAATAGAGAAGTTCTGTTTTCAGTGGTACTCTGGAAAAGATTATTACTTGAATTTTTTTCGTAAGGTGCCACTGGTTACTAGGAAAAGAGATTGCAATTCCTCTTGCTTCTCAGGACTGTGTTTATCTAAGACAAGAATGTGCTGTAATTTTTTTAGCATCTGTCTTCATAGGAAACACTGTAGTTGGACATTGTAAGTCTTGGTTCAAGGATTAAGTAGTGTTCAAATACTGAGTTGACATTACACTGAGTGTTAAACAGGAGCAGATTCTGTGTCAGCTGCAGTAGCATGTTGCCCTCCGTCGCATGTTCCTATCCACCTACACCTTTTTTCCCCCTAACTGTTTGGCTATATCACCTCAGCAGCTGACTCTACCAACTACTCATTCTGTACATTGTGACATTCTTCTCTACAGTCTGAAAACCTGTCTCATATTATTCAGAGTTGCATGGGAGCTGCTGTAAAACTTTGCATTTTGCAAAATGAGGATTTTTGAAGCCAGTGGGACCCCACATGTGAAAATAGAAGAAAAAGTACTTACAGTATAGCCCACTAGTCAAGCTGATGTACTCAATGCTGTGCATCTTGCTGTGTTGTTTTCCCTTTCTCTCTGCCAGCGTCTTTCATCTTGCCTTTTTGGTTCTTGTCCCAAAGTTCAGTGCATGTTGCTCTAGGAAAGTAGTTCAGGACAAGAATAAAGGGTGACACTACATGAAAGTAAAGAATGTAGTTGTACTGGCTCATGAGACCATGCTGTTAGACTGGGTGAAACATTCTATTTCTCCATTCTCCTGAATAAATAGCCTAGGAATTTGAAGGTCATTGAAATTTCTATATATCATTGTGTATGCATAATAAAAATATTCCCTGTATCCCTAGCTTATACCTTGGGCTTTAGTTGTACCTCTGGCTTTACCCTTTGAAAACACATGAACCTTCAGCAAGAGGTTAGGGCTCTCTTGTGGTTCAGGAGTGGTACTCCCCAGCTTAATGCTGCTGCTGGGACTCCCCAAACCACACACTGCTCACTTGCCTCCTCCCCTTGCCCGTGGCTGGAGAGAATTGGAGGCACAAAAAGTAAATATCCCAGGTTGAGATAAGAACATTTTACTGGAAATAGCAGTGAGATAAGAAAGCAAGAAGTAACAGCTACAATACCAATAACGAAGTGTACAAGACAGGCAAAACAATTCACAAGGGATTATTTGGAATGGTGTTACCCAGCTGCTCCCTGCTTACCTGACTGGAAAGAACCCCTTCTCCCTGGGAGAGAGTCCCTTCCCCTGCCTGTGAGGTGGTACAGAATAACCCCTGGGTCCTGGCCATGCTCCCCACTGGCTACTGCAAAAATTAACCCTGCCCTGCCCAGAACCAGGACCAGTTCTAATACAGTACTGCCATCTTACTTCTCTACAGACATGTCTCTGATTTGGGTTCCCACAGTGGATTTAGCAGCAATGTCCCCCCTCACACTAATTCTGCTTCTCGTCCTTCCTCATACATGTAATAGAAAGGTTGGAAATGTTGTGAGATTTTTACTGTTATGTTTTACTATTGAGATTCTGAACTGCAACTTCTAAAGTGAACATCATTCTAAAGGATGCAGAAGTTCTTTTAGCATTACATGATGATTTTTAATACTTTTATAAAGGTTTTCTTTGTAGCAAGTGAGCTGCATGAGCGTGTTACAGGAGTAACTGGGAAGCTCTTTATAAAATAAATATTTGCAATACTGCCAGAACATTTCTATTACTTCAATGTCTCATATATATAAAAACAAAGAACTCTTGTTTTGGAAAAACAGTGTTTAGAGATAGAGAAGAGACTCTTCCACATGAAATCCTATTTAAAAGTGACTGTAGGGTATGGAAGACCATAGTGTCAAGCATAAAAAGTGTGTGGTCACATGAAATACAGGAAGGTTAGCCAATGCCTCTTAGTCCTTGTATAGTACAAAGAAAATCTGTCCAGTGGTACTGGAATAATTTTTGCCTGTTGACCATCTGTAGGAAGCCCTTCACAGGCAAATTACTGTGCAAGATTAACTTAAACCAGGTGTGTGCTGGCCTCTGGCACCGCTGGTGATTACTGCATCTGGTACTGAGAACAGGTCTTGTGATAGACTTAGGATTATGACGCCAAAGGATTCAAAAGACTTAGGAGTTTTTGGTTTTGTTGCCTCTTAGGAACTAACCAAATTCAAGGATGTGTGGGTGGAAAAGGGGCTAGTTCTTAAACTGGTGGGCCCTTGGAGGTCAGTAAACCAGATGGTAGCCCTAGGCTGTTGAATCTCTAATTAGAAGTAACCTGTTGCAATTTACTTCAGTATCTCAATTAAGAAGGCAAAAATCTGTGGAAGAAAACTTTCTGCTGTGAAGTAAATAAGCTAACTTCAAAGAGCAGGATGGAAAAGGGAATGAAAGAAAGCATTTGATACAGCTGTGTCTTTGTTTGGTTATGTAATTTGATCTTGTGTCCTGATAACCATTTCTTTTACTACAGATACTTTAAAAAGTTCAGTTTCTGTGTGTAGAATATACTACTCTTCAGTGTAGTTCCTCTCTTCAGTTATTAGCAACTAGTTAAACCTATAATTCTGCTGTCACAAGTGTTGGCTTTCGGTATGCCCTTTTTCTTCCTAGCATTTAAATAAAATTCACCGCTCTGTTTTCGCCTAACACCTTCCATGTTAGGCCTGATCAGTTCATGGCTTTTCTGAAAAAGCACTTGGTTGTAGTTTTGCTCTTTCCTTTCCTTTGCTGTTTCTGTATTTTGCTTCTTTTTAGAATTTCTAAAGAGTCTATTTCTTTGGTTTTGTTGTAATGCTCTTAATAAACTACGTCATTTGGCTTTTAGATGTTCGGTGGTAATTTTTACTGCCACATTTTACATGATCCAACAAGACTGTGGGGAAAAAAATAGCAGTTTCTTGAAGACTGACTGTATTGCTTTAAAGGATTAATAGACTTTCTCTACAGTTCAAGCAAATATAGTCTGAAGTTAACTGTTTTGATATTGTATTAACGCTGAAAGCATTAATCTCCTCTGTGTGTACAATAAACTCTATGGTGATGGAGCTGTTGTTGTACAAACACGGTGTAATGGTATTTTTTCCAAAGAAGCACTCTTTGGCTATGCTTAAAAGTATGTGAGAAGGCTGTATACTTGGGAGATCTTGCTTGCCAGCTGCTTCCATTTATATATACTGTGGACTATCTTTTAAAGATAAAAGGGGAGGGGGAACAAAAAAGGAAAAGGGGAAAAAATAGCTGGATGTTATGTCACAGTGTGAAATGTATTTCCAGAATATATATGTCTTTAAATTTCTTTAAAGATTTTTTTAAGTCCCGTGGCCTAGGTAACTTGTATAAACTGTAGTACTATTTGGCAGTAAAGATTTTGAATGCTGATTTTTGTTTTTCTGATTTTTGCATAGGTCTGTAACCAGTGATGAAGGATCCATGAATGCATTCACAGGAAGGGGGTCACCTGGTAGGGGTCAAAAGACTAAAGTCTGTACCACACCTTCATCTGGTCATGCTGCATCTGTGAAGGATTCAAGCAGCAGATTGCCTGTTACAGACCCCACTCGGCCTGGTGCCACCACCAAAATCACCACCACCTCCACCTACATATCTGCCTCTACACTTAAAGTTAACAAGAAAACCAAAGGGCTCATTGATGGCCTTACTAAGTTCTTTACACCATCACCTGATGGTCGCAGATCACGAGGTGAAATAATAGACTTTTCAAAGCACTATCGTCCAAGGAAAAAGGTCTCTCAGAAACAGTCATGCACTTCTCTTGTGTTGGCTACAGGTACCACACAAAAGCTAAAACCTCCACCTTCTTCACTTCTACCCCCAATCCCCATCTCTGGTCAGAGCCCCAGTTCTCAAAAATCCAGCACTTCAACTTCTTCTAACTGTCCCCAAAGTTCTTCCAGTCAGTCAAGCATACCCTCCTTTATTAGCCTTCCTAGCAGCAGTCAGCTAAAGGGACTCTTTGTTGGACTCTCTCACATCTGTACCACTCAGGAACAGTCTCAAAAAAAGGGTCACCCAAGCTATGCACCCCGCAAGCATTTGTGTCGTAAACCAGAATTATCTTCCACATCTAATAGCAGTTTCTATGGGAAGAAAGAGGTTAAGAGTAGGTTTATTTCTCATGCCTGTGCCTCTGCGTGGGGTGTGTCTAGAGGACATGCTTTTAAAGCAATGGCTCACCTCAAGAGAGCAGCTTTCTTTAAAAAGCACAGGACTCTAGGCAGATTAAAGTATAAAATGACCCCTCAGATGGGGACCCCCTCACCAGGGAAGGGGAGCTTGACAGACGGAAGGATTAAACCTGATCAGGATGATGGTAAGCAAAGGTCAAAGCGCCAACCAAATCTGCGTCCCGTCCAAAACCAAAGTTCTTATCACATAGGTCTTAGCTATTTCTCTTGTTCTTACTTCACTTTCATACAAAAGCAACAAAACCTTGACCTTTTATCTAATGCTGACTAAATCTCCAAAACATTTTTGGTTGGGTTTTTTTTTTTTCTGACTAATACCACACCACTTTTTTATTATTTTTTGCATCTGTAGTGACACTAGGAGCCCCAAATGCCTTCATAATGTTGCTTATGGCTGTGTAGTACCGCATGAGTAGCCACTTGTCATGCTACTTCCTCATTCTTCCCCTGCCGTTTCTGTGGCAGTAGTGCTGTCATCATGGTTGTGTGCTGTCAGTGCTTATAACGGTGGGCATTTCAATCCATTTCCCTCTGCTCCATTGCTTTCTCATGAACAGTTCCATCGTACTACAGTCTCCACAACACTTGATCTGTACTGCTGTGAGCTACCTTTTTCGTAATTACTTTTATTTAAGAAAAAACTGCATTTAATTTGTAGTGTTTGAATGCAGACTTAGCTTAGCATTAATCTTTAAGGGCAACTTTTTTTCTCTTGTGTTTATTTTTACCTTTTAAAGTACGCTGGAATTTATCAGGTGGCATAGTTCTAGCAATAGAATATGTTCCATTTCATGAGGTTCAAAACTAATTTAGTAGAACTGGACTATAAAGGCTTATACAGACAGACAAGTACTAAAAAATAGCTCGTGCAGCAGCAAACTACAAAACAAGAAGGGGGGCGAAGGTTTCACTTCTGTTACTTAGTATTCCCAAATTTGGTTAAAATGGGGAGTCATAACAGCCATAGTTGCAATCCTATTTAGTAGTATCACTTTGGTAGGGCACATGTAACCTTCATGTCTGTGAATAAACTTTTTGCTGGTTTTAAATAACAGATACTGAAATCAAACTAAGCATCAAACAAGAAAATACGGATGTATTTCTGTTGGGAAGCAAGGACACTGTTACACAGGAGGATTTGGAAGTATTTAAGCAGGCCCGAGAACTTTCCCTGGAGGTAAGAATCATGTTGCATAAAATGTAGTTATTTCTGTAAATAAAAGCTCAGGTAATTTTCAGTCTATACATCTTCATTTCTAATATATTCCTTTTTATCTAATGCATCATGCTTGCTGTGAATTTTATTTGGGAGACACTGTATATACAGACAGGAGACAAGGCATCATGCTGGAATGGGTCAGATGATAAGTGACACTTAAGATAGATTTTGAAAGATATACATGAGCATTTTGGACACAGGACTACAGGATCAAACATAGAGTTTAAAAGTAGCTGACATCCTGGTCAGCACTGAGAGGATATTGGTCAGGAAGGATGTGCCTAATGATTTTCCTCTGCAAATAAAGCAGATGCTCTGAAAAGCTAAGTCTGTCCCAGAAAATATTGCTTGGTAGAAAACCAGGCTTAGTGAGTTCATAAATTCATTTTACCCAATTACTTGCCACACTTTGAGTTTAAATACTGTAGACTTTTTCTAGCAGCGATAATGTTTGAGCTGAATCAGACTAGTGAACCAGACTTTTCTATGTCCATGAAATGAACACCCAGTGTCTTTGAGAAGCTGGCTCAGAAGGTAGATGAATGTAATGTTTCAATTGCCGCTTTCTTAAAGTGGCATCATAAATGGCTGCAGGTTGTTTTTTCAGTAATGGAAGTCACTTAATTTTTTTTCAGGTTTAGTGGACAAGAACTGATATTACCTGCTATGTGGGTCATCACAGTGATTTTTTTACAGTCTTCATTCATAGTGTGTTAACCAGCAGACTCAAACTGAGTTTAAAGATTCAGTTTCATTATTAGCTCTTACTTCTACTTGCTCAGGGAAAGAGTTCCCACCTCTTGCTTTCTTTGTCTTTCATATGCAGTCCCCAAAAATGTTAGGTAGTAAGGTTTCTAAAATTTGACATTGAAATTGCTTGTTTTTCCCCACCTTTCTTACTCTTATATTTTGCCTGCCCTTCAGAGTCTTACAGTTATTTTCTGATCAGCTTAAATGCAGTATTTTAGCTGAAATTAGTGTGTTAGTATATTCTTGACTCTTTGAGGTAAATTCCAGTTACTCTAGAAGGGTTGTGCCGATACCTTTTCTGTCATTGTTTTGACAAAAGGACAGCTTTGAGTTTGCACCAGAACCATAGAGAAGTCCTCACATTAGATGCTGTGGGAGAAGAGAACTTCTCCCAGAGGCTGTTGTGCCTCTTTTTTGGCTGGGCTTTTGCTGTTTGTATTTGCTGTTTGCCTACTCTGTCCTCTGTCAAGGTTTGAAGAGCTTAAGCAACTGATTTAGATACTTCAGGTTTCTCATGCTTGCAGTGGGTTAAATTGGCTATATAAAGCTAAAGTTTCTTTTACTTTTCTATAACTAATGCTTTTTTTTTTATTGCACCTGACAGAAAATTGGTTGTAAAAACACTGGTGAAACAAGTGGGCGATACCCTTCAGTGATTGAGTTTGGAAAATACGAGATCCAGACCTGGTACTCTTCACCTTACCCACAGGAATATGCAAGGTAGCAAGTTGTCAAGATTGCCATACATGGTTGAAATTTTTTCTGATGTGAAAATTACAACTTCTTTTTTTACTCTTTTGTAACTGTTTATAATTTAAAGCCTTTAAGAGTAAATATGCTTTTGTAATTATAACTGAGAACAAGGATTTGTCTTTCCTTTTAGCTAGTTCTAAATCAAAGATGCAATAAGAAGATTAATTTTTTCCTAGTCCTGTATAAATGTCAACTTGCAGTGTGTATTGGTGTGGTTTTGTTCAAGGTTTGTTTTTTTGTTTTTGTTGTTTCTGTTTTCATTTATTTGTTTGGTTTTGTCCGGAGTTATTTTGGTTTGTTATTTTTTGGGGTTTTTTTTCTTAGACCATTGCAATGTATGTCCAGCTTCTGGCCCTTTAGACAAATTAATCTTGTGATCCAGCATTTGTTAATCTCCTTTTTTCTAAGGACCAGGGGAGATGCCATGCTAAATAAATAAAGTCAAAGAGGGCATGTTGTGGCAACAGCATCTCATTTCTGGCCATCTTTGCAAGGGTGCACCTTCGAGTCAGGCAGAGCAGATCTCTGCAGAGTTTTGTGTCTGCTGAAAATAAGTGGTTCATTAATCCACTGGCTCTATGGCACACTGGAAGATATTCAGTTTGTCCAGCTCTACTAGTATAGCAAGCAACGTGATCTGTTCCAAAATGCTGTTGCACAGTGTTACTCTAAACTGCCTTTTTTGGGGGGGATGGGAATGAGGGATACGTCATGTATCAATAATATATAAATCGGGGCTTCAAAAGTGTGGAGAGCATTTCTGCTTCCTGGTATTACCACTGTTTTTATAGTGTTAATTTTTTATTTCAGTTTTACTTTTTATTCCCTCACTTTATATCATGTTGTGAAAGAGTGAGTTACCTATTCTATCAAGTAAATTAATCCCAGATAGAAGCATAATGATGGATAATTATTAGTATGAGGCTAGAGTGGGATGACACTGTAGGAGGTACTGTGGCTCTCAGCTGAGAGCAGTGGGATTACATCATTGAACAAATAGTTCAAACTACTTTTTATGTTTTTGATGAACTTCCTTAGGATACTGGAGTAGTGTAAACCATGGCTATAATCCCAGGATGTGCTAGTAACTTCAGAGCAGATAAAGATTGTCCTCTGCTCTAAAACTTTGCAGACTAATTAATTTCTAGAGTAGTCTTCTACTGCTTCAGTAATTTAAAAATGAAGGTAAGTAGCCATAAAAATTACCAAAGGGAGCAGTTTATGATGGTATGTAGAGCACAGGGCATGTGGGTTACTTGTATGTAGTGAGAACTGGATCCTCCCCAGAGAAGTGTACTCATCTGTGCTGCCTGTGCTGTGGAGATGTGTGGAAGGGGGATGTTGTGCCTGTATGTGAACTCTTTGGGTTGTCTTCTGTAATAAAGTGATAGTTTAGGTGGAGGTGAGTGGGTACCATCCTACTACAGTTCGCTGTCTTGCCCAAGTATTTGGAAAACATTGGGAAGAAAAGTCATCTCCTAGCCTTCCCCAGATGCAAAATAAGGAAAATTAAAGGGAAGGAGATCCCTTGTATTCTGCTTTATGCTTCCTTTATCTTTACTTGGAACAAGAAAGGTGAAATTTGAAGTATTACTGCAGTGTGCTTACTTGGATGGAGACCACAGCAAAAGCTTAGGTGGAGTGTGGGAAGGGGCAAGTAACTGAGTTCTACCAGAGGCTGGACAACAAACTGACTGACCACAGCACAACTGTATTGAATTAGGTTCACTGTGATTGATTGATTGAATCTGATCTTTTCTTATTTTCCTTTTCTGATGACTAATGTGTGAATGTTTAATCATTAATGTTGTATTTATTTAGTTAGTTATGTTTTAGCAGCATTTATGTATGGTACCTTATATTTGAATGGGAAGGGCTTTTCATTTGTGGTAACTTTGTTTACAGAATGTAACAAAGTTTTTGTATAAAATATCTTCTTGATTTTCCTACAGATTACCAAAGCTTTACCTGTGTGAATTCTGTCTTAAATACATGAAAAGTAAAAACATTTTGTTAAGGCACTCAGAGAAATGTGGCTGGTTTCATCCTCCAGCCAATGAAATCTACAGAAGAAATGACCTTTCAGTATTTGAGGTGGGTATAACGAAAGTATAAGCTTTTTTGAAAGTAACCAGTCTGTAGATGTCACAGACCAGCTGTAGAACTAGTGAAAACTTTAACATGCTTAAATACTTCCTTGGAGGTTCTTCTTATACTGCAAAACCAAGTTGAGATTCTGCTTATACTGCAAAAACAGATCCATCTTACCTATTCTGTTCTACCCTGCCATGTCCTTTCAAGATTTGTACTTACTTGTACTTCATGCATTAGCCAACCTCTTTCAGATGCTTCACTAGCATGAATCTTAGGGCTTCCTTTGCAGTTCTCATCTTTGATTGGTTTGCCTTTCCCTTCTCAGCAAAAGTACCTCTTGCCACCCATTCATTGCTGGCTGTTTGAGTGTCTTGGGTATAGGGAGAAGACTAATCATAATGTGGGTGCTCCCAAAGTAAAATAGCAAGTAATGCAGGTGTGTTCTAGAATCACAAATGCGGCTCCTAAGTGCTTTTGCCTTCATTTTGGGTGTTTTGAGAAACTTGCCCTAAAATACAAAAAATCCCACAACCTCAATTTTGGATTTATTAATCTATGTTATTCTTTTGGGAGATGACTTCATTTAAGTGTGAGGTTTTAAGTCTTGGACAAGAGAGTTGTGTGTCTCAAACAGCATACCTGCAGTTAATGAAACTATGCCTTAACTTTCACATTCCAGTTTCTCAAGCATTCTTGCAGGTAGTAATAACAGAAAAGACTGCTGGGGTTACCAGGACTTCTTTTCTCAACGGTGTTATTTAGATGCATGCATTGATAATTTCTCTTTAACTGCAGATGACAGATTCTTCTTCAAACTTGTATTCTTGCATTGTATTAATGTCTGTTGGGCTTGGTCATTGCCATTATCTGTTTAAACAATAGATGCAGTCTTGAAGTCCTTTTATAAGTTAGAACAAGATCTTTGTATTTGGGTTGTTTGGTTGTGTTTGTGCTGTTAAAAAGATAGCTATTTGCATCAAAGTTGCTTCCTTCCTGACTTGAGCAGTTTTTATAAATATTGTATATCTGCCAGCAAAAGACTTAGGTTGTAAATAGACTTACCTCTTTTCCTATCAAAAAGTGAAATTGCCCCAGTCTGTTTAAAATAACTTGATTTTCTCTATTAGCAGATATTAAGAACTGTGCAGAATGCAATAGGCAAATTGTGCTTTCCCATTTATTTTTATTAACTACGGCCAACATGTGAATGAAAACTTCTTAAAAAAATAAAGTGAAATACTGAGAAAGGGGATGGGGAGCTGGGGGATTGCTGCAAAAAACACATGGAAAACGAAGTGTTGTGAAAGCAATGTCCCAGCTCTTTCTCCACTGCTTTTATTCCTTTTGTCTGTTTTAGGTGCTTCAGTAAACACTTATGTTAAGCATCCTGAAATAAATGTGGTTGGTTTGGGTCTGTTTATTTCAAAGGTTAATGTCAGTTGTCACTGATTACCACAGAAACTTAGTCATTAGTTGATGTCCTTCTTCATAGATCCTTTCAAGAATTCTGTGCAACCATTTTCTTTTAGGCAGAATGAAGAGTTTGTGGTTTCCTTCGTGCTTTGTGTTTTTGAGAGAAATGGAAATAAGTTTGGCATTTTGTGATTTATGTACCTCTGCCCAGAGCATGACTTTGACAGATTTGAGAGCAGACTTTGACATAGCTTACTACTGTGCTGTAGCCAAGCAACTTTTGACAGATGCTTCCTTTTGAGCTTGCCGTCCCTCTTGTTTCCCCCCCTTCTCACATTTAAAACTGATGAACAAGCTGTGTTTGCCTGAAATTTAAGAAGTTTTTTTTACATTTCTGTACAAATGTTCTTACTGAAAAAGGCAGCTCACATAATTTGCATTTTCAGGCTTATGGCTTACCCAGTGGTGATTTCTGCTTACTTAATGTTCACATTTAATTTGCACACTTGCTAATAAGTGTGAAAAGTAATAAAAAGCATCTGGACAATGGAGTGCATTGTAAGAGAGCTTGATGTATTTGATAGGCTCTTGAGAGCTGTCTGCAAGTTTATTCTGATGCCTTTATGAGCAGTAGCTATTCTTTGAATGTTTTTTCTTCAATCCACTTAATGCAGCTATACTGCTGATGTTCCTTTAAAATCCCTAAACGTACCCAGAAGGTTGGGTTTTGCTGAGACTTGTAACTAGGATTCTTACTCAAAACAAACTAGAATAGAAGACGGCTTCTTTTTCTGCACAGTGCCTCTCATTTGTCTCTCTCTGTGAATGAAATACAGCTACTGTCATTATAAAAAAAATCAGTACAAGCAAACCTTTCTAGTAACAAGATTATTTCAAAAATGTGTTGCCTTTGACTGAGCCTTTCAGGAAGTACCTAATTGATCTAGGAAATCTGCATTTGTGTCTGGCTTTTCTGTAGCTGTCTGAATCACAGCTTGACTCTTTACACTGGTAATATACCTAGACTAATTGTAGTATTTAGCCAGGAAATTTACCTCTCTCGCTCAATAGCTTTTTAGCCTGGCATGGAAATTTTGTCTTGTCTAATTTATCCAAAACCTTCATGTGATTGATATGTAATTTGCTACTCATTTATTGGCCTTACACCTTAAGGATTCAACATAATACACTTCTTTGTTTGGGTTTTTTTTTAAAGTTGTACTCCACTGCCTTCTAGCAAAGCACAGTTTAATGCAGTTTTAACTAGTGCATTTTTCTTATCTGCCAGTCATACTCATTTTCATTGCAGGAATAAATCAGAAGAGGTAAGTCTATCTTGAAAAATTAAAAGGTGAAGTTACTTTGTTTAATAAATCATGGTACTCAGGGGTTACTTAAAAATGCTAAGTAATTAGCACTAACTGGTGATTTCTTATTTAAGAAGAAACTGGGGCATTTCTCTTCTGAACCTTCGTGTGTTTTGTTTGTTTGTTTCTTGTAACACCATACCGTTCACGTTTCCTTCTCGGATATGATTGATTCAGTAAGTTGTTTTGTCCTAACTTGTTGTGTCTTGGAAATAACTGCATCTGTCTTGCTTTTCTAGGTTGATGGAAATGTGAGCAAAATTTATTGTCAGAATCTTTGTTTGCTAGCTAAGCTCTTTCTGGACCACAAAACCTTGTATTATGATGTTGAACCATTCCTCTTCTATGTCCTTACAAAAAATGATGAGAAAGGCTGCCATTTAGTTGGATATTTCTCTAAGGTAAAAATTTTAAAAGTGGGCTTATTCAATATTTGTAATTTCCTGCTCTTCTTAATACTTCTGCCAACAGCAATGAAAAATCAGAACTTTGAAAAAAATCCATAAGCATGAAAGCCTCTCGGTAAATCTTAAGTATTATGTTCATTATCTCAAATACACTGTACTTTCTTGCCTCTGACTGATGCAAATTAAGAATGAGTTCAGCCACATGGATTGGGGGTGGGTTTTTTCTTGTTTTGGGATTTTGGTTTCTTCATTTGTTTTGTTTTCAGAATTTGTTGTGGTTTCAGTTGAATATTTAAATCCTTTTCCTTCCCCAACATTTTTGCATTAGTATGCCAAGTCTAACTTGTAAAAGTTGCAGGTACTTGGAATGTTGATGTGTTTTCATGGCTTGACTGCTGGCAGTTCCAGCTGGCTATTTAGATGTAAATGGGCAGTGATGTTGCTCTCTTGTGTGCAGTCTGATCTAATGCAGTTAGTTGCTGCTCCAATGTAAGAATGCATTGCCTGACTTCATGGTGGCTGCCTTGTTTAGAGTGGATGTCTCTCGGTTGTAGCTGATTTTCAAGTAATAGATGGCTACTACTGACAAAAATAATGCTTAAGTGGACTATCTTGACAAAGATGACCGAGAAAAATGGTGAAGTATAGTTAGATGTGCCTGCAACAGGAAAAGCTTCCATTATTGTCTATAATTTGTCCCTAAGGGATGTGATGAATAGGTACCGTTACTCAGAAATTCACTAGCTCCTGATCCTAGTATTGCTACCTCCTACTGACTGTATATGTTCTTTCTTGAATAAGTGATTTGTGGGAAAACAGTAGTTAGGAGAAGCCCAAAAGTCTTGTCAGAGTACCTGGATATGATACAGTAATCTCTTGGATGTCTGACCACATCCTTCCGAGAGGTTGGCCTTGCTGGAATTAAATTGAGACATGTAGGCACAATTTACACTGTCTTTAATGTCAGTCAGAACTTCTTGTGACAAACATGTCAGCTTTTATTTAGGCAAGTATTTTCTCCATTTATCTAAGGTGTGGCAGCTTAAGGTGAGTCTCTTGAGTTTTGTTCCTTATCATAGAATTGTTAATGTTGGAAAATGCCTTTGAGATTGTTGAGTCCAGCTGTTGCCCCAGCACTGCCATGGTTGCCACTGAACCGTGTTCCCAAGTGCCACATTTACAAGTTTTTTTAACATTTCCAGGGACGGTGATTCTACCACTTCCATGAGCAGCCTTGTTCCAATGCTTCATAACCCTCTCAGTGAAGAAGTTTTTCCTAACATCCAATCTGAACCTCCCTTGGTGCAACTCGAGGCCATTTCCTCTCATCCTGTCACTACTTACTGGGCGTAAGAGAACAGCCCAAGTAGAACATATCCACAGCCTTTCCCTCATCCTCCAAGTGGCTCACCCTGTCATAGGAGGAGGTCAGGTTAGGCAGGCAGCACCTGCCTTTCATAAACCCAGGCTGGCTGGACCTGATTCTCTGGTTGTCCTGCGTGTGCCATGTGATGGCAGTCAAAATGATCTGCTCTGTGACCTTCCCCTGGAACAGAGGTCAAGCTGACAGGCCTGTAGTTCCCCAAATCCTCTTTCTGCCCCTTTTTGTTTGTTTTACAGTTGCTAACCTCCAGTCAGCTGGGACCTTTATGTTAACCAGGACTGCTGGTAAATGATGGAGAGTGGCTCAGTGAGCTCTTTCAACAGTTCCCTTGGGCCCCATGGACTTGTAGATGTCCTAAGTGGCACGACAGGTCACTAAGCATTTTCTTGTGGATCACAGGGGCTTCATCCTGCTCCCTGTTTCTGTCGTCCAGTTCAGGGGGCTGAGTACCCTGAGTACAGCTGGTCTTGCTGTTAAAGACTGAGGCAAAGAAGGCATGAAGTACCTCAGCCTTTTCCTCATTGTTGTGGTTTAAGTCCAGCTGGAAATTAAGCCCCATGCAGCCACTTCCCTCTCCCCACCCCCTCTGGTGATAGAGAGAGGCAACAGGCAGAGATTATGGGTTGAGATAACAATTTACTGGAAATAGCAATGAGATAAGAAAATGAACAGTAACAGCAGCAATACTAATAACAACAGTGTATAAAAGAGGGTGATTACATGCCGAATGCTCACTGCACCAGGGTGACCTACTGACCTACTGCTCCCCCCATATTTTTTTCCCCCCAAGCCTGAGACAGTGAAAAAAAAACGGTGGACGATCCTCCAGTTACAACCAGCACCATTTCACTGCGCTGCTTGCTACTCCTTCCTCTGGAAAAGGACAAAAATGTCTGTGGGACCCTCTGTGCACCCTCTTTTACCTTCACCTGACACCATGCCCCCTTCTTGGAAGTGGAGAATTCCTTACTTCCACCCTCAGCGATTATGTAGGTGGTTTAGAATAACAACAATTTTTTATTGTCTTGTATGGTTGTGGCCAGTTTGCATTCTAGGTGTGCTCTGGCCCTTCTGATACGCTCCCTGCAAAAACCCACTGCACCCTTGAAGCCCTCCTGTTGCCTGTGTCTTCTTCCAAAAGTGATAGACTCTCATTTTCCTTGAGATTGAGACAAAGCTCCCTGTTCAACCAGTCTGGTCATCCCTGTGTGCTCATCTTGGAGCACATGGGGATGGCCCACTCCTGTATCTTTTAAAATTTCCTTTTTTAAGTACATCTAGCCTTTGTGGGCTCGTTTGCCTTGCAGTCCTAAGGGACTTTCTCAACCAGCATCCTAAACAGGCCAAAGTCTGCCCTCTGGGAGTCCAAGGCAGCAGTTCTGCTGACCCCCCTCACTGTTTCTTCAAGAAACAGAAACTATCATTTCGTGATCACTATGCTCAAGACAGCCTCTGTTCACAAGCAGCAGGTCCAGCTGTGTACCTTCCCTGCTTGGCTCACTCACCAGCTGTATCAGGAGGTTATATTCCACATGCTCCAGGAACCTCTGGAGTAGTTCCTTCTTCTCTGCTGTGCTGTATTTCCAGCAGACATCTGGTAAATTGAAGTCCCCCTCAAGAACAAGGGCTAGTGATCATGAGACTAACCCCAGCTACTTGTAGAATAATTCATCTGCCTCTTCATCATGTGTGGTTGGTCTATAACAGACTCCCACCAGGATATCTGCCCTGTCACCCTTCCTTCTGATTCTTGCTCAGAAACACTCAACCCTTTCATCACTGTGATCAAGCTTCAGATAGTCAAGACAGTCCCTAACATACAAAGCTACCTCCCTGCCTTTTCCTCACCTATGCCTTCTGAAGGGTTTGTAGCCATCCATTTCAGCACCCCAGTTGTGTGGGTCATCCCACCGTGGCTCCGTGATGGCAACTATGCCGTAGCTTTCCTGCTGCATGATGGCTTCCATTTACTCCTGTTTGCTGACCATGCTGTGTGCATTGCTGTAGGTGCACCTGAGTTGAGCTATTCAATCCTGCTGCCTTACTGGGGGGAGCAGCTCTAATTCCTGTGCGACCATTCTAGGTGCTTCCATGGTTTCTAATACATCAATAACCCTTGTATCCTTGCTGCCACATGGATCTCCATGTCCTACCCTTACTGAGGTGGCAGAGTGAAGGATTTTGCTAGCACACCACCCCTCAAACAATGGATACATTTTCTTCCTCCACTTTACTCCTGTTGCTTTTGGCCAGTCTGTGTTGATCACAATGGGATCTGATGATCACAAATGTTATCACCACCAAAACTTAGGGAAAAATCTTCATCTCAAATTATTGCATGTCATCTGTCCATGTCTCCCCCTCCTTTCTTTTGAAAGGACGTGTGTATGTGCTCATGCTCTGGCTTATCTTACCTGGTTATGAATGTGTTGCCAGATGCAGACTTCTTACTAGCAGTCATCTTGAGAGTTTGGGAAGCCGGTACAGAGAAAATACTTAACCATACTGTAGAAACTAAGAAACCTTGTGTATCTGATGGAATATTTGGGAATGAATGTACTGGCATGTGATCCTGTCATGTCATCACTGGTCTGGTGTCATCTTGTGTGAAGGCTGAAATGACAGCCAGTGTCTTAAGTTATCCGTGTGTTTACCACAACTCCTTGTCAGTTATACTGACCTGGATATTTCTAGTTCCTTTGGTCTCCCTCAAAACTGCTTATTGGTGATTTTTGGGGTGTGATCTTTTAGAGGTAACAAAGCTCTTCCTTCTAATCAATAAATTGGAAAGAACCTATAAACTTCCATATTTAGAACAGCATCCTAATCTTAGCTTCTGTTGTCTTAAACAATCAGTATAATATTTGCCTCCATTGCCTGTATGACTTCATTCTGTCTGAAGGCTTTTGTTTCTGAGCTTTTTGCCTTGATTTGGGTTCAGGTGATAAGCATCGAGCTTTGAAAATGTTAGTATGCTTCAAGTATAACTTCTTAGTTCTGCACGTGTGGGGTTCCCCTCACCCTGACCACATAGTCAGAGAGAAGACAAAAAAAAGATGAAAACCTGCAGGCACTTAGTGTAGCAATTATAGAAAATACAACTTCACCATGTGTATGGATATTGTATTCCACTTTTATATCCTTGAGAGAATGGTCAGTGAAGCATGAAAATATTTCCCTCTTCTTACTGTCTTCCTCCTTAACAGCATTTAAACTTTATTATGCTGTACAGGCAGTGTATTTAATTTTTAAGATGGCAAGTGGTTAACTAATTTAAAAATATTCTGAAGGGTATGTTTGATACTTTCTTAAAATTAGGTATTAACATGGAATTATTTGACTTTGGTACTGAACCCATACATCTGTTCACCTTATTGGGATATTTTACAAGGACAGTAGCAGGTGCAGGCAGTTGCCCACTTCAGCAGTGCTTTGACATACTTGATCTGTTTCTCCTTCCCACAGGAAAAGCTTTGCCAGCAGAAGTACAATGTCTCCTGCATAATGATCATGCCCCAATACCAAAGGCAAGGATTTGGAAGGTTTCTCATTGATTTCAGTAAGTGAAATGTTTTATTTACACTTGTGATCCAAGGAGCTGATGACTGTTATATGAAAGTGTAACATATGAAACTTTATTTAACTCACTTTGTTGTTTTTATCAATAGATAATGGGATTTCTGTTTATATTTACATAGAATAGAAAAGCTCCCTGAAGTGAAAAACTTAGTGCTGCTCTGTTATTGTACTCGAGGAAATTGAGAATGGATCTCTCGGCAGTAATATTAGCTCACAAAGCTATTACCCTGAATGAATTGTCTAAATTACTTTCCATTTTGCTTTGCTCATTAGTATAAGAAGAGGCAATTATTTGTGATTATAGCTAAGAAGGTGTTAGTGCAAGGCATTCTCTCCATTCTAATATTTCTAGCTTGCATCTTCTTTTAGCTAAAAAAATGCTTTAATTGAAGAATTGCCCCATGGAAGAAATGTATTTTGGTTTTCGTGTTCATCACTTTCTTAGTGAAGAGTGTTACCAGAGAGAGTGTAGGTGTTCATGGTGGTACATGTACTTGCTTTTTCATTTTGCTGAGCTGTCTGACGTGTTAGAAAGCTTCAGGCACACTTGTTTAAATATAGATTTGTTATTCCCCAAATCTTTAAGGTGCAATGGAACTCCAAACAAAATTATCTAAGGAAGCTTCTCAGTTGAGTGTCCTCATTACTACTGAATCCAGCTTTCCACTGTAATTTAGAGGGAGAATGATAAGGAGTTAGCATATATTGTATGTGGTTGCTTTTCACTATGTTTTATAAAGCACTGTAGAATTACATGACGGTAGAGATGGTTCAGATAATAGGATTCCTGCCCTGAAGGTGTATGCAAGAACATTAAAATGCAAATAATAATACATTGCAGTATAACAGCAGGACAAAGACAATAATTTGTAACTGTAGAGTTTTCAAGTTCTGTGTCTTGCAGTGTTTTACCCAGCATGACTGTGCTAGAGTGCATAAAGATACTTAGTATGTCCCATCATTGTATGGCTTTATAAACAGCCTTCACTATACCCCTGTGAGTTAGGTAAAAATGGTTCTGGACCACTTAATCCACCACTGAAATGTAGCTGTCACTGGAGTGGAACACAGCAGCTGTTCCATTGTGCGCCTTCTGCAACCTTTTAGCAAAGGCTGTGAGACGTACCCCATATTTCTGCATCTGTGGAGAGAACTTTAAGCTCACTTAGGTAGAAATTTGCCCTGTTTTAGGATTAGAATCGGTTTTTTTTGCAAAAGGAGATGAGGAACTCTTAAGTGGGCACTGGTAAGTGCTTCCAGGCTTTTCCTTTGTTTGTTAATCTGTGGTGTCTCTCTCTGTCTCAAAAAAAAAAGCACTCTCAACAAATGTTATTCTGGTTGAGTTTGCAATAGTTATAAATACAAAACTGATGGCACAGCCATGAAACCCATGGATTCCACAGAAGGTCTGTGTATGAATATGCTGTGTCTCTCTGGATATGTGCTCTATTACTGTGTCTTGTGCTGCTTAATCTGGGAAAATCGATTGGGTGTTCTGGCCTTCTTGTCCTTCTGGAAAAATCTGAAAGCACATGGGGTTGTCTGAATCATTAGGTTCTATGTGATAACTTGCTTGGAGCTTACCTGCTGCTCTTCCTAGGCCTTCCCTCTTTGCAGGCATGTTCAGATCACAGGTATGGGCTGCAGCTGCATAAACTGGGCATAAACCA
This sequence comes from Monarcha castaneiventris obscurior, assembly GCA_026261815.1. Taxonomy (NCBI): domain Eukaryota; kingdom Metazoa; phylum Chordata; class Aves; order Passeriformes; family Monarchidae; genus Monarcha; species Monarcha castaneiventris. Next base: position 21,530,546 of record JAMPIT010000886.1, read on the forward strand.
GAGACCACCTTTAGCTTCTGCTGGGGCTAGCAGACTGCCCACTTCATGAGCACACAGGCAGTCTTTCATTACTTTTCCACAGTGCTTTCCCTTTGTTTTCTGGACAGAAGTTCCCTTAACCAACTGGGAATCAGGCTCTTTCATTTGCCACCAGGGTGAAGAACCAAGAGATGACTGAGAAAGTCTGGCTCTGTGTTGTGTGTAAGGTGCAAACTACCTGAAAGGTAGTGAGGGAACTGCTTGTGGCTGTTTTCCCCTCAATGTGGAAAGGAAGGGAAAACGTTCAAGGCTGGTTTTCCTATGTTGCATTTGTATCTTTTTTCAAGAGGGAGGCTGAATGCCATGCAATGAGGCATAGCTTCATCTGAATTAGTGACCCCAAAATCTGTCTTTGTACAGGAAAACCCTTCAAAATTAATTATTTACTCTTTTTCTTGGGATTTTATGTGTTTCTGCCTTCTATATTGTGACTAACTCCCATCTTCTTTGTGCTTTACTCCTTCTGTTCGCTTGTGGTCTCCTGAGTATAAATTGTTCTAGCTGGTCTGAGAAGATACGATATAAACCACCCCCCCACCCCCCAGTTATTAGTGTAGACTTGAACAGACCAAGTTTATCATAGTTTAAAGCATTCTTTGCTGGTGACATTATCTAGACTGTCGTGTTCTCATAAAGTCATAGCAAGATAAATTTTATGCTCTGAATGTTAAGTCTTCATTTGTTGTGTGGATAATGCTTGTAAACTGCCCTATTTTGAAATCTGTGAAGCAGTCACTGGTACTTGTCTTTTTTTATAACAGTAACCAGAACAGTTTTTAGACTACAATAATAAAAACATAACTGAGCAAGTAATTTTCAGAAAATGATAGTTACAAACCACAAAAGGGAAGGTTTTAAGAATTGTGTGCAAGCAGTTGACTGCTCACATTATTTTGTATATATCTAGACACTTGATAGGCTGGAAAGAACACAGCCTTTAAGCCACTACATGACTTCTGCTTTGTCAGCAGTCTGCTGAAAATTTAGTTTGTGGTAAAAATTTGCTTCTTTTTTTGGTAATGCTGCTCAAATGCTGAAATGCATTTGTTCGTTCAGATTATGATGCATTCTTTTGTCTTGAACTAATTTAATCTTCACAGATGAATCTTATATGGTCATGCTGTAACTAGCAAGAGAAAATAAATTCTTTAATTTTGCTAAAGGAAAAATAGGTGTTTGTCTTCTGACCATTGATTTTTGTTTTCTTCAACTTAACATTTTCCTAACTACATTTAAACTTACCTGTATTTCATATTCAAACTGGTAGTAGCAGCATTTCTTACTCTGTAGACACCAGTATAAAGGTGTATCAGTCTGTCTCTTCGGGAATCTAAAGTCTCACCTATGGGAAAGAAGATTTTTTAAAAGAGGAACTTAACTCTTAGGAGAAGCAGGCATGCTGTAAAATGCCTGAGTTTGCTAGTCTGATTGTCTTCAGCAATAATTTCATTTCTAGTTTTCTGTATGTCATTCATCATTTAAATAGAAATAATGTTGTTAAAACAAAAACTATATGCTCTGTATCTGTGTTCTTAAAGCCTGCTAAGAATTTTTTTTTCACTTGTAGGTGAGTTGGAGATTTTGACTGTGATAGACCTTTGTTGGGTTGTTTAGAAATTGAAAAAAGTTTAGTTATAAATATTTTATTAAATGGTTAAACTCTTGATTTGTAAAATTGAAGACTTGATAATGCTTCATTTTGCTTAGTTCACTCTATGACAATCAGTTTAACCGGTTTTATTTTCTTGAAGCATGTCATACTGAAGACAAAATGGTTTGCATGAAGTCTGCACTTTGTTTACACTAAGTATGCTTTATTAAATACTATTTTGTAATGGTTGATTTTTCACATAGGGATAGGGAACCTGATTTTTACTTGGAGTGTAGCTAACATTAAAAAGCATTTCCTGAAAATGAATAAGGGTCTTAATTTGTGTGTTATATTTATACCTTCCTGCCTTTTACAGGACTGAAAGTTCCTGCCAAATTTTTGGGTTTGGGCTGTTTGTTTTGTTTTCATTTCCATGTTGTTCTTGTATTCCTGGGGTTTACTGGATTGTGATTACTGGGCTGTACCTGAGGAGAGTAATTGAATTCTGCATCCATCTACATCTGCATCCAAATATAGTATTTGCTGTAAATAGTTTTTGGGCAAGTAGAGTCCAGCTGAAGTTGATGCAGAAATAAACTGGAGAGCAGGTTTTGTTGTGTAAGAGCCTGTTCTGGGTTTGTTTCATTTCGAGTCCTTCTGCGGTGATACAGAGCTCCCATTCCTGTCACAAGGATTACATGTGCTTGCCTTTGGGTGAGCCTTTGTATGTGCTCTGTCACTTCAGCCTGTGTTGCTGCTGTGGTTTGGACAGCGCAAGCACTGAAGCTACAGTGCTGTAACTTCTCTCTGTGCAGACACATTTCTTTTATAAACTCTAGCAGCTTCTCTATACAAGACATTTTTCTTTGCTTTCCTGATTTGAGCTCTTGCAAGGCCTGGAATCTTCATATGCTTTCTATTTGTATTCATTAGACTGCAGTGCCAGAACACATTAGTATTTCTTTATTTGGCGTATCTAACACGGAGTTCAGTATTACTAGAATGAAATACAGCAGTATTTAATATTTGTTTTCTGTAAGTTTCAAGTCATCTTTTGATCCATACTTCTTCACAAAGCTCATCTTGTCACAGTCCCATATTTCTGTGTACTGGATTGCAAATTCCATGCTGGAGGCCTAGCCAGCAGTTGGAAGAAAAGAAATGCATGTGACTGTTAGGATAAACCTTTCCAACTGTGCTGGCTAGGATGCTGACAGTTCATTTGCATTACAGTAACAGCTGGGCTTAGTGCTGAGGAGCAAAGTCCTTGATAGCCTTTTGTTATTTATCTTGAGGATGTTTCTGGTCCAAATGATTGTAGCAGTTTCTTTCTCCCGTTCAGAATTCCTTGTTTTTATTTGGTTTATCTGTTCATTGTGAAATTATTGTTCTTGCTCAAGAGATTAAACATATTTTAAGGATGCTGGGATTCTGTTTGGGCTAAATACATTCTTTGTTTTGTGGATCTTTGGGTTTTTTGGTTCATTTGTCTGAATGTGTGGGAAAGTCAGTGCTGACTTTTTAAACTTTCCTATCACTTACTGCATGCAGTTTGAAAAGGCTGGATTTTTTTTCCCCATAGCTTGACTTAACCCCTGATTCTCCTTTAGGATGTGTAGCTCAGATTTTTTGTGAGAAAACCATAACAGGGAGAGGTATTTCAAGTCTGTCAGTGGAAGAAACAAATAGAATTTATATTACCTGAGGACTTTTATTCTGATGTAGGAAAATCGGCTCTGTTAAATGTCCTTATTTCCCCAGATCTGGTGTCTGTTTCTTGGTCGAGTGTTGTTTTTTATTTCTTGTTCCATCCAAACAGGTGAGTAAATCTTCGAGTCCTGATTTGCAGAAGCAGCAGAGTAACAGCAGTAACAGCACTTGTGCAACAGCTAAGGTATAGCACCAGGGAAGGCAAGTTTTCCAAAGGATGAGAGGAACAAAAAAAATTTTCTGTGCGAGTAAGGGAAAGCTGTTAATGAAAAATTATTTCTTTCCTTCTAAATGCTTTTCATGAGCAAGTATCAGAGCTGTTGACAAAGGAAGTCAGTACCATTACTGATACTTTTAAATTGGTAACCGAGTGAGAGAGAGATCCACTCTTTTGCTCAGTTAGTGGCAACATTCGTTAGCCTACATTGCTTCTCAGTAGTGTTTGTTTGCTGTTTACAGCTTTGAAGAACTTGACTGAAGATCGGGAACTAAAGCCTGTTTCTTTGCTCTCAGTTCTAATCCTGTCGTACCTGCAATCACTTGTTCCCATGTAACCAGTTAGGGGCTTTTGAGCACAGAAGTTGGATCAGTGAAATATGCTGGGCTGAAAGTGTGGGGGGAGTAAGTACAGATGTCCTCCAAAGTGTTTGTTATACATGATCCTGTGTGCACTTCCCTTGAGAAGTGAGGGATGGTGATGGGGCACTGAATAGGCAAAAAGAGGATGCATAGCTTTGTAAAGTGCATTCTTGAATTCCTTCCAGTTTGCACTTGTTACAGAAGATCTGCATCTCTCTATGGAAATGTGGAAGATGTTCACTGCTTAGTGCCCAGTCATGCAGAAGTGGTAAGCATTGTGTACTGAGTCCAGAGAACTGCTTTAGGCAGAGAAGTTTTCTGTCCCACAAGTGTCTACAGGTAGCATAACCCTCTAGTGATGAGAATGGGGACAGTGTTTATTTCTTCTGGCCAGCAGTTTTGAGATACTTTTGAAACAAGCCAAAAAACTGCATTGCATGAAACCTAGTCTAGTCTTCAGGCACAGTTGAAGGAGACGGAAAAGGATGAGATTTTCTTCTGGCGTTTAGGGCAAATTTGTTCTTCCTTCAAGTTTGTTAAAGAGCTGGTCTAGCCTGAAAAATCAATGACTCTGTCAAAGAAAAGAGTTTTGGTTTCTGGTAAGCTTGAAGATGAGCATGCAGCTCAAAAATAAAAGTCTTATTTTTTAGTATGTTCAGTTCAAACAGTATTTACTCTTGTAGGATCAGCTAGTTATTTCCAACTTCCTTGTGGCTCCTGTACTTGAAAAGCTCTGTCTTCCAGTACAGACAAAAGGTTATTTTTGATTGAAAGTAACAGTTCCTCTTAGACAATTTTGGGCTTAGTTTTCTCACTCATGTGCATTACTAATTGTCTTGGTTTTTTGCAGTATCTTCAGAAAGATTCATGGTTGAGCATTCTGTGGCTAGCTGAAGTTTGGACAGTGATCTCTTCTAGTTTCATCTTCCAAAGTGGCTTTGTGGTGCTTTAATGTATCAAGAAGGTTTGAAAATGTTGCTGTGCCAAAAGATCTGTTTTATAACTCACTTATCTGTGGTTCTCACTATAGTGTTTCCAGGCTTTCTGCTTTAACAGCAAATTAGGCTACTCCTTTGTGGAAACCTGAAAAGCAGTGATTTTTTTGTGAAGCACCATGTTTGTGCAACCATCCAAAAAAATATAATTGAGCAAAACTTAAAACTAGTAATGGACTAACATGTAGCCTTTCATTTAGGGCAACATGTTGCAACTAGCATTTGAGAAAATGTCAACCTGTTTGGAAGATGAATGACTTTTTAAATACAAAAACTGTGTTGGAAATAAGCAGTGGAATAGAGTAAAAATGCTGCCTCAGGTTTTTCCAGGGCCTCTGAAAAAGTAGTATATCAGTAAAGGAAGAGCCTCAGAAAAGGTGACAGACTTTCTTGATTGAAGTGCGTTCAGTTTTTGGTAGGAAGCTGGAATGAGGAAAATGAGCAAAAAGCTGTTACAGTACAGAAATGGTGTTATTTCTTCCTTAAAGCATACTGGAAAATGGAAACAATGGCAAACTAATAACAGAAAAGTTCTGTGAGGGCAAAAGTGAGCAGAAGTAATGAAAATGTGTTTTTCTTCTTCATTATGATGAATTCACACAGTTTATTTGTTTTGTGTAGCCTTACTTGGTGGTAAGTACCTGGGTAGACTTCTCCTAAAGTATCATGTTAAAGGGGAGGTAACTGATTTAAAACTATTCAGATGGAAACAAGACATAGATCTTGAACTGAGGAAACTTGTGTTCTTTTAATAATTCATGAATTGACTTCTGAAAAACAAAACAAATTCAAAAAAATGTAAAGGTGGATGATGTAATGAAGCAAATATATTAGGAGAGATCAGAGGAAGTGTGCTCACGTGTGGCATGTAAGTTCTGGTACGCTTATGGAAGTACTGGGAACCTCTGTCTGGTACCTGCCTGCAGTTTAGAGCCAGGCCTAAGGTGCAGGAGGCTTTAAGTGGTTGGATCTGCTTGTGTGGTATGTGTTTATATAGTGTTGATAGTCTTAATCTCTTTATGAGAAATAATTTGCTGGCTAGAATGTAATATTTTGGAAAACCTACATTAAGAAGATAGTAAGGAATTTTTTTATTGTCTAAGTACTTTAATCAAAATTGAAGTGGAAATAGCATTTGAAAAATTAGGGTGTCTGTGGAATTGTGAACACATTTTGTAAATGCCTCTTACACGGTTCTTCTCTGAAATCTGGTGTTAAGATTTTTTTACAGTTTGCTCTAACAAATACTGAAATACAACAGAAATATAATCTAGGAATAAACACACTTTTTAAGAGAGTTGTTCACAGTCATGTGTTGCTGTGGTCTGTAAACAGAATTGAGGTGGGGATGAAGTGGGACCATGGGGTTATTTTTAAGATAAAATTTATTTCAACTAAGAGCATTTCAGCATTTCTCACATGACAATCCTGAAAGTACCGTTTGTTACTGCTGGGGGTGTGGCAAACAGCAAAGGGGGAAAATACGAGACCAAGGGTGAAGAGTAGTGATTTGGTTTTCTTAAAAGACTTTATTGGAAAGCTGTATTCTCAAACTACACTTCTGAAGAGTTAAGGATCTGTGTAATGATATATGTATAATAAATGAAACAGGCCTGTTTCATTTATTAAATTTGGTGGCCCATGTTGAATCACTCTGTGTTGTGGGGTGTTCTACTCCTGACTGACTGACTTGTGTACCCCAGTACAGAGCACTGTCTCCTCATTGTTTTGTGGTGGTGTTTACAGATGCACTGTGTCCAAATGAAAGGTTGAATTACCTGCTTTATCTTTTCTTTTTCTTTTTTGTTTTCCTTTAGGAATGAATTTAAAGTGTCTGTGGTAGCTGTGAATTTGTGAGGGAGCCTGACTGCTGCTGCTTATTTTCTGTTCTTTTTGTGATGATTGATTATGTTGCTGACCCCAAGGCTTGAGTTTGGCCTCTCCTAAATAACTAATAAGGAGCATTCTGTCAAGCTAAGAATTAGATGAGGTGGGGAATGAAGATGGATTTTGAATCAAGCTTAGTTGACTTAAGATTATTCCAAGAAAATCAGCCTCTTGGGATTTCTTGGCATCACTTTTATATAGCTTTAAGACACTGTACATTTATCAGAATTGCAAAAGAAAGCAGACATGTCACTTCAGATACAGAAGCTAAGGCTATTTTAACTGAAGAGCATCTTTATTCCAGATAGCATTGAAAACAGTGAAAAGGCAAGGCTAAACATGGTAAGAATGATAGCAAGTATTTGTTGGACAAAGCTGTATTTATGGGCGTTAGTGAACATGGAAAGCCATCTGTTGAAGACTGGTAGCTGAAAACAGATTTTAATTAAGTAATGCATCTTTAATGATTAAAATTTTTACAGAGGATAAGGTAAGGGAGGAAACCAGAAATTGTCTGAGTTGGCAGGGTTTAGGTCAGGAAAGCCAAAGCCCTGATCAAGTTAAATCTGGCTGGGGTCATTAAGGGCAACAAGAAAATCTATAGATAAATTCGTGATAAGAGGAAGAATAGGGAAAATGTGAGCCCTGTCTGGAGAGAAATGGGGGTCCTGGTTACCTGGGATATGAAGAAGGCTGAGGTACTCAATGACATTTTTGCTTTGGTCTTCAGCAGTGAGAGCTCTAGCCACATGGCCCAGGCAGGACAAGGCAAAGGCCCTGCCACCCTGTTGTTAAGGCACAGAGAGAACCTTGTGGCCTTCTTACCAGATGTCTTGTTTCCAGTGCCAGCATTTTATCAGTCAGTTCTACCTTCTTTTAAAGAAATTTTATTTTTGCCTTGTTTACTGCTGGTTTGAGTCACAGTAGATATTGAGCAGATTACTGTGTCTTGGGCTCAGCTTTTTGAAGTGTGCTGTGACAGATAGTTTGTGTTTGCTTGGTAGATAATACACACTTCCTTATGCAGTTCCCGTATATGTTGACTGACCAGGTATTACCATCAAATTTAATAATAATCTTCATCACCTGTTGTGTTTTCTTTTTTCTTCTAAGTCTTACTTGGCTAATTCCCTCCTATACAGTATGTTTTAGCAGAGGAAGTGAACAGCAATGACACTTTGCTGCTTCCATCAGACAAATGCAACTTGTGTCTTTTGTGTATCTTACGAAGTGTGTCATGACCACTGACCTGAGCAAACACAGTACTTGCAGTGATTTCTTAGATGTGTCTTTTGGCTTCTCAGTATTCAACTCCCCGTTTCTCTTTTGTTCGCATTGTTTAGTACTACTAGGCTACCCTTTGTAGGTATGAGTAAAATAATGATAGGAAAAGCTCTTGGGCTCTGGAACTTTATCTGCTCTAAAACGGTTAAAACCATCCCTGATACAGTTTTGGTCCAGGGCATCTGTCACTTTCCAAGTGTGATAACAATCTTCCTGAGCCATGAGTCTGGGAGAATTATGTTAACAGCCAGGTTAACACTCCAGCTGAGTGTCAGAGCTTAATGCTGTGGATGCCATCTGTGTGTGCTGGTTGGCCTCAGTGCCATATAAAGATTCTCAGCATATTCAGTGTACTTGTTATATTAGGCATAGACTCCTAGGTCCACCTTCCTGTCTTGTCAGTTGGTTGCTGTAGAGGTACACAGAGCCTGTAAGAAGGCGAGCAGGTAGTGTTGCCTAATGAGCACATGAGATATATTTCAACCCAGTATTCATGTGCTGTCAGCATTAAACACCGGAAGGTAAAGGCAGTTCCTAAAGGGAATTCATTCAACAGTTGCAGTTGTATAAACAATTTACTACTCAGTGTCATTTATTGAATAGTTTTTTAAATGTAAATTTAAATAACTTAATAACTTGCTTATAAAATCAAGAACAATATAGTGTTGTTAATGATCTTCTAAACTACTTAACCTACTAGCAAATTTATTCATCCAATTGGTATTCAAGACTGATGCCCTTTGCACATACAAGTCTTGCTTTTAAGGGTACTTCAGTTCTCTTTCTCTTGCTTATGCTTTCACTCTGCCTATAAGTAGTCCACTTCATACACAGAACCTCCACTCAAGGGGTTTACTGGCAACTGGCACAGGTAAAATAAGTGTTAGCAAATTAATTCGCTCAAAGGGTGCCTTTTGTAGGTCTGACTGTAATGCAGTCATCTTTACCTTTCCTTTCCTTCATGAAGGGCATTTGTTTAGCCCTAACCTCTTCTGTGAAGCTTTCTATAGAGGAACTAAAGGTTTTGGGCCTCCTGTGTTGGGTTTACTTGAGGATGTGGAGAGGAATGAGAGCTGGCATTATTTCTTGTAACAATAATGAGAGAATCTTTGGCTTACTCTGTTCATCATGAAGAAAGCTTTTCTTTACTCTGACAAAGAAAAGAGAATGTAGCAGGTTGTTCACTGATCTGAGCATCTCAAGTTACAGCTAGTCCTTTTTTTTTTTTTTTAATAGTATTTGTGTGGATCTTGGGATTGGGGTCCTTTGAAGCTGTTTCAAAAGTGCTTTCAAAGAGGGTACTAACACCTATTTAAGGTCCTCTATCTTTGACCTTCTTCCCATTGACATAGATAAGAACAGTTCAGAGG